>VDFB02270651.1:595183896-595354377 GCA_007258455.2 Sequoia sempervirens | reverse complement strand
GAATTTAGCTTCAAGAAGCTCTTTCAATGTTGATTCCAATGATTGTGCCAAAGGTGTGAACCTTCTTGGATTGGATGATGTTCGATATGATGGTGTTCTAGATTCAGCATGACCTTGATTGTTGTTTTAATTGTTGTTTTGTTTTGTCTTGGTGGTAGCTGTTGTTAAGTTGAATAGATGTTTTTCATTTTGGTTTTCACCTATTCCATCATTGTTACCCACATTCTTGTTTCGTTTCCAAAACTTGGGTTTGTCACCACCATTGTAATTGTTGGAGGAGTTTGATGAGTTGTTTTCATTGTAAATTTTGATGACTCCTCTCTTGACTAGAGCTTCTTCAATTTTTATTCCTTTTTTAATCAATTTTTTGAAGGTAGGTGGACATTGCAATTCCAATCTATAACTCATCTCGTCATTTAGGTTATTGATGAAGATTTCAATCTTTTATTTTTTAGGTACGAGATGATAATATCATGTAAATAAACTTCTCCTTTTTTGCAATAATACAAGGAATGATTTACCCTTCTTTTGTTTTAAGTTACAAAGATCTTTCATGGTGATGTCATGTTGGATGTTGTAAGAATATTAGGTGATGAACTTATTAACCAATTCTCCAAAGGTGTTAATTGGTGGGGTGAGTTTGGAGAACCTTTCAAGACATTGTCCACCTAAGCTATGTGGAAATAATCTCATCAAGTACATTTCTTCATATGCAAATTGAAGACTCATGGTTCCAAACTCCCTTACATGGTCTATCAAATTGGTTTTCCCATTGTATTTGTCATACTTTGGTAATTTGCAATGTTTGGGAAAGGGAATCATGTGGATACTTTGATCAAATGGATATGGAAAAATTTCTTGGATCAAGTATCATCTTGAGGTTCCCCTTTGCATATCGAGAATTTGTTGTTGAAGGTTCTTCATTTGGTGAGTTAGGGCAACCACTTATTTGGTTTCTTTTTTAGGTTATTTTGCAGGTTCTTTTAATTGATTAATATCAAAGTCCTCGAGTATTTTGACACCTTGTTTAGCTAGCATAAGGAGGTACTTTTCCCCATTTATTTCAAAAATATTTTCTAAAAATTTGTGGAAGTTGGGATATTGTTCAGCATTTTGGATATCCTTAGTTATTTTGTCCCCTTCATTGTTGTGGATTCCATGGAAAGGATTCTCTTCAGCTTCCACCATGGCATTTTGTGTCTCACTATTTTGAGTTTCAATGTTTTGAGTCTCAATGATTGGAGTTTCAATGGTTGGAGTTCCAAGGTTTGGCTCCTCGATGTTTTGATTTTCAATTCATTTTTCCTTGAGTTTTTACTTTTGTAACCTTGTTTGAACGGGCATACAAGTGTTATAGTTTTGACTAAACTTTGATCTAAGTTTGGGAAGAGTACCAAGGATTACAACTAAGTCAAATATAATGAAAGATTCTAATGATACTAAGTTTGATTTGATTATATAGCTTCATTTCATGATGAAAGGATGATAAATCCTGATGATGAAACTAGGCTTAATAATCAAAGGTGTAATAAGTTTGATGATTTTTGGCACTTTGATATTTTAGACCTTGGTTTAGGTTGGAGAATTCCACTTGTAGAGGTCAATTTTAACAAGTTTAGACTCTATGGTACCTAAGGAATGATTCTGGACTTGAAGAAGATTATGAATTTTGGTTTAAGTTGTGAAACATGGGACACATTTAACTCTCAGGTTTTTCATTTGATGGATGTGCTAAAACAAAGTCTAGATGCGCTAAAAGATTTGATAGAAATGCTAAAATAGAGGACAAATGCACCAAAAAATTGCAAAGATGTGTTGTAAGATTGTCTGCATGCACTGGAAAAATGCTCATATGCGCTAAAAGATTAACTGTATGCGCTAGAACAAAGGACAAATGTGCCATAGTTTTGCACAAATGCACTATAAAAACAATTAAATGTGCTAAAAGATTCCACGTATGTGTTAGAAAATACAACAAATGCATTGAACTAGAAAGATGAAGTAGTTTGTTGGAAATTTGTTTAATTTTTCAAATTTTCTAGTTAGAGACTTGGTTGTTTCAATGAATATTTTTCTGAATCAAGGCTTTTGCTTTCAACCTGTGATTTTTTTGTTTGAAATAGGTTCAAAAACACATTGGTAAAGACACATCAAACATGTACAACTTAGGCTATGTAGGAGTATATTTTTTGAATTCCCACTTAGATTTTACTCTAACTATGCATATTTATATCAGACGATTAGATGCTTGAGCCTGCTGGCTCCCCTCCACGACACTCACTTCTATAGGGCATCCAAGCATCAATACCCATGAATCTTCCATGGCATATTTTTCATCTCTACTAAAAGCTACAAGAATGTGGGATAGCTTCAGAATGACCGTTCTTGCACCAACAAATAGATTAAGGATTTTGGCCTTGCTACAATAAATGGCTTTAATATAGGCATTTCATTCATGGGGGATCATCCATGTAACAAGAGACCATCGTTTCCCTTCTTGTCCAAAAAATTCTTGTGATAGTTGAACTTTACATAAGTATCCACATTTATATCCCAGTTGGGTCATTCCCTTGGGTGATTACTTTTCCCCACAAGGTAGACCCTCTATGGATAAACAAAAGTGAGCAAGTACATCCGTAGTTAGATCAATCTTTGTTTGTGTGAACAAAGAGAGAACACACACGATATACCCAACTCACACTCGCAAATATATGAGAATGGGTCTGGCTTTTTGGTCACCCAGTTAAGGGGAGAGCATATGCCTACCATTCATGATGTACGAAAGACATGGTGTTCTTTATCCCTTCTAATTAATCTAGATGCCTATCTTAACCAAAAGAAAGTATTTAAATGACTCCAGCCCCTACATAAATCATTAGTAGTTTGATAAATTTGTCTTTGACCAATGTATAAAAATACCTACAAGCAAAAAACACAAATGCACTAGAACAGTCATTCAATGCCCTAAAACATCAATCCAATGCACTAAAACAGATACCCTATGCACTAAAAGAACACATGTATGCGCTAAAAAAACTTATGAATGCACTAAAATAAGTAATGTATTCACTAAAAGAAGTGATGTATGCACTGAAAGACTCCTTGTATGCACTAGAACAATTGATGTATGTGCCAAAAGATTAATTGTATGCACTAGAATAGACCTTGGATGTGCTGAAAGATTGGTTGGATGCATCGAAATAGAAGTCATATGCACTAGAATATTTATCATATGCGCCGAAAGAAACCACAGTTGTGCTAAAACGTCATGTCCATCCTGTTTAAATGAAATTTTCTATAAAATTGTTAGAGTATAGGGTCTAGCCCCATGGTAGGCATCATTTTGTGTGTGTGTGAAATGTGGGAGAATTAGTAAATCAACACAAACCTTAATGAAACGAATTATATCACAGATTTGAACCAAGTAAACTACTCTATTTTGCAGTTAAACAAATCTTTTAAGAATGTCTTATTGTCCTCTATTCCCAAGGATTTATTAAACCATTTGGCCCTCAGATTTCTATGTGCACAATGGTTGTTAAAATGAAAACCTAGGAAATGAGATAATATTCAACATACAAGCCAGTTAAGTTCCTACATGAAACTATACAATGGAAATGATAATGGATACTATGATGAATGGATGATGGTGTTATATTATACAATGTAAATGCTATGATATGAAACTAGGATGATTCTACATATGCTCAAATGCTAACTATAAATATGCTAGTCTAAAATGCAATTATGAAGCAAAGTATTATTCTAAGATTTAACTATGATGCAAAACATGATATGAAATGTAACTATAAGACTCAAAAATGCTTCAATGCTCAAACGATATATTTGCATAATAACTCTATTCAAAAGTGGATGCAAAATACAATGTCAAAGGGCTGTATTTATAGCCTTTTCCAAGCATCTTGTGAGGTGGCAATGATTAACAGTCCAGATTCAAACAAGAGGGATGAAAGGTGGAGATGAAGAGAATCAAGGTGGTGTCCCTTTCACCAAAGACAACACGCCAAATGGGTGGAGGAATCTCTTCACCAATAGGAAACATGCTAAATGGATGGAAGAATAAAGTGTGGGAAGAAAAGACTATGTGTGAAAATTGGTTGAAGACGTGTGAGGAATAAACCATGTGTTTAAAATTGGTTGACGATAATTTTAATTTAAAATTTAGAATTATTTAATTTCATGTGACCTTGGTGAGGTGGCACAAAAGGTTGTAGACATGTGCTTGAATTCCAAATCGAGATTAGTGAAACTTAATTAAATAAAACAAGCTTATAGAAATTTGTTTATTTAATTAAATTAGAAGAATATGATTTTAGATTTGAAGATTTAGAAAGTATGAACAATATAAATAAATAGAGAATTTATGTATACATAGTCGAATATTAATTAAATAACTAGTATTTAATTAATTAGATGTAGTAAATTAGTTCTTAAAACTCAAACATGGCTAGCTAACTTGAGTTATAGTCAATTGAGCATTCTCACAATTTCAATCACTACAACATGCTTATAGTATATAAATATAATTTGATTGCAAAAAAATTATATGAAGAATATAGTAAGTGTAGGGTGATGTCACAACAGTGTGTTCTATTATGTGACATTTGATTTCAATGTTCTACTTTGACCAAAAAGTGGGACACACTATTAAAATATACTATATTATTGCCAAATCATTTTTCTCCTACAAGAAAAAAAACAAACTTGAAGAGTGACCATTTCCTTCACCATACTAGTGGATTAGTGCATACTGAATATATACATTCTTTGAAGAAAATAAATGAGTACCATGACTTGAGAAGCTTGTTGAACACGATCAAACATTTTGAGAATGAGAGATGTTGAATCAATCTATATCAATGATTACCAATCATCTTTCACTTCATTAAGCATCTTTTATCTATTAAACAGTTTCCTTACTCAAATAAAGATAAAGGTGAATCCTTTAACTACGATCATTATGAAAGCAATCCAACAACTTGACTAAGCATTTCAAAACAGAAACATACAAACACAAAGATAGAAAAACATAATCATTTTAAATTATTCTAAAAAAAATTATAATCACAACAACAAACAAATGATTAATTTTTTTAAAAAAATAATAATTTGACACAAAACATGAATGAAAGATAAACATATGAAAACATACAAAACCAAAATTTGAATTTCTTAGATTGAATGTGAACACAAGGTAATAGAAATCTTATACTTTTAAAATGACTTTCTAATTTAAATTCTAAAAAAAATGATGATGCCATTTCATATTTTAGTAAATCATATGACGCTTTGCAATCCCTCTTACTCATACATCATGTTATGCATGACCATTAGACTACTCTTAACCATTTCTTTACTGTGATTTATTAAAAAAGTTAACCCAGCTGAAACTTGGCGTGCCCTGTACATTCAGTGCATGTAACTACAAGAAATAAAAAGAAGAAACAAAATATGATAATGTTCAAACTTGTCACGAAGACAAAAAGAAGTGAAAGGTTGTACACAAAAAAATCTTCTATTAACTGACTTTTCCTAAATGTATGACAAGAGCTTCACTTTCTTGGCATACTTTCCCATCTCAATTATTAATTACATCGTTGAAAATTTTGTTCTATCCAGAGAAATATGAGGTTACAAATTGAAGTGTGTTTGTGATTGGATTGTCTTCTGCTCCACAGCGGGTCCCTGCATTGGATCATTCATGCTATGTTACTTTCTTTAATCAAACACTCCTCTGTATGATGTGATTCGACACAGAAAAATGTGTGGTTTTCTACCAAAAAAAACCAAAAAGAATCCAACTGTAGACAATTAATCCCCACACTGACCACACCTTCGAAAGGGTGGGACTGGGATAGAGACTAGAAGTGATGTTACAATTTTCTACTTCTTCTTTTGTTTTGTTAGTAATACTCGCCTTTGATAAGTATATTATTTCAATTAGATTTCTTAATGGTTGAATTTTTAACTCATAAAAGTTTCGTTTCTTTGAGGTGAAAGCATCCAATGAACTCAAATTCAGTCTAGGAAAGATTATGTATGATATTAGTTGTTATATTATGTTAGAAGACAAAATAATTTTTTTTAGTAGTATTGTATTTGATAATATGATTTTTGAATTGATAAAAGTTTCGTTTCTTTAAGATGAAAGTACCCAATGAACTCAAATTCAATCCAGAAAAGATTATGTATGATATTAGTTGTTATATTATGTTAAAAGATAGAATAAAGTTTTAGTAATGTTGTATTTGATAAAATGATTTTTTTTTTTGTATGTTAGATAAGATTGTTATGCTATAATTAAGATTGTTCATTTTTGAGATGGTAACAAGGATAAAAATATTATTTTTAAATATAGAGAAAGATTATTTGGTTGTATTTTTTGGAAAATAATAAAAGATGATGAGAATGTTTTAGGAGACTTGTATTTGTTGAATCTTTGAAGGAAAATTATTTTGAAGCTAATTCTATTATTTTAAATAATATGAATTGAATATTAAACAAATCTACATTTAAGATTTATATTAGTTATTTGATTTATTTAAAGATGGATGATATTTTATTCAAATCATCAATATTATATTACTGCGATTGAAATATTTTTCTCTCATCATTAAAGTGGTTTCTATTTCAATTAATATGGTCATGTATGTGCAAGTAGGATCTCTCATAGATTAACATTGTATTAGTATATCATGTTTTACATTCAATGGGTCTTAATAGGATAAAAATTTGGGTATTGGTTGCATCAATAAAGATACAATGTGTTGGTTAGTATATTTGTTACTACTAAAATATTATATCATGTAATAAGCCTATATGCCCTCTCCCTAGTAACAAATGTACCAATAGTTGAACAAGCTATTCGTTGTTGAACAACTTTCCTCTAAATTTTAGAGGTATAAATCCCTTGTATGATAAATTTTGACTTAAAAAAGATGGGGGTATACTTTTCACTAGAAAGTAGGAAAGGTTAAAAAATGTAGCAAAACTTAATAACACAAATCGACTATCCATGCACAACAAGATTTTCAAAAATTTAAGCAAACATGTAAATCACTAGAGATTTAGTTCCAAGGTAGTTAATAATACATATCATTTCACTATTTAAAACTGAAATCATTTGTATTTCAAGATTGATTATTACTACTGTGAAAACAACATAATCCCAATATAGATACCATTCACAAAGGAAATGACTACATAGATCTATAACAGTACAAAAAAAAATTAAGATTCTTTATTCCATAATGTCTAAAATCGTAGAGTTCATAGGCTTACAATGTTCTTGTCAATTCGTCCAAAAATGACTTTTCATAATTTAAATACCCCAAAAAATGTAATAAATGTTTCTTGGAATACAAAGAATTTTTTCCCTTCTTGGGAAAATTTTAAAAATCTTTAAAAACTATTTTGAAAAAAAGGTACATATAAGGATAAAAAAGATAAATGTCAGGTTGAGATGGCACACCATCTACATTCATTGTGTCTTTATCTTTCTAAGGAGACTAGGATGCTATGGTGGCACTCTTGGACACAAATACTCAAAATTATTTGACAATTGGACCTAGCTCATTATGCCCAGGAATAATGACATTGTCAATCCTTATCCACAAGGCTTTATTACTCCCTATTTGTTCTTGCTTAGTCTTATTGGCTTCCAAATGACTCAATCCTTGTATTAAATCTAAATTGATGGCACCTAATTTCTCTATGTTGTGGATGTAGAAGCATGACGTGTTGAGAAGCTCCTTGATTTTAACCCAAAATTTATCAATGCAAGCTTGAGCTTCTATAACTTGTGAAGTTGATTCATCTACCAAGTTAATAGTCAAGAAATTATTTTGAGATTCAACCTCAATTTTCTCACATTCCCTTAACAACTTAGTCTTCTCTTGAATGTTCTACCTTAAGGAAATAATTTTCCATCCAATGCTCTTCTTCCACACAATATATATCTATTGTCATTAGTATGAGCTATGATTTGTTTGGCCACCAATTTATCTATTCCTAAGTTAATCATTTATTTTAAGTTCTTTTCTACCTCTAACCAATTAGCTTCTTGAGCTTTTGAGGCTATGATATCATCCTTAATTTCCTTCTTCCTCTCTTCTAAGTCTAGGGCACACATATTTCATGGTGATTAAAATATTAAAGGCATTAATTAAATGTTGGTTCCCCTTTTGAAAAATGAGAAAAATAACGATTTGGAATGGATAATTTGAAAATTTTGAAGCTTAATTAAGTACAATAAATTAAGGGACCCAAATATAGTGCAAATTTGTAAAGGTATACAATTTCCTACAATACACTTTCTTATCCATGAAGTTCTTGGTTCAAAAGCTTACATATTACAATTATCTTTATCCACCATTAAAGTGATTTCATTCTTATACCTCTGCAAAACTTGTGAGGGTATTGTATCCCTCTTTTTCATTTCATTTTGAAATATTTTGAAGAAACCCAAAATATTTGTCATATTATTTGGTATTCAGAAAGCTACGCATATGTTCCTTAATCTGATATGCCATAGGAATATCCCTTCTTCAGACCATATTCGTCAACCCAAGAATTTCTTTCATGAAATAAAACATAACAAAAATAATCAAGGTCCCATACAAAAAATTGTATTGACTCCTTGGTTTTGTGTAGATTCTCCAACAACTATTGCTATAAGAGCTCAAAAAGATCATAATCCTTTCCTTCTTTTACCATCTAATGAATAGTGTAGATGGCAATCCTTATTTGTGTAGTAAACTTCATATGCAATACCCATCATGGCATACCAGATGCTTAAGTCAAAGATGTCATCCAAAGTTAGGGTTCTTTAATAAAAATTTCCTCCAATAAAATTTGTAACTTCTTCATTCTTCACCACCTTCAATGCCAGTACATGATAGCTTCATTTGTGATTAGGTGGGGTTGATCAAGCAAAAATATATCTTCATGAATCTATCTCAAAGATATTTTGACCCATTCACATTCAAAGAAAAAGTTAGGGAAACCCTTCCATGCATCTAATCCTTCGCTTTTGAATTTGCATGCTCTAGTTTTAGCTAAAAATCATCACCCCAGATATGATTGTATTTGAACTCTTACAACTTCAAACAATTGTACTCACTCAACTAAGAGTGAATATAGATGTGGAAATCTTCAAAATGAATCACATTAATTGAAGCATGAGAAAATTTTCCATCTTTGTCAATCATAGTAGATATGTAGGGGTGTTTCTTCAACTTTGGTCAAGGATCCTCAACAACATCAATGGCAATCAGTGTAGCCATGATAGCACTTTCTAAATACAAATAAACCAGAGAAATACATGTGAATGTTGTAAGTAAACAATGGTGAAAAAGTAGTAGGGTGCACCACTATTCTTCTATTGTCATTCAATAATGTCCTCAGAATCCAAATTGGATTGACTATCAACTCCAAAGAGTGAGTCCATTCTCAACAAGGAAGACCTAGGAAGGAGGTTCTTTAAGCTTTTAAGGGGTTCACCACCAATCAAAAGCTTGGAAAAGACAATGTAGAATTCAACTCACAAAACCTAATAATGCAAGCTAAATGAAGGATGCAAATTATGATGAAATTATGCAATAGCAAGTTAGGATGTGTGTACTTGGAAAGTTTGAAAATGTAATGAGGATTCTGGAAATGCAAATAAGCTATAATAAGTGTTATGGAGGACAAAGACACCCTTATTGTTCTCTTAGTTCCGTTGTTTTTTGGGGCAGATGTGGAATCTTCGGATGTTGAAACTAGATCTAAATGAATTTCTAAAATATAGGTACCTTAGGAGGACTAAGATTCCCTAGATGGAAACTTAGTCCCATTCTAAATTTCTAGAATCTCCAAATGTGGTCCTAAGGCTTGATGTCTGCTCTTCCTTCTTCTTTGACCTCAGGTTTTGAAACTTTTGGATTTGACCTGTAGGTGAGTTTTTGTGAAGATGACAACTTTCCAATGCAACTTTACAACTTTTCACTTCAAATGATCTTCAATTCTTCAACCTAAATTTGCAATCACAAACACACAAGAGAGGAAAACTTGTTGATTATTAGAGAATGGGGGTTTGCCTTGGTCAAACCCCTTGTTGGTAATTAAACAGGTTGAAATGAAATGAAATAAAGGGAAATGATGAATGAACAACATACAATGTTACAACTCACCAAACCCTTGTGAAATATGCAAATATGCTTGAAATGGCTACAATAGATGTCGTTCTTGAATCTTGCTTGAATGATGTTGAACTTGAATGAAACGCTTGCTTGAGTCATAAACCCTACATCACAAATGTTAGCACAAAAATAAACATGATGCAACAATGTCTTTGATATGAAGCTTGAATCTTGATGATGGCTCCAAATGCTTGATGAATTGCTCTTGAATGCTCTTGTGAACTCAATTATGCTATGATGAATTCTCTCACAAAAGACTTGGATTGAAATGAATGAATGAACCTTGAATTTTATGCTTATCCATGCTTAATATCCCAAAATTACACCACACCAAGACAACATATGAATTCATTAAATAAAGGAGGATAAATCCCACCAAAATTTGAAATTAAATTTCAAAAATACCTTAAGGGGGATTAAGACGCCCTAGGTGGTGTCTTAGTCCCAAGGCCATAAACTTGGGGCATCGACTTGTAATGACCCCTTTCTAGAGGAAGCACTTAAACCCGAATCTTGCATTCAAGGTGTTTCTCAAAGAGACATTAGAAGCGTTAGAGTTCAATAAGTTTTAGTTATAATATCTAATAAGATCAGAGAGGATATAAATATTTCATTTTTCGTTATAGGATTATTCATTTCCTTCTTATCATTCACTATGAATGATTCTTCTATAATACATTTCATAAGTATATTAGGGTAGATATTAAACATCTTTCAAGATCCCATAGAAGGAATTCTATCATACTACTTATCATCATAGTGAATGAATAGAGTCATTATTACTTATAAGGCTCAATAATTGTTGCAAGCATCATTATTGGATAATTGTAATCTATATCTATATACATATATATTCATCAATTACTAACATGTTATTCAAGTTCCCAATATATACATCCATCATACTATATTTGAATATATTCATGATTCACAATATATTTAATTATATTTATAAGCATCACTAACATCTGAATTAATTAATAACATACTGGATATCACACCAAAATCTACAAATCTTTTTTTTTTGATAAATAAGGGGCTGAAGCCGAGAAGGTTGTATTAAAATTAAAAGTATAAGAGTTTACAAGACTTGAAGCCTCAACAGAAGATAACACAAATAGAATCATGACTTAAACTTCTCTTGTTCTTAGTAACTCCACAAATGAGAATTCTTGAAGCCTCAATTTCATTTGAAGTGTGACCAAGCTATCTTCAACCTGCAAAATCAGCTAAGCAAGCATGGATCCTAAAAAGAAGAAGAGGAGGAACAACAAAAGTATAGTTAATGTTGGATCACAAAAAGTGACCTGCTCGTGTCATGATGGTGCATCACCTCATCCTCTTCCTCGCCATTGACCATTGAAGCCATCATGTACCAAAGAAAGCATCATGATGCTAGGAATAATCAACTAACATTGTATACAGGGACCATGGACCATTTGAAATTGCAAGATGGCAACAGGGAAGGAATTTGTAAAGCAGCCAGTGTGAGTCAAGCAGATCATGGAACTGATTGACTTTCTGCACCAACCTTCTAGCACTAGCTGGCTATTTCTTTGGCAACCTTCCAACACACTCTGACCATCTTTCTATGACATCCTTCCAACACACTTTAACTTCCTTTTCGTGGCATCCTCACAGCACTCCTTGACTGCAAACTACATGTAAAACAAGTAGAATATTCTAGAGAAGATTAAGAGTGAAACCAATACTGCAATGTGGATCTCTTTGCAAATGGTGTTTGTAGAATCCATTGTTTCCTTTGCTACCTTCTTACTTGACTCTCCACACTTAGAAACATAATTGTCACACTCCTCTTCATCATGGATGATCTTAGAAGCCTTAACCACTAAAATCCTTAGTCCTCATGGGGTTATCTATTTAAGTTCCATCCCATCAGCTCACATATTTTCCAATGCATCTGCCATTGAATTGCCTTCTCTATAAATATGGTTAATCGTTACATTTTCAAACTTATCCATCAAGTTTATTGTTGAATCTAGTAAAGATTGTAGTTTCTAGCTCAACACTTTCTTAGCTCTTATCACATTTACCACAAAAGTCAAATCCCCTTCAATTTCTACCTTTTCCAATTTCAATTCTATGGAAAGGGATAGCCCTAATACTAGAGCTTTAAATTATGCCATGTTGTTTGTATCAATCTCCAATGGTTTTGAATATCTTGAAATAGTTTTTCCCTACCAAGAGTGAATCGCACCACCTACTCCTGATGGACCTGGATTCCCTTTGGACGCTCCATCAAAATTTAGTTTGAACCATCCAATATTTGGAGGTCTCCATTTACAATTTGCTCTGTTTTGTTTGCTGACTTGACACCCTTTCCCAATAACTTGAGGATTTTTTAAACCAAACTATTTATTGAACATACTAAGGAAGGTCGCGGTTGTACAACCTAAGGAAGGTTGCAATTCAAGCTCGGTCGTTTGATGTGAGAGGAAGCTATAGGTCGCAGTTCAGTGACAAAGCTTTGGTTGTAGGAAGAACAGAGTTAAAAAGCAAAATCCCTAAGTGCATCGCTAAGAGAAACATAATCGAGTTAAAGTCTTGCCGAGTGAGTTTGTCACACCAATGAAAGAGTATATCGGCAAGAGAATGATGCTAAGGGTGAGTATTTATTGAAAATGAAAGGTCACGCCGATGAGAAATTTAGTAAGAGAACATACTAACTTCTTCGATGAAAGAAGTGAAATTGGTGGAAAGCTCCCCTGATATAGCAATGGCAGAGCACAGAGGGCAACGGTGTTTATAGAAAAGAAGGCTTGGACTTTGTGATAAGAGTTGCAGGAAATAGAGTCCTGGAATGATCTCATGTACCATTCCGCCGTTGCCTCGCACTTGGTCATCTCTAATAGGGGGTAAATCTGAGTCATGGATCCCTCAATGGGTGTTCCAGAACAAAAAATGGGTTGATGTTTGCAGACCCAAAGGGGGACGTGATCGATGGAAGGTACCCACAACCGAATAAATCCACTATTCTTACCTTCTACATAAGTAGTTATAAACTTAAATCCAAATATATTATAATACTTACCTTGCTCTATTCTTGGTTGGAACCCAAAGAATCTTCTTTGTGTCAGAACATAAGCTATTCTTTAATTTCCCCCAACTACGATTCATATTGTATACTCTTCTTTAAATCTATTTCTACTATTCACTACTTGGAGAATTACCCAATGGTTATGCCACCTAATATTGGGTGTTGTGGACTATGATGTGTTTCTTTCTTATCCTTTCTCTACCTGCAATGACGCTCCTTCCTTCATCCCATATGGTAACTGATTCTACAGTTTATGATTCTTATCTTTATCATTCTATTCTTTGATTTCTCTGTGGTTCCTAAAGGGTTTCTATGATAGTGACAGGGCAATGAAATTATATCAAACTATCATTAATAAGAATTGTGCAGCTGCTTCTGTATTCCCTTTTTGTCGATGTCTTCCTATTATAATTCCTCTGCTAATTTCCTATCCCTTCGAAAACTCTGGAGAGGGTGACACCAACACATGACATCGACACTTCAAAGCTAACTTGGCAAGATCATTTTATTTTCCCCATCCAAAAGAAAGGCCTCAATGCAGATTAATAATGTATTTTTCTATGGCCATTTGGAGAGTTCATTCCCTTTTATTTATATTCTCCCAAGAACTATATGCAAGATCAGATAGAAATTCCACAACTATTCAAAACTTGTCTCCTTTAGTGAGCACCCCTTCAAGAAGGATTGCACCATTATGAGTTCTATTTTTATAATTTTTATTTTATTCCATTTATAATTTGCATATTATATTTTGAATTATATTTTGTGTATTGATAAATTTTAGACTTATTATGGTCAAATTATAATATTATCAATGCTAATTATGATTATATTTAAATTGTAATTATAATATTATTTTATGTTTATATTTTATATTAATTTTATATACTTTAATATTTATTATATCATAATAATATTTATGATGTCAATTATAGTTATGTAATATCAAATGATTAACTATTTTAATTATGCTTCTTTCTTATCTAAATGTCATGTTTTTTGGGACATGATAGTCCAAAAAGGGGCCCATTTGAGGTGCCTTGAAATTAGGGTCCCAAGACCTTTGGGGATAAAGACACCCTAGGTGGCATCTTAGTCCCGACCCAAAAATCAGGGATACACAAATAGAATCATTAAATTATCATTTATGAATTAATGCTTATCAGGATTAGCCAAAAAAATATGTAATTCATAGGGATTGTGGATTCAAAAAGGGACCAATTAAAACATAAATAAGGACAAAAAAATAAGGCGAGCCCAAAAAAGTGTGAAAATGCAAGGCTATTCATTTTGCTACACTACATTTAGCCCCCACTTTAGTGAGAGGATGAACTTGCTTCAAACTCACACTAAATTAGCCAAACACACAATCAAGAGGGGTTCAAATGTACAAATGCTGGTAAGATGGAATGACAATAACCAAGAGGGTGGCCAAGCCCCCAAAATCAATATCCTATGACAAACCAACATAGGCACAAAGGAACACGCTTGTAGATGATATATGAAGCCATAACCATATCACAAACATACACCATCAAAGATAGGAAAAATGAAAAAGGAAAAGAAAAAGAAAAAGAAAAATGCAACGGATCAAGCTTCGACTAGCCATCCAACGCGCTGTGGACCCAGTCTAGGTTATTTTTCCAAAAAAGGTTTATAAGTGGAACACATTTTCCACTATGCATACAAAAATGCATGCTCATAAGGGCTAGTGAAGCTAGTTGTACACTAGCTAAGCCCCAAGAGGTCCATATCAACGTCATACCCCCATGACTATGATAAGGACAAAAAGAAAAAAAATGCATGCTCAAAAGGGCTAGTGAAGCTAGTTGTTCACTAGGTGAGCCCTAGGGGACCATATCAAATTTGTACCTCCATGACTTTAATAAGGTACAAAAATGCATGCTCACAAGGGCTAGTGAAGCTAGTTGTTCACTAGGTGAGCCCCAGAGAACCATATCAAAGCCATACCTCCATGAATTTAATAAGGTACAAATATACAATGCCATAAGAAAGAGGGATGTTCGAAGGGATTTTTCTTAGTTCATGTGAGGTCTTAATCTTAGGGGACATCATTCTTAATGTCTCCAAGAGAGGATCAATCAAAGGATAAAATATTTGCAACTTAGGGGATGCAATGTATCACATCACGACTAAGAGGAATGTAATATGCTAAGATAGATCAAGTTATTGAAGGACATTACTCCCAATGTCACCACAAAGAGAAAAACACATCGCATGAAGTAAGAAAATCACATCAAGGAACATGAAAAAGAAAAATGCAAATTATGCCAAAATAATTCCAATGTATGCCCCCACTTTAAAGAAATTTCTAAACACCATGCTATGAGCAATTACTTTAAAGTAGAAAAACATGAAAAAGGAAAAGAGAAAAGAAGGACAAAGAGGTTTCCCCTAAGAAACACATAAGGGATCTATGGATTCGGGGTCAGTATTTGTCTTTGTTGCAATGATATTAAAGAGCTCAAAACTATCATCATTCCCTAAATACACACAAAACTAGAAGAATAACACAAAGAGAGTGAAAAAAAAGAAAAATCCTTTTGGGTGAACATGGAAGAAACATGAATGTCTTGACTCCTTGCATCATCCCCAAAAGGGAAAAAAAAAAAGACAAAAATGAAATGGAAAAAGATAATGAAAAATATTTAGGCTCAACATGGAAGAGACATAGGGTGTCTTGATGACTTGCATCATCCACAAAAGGAAAACACAAGACAAAAATGAAATGGTAAAGAAAAGATAATGAAAAATATTTTGGGTCAACATGGAAGAGACATAGGGTGTCTCGATGCCTTGCATCATCCCCAAAAGGAAAACACGAGACAAAAATGAAATGGGAATTAAAAGATAATGAAAAATCTTCTAGGTCAACATGGAAGAGACATAGGGTGTCTCTATGCCTTGCATCATCTCTAAAAGGAAAACACAAGACAAAAATGCAAATGAAAGGTAAAGACCAATGAATAGGAAAAAAGCTTACGACATATAGAATAATGAAGGTACAAATAGAGGAATGCACATAGAGAGGAAATGACAAACAATATGGGGGATCACATTACACACATGCAATCACACAAAACAAAAGGACTAGTAAGGCATAGGCAAGTCAACCTAAAGTAGGTCATCCACCTCCCAATATCAGTCTATATAAGTAGAAGGTTGACAACGAACCTAAGGGACAACGACAAATACATTACTAGGACAAGGCTATCTACTTCTTGCCCTCATTGAGTTCGAGACAAGAATGAGCTGAGGTAGGTGATGAGAAAGATCATGTACTAGTGAGAATAGAATGTTCTACAACTATTACATGACAAAGGGGGGAGGAAAAAAATAGGCTAAGCAATCACTTCATAGCAATAATTTCCATCAAAGTGAAATTTTTACAATACTAACTTGAATGTGTGACACTCATTGGTACTATATCCAAGAGTTTGATGGATCGACAATGTGGAACTTTTGCATCTTTAGGATATAACACTATTCTATCTTTCATTGGTGATAATGTTATGAGTCTTTTGTATAGAAGTAGTTGTATTTTCCTTTCATTTTGAGGTGGTGGATGAGGAGTTTATAACTTTTATAATTTGTAAGGTCTCTTTTGTTTGCTAGATTCACATACTTTTCTAGTTGAAGGTTGAGGAGGAGGACCTAAGGTGATCATCTCATCCTTGTCATTGTTATTAGTCATTGGTTGTTGTTTAGGAAGAAGGACATTCATATCAGGAGGGGAATCTAAGATCACTATACCATCACTATAGATCCTTAGATATTCTTTAGGATCATGTATGTTGTGATGGGAATCTTGATATCCTAACCCCTTTGTGTTTTCATTAATTGGTATTTTCTCTAGGAGTTGATGAATTTTATGTTCACTTGTTATATTGCATCCTAGTTTACTCAAGATTGTGAATCCTTTTCCATATGTTTCTTCTAGATTGATTGAATTTTTTGTTACTTTGTTATCATAAAAAGGTTGAGCATTTTCGTTTTTAGAGGAACTAGATTCACCTATTCTAAGGAACTCAGTTTCAACTTTTGTTTCGGTTTCAAGATGTAAGTAACAAAAAATATCAAGATGTGGTATTGTAGGGGGATTTGGTTCTTTCATTGATGGATAAAAGGATGCATTAGGTTCAAGGTTGTTAAGAAAATCATTTAGGAACATATTCATGTTGTCATCATCTTCTCCAATGATGGCAACATCGTGAGGAGGACATGCAATAGGATTTGTATGAGCATGAATAAGTTCAATTTCATTAGGATCATTTCCAAAAGCACAACTTGAAACATCTACCAAAGGTTTCAAGGACATCCAAAGCTTTCCAAAGTACATATCCATGATGCAAGATAGAAAAAATATACTTGAAATGAAAGAAATTGGAATAACAACAATTCTACAAACTGAAACAAAAAAATGAAAGCAGCCAATTCAAGCACATAAAAGCAATTTCAAACCTTGAAAATTGGAAATTGAAAGTCAATAGGACTAAGATGCCAGTAAGGGAATCTTGGTCCTACTGGTGAAATTTTGAGGTTCCAGGGACTGAAACAAACAACAAACAACAGAGACAAGGTTTTGTGCCAAAAACCCTGAGAGGGACTAAGAAGCTAGGAAGGGTGTTTTAGTCCTAGAAAAGGTTTTTCTCAGAAAATAGAAAATTCTAGATTGTTTACAGTGTTCATAGGTTTCCTATTTAGGGACTTGATGCTTAGAAATAGGAAAATGTGCAAATGAATGCAAGAAAAAGTAACTAATGACAAGCAATTGGATATAAGATTCAATGCAATTTTTTCAATTTTGAATGCAATGACAATGTTTCTAAATGCAATTAGGAGGAATAACAATGCACTTTTTAGTTTTCCAATGAGATAAGATGATGCAAGAAATAAAAAATGTAGCCTATATGCACTTTCACTAATGCAAACATGAGAAACCCTAGATGCACTTTCACTAAATATGAGAAACTCTAAATGCAATTTCACTAATACAAGATGCAATGCAAGAATGAATACAACCTAGATCTAGGACTTTAATGAACTCCAAATCACAAAATGAATGCTCAACAAGGTTGTGCTCACCAAAATGAACAATGGGGAAAAAATAGTAGATGCACCACTATTCTCCTATTGTCATTCAATAATGTCCTAGGAATCCAAATTGGATTGGCTATCAACCCCAAAGAGTGAGTCAATTATCAACAAGGAAGACCTAGGAAGGGGGTTCTTTAAGTTTTTAATGGGTTCACCACCAAGCAAAAGCATGGAAAAGATAATCTAGCATTCAACTCACAAAACCTAATAACAAGCTAAATAAAGGATGCAAATGATGAAATTATGCAACAACAAGTTAGGATGTGTGTACCTCGAAACTCTAGAAATGTAATGAGGATTCTAGAAATGGAAAGAAGCTGTCAAAAAGTTATTTGGAGGAAAAAGAAACTCTTACTGTTG
Organism: Sequoia sempervirens; assembly: GCA_007258455.2. NCBI lineage: Eukaryota > Viridiplantae > Streptophyta > Pinopsida > Cupressales > Cupressaceae > Sequoia > Sequoia sempervirens. The sequence continues at coordinate 595,335,639 of VDFB02270651.1, read as the reverse complement.
TCTTAGTCCCACAACTATTATTTGGGGTAGATGTAGAAGCTTCATATGTCACAACCAGATCTAAAATAATTTCTAAAAAATACCCTTGGGAGGATTAAGACACCCTAGGTGGTGACTTAGTCCTATTTTCAATTTATGGAATCTCTAAATGTGGTCTTGAGGCTTGATGTCTTCTCTTCCTTCTTCTCTGATCTTAGGTTCTGAAACTTTTGGATTTGGCATGTAGGTGAGTTTCCATGAAGATGAAAAATTTTAACTCATAAAAGTTTCGTTTCTTTGAGGTGAAAGCATCCAATGAACTCAAATTCAGTCCAGGAAAGATTATGTGTGATATTAGTTGTTATATTATGTTAGAAGACAAAAATAAATTTTTTTAGTAGTATTGTATTTGATAATATGATTTTTGAATTGATAAAAGTTTCGTTTCTTTGACATGAAAGTACCCAATGAACTCAAATTCATTCCAGAAAAGATTATGTATGATATTAGTTGTTATATTATGTTAAAAGATAGAATAAAGTTTTAGTAATGTTGTATTTGATAAAATGATTTTTTTTTTTATATGTTAGATAAGATTGTTATGCTATGATTAAGATTGTTCATTTTTGAGATGGTAACAAGGATAAAAATCTTATTTTTAAATATAGAGAAATATTATTTGGTTGTATTTTTTGGAAAATAATAAAAGATGATGAGAATGTTTTAGGAGACTTGTATTTGTTGAATCTTTGAAGGAAAATTATTTTGAAGCTAATTCTATTATTTTAAATAATATGAATTGAATATTAAACAAATCTACATTTAAGATTTATATTAGTTATTTGATTTATTTAAAGATGGATGATATTTTATTCAAATTATCAATATTATATTACTGCGATTGAAATATTTTTCTCTCATCATTAAAGTGGTTTCTATTTCAATTAGTATGGTCATGTATGTGCAAGTAGGATCTCTCTTAGATTAACATTGTATTAGTATATCATGTTTTACATTCAATGGGTCTTAATAGGATAAAAATTTGGGTATTGGTTGCATCAATAAAGATACAATGTGTTGGTTAGTATATTTGTTACTACTAAAATATTATATCATGTAATAAGCCTATATGCCCTCTCCCTAGTAACAAATGTACCAATAGTTGAACAAGCTATTTGTTGTTGAACAACTTTCCTCTAAATTTTAGAGGTATAAATCCCTTGTATGATAAATTTTGACTTAAAAAAGATGGGGGTATAATTTTCACCAGAAAGTAGGAAAGGTTAAAAAATGTAGCAAAACTTAATAACACAAATCGACTATCCATGCACAACAAGATTTTCAAAAATTTAAGCAGACATGTAAATCACTAGAGATTTAGTTCCAAGGTAGTTAATAATACATATCATTTCACTATTTAAAACTGAAATCATTTGTATTTCAAGATTGATTATTACTATTGCAAGAGCAACATAATCCCAATATAGTCAAGCCACTCACAAAGGAAATGACTACATAGATCTATAGCATCACAAAAAGAATTGAGATTATTTACTCCATAATGTCTAAAATTGTAGATTTCATAGGCTTACAATGTTCTTTTCAATTCCTCAAAAAATGTAACTGAAATGTTTCTTGGAATATAAAGAAATTTTTTCCTTCTCAAGAAAATTTTAAAAATCTTTAAAATCTATTTTGAAAAATAGGTACACATAAGAAAAAAATAAATGTTAGGTTGAGATGACACACCATCTACATTCATTGTGTCTTTATCTTTCTAAGGAGACTAGGACGCAATGGTGGCACTCATGGACATAAATACTCAAAATGCTTTGACAGTTGGACCTAGCTCATTATGCCTAGGAACAATGATGTTGTTAATCCTCATCCACAAGGCTTTATTACTCCCTATTTGTTCTTGCTTAGTCTTATTGGCTTCCAAATGACCCAATCCTTGTATTAAATCTAAATTGATGGCACCTAATTTCTCTATGTCATGGATGTAGAAGTATGACGTGTTGAGAAGATCCTTGATTTTAACCCTAAATTTATCAATGCAAGCTTGAGCTTCTATAACTTGTGAAGTTGATTGATCTACCAAGTTAATAGTCAAGAAGTTATTTTGAGCTTCAACATGAATTTTCTCGTATTCCCTTAACAACTTAGTGTTCTCTTGAATGTTCTACGTTAGGGAAATAATTTTCCATCCAATGCTCTTCTTCTACACAATATATCTATTGTCATTAGTATGAGCTATGATTTGTTCGACCACCAATTTATCTATTCCTAAGTTAATCATTTCCTTTAAGTGCTTATCTACCCTTAACCAATTAGCTTCTTGAGCTTCCGAGGCTATGATATTATCATTAATTTCCTTCTTCCTCTCTTCTAAGTCTAGGGAACACATATTCCATGGTGATTAAAATATTAAATGCATTAATTAAATGTTGATTCCCCTTTCGAAAAATGAGAAAAATAAGGATTTGGAATGGATAATTTGAAAAATTGGAAGCTTAATTAAGTACAATAAATTAATGGACCCAAATATAGTGTAAATTTGTAAAGGTATACAATTTCCTATAGTACACTTTCTTATCCATCAAGTTCTTGGTTCAACAACTTGCATATTACAATTATCTTTATCCACCATAAAACTGATTTCATTCCTCTACCTCTCAATAACTTGTGAGCGTATTTTATCCCTTTTTTTCATTTCATTTTAAAATATTTTGAAGAAACCCAAAATATTTTTCATACTATTTGGTATTCAGAAAGCTACACATATGATCCTTAATCTGATGTGCCATAGGAGTATTCCTTCTTCAAACCACATTTGTCAACCCAATAATTTCTTTCATGAAATGAAACATAAGAAAATAATCAAGGTCACATACTGTGACTCCTTGGTTCTGTATAGATTCTCCAACAACTATTGTTGTAAGAGCTCAAAAAGATTATAATACTTTCGTTCTTTTACCATTTGATGAGCAGTGTAGTGTTGGATATTGTGGTTGTCTTGTTGATATGTGGTTGTCATTGATGTCAACATTATTAGCATTAATTCACTTAAAGTTGTATATGTCAAGGATATTGAGAAAATTATAATAAATGAGTTGTAGGTTGTCAGTAGTGAACTAAAGTTTAGTATAGTGGTGAGTTCTATACGTTGATGTTCAGAGGTTGTGGAATAAAGGGTTTGTTATTGAGTATATCTGTAATGAACCGGACCAATTTTTTTTTTTTTTTTTCACAAATGATTACAATGCAACACACACCTGTTAAGGTTAGCATAAACCCAAACGATGCGTAAAGTAACTCTAACCAGAATGTACACCAGGATCCCGATGTGGGCAAGGTGTGAGCATTGGTTAGAGGATCTCAAAGGAAAATGCTGAACAAGAACTCTAACCAAGAGATGCGCTGGTGAACGACAAGCATTCAGTCAGAGGATCCCTATCTAATGCAATACTGAAAATTAGCTCAACACCAAGTATGTGCTACTCAGTCTATGATGGACAAGAGGCGACCATATGGTGGAGACTTAGGAAATTACAATGCAAACAAGTAAATAGGCGGCAAGCCAGCCTCTTCCACTTATTCAGTGGGAATGTACAATAACTCAAATTGCAAGATAAAGATGAATTGCTGATAGTACTACTAACAGCTTATAAATGTATTAGAATTGTTCAATTAAACTAGAGCTTTGAAGTCTTCATTGCTACAGTTGTGTAGAGTATCTTTCTAGGATCAAAATACAACTTACAATGCTCAATCCTTTAGCAAGAGATGATTAGCTTAATTCTGATCTATCAGACCTGCAATTAAAATGTGAAATCTGCAAACCAATCCTCACTCAATTGCTCATATCTCACTCAATACATACTCAATTGACAAAATATCAAATGCAGATTGCTCTAGACACAAAGGCGCCCAAAACAAGACCTCATCCTTAAAACTTTCTGCACACATCCCAAGGCTAAGACAGAATGGTACAGCCCTCTTAAAAGGGCAAACTTTCTAGATAAAATCCAAAACAGCAAATTAAAATCTATAAGTTTGCAAGGTGGGTCACCCCAATGAGGAAAGATGATATATTGAATACCCAAAACGATATCTTTTTATATTTTTGATTTATGAATGAAAACCGCCTACAGCTATGCAACATCAACAACTCTGAAATATGACAAAATGCTTGAATAATATCAGCTAAATGCAAGAAACTCAACTACAATGCCAAAACAACTCAATTACAAGCTAACCTCTCAACTAGTTGCTATCTTTCAAGCAAGAAGATGAGCCAATGCTAGGAGGTGTGCTTCCCTCGAAGCGAGTGCCTGAATACAATCCAGTAGCATAATGGTGTAGTAGACCAAAGATCCCAAATGAAGAGCTGAGGCCTGATTAAATAGATGAGAGAGAAACATCTAGAAGCTTCCAGAGGGTGCCCAAACCCTAATTTCAAATTCACCTTTTCCCTCCAAAAGATGGCGTCCTTTTTCATCAATAAAATATTTCACTTTTTAAAATAAAATCAATCTCTCAAAAAGGCATCCCATTTCTTAGTCTCAATATTTGACATTAAAATTATAATTTATCTCCTTATGATGCCTTGACCCTCAAAAGTCCCCTTTTTTAAAAAACAACTTAAAGTTGTACTGCTAGGCAAGGGGGGTATAATATTAAAATAATAATATTATAATGAAAATACTTATCTCTCCAAGAAAAATGCGCCCAAGGCCAAGAACTGAAGTGCCAGCTGAAACAACTGAAGAAGAGGTCCCAATTGAACTGAACCCAAACTGTCCACTGCCAAAAATAGAATTTACTAAAAATAGTAAATTCGCGAAGTTACCTGGAATTCCAAACTGAACACACCACTGCGAAGCTCTCTGAAAACCCAGAAAGAATCCGTAATCAAAATCCCAAACTCCAAGCAACAACCTCCTCAAAACTAGGAAACCCTAATTTCACCATCCGCACAGCCTACGGGTCTTCGGAATAGGCCAACGGTCAACTGAAACGATCGCCGCTTAGAAGGGGACATTACAATATCTAGTCTATCCATGTCGATTTTTAGAGATCCATGTGAAGATTTTATCAAGCTATGAAGATTTTCATTCTAATAGTTTTTTTGTTGCCTCAATTGGTGTTCCTGATTAAAGATGATGCTATTTCAATTAGTTCAGTTTTTGTGGATGCCTCTCTTGTGATTCTTAATGTTTGTGTATGTTTCTAGATCACACTCTATCTTTGTTGCATGTCTGCATTGATTTTTGTGCTCGTGGTTGGCAATTTTCTCTTGTGTTTGTTGTTTTTCTTGTTCTTGGCTGACATAGTGTTTGTAGCATGTTGTGGATCTTTGAGGAGTAATTAATTGAAGTTTTTCCATGATCGATGTATGTTGTTTTCGGTCTTCACTAAGTTGTGGCTGACCTTGGTTGATTTGCATTGAAAATTATCTATTGATTTGGGCCGATGGTTTGTATTCATTTTATTATTTCTTTGTGGCCGACTTGTAGGGATGAAATTTCTTGTTGCAGATATATAAGAGTGATTGTTTATTTGAATTGAAGAGTGAGCGAGTGGATGCCAAATGTGTGTGTGTGTGTGTGTGTGTGTGAATATTGTTCAGATCATTCAAAGGTAGAGTAGAGAGTGAAGAAGAGTGAAGAAGAGTAAAGAAGTGTTCATGTGCTTAACCAGAACTATAATCAAGCATTAGCAAATGCTATTTTCTCATTTCAAAATATGGATGGTTGTAATCTAAATATTTCTATAAGACACTACATCTTCCTTTGTAATTGAGTAGTGAGCTCTAAGCAGTGCACTTGAATGCATTTGTGTTCCCCATATTTCATTTCCATTATACTTTTAACTGGGTATAATCTTGTGGACTAACCTCCACTGTGGTTTTTCCCCTAACAGGGTTTCCACGTAAAAAATCTTGGTGTTATGTGTGTCTCTGATGTGTTGATGGTTTATTCTTCCATGGTTAATTATATGATCTGAGAATAAGGTTAATAAGTTTTGAATTTTTGTGACAACTGATTCACCCCCCCTCTCAGTTGTTTTCCCTTTTGTTACCAATAATTGGTATCAGAGCAAGTTCCTTGGAAGAAGTTTAATAGCTTAAGGTGATCTGGGATGACAAGTTACAAGAAGGATAGTCTGAGATTTTATGGAACAAATTATTCTTTGTGGAAGACTTGAATGGAGTGTCATCTAAGATACATTGGTGAACCCTACTAGAGCATTACAAGTAATAGATATGTTATTCCATGGAAAAGTACTTATGCTGAGTATAATATCTAGGCTAAGGAAGCCTTATTGAGTGCTTTGACTGATCTTGAGATGACAAATGTTATGGATCTAAAGACTACTCATGAGATCTGGAAAAAGTTGGAAACCTTGTATGAAGGTGATGCTAATGTGAAGATAGTTAAGTTGTAGAGTCTAAAAGGGAAATATGAAAGGTTGAGAATGGGTGATGATGAGAACATTAATACTTTCATGCAAAGAGTGAATGAACTTGTGTGTGGTATTAGATGTGCTAGTGGAAAGATAGAAGAATCTAAGATTGTTGCTAAAGTGCTTAGATCCCTATCTAATTCTTATAAATTCAAAGCTAGTGCTATTGAAGAGCTTCAGATTGTAACAAATATAACCAGATATATGTTGGTTGGTAAGCTGACTGCTTTTGAGTTGAGTGAATTTGGTGATGCCCTTCCTAAGGTTGAATCTACATTTAAGGCTACTACTTCTAGAAGAGATAGATAGAGATATGATCTAGGTGAGAGTTCATCTAGAAAGACATTCAAGTATGAGGATGAAATTAGACAAATTAAAGAAGAAGAAAGAGAGATGGAAGAGCTAGAAGCACTTATTGTCAAAAGAGTATCGAGAGGAAAAGGTAAGTATGAAGGAAAATTACCTCTTAAATGTTTTTCTTGCAATAAGATAGGTCATTTTGCATCAAGGTTTTTGGAAAGAGCTCCTAAACCAAGACATAACAAGCCTTGAATTCAGAAGAATTGTTACTATGCTGCTGATGAAGGTGTGATAGATGATGAATCTATCACACCTAATAGAAGTGATAATGAATGGGTATTTATTGCTATCAAGGAAAATAATCCTGTATCTACTGAATCTGTTGGTTGTACAAATGTGGAGAAAGCCCTAGCTACTCGAGTTGAAGAGAAAGATGAATGGGTGATTGATAATGGATGTTCACATAATATGATAGGAGAAAAAAGTAAGTTTGTAAGCTTGGAAAGGTATGATGGTGGTGTTGTGATATTTGGTGATAATGCAATTGATGTGATCCATGGAAGAGGTTGCATTTCTCTTTATGGTAAGCATAATATTGATGATGTTATGTATGTGGAAGGCTTGAAGCATAATCTATTGAGTGTTTGTCAGATGGTTGATAAGGGGTACAATCTTCAGTTCAAGGATGGAAAGTGCAGAATATAGAGTTCAAGAAATGAAATTGCATCAAGAAAAAAAATAAAAGGTAATATATTTCACTTAAGTGCTGCTAGTAAAAGTTGTTTAATTGGGCATGTGCAGGATCATGGTATGCCAAACAGGCCCTTAAGTGGCAAAAAATTCAGAAAAATCAGTGTTAGGCAACTTGACGTAAATATTTGAATAAGTTATCTATATTATTTCAAAAATATGTAAGAATAGAATTTGTATAAAACTCAATGTAGTTTCTAAAATACTAGGTTTATTTAAAAATAAATAAAATCTATTTGGTGAAAATTTTAAATTTCAATGGTAGTACTTAAATTTCGGGAAAAAATAAAGTAGGTGTCAATGCGACCACTCTAACCATAATAAAATGATAATATTTTTTGTAAGATTTTATATATATAAGTAGAGTCATGTCAGGATGTGATGCATATTTTTTTGTAATTTTTTTCCAAGTAAATAATTAATTATGAATTTTTTATTACAACTTTTAGAAAATATAAAACTTCGTCTGTCGACCACCTTAACTTGGTCAAAAATTCATGAAATTTAATTTTTATTTTTTTAATCCTATAGTATGTAAAGCATAGAATGTGACGCATGTTTTGGATTCAAAAAATATGATACCGTTTGAAAGTTATAGATGTTTTTCAATCAGCCTATCAATCAGGACTTTAGTCGTAATTCTAATAGAAAATGAATAATAATTATTTATTAAATTCAAATTAAATCATAATTTATATTTTTGGAAAGCTAAGAATCTCCTCTAAAAACCCTTTTCGTTTCATTAATTTTGGGTGAAAAAAAAGTCGTTAGCCACATACCCTACAAATATTGCCACTTTTTGGCATACCATGATCCTGCACATACCCAATTGCTGAAGTTGATGAAAGTTGCTTATGGCATAGGAGAATGTGTCATGTTAACTTTTATAATATTTTCAAGATAAGTTCTACCAAGGTTGTGAGAGATCTACCTAAGTTGGTGAAACCTAATAATGCAATATGCAAGGAATGTCAATTGGGAAGCAAACTAGAATTTCATTTCAGAGCAAACAACTTTGTTCAAGTGAATTGTTAGAATTAGTGCAATTGATCTATGTGCTCCCTCTAATGTTAGAATTTACAAGGTTACATTTATTTCATTTTACTTATAGATGATTATTCCAGAATGCTATGGGTTGCTTTCTTAAGGGAGAAATCTAGAACACTAGAAAAGTTCAAGATCTATAAAGCTATGGTTGAGAAAAAAACAAGTTTGAAGATTAAATTTCTGAGATCAAATAGAGGTGGTGAATTCACTTCCGATGAATTTAATTCTTTTTGTGAAGAACATGGAATAAGGATACAATTAGCTACATCATAGAACCCTCAACAAAATGGAGTTGTGGAAAGAAGAATAGGACAATTGAAGATGTTGCTAGAACAATGATGTTGGAAGGAAAATTTCCCTCATATCTACTGGAAAGAAGTAATGAGTATTGTTGTGTACACACTCAACCTGGTACAAATCAAAGGTGATACTGGTAAGACCCCTTTTGAGCTATGGATTGGTCATAAGCCTACTATAAAATACTTCAAGATATTTGGAAGCAGATATTATATTAAGAGAGATGAAGACATAGGAAAGTTTGATGCTAGAAGTGATGAAGGCATCTTTTTGGGTTATTTTACTAATAGCAAGGCCTACCAGTTTTATAATAAAATATTGAATAAAATAGTTGAAAGTGAAAATGTTAAGGTTGATGAATATTTAGGTACACCATCCAGAACCTGTGGATATGATTCTAATGATTAGGATGATAGTACAAACCAAGGAAATCAAGGAAAAACTACAAATCAAGTTCAAATTAATCTAATAAATCAAGAGAATGAAGAAAAAGGAAAAACTAGTGGAAGTGTAGAAGAGAGATTAGAAGAGCCTAAAGTTGAAGAACATTCTAAGAAGACTCCAAGTTATGTAAGATTGAATCATTCAGAAGATCAAATTATAGGTGATAAGAACAAAGGTGTCTAGACTAGGAGAAAAATTGTAGAAGAGTATTGCTTGATTTCAAAGACTGATCCTACTAGTGTGAATGAAGCATGTAAATATGAGCATTGGATTGAAGCAATGAAAGAAGAGTTAAAATAGATTGAAAAGAATGATACATGGATTCTTGTTCCCAGACCTAAGGATAAGAATGCCATTGGAACCAAATGGGTCTTTAGAAATAAACTTAAAGAGCAAGGTGAAATGGTTAGAAACAAAGCAAGATTGGTATGTAAAGGATATTCTTAGATGGAAGGAATTAATTTTGAAGAAACCTTTTCCCATGTTTCTAGAATTGAAGTTGTAAGGTTATTTCTTGCCTATGTTGCTCACAAGAACTATAAAGTTTATCAAATGGATGTGAAATCAGCTTTTCCAAATGGAAAATTGGAAGAAGTGTATGTTGAACAACCTGATGGATTCTATTTGACTAATAAGGAAGATATGGTGTGTCAATTGAAGAAAGCACTGTATGGATTCAAGCAAGCCCCTAGAGCATGGTATGCAAGATTGGATAAGTATTTGTTGAAGATTAGATTTAACAAGGTACTACTGATAGTAATCTGTATTTCAAGAATGATGATAAAGATTCGATTGTTGAAGTCTTTGTTGATGATATCATTTTTGGAGGAGATGATAGTTTGTGCATGAAGTTTGCTAATGAGAAACATAATGAGTTTGAGATGTCTATGATTGGTGAGATAAAATTCTATTTGGGATTGCAAATTACTCACTTGGATAAAGGGATTTTTATAACTCAATCTAAGTATGTGAATAAATTGTTGAAGAAGTTTGGTATGGAAGATTTAAAGCCAGTTGGTAAACCCATGGTGACCAAATGCAAGTTGACAATAGAGGATGATTTTGTGAAAGAAAATCAAACAAGATACATATCAATGATTGGTGGATTGATGTATTTAACTTAAACTAGGCCTGATATCATGAATGTTGTATGTGGGTATGTGCAAGATCATCATGGTAAAAACAAGCCCTTAAGTGGCAAAAAATTCAAAAAAATCAAAGTTAGAAAACTTGACGTAAAAATTTGAATAATTTATCTATATTATTTCAAAAATATGTAAGAATAGAATTTGTAGAAAATTGAATGTAGTTTCTAAACTACTAGGTTTATTTAAAAAATATATATATATTTGGTGAAAATTTGAAATTTCAATGCAGTAGTACTTAAATTTCAGGGAAAAAATAAGAAGTAGGTGTTTGTCTAACCACCCTAACCACAATAAAATGATAATATTTTCTTATAAGATTTTAGATATAAGTAGAGGAATCATGTCTCGATGTGATGCATGCTTTTTTCTAATTTTTTTCCAATTAAATAATTAATTATGAATTTTTTATTACAAATTAAAAAATATATAAAAACTCGTATGTCTAACCACCTTAACTTGGTCAAAACTTTGAATGAAATTCATTTTTTTCAATCCTATAGTATGTGAAGCATAGAATGCGATGCATGTTTCAGATTCAAAAAATGTGATATCATTTGAAAACTATAGATGTTTTTCAATCAACCTATCAATCAGGACTTTAGTCGTAATTCAAATAGAAAATGAATAATAATAATTTATTAAATTCAAAGTAAAGTATAATTTATATTGGTGGAAATTTTAGAATCTCCTTTAAAAACCCTTTTTATTTTATCAATTTTGTGTTAAAAAAAGTCATCAGCCACATACGCTACACATACCCATCATATTGCCACTTTTGGCCCATCATGATCATGTACATACCTATGTATTGTTGCAAGATTTCAAGATAATTTGAAGGAATCTCATGTGAATGTTGTGAATATAATTTTTAGATACTTGAAGGGAAATGTTGATCTTGGCCTATAGTATCCTAAATATGATGATCTTACTTTGAGTGCCTTTACTAATGCTGATTAGGTAGGAGATGTGAATGACATAAAAAGTACTAGTGGTGGAGCATTTTTCTTGGGAAAAAAGATAATTTCATGGTTAAGCAAGAAGTAGAATTTTATTTCATTATCTACTGTAGAGGTCGAATACATTGTTGCTGCTAACAATTGTACTCAAGTCTTGTGGATGAAACAGATGTTGAAGGATATCAAAGTTGTATTTGATGATTCTATTGCTATATTCTATGATAATTCAAGCTCTATTAACATTTCTAAGAATCTAGTGTTGCATTCAAAGACCAAGCATATATCTATCAAGTTTCACTTTTTGAGGGAGAAGGTAAGTGAAAAAGAAGTTAGATTGGAGTATGTGCCTACTAAGGAGAAGATTGCAAACATCTTTACCAAGTCATTGCCTAAGGATACTTTTGAGTATCTCAGAGGGAATTTAGGGGTGATTCCCCCTCCTAATAAGAACTAAGGATGCATTACATTGCATGAATTTGTGCATTTCATGGTCATATCTTGTTTCAGATTGATGTTGTGGTGGTTGCTACTCAAGAGTAGTCAGATGTTCAGATGTTCATTTATGTGGTTAAGATTTTGTAGACATATTTGTCATTAATGTCAAAGGGGGAGAAGAGTCACGTGAAAAAATATGAATTATCTAATGAGAAGAGTCATGTTGGGAGAAGAGTTGTGTGAAAGTGTTGAGAAGAAAATGAGTCAGATCCTAAGGGGGAGTAAGTGTCAAAAGTTAGTTGCGTTGATGGTTTTTTTCACATCATGTGTTTCTATCAATTCCAAAGGGGGGAATTCTTTGATATTGTGGTTGTGTTGTTGATATGTGGTTGTCATTGATGTCAACACTATTAGCATTAATTCCCTTAAAGTTGTATATGTCGAGGATATTGAGAAAATTGTAATAAATGAGTTGTAGGTTGCTAATAGTGAAGTGAAGTTCAGTATAGTGGTGAGTTATGTATGTTGATGTTCAAAGGTTTTAGACTAAAGGATTTTTTTCCAAGTATATATAGTCTATCCACATCAAGTTTTAGAGATCCGTGTGAAGATTTGATCGAGCTATGAAGATTTTCATTCTAACAATTTTTCTATTACCTCGGTTGGTGTTCCTGATTAAAGATGATGCTATTTCAATTAGTTCAGTTGTTGTGGATGTCTCTCTTGTGATTCTCAATGTTTTTGGATATTTCTAGATTGTGCTCTATCTTTTTTGCATGTTTGCATTGAATGTTGTGCTCGTGGTCGACAATTTTCTCTTGTGTGTGTTGTTTTTCTTTTTCTTGGCCGACATAGTGTTTGTAGTGTATTGTGGATCTTCAAGGAGTAATTAATTGAAGTATTTTCATGTTGGAGATGTTTTAGGTCTTCACTAAGTTTTGGCCAACCTTGGTTGATTTTCATTGAAAATTATCTATTGATTTGGATCAACAGTTTGTATTCATTTTATTATTTCTTTGTGGTCGACTTGTAGCAATGAATTTTTTTGTTGTAGATATATAAGAGCGATTGTTTATTTAATTGAAGAATGAGTAAGTGGATGTCAAATGTGTGTGTGCACAAATATTTTTTAAATCATTTGAAGGAAAATCAAAGAGTGAAGAAGAGTGAATAAGAGTAAAGAAGTGTTCATGAATTTTCTAAACCAGAACTGTAATCAAGCATTAGCAGATGTTATTTTCTCAGTTAAAAAATTAGATGGTTGTAATCCAAATATTTCTATAAGATAGTGTGTCTTCCTTTGTAATTGAGCATTGAGCTCTAGGTAGTGCACCTGAATGCATGTGCATTCCCTATATTTCATTTTCATTATACTTTTAATAGGGTATAATCTTGTGGACTAACCTCCCCCATGGTTTTTCCCCTAACATGGTTTCGACGAAAAAAATATTGTTGTTATGTGTGTCTCTAATGTGTTAATGGTTTATGCTTCCATGGATAATTATTAGGTCTAAGAATAAGGTTAATAAGTTTATAAGTTTTGTGACTACTAATTCACCCCCTCTCTCAGTTGTCTTCCCTTGTGTTGCTAACATGTATATGGAAGTGGTGGTAGTAGATCCTTCCTTATTTGTCTAGTAAACTATGTATGCAATACCCATCATGGAATACTAGACACCTAAGTCAAAGATGTCATCCAAACTTAGGGTTTGTTAATAAAATTTGGCTCCAAAACACTTTCTAACTTCTTCATTCTTCACCACCTTCAATGCTAGTACCTGATAGCTTCATTTGTGATTAGGCGGGGTTGATCAAGTAAAAAGATATATTCATGAATCTATCTCAAAGATATTTTGGCCCATTCATATTCAAAGAAAAAGTTAGGGAAACCCTTCCACACATCTAATCCTTTTGCTTCCACATTCACATGCTCTAGTTTTAGCTAAAAATCATCACCCAAAAGATGATTTTATTTGAACTCTTACAACTTCATACGATTGTACTCACCCAACTAAGAGTGAATCTATGTGGAAGTCTTCATAATGAATCACATTAATTGAAACATGAGAAAATTTTCCATCTCTATCAGTCATAGTAGATATGTAGGGGTGTTTCTTCAACTTTGGTCAAGGCTCCTCAACAACATCAATGGAAATCAATGTAGCAATGATATCACTTTCTAAATAAAAACAAATCAAAGAAATACTTGTGAATGTTATAAGTGAACAATGGCGAAAAAGTAGCAAGGTGCACTACTATTCTTCTATTGTCATCAATAATTTCCTAGAAATCCAAATTGGATTGACTATCAACCCCAAGGAGTGATTCAATTCTCAACAAGGAAGAACTAGGAAGGGGGTTCTTTAAGCTTTTAAGTGGTTCACCACCAAGAAAAATATTGGAAAAGACAATGTAGAATTCAACTCACAAAACATAATAATGCAAGCTAAATGAAGGATGCAAATGATGAAATTACGCAATAGCAAGTTAGGATGTGTGTACCTGGGAATTCTGGAAATGTAATGAGGATTCTAGAAATGCAAAGAAGCTATCAAAAAGTGTTATGGAGGACAAATATGCCCTTATTGTTCTCTTAGTTCTTCTCCTATTTTTTATGGCGGATGCATAATCTTCGGATGTTGGAACCAGATCTGAAAGAATTTTAGAAAAATACCCTTAGGAAGACTAAGATTCCCTAGGTGGTGACTTAGTCCCATTCTGAGTTTCTAGGATCTTTGAGCATGGTCCTAAAACTTGATGTCTTCTGTTCCTTCTTCTTTGACCTTAGGTTCTAAAACTTGCAGATTTGACCTATAGGTGAGTTTCCATTAAGATGGAAACTTTGTAACTTTGCACTTCAAATGATCTTCAAGTCTTCAACCTAAATCTACAATCACAAACACACAAGAGAGGAAAAACTTGTTGATTATTAGTGAATGCGGGTTTTCCTTGGTCAAACCCCTTGTTGGTAATTAAACCTTCAAAAGAAATGAAATGAAGGGAAATGATGAATGAACAACATACAATGTTACAACTCACCAAACCCTTGTGAAATCTACAAATATGCTTGAAATGGCTACAATGGATGTCATTCTTGACTCTTTTCTGAATCATGTTGAAATTGAATGAAACACTTGCTTGAATCATAAACCCTACATCACAAATGTTAGCACAAAAACAAACATGATGCAACAATGTCTTTGATATGTTGCTTGAATTCTAATGATGGCTCCAAATTCTTGATGAATTACTCTTGAATGATCTTGTGAACTCAATTATGCTATGATGAATGCTGGTCTCACAAAATACTTGGATTGAAATGAATGAATGAACCTTGTATTTATGATTATCCATGCTTAATATCCCAAAATTACACCACAACAAGCCAACATATGAATTCATTAAATAAAGGAGGCTAAACCCCACCAGCATTTGAAATTAAATTTTGAAAAATACCTTAAGAGGGACTAAGATTCCCTAGGTGGCCTCTTAGTCCCAAGGCCATAAACTTGGGGCACAGACTTGTAATGACCCCTTTCTATAGGAAGCACTTAAACCCAAATCTTGCATTTAAGGAATTTCTAAAAGAGACTTTAGAAGTGTTTGAATTCAATAAGTTTCAGTGATAATGTCTAGTAATATTAGAGAGGATATAAATATTTCATTTTAGTCATAGGATTATTCACTTCCATCTTATCATTCACTATGAGTGATTCTTCTATAATATATTTCACATGTATATTAGGGTAGATATTAAGCATCTTTCAAGATCCCATAGATGTAATTCTATCATACCACTTATCATCATAGTGAATGAATAGAGTCATTATTACTTATAAGGCTCAATAATTGTTGTAAGCATCATTATAGGATAATCGTAATATATATTTATATACATATATATATATATTCATCAATTATTAACATGTTATTCGGGTTCCCAATATATACATCCATCATACTATATTTGAATATATTCATGATTCACAATATATTTCATTATATTTATAAGCATCACTGACATCTGAATTAATTAATAACATACTAGATATCACACCTAAATCCACTATTCTTACCTTCTACATAAGTAGTTATAAACTTAAATCCAAATATATTATAATACTTACCTTGCTCTATTTTTGGTTGGAACCCAAAGAATATTCTTCATGTTAGAACATAACCTATTGTTTAATTTCCTTCAACTATGATTCTTATTGTATACTCTACTTTAAATCTATTTCTACAATTCACTACTTGGAGAGTTACCTAATGGCTATGCCACCTAATATTGGGTGTTGCAAACTACAGTGTCTTTCTTTCTTATCCTTTCTCTACCCATGATGATGCTCGTTCCTTCATCCCATATGGTAACAAATTCTATAGTTTATGATGTTGGAATATTTAATCCCGAGCAACAATGGGAAAGTGCATTTATTGCACCATTAGATGAAATCCAATTTGGATTATTCCCCCCTTGCCATGTCTAACAACCTTGCTAGCCAGTTATTATTTTTGGCAATGAATTTAATTTAGGTAGGTGAATTTTAATTGGGCGCCAATTTTTGGAAAGGCAACAAGAGACAAAAGAAGAATAGAATGATTAGTATGTAGAAGTAGATAGTAATTTTTTTGGAGCAACAAACAAGGAGGAATGTTTAATAGAACATAATAGAAGGGAATGTTCAAGAGATCTTGCAGCAGTAGAAGACATTGACAAAGCAGTGCTCCAGTTCTCTAGAATATCTCCAACATGTAGCATCAACATAGAAAGCTCCAATGTGCTAGAATATGCACAATTTTTGTATGAAGTGAATACAAAGCTTTTTCTCTAAGTTTTTTTTTGTATTTTTTGATTGTAATCCTTTTGGTGAATGAAATAGAAAATAAAATATATTATTTCCTTATCCTTGTGTTTGTATCCTTTATTGTTGTGTGTTTTCATTCTTTTCCCACTATAGTTAGGTTTATTTTGCCAACATATGATTCTTATCTTTATCATTCTATTCTTTGATTTCTCTGTGGCTCCTAAAGGGTTTCTATGATAGTGATGAAGCAATGCAATTATATCAAACTATCATTAATAAGAATTGTGTGGATGCTTCTATATTCCATTTTTTCTGACGTATCCCTATTCCATTTCCTCTGCTAATTTCCAATCCCTTTCCAAAATCTGGAGAGGGTGACACCAACACATGACATCAACACTTCAAAGCTGACTTGACAAGATCATTTTCTTTTCCCCGTCCAAAAGAAATGCCTTAGCATAGATTAATAATGTATTTTTCTATGGCCATTTGGAGAGTTTTCTCCCTTTTATTTATATTCTCCTGAGAACTATATGCAGGCTTAGATAGAAATTCCACAACTATTCAAAACTTGGCTCCTTTAGTGAGCGCCCCTTCAAGAACGGTCGTACCATTATGAGTTGTATTATTATAATTTGTATTTTATTCCATTTATAATTTTCATATTATATTTTGAATTATATTTTGTGTATTGATAAAGTTCAGACTTATTATGGTCAAATTATAATATTATCAATGCTAATTATAATTATATTTAAATCGTAATTATAATATTATTTTATGTTTATATTTTATATTAATTTTATATACTTCAATATTTATTATATCATAATGATATTTATGACATCAATTATAATTATGTAATATCAAATGATTAACTATTTTAATTATGCTTCTTTCTTATCTAAATGTCATGATTTCAGGGACATGACAGTCTGGCTCGCCCAAGATTGCTTGTCCTCAAGCAATGTAAAATTAGATTATAGCCAGTCTATTAAGAAAATATTTTTATCATTGTTAAGCACAAGTGATTATAAACACACATAGTGTAACTATGTTGAAAACATGCAAAGGTAGACACTCATGCTAAAAATGTATCGATCATACATGAAATACAACGTATATGCAAGACATAAAGCATACACGATAAAATCACTTTAGGAAACTCATTAACCATGAACTAATACAAGTAAAGTATGTATGGTACAAAACATATGTGAGAGGGGCATATACATAACGTACACAGGAAATTATCACCTGGAGCACAAAGCAAGTATTCGTGAAATACAAGCATGCACATAAATACACATAAAGACATATGAGAAATACACTTAAGGAAAGAATCTCACATGTAAGGAATAAGGAATAATTCATGAAGAATCCATATAAATCTCAAAGTATTCAGTAAAGTACAAAACATATATATCAAGTATGTAGGTCATAAAATATATTACTAAAACTACACGTGCTAAACATGCAAGTTATTGATGAGAGAAACACTTATATATATTCAAACACTCGGGAGATAAACACATTAGTGGTGTAGCGACATACATAGGAATACACATAAGACCAAAATACATGTAAGGCAAAAAGCATAAGATAGATACGAATCACACACACAAGTACATATAACTCATGGATTATGTGTATGAATACATGTCAAGCATAAACATTTTGGACAACGTTGGAAACATATGAATCATAATGAGAAAGGATGAAACATAAATACACAAACATGAAGCACAATTACATGTATGCATAAGCCATAGACATATGTAAGGCATAGAGCATATATACATGACAAGACGTATACATATGAATACAGATACATGATAGAGTGAACACATGAATACATATTCTCTCCTGATGTAACATGTGTTTCATGGTCATAATGGTGATAGTGAATAGGCATACATAATGCCTCATCAATAAAGCATTAAGAAAATGATGGAAACATCTGGAGGAGCTTCAAGTTCTCATTTTTCTTATTCTATAAGAGTGTTGAGATGAGATTGCATGTTTTTTGAAGCATTCACGTGTGTTAAATAGGTGGTAGCAAGCATCAAATCAATCCAAACAAATGGTGTTGTTTCATCCAATCTGAAACAACAATTAACTGTGAAGAAGCATGCTGAACATCATTCAATTGTTTTTTTTTCAAAATCTGCTACTGCTATTTGAAGAACAAGAGGTAACATTGTTGACTGAAAATCCAAACATTAAGTTTAATTATGGATATACTTTAGTATTTATTAATACTGCAGTTTTGAATAAATTTCTATTACATGATTCAATGTTACTCTGAAACATGAAAGCTGGAGTGCATAAAATGGATGGGAGTATACATCAAATATGATCAATAATAGCACTACAATGGCTGAAAGCCAAAAAATTTCTCTTTGCTACAGTTAACCCATTTTAGGGTTTTGACAAAGAACATAAAATGTATGGTTTTCTTCAAAATTATAGAATACCCACATGGGTTTTTAGTTGGAAGTAAAATATTTCAAGGAAATGATGCAAATTCTCAAAATCCATCTGGGTTTTCTTAATTTTAAGAAGAGTTTTCTTTTGTGAGTTCATACATTATACAATGGGAAATGCTATCATGGTTCAAGCCCAAAATTTTTTTAGAATGCTTAGATCAAGCATGTGATGGGTGCGGCCTAGAGGAGTTCATTTGTTCATAAAATGTTTATCAACTCACAAAGAGGAACCCATTTGAGTTTTCCATTAGATCTAAAAAAATTAGAATAAACAATGTGTAGATGGGAGTTTTTTATTCATAAAAAATACTCAAGGAACATATCAAAGCTCGCGGGTTGTACAATGGCTTGCAAATATTCAAATGGAAATCATCTTTTTGCAAAGACAAGCTTTTATAAGCTTTGATTGAGTGAAAAGCAAAGACAAAAATAAAGCTTACCATTATGCATCTGTGGAAGAGTAAGCAAGCCCTCGACCGGGCTCTATTAGGGCTTCCACAAATTTCTCAAGCAATGTCTCCCATGGTTGCAGAAGTGGAAGAATAAGGAAAGAAAATACAAAATACTAAAGCACATCAGGAAATATGGTTATGGTCGCGACCTTTAAGGCATTAATTCTTATCAAATGGAGCCAAGAAACAAAAAAAATGTAGACAATCTTACCATGAGAAGGAGGGGCCGAATGTAGTAAAGATTCAAAGAAACAAGACTCGAATGGAGGCTTAGACCATCAAACCCTAATCTTCCAATGGCAATGCATTTCTTTCTTGTAGAGAATTCTCTCCAAAACACAAATAAAATGAATGCAAAATATTAGATATTTTAGATTTTTGGTCATTAGGGTTTTCTTTCTTTTCCCCTAATTGGAGCTTAGGATTTTTGTAAAAAAATTGAATATTAATTCCCTAAGTCAAGTATCATGTGGCTGAATGCATTGTTTAGGTCAATCCCTTGCAAACTCCATTTGACATTATTTTGCCTAAGTGTTTTAGGGTTAGGCATTCAAATGTATTTCAAAGTATGAAAATCCTTAGAGGGTTTTAATTTATTCAATGCTTATCCCTTAATAAAACCTTATGGATATATCTTAGGTTTTTGTTTTCATTGATTTTCTAGAAATCAATCAATATTTAGTAATAAAGATTGCCATTATATTTTTTATGATTTTTTTATAAGAAAAATAAAATTGTAATGGAGACCGAAGTTTGTATTTTTTCAAAATTTCCAAAATCTTAATTGCAAAAATAGGTGAAATTGAGAAGATAAAAAAGTTGCAAATCTTGTAAAGAAAAAGATAAAATAATATCCTATAGATTTTTTTATTGTTTTTGCTATTTTTAGTAGATGGGTGATTGTTTTTCCTCTTGGGTGAATTTGAGAATCATGGGATAAGGATAAGCTTTTCTTTTTTCTTTTAAAGTAGAATAGACCTATTTTTAGGTGCTTTTTGGGATGGACATGCAAAAGTTGTGAGTTTTCCACCTTGGTTACACATAATAGGGCAGTTTTAGATTTTTTTTTCTGAGCTTTCTTCCTGAGCTCATATTAGGGTTTTGGAGCTTTTATATTTGGAAGAAAAAATTATAGTTTCTCTAAGTTCATATTCATTGTTTCTTCCTCTCATGTTGAGACAAAGAGTTCTGTAAGCAGAAATTTGTACTTAGACTTTGATACTCCCTCTGTTGAATAAAGCAACATTCCTATTTCTCAATTTTTGTGTCATTTTCAGTTATAGTTTGATGTTATATTGTGATTTTTGTTTACAAAATCCTTTTTATGTCCTAAAATTACAGTTCTTGACATAGAAAGTTCATAAAATACAGGTTTCATGTTGTGTTTAATCTTGAATCTTATGTAAATAAATTATGTGTTGAATGTTCATGAGGGATTGTGAAGTACTATTTGTTTCTAAGAGATGTTTGTGGAAAAAAACAAAGTCATCATTAAGTAATCATTAAGTTTTGAAAATCACTTTAAGTCATAGTTTTCATTTCAATTATCTTTCTAACTCTTTCCCTCGGAAGATCATTTATAATAGAATATATCATTCAGAGAACCAACTCACTCTAGAGATTCCTTCTTCATTCAGATCACCCACATCTAAAGAAGGTTTCCATGTGTCAACAGATAGTTAAATTTCTACAAATTGAACATAGGGTGCATATTTGATTGATAACAGTACCATTGAAAGGCTCCTGTTGAATGGATAGGGGCATAGATTTCTTGGTGTCTTTGTTGTTTTCCCTTATTGGAGATTGAGCACTTTTTGTGAGGACCATTTTATTTTTGTCATGTCATTTTGCGGATTGGGAGGTGGAGTGAATATGTTTTGAAGTGGCAGATTTTGTTTGAGTGATAGGTGGAGTGTTGGAGGGAGTTTGTTGCAAGCTCTGTTATGTGATCAAGGCTTGCTGGTAGGCTTGAAATTTGTTGTTGTTGGTCTTGTTTTTGTTGTGCCAACAACGCTTGTTGTTGGTGTTGGTGTTGTTGTGCCAACAATGCTTGTTATTGGGCTAGTAATTGGGCCGCTTCTTTTTGTGCTTGGTACTATTGTAGGGCTTGTTGATATGCTTGTTGTTGGGTTGATTACAATTGTTCCTAGTACTGAGCTTGTGCTTGTGCTTGTTGAGCTTGGTATTGGGCTTGAGCTTGAGCCTGTTCTTGTTGGGCTGCTTGTGTAGCCTGTGCAACCTATGTAGCTTGTGCAGCTTGTGTAGCTTGAGCTATTTGGGCTACTTGCATAGCTTGGGTACCTTGGGTGGCTTGTTGTTGTTGCAAAAAAACATGCGCTTGGGTAGCTTGTTGTGCAGCTTGAGTTGCTTGAGTGACCTACGTTTGTTGAGCTACTTGTTGTGCAACTTGCATGTTTTGTGTTTGTTGAGCTTGGAACTGCTAAAGTTCCTTTTGATAGGCTTGTTGAACTGCTTGCAAAATGATGCTATATTGGTTGGGTGCCATGTTTGGTCTTGGTGGCGATGGTGGTGGCAGATTCAGAATGATGTTTATGGTTGTGATGAGGGGTGTCATTGTATTGATGATAGGGATTTGTGTAGTGGATGGTGCAATTGATATGCTTGGTCCTTGAGAGACTATGTTTATGGATGGTGCAATGATTTCTTATGTTTCTTGGATGGTTGACACCTATTATTGCGATATTGATAGCAAGATTAGAGGATTTGGTACTATGTTTTGATTTATGATTGGGGGTTTCTTTGATTTTGTTGATTGATGGTTGGTAAAGGGGGTTTCCCTAAACTGAGAAGTGGTGTGAATGTTAATGGTAGAGGTGGAAATGGTGGGAAGATGGGTGGTGTGCTCCCTTTCAAGTTGTGAAACAGGGGACACGTTTAACTCTTGGGTTTTGCATTTAATGGATGTGCTAAAAAAAATTCTAGATGTGCTAAAAGATTTGATAGACATGCTAAAATAGAGGATAGATGCACCAAAAAAATTGCAAAGATGTGTTATAAGATTGTCTGTATGCACTGGAAAAATGCTCATATGCGCTAAAAGATTAGTTGTATGCACTAGAACAAAGGACAAATGTGCCATAGTTTTGCATAGATGCACTATAACAACAATTAAATGTGCTAAAAGATTGCATGGATACGCTAGCAAATACAATGAATGCGCTGAACTAGAAAGATGAAGTAGTTTGTCGGAAATTTGTTTGATTTTTCAAATTTTCTAGTTAGAGACTTGGTTGTTTCAATGAATATTTTTCTAAATCAAGGTTTTCACTTTCAACCTATGATTTTTTTGTTTGAAATAGATTCAAAAACACATTGGTAAAGACACATCAAACATGTACAACTTAGGCTGTGTAGGACTATATTTGTTGAATTCCCACTTGGATTTTACTCTAGCTACGCTTACTTATATAAGATGATTAGATGCTTGAGCCCACTGGCTCCCCTCCATGACACTCACTTCTATAGGGCAGCCAAGCATCAATACATGTGAATCTCCCATGGCATATTTTTCATCTCCACTAAAAGTTGCAAGAATGTGCAATGGCTTTAGAATGACCGTTCTTGCACCAACAAATAGATTAAGGATTTTGGCCTTGCTACACTAAATGGCTTTAATATAGGCATTTCATTCGTAGGGGATCATCCATGCAACAAGAGACCATTGTTTCCCTTCTTGTTCAAACAATTCTTGTGATACTTGAACTTTCCCTAAGTCTCCACATTTATATCCCGGTTGGAAGTTGCTTGGATTTAGCATGTTACCGGTTGGGTCGTTCCCTTGGGTGATTACTTTTTCCCACAAGGCAGACCCTCTATGGATAAACAAAAGCAAGTATATTCATAGTTTGATCAATCTTTGTTTGTGTGAATAAAGATAGAACACATGTGATATACTCAACTCACACTCACAAATATACGAGAATGGATGTAGCTTTTTGGTCACCTAGTTAAGGGGAGAGCATATACCTACCATTCATTACACATGAAATACATGGTGTTCTTTATCCCTTCTAATTAATCTATATTCCTATCTTAACCAAAAGAAAGTATTTAAATGACTCTAGCCCCTGCATAAATCATTAGAAGTTTGATAAATTTGTCTTTGACCAGCGTATAAAAATACCTGCAAGCAGAAAACACAAATGCACTAGAACAATCATTCAATGCACTAAAACATCAATCTAATGCGCTAAAACAAATACCCTATGTGCTAAAAGAACTCATGTATGTGCTAAAATAACTTATGAATGCACTAAAATAAGTAATGTATGCACTAAAAGAAGTGATGTATGCATTGAAAGACTCCTTTTATGTGCTAGAACAATTGATGTATGCGCCAAAAGATTGATTGTATGCACTAGAATAGACCTTAGATGTGCTGAAAGATTGGTTGGATGCGTCGAAATAGAAGTCATATGCACTAGAAGATTTATCATATGCGCTGAAAGAAACCATAGTTTTGCTAAAACGTCGCATCCAACTTGTTTAAATGAACTTTTCTAGAAAATTGTTAGAGTACGAGGTCTAGCCCCATGGTAGGCATCATTTTGTGTGTGTGTGAAATATGGGAGAATTAGTAAATCAACACAAACCTTAATGAAACAAATTATATCACAAATTTGAACCAAGTAAACTACTCTATTTTGCAGTTAAACAAATCTTCTAAGAATGTTTTATTGTCTTCTATTCCCAAGGATTTATTAAACCATTTGGCCCTTAAATTTCTATGTGCACAATGGTTGTTAAAATGACAACTTAGGAAATGAGATAATATTCAACATGCAAGCCAGTTAAGTTCCTACATGAAACTATACGATGGAAAGGATAATGGATACTATGATGAATGGATGATGGTGTTAGATTATACAATGTAAATGATATGATATGAAACTAGGATGATTCTACATATGTTCAAATGATAACTATAAATATGCTAATCTAAAATGCAATTATGAAGCAAATTATTATTCTAAGATTTAACTATGATGCAAAACATGATATGAAATGTAACTATAAGACTAAAAAATGCTTCAATGCTCAAACGATATTCCTACATAATAACTCTATTCAAAAGTGGATGCAAAATACAATGTCAAAGGATTGTATTTATAGCTTTTTCCAAGCATCTTGTGAGTTGGCAATGATTGATGGTCTAGATTCAAACAAGAGGGATGAATGGTGGAGATGGATAGAATCAAGAAGGTGTCCCTTTGACCAAAGACAGTTCACACCAAATGGGTGGTGGAATCTCTTGACCAATAGGCAACATACCAAATGGATGGAAGAATAAAGTGTGGGAAGAAAAGACCATGTGTTTGAAAATTGGTTGAAGACATGTGTGAGGAATAAGCCATGTGTTTAAAATTGGTTGACGATAATTCTAATTTAAAAATTAGAATTATTAAATTTCATGTGGCCTTGGTGAGGTGGCACAAAAGGTTGTAGACATGAGCTTGAATTCTTAATCGAGATTAGTGAAACTTAATGAAATAAAACAAGCTTATGGAAAATGTTTTTATTTAATTAAATTAGAAGAATATGATTTTAGATTTGAAGAATTATAAAGTATGAACAATATAAATAAATTGAGAATTTATGTATACGCAGTCGAATATTAATTAAATAATTAGTATTTAATTAATTAGATGTAGTAAATTAGTTCTTAAAACTCAAACATGGCTAGCTAACTTGAGTTATAGTCAATTGAGCTTTCTCACAATTTCAATCACTACAACATGCTTATAGTATATAAGTATAATTTTATTGCAAAAAAATTATATGAAGAATATAGTAATTGTAGGGTGATGTAACAATAGTGTATTCTATTATGTGACATTTGATTTCAATGTTCTACTTTGACCAAAAAGTGGGACACACTATTAAAATATATTATATTATTGTCAAATCATTTTTCTCCTACAAGAAAAAAAAAACTTGAAGAGTGACCATTTCCTTCACCATACTAGTGGATTAGTGCATACTGAATATACACATTCTTTGAATAAAATAAATGAGTACCATGACTTGAGAAGCTTGTTGAACACGATCAAACATTTTGAGAATGAGATATGTTGAATCAATCTATATCAATGATTACCACTCATCTTTCACTTCATTAAGCATCTTTTATCTATTAAACAATTTCTTTACTCAAATAAAGATAAAGGTGAATCCTTTAACTACGATCATCATGAAAGCAAGCCAACAACTTGACTAAGCGTTTCAAAACAAAAAAATACAAACACAAAGATAAAAAAACATAATCATTTTAAATTGTTCTAAAAAAATTTATAATCACAACAACAAACAAATATTATAAAAAAAAAATTGAACACAAAACATGAATGAAAGATAAACATGTGAAAACATACAAAGCCAGAATTTGAATTTCTTAGATTGAATGTGAACACGAGGTAATAGAAATCTTATACTTTTAAAACGACTTTCGAATTTAAATTCTAAAAAAAATGATGATGCCATTTCATATTTTAGTCAATCATATGACGCTTTGCAATCCCTCTTACTCATACATCATGTTATGCATGACCATTAGACTACTCTTAAGCATTTCTTTACTATGATTTATTAAAAAAGTTAACCCAGCTGAAACTTGGCGTGCCCTGTACATTCAGTGCATGTAACTACAAGAAATAAAAAGAAGAAACAAAATATGATAATGTTCAAACTTGTCACGAAGACAAAAAGAAGTGAAAGGTTGTACACAAAAAAATCTTCTATTAACTGACTTTTCCTAAATGTATGACAAGAGCTTCACTTTCTTGGCATACTTTCCCATCTCAATTATTAATTACATCGTTGAAAATTTTGTTCTATCCAGAGAAATATGAGGTTACAAATTGAAGTGTGTTTGTGATTGGATTGTCTTCTGCTCCACAGCGGGTCCCTGCATTGGATCATTCATGCTATGTTACTTTCTTTAATCAAACACTCCTCTGTATGATGTGATTCGACACAGAAAAATGTGTGGTTTTCTACCAAAAAAAACCAAAAAGAATCCAACTGTAGACAATTAATCCCCACACTGACCACACCTTCGAAAGGGTGGGACTGGGATAGAGACTAGAAGTGATGTTACAATTTTCTACTTCTTCTTTTGTTTTGTTAGTAATACTCGCCTTTGATAAGTATATTATTTCAATTAGATTTCTTAATGGTTGAATTTTTAACTCATAAAAGTTTCGTTTCTTTGAGGTGAAAGCATCCAATGAACTCAAATTCAGTCTAGGAAAGATTATGTATGATATTAGTTGTTATATTATGTTAGAAGACAAAATAATTTTTTTTAGTAGTATTGTATTTGATAATATGATTTTTGAATTGATAAAAGTTTTGTTTCTTTAAGATGAAAGTACCCAATGAACTCAAATTCAATCCAGAAAAGATTATGTATGATATTAGTTGTTATATTATGTTAAAAGATAGAATAAAGTTTTAGTAATGTTGTATTTGATAAAATGATTTTTTTTTTTGTATGTTAGATAAGATTGTTATGCTATAATTAAGATTGTTCATTTTTGAGATGGTAACAAGGATAAAAATATTATTTTTAAATATAGAGAAAGATTATTTGGTTGTATTTTTTGGAAAATAATAAAAGATGATGAGAATGTTTTAGGAGACTTGTATTTGTTGAATCTTTGAAGGAAAATTATTTTGAAGCTAATTCTATTATTTTAAATAATATGAATTGAATATTAAACAAATCTACATTTAAGATTTATAATAGTTATTTGATTTATTTAAAGATGGATGATATTTTATTCAAATCATCAATATTATATTACTACGATTGAAATATTTTTCTCTCATCATTAAAGTGGTTTCTATTTCAATTAATATGGTCATGTATGTGCAAGGAGGATCTCTCATAGATAAACATTGTATTAGTATATCATGTAAATCACTAGAGATTTAGTTCCAAGGTAGTTAATAATACATATCATTTCACTATTTAAAACTGAAATCATTTGTATTTCAAGATTGATTATTACTACTGCGAAAACAACATAATCCCAATATAGTTACCATTCACAAAGGAAATGACTACATAGATCTATAACAGCACAAAAAAAATTTAAGATTCTTTATTCCATAATGTCTAAAATCGTAGAGTTCATAGGCTTACAATGTTCTTGTCAATTCCTCCAAAAATGACTTTTCATAATTTAAATACCCCAAAAAATGTAATAAATGTTTCTTGGAATACAAATTTTTTTTTCCCTTCTTGGGAAAATTTTAAAAATCTTTAAAAACTATTTTGCAAAAAAGGTACATATAAGGATAAAAAAGATAAATGTCAGGTTGAGATGGAACACCATCTACATTCATTGTGTCTTTATCTTTCTAAGGAGACTAGGATGCTATGGTGGCACTCTTGGACACAAATACTCAAAATTATTTGACAATTGGACCTAGCTCATTATGCCTAGGAATAATGACATTGTCAATCCTTATCCACAAGGCTTTATTACTCCCTATTTGTTCTTGCTTAGTCTTATTGGCTTCCAAATGACTCAATCCTTGTATTAAATCTAAATTGATGGCACCTAATTTCTCTATGTTGTGGATGTAGAAGCATGACGTGTTGAGAAGCTCCTTGAATTTAACCCAAAATTTATCAATGCAAGCTTGAGCTTCTATAACTTGTGAAGTTGATTCATCTACCAAGTTAATAGTCAAGAAATTATTTTGAGATTCAACCTCAATTTTCTCACATTCCCTTAACAACTTAGTCTTCTCTTGAATGTTCTACCTTAAGGAAATAATTTTCCATCCAATGCTCTTCTTCCACACAATATATATCTATTGTCATTAGTATGAGCTATGATTTGTTTGGCCACCAATTTATCTATTCCTAAGTTAATCATTTATTTTAAGTGCTTTTCTACCTCTAACCAATTAGCTTCTTGAGCTTTTGAGGCTATGATATCATCCTTAATTTCCTTCTTCCTCTCTTCTAAGTCTAGGGCACACATATTTCATGGTGATTAAAATATTAAAGGCATTAATTAAATGTTGGTTCCCCTTTTGAAAAATGAGAAAAATAAGGATTTGGAATGGATAATTTGAAAATTTTGAAGCTTAATTAATTACAATAAATTAAGGGACCCAAATATAGTGCAAATTTGTAAAGGTATACAATTTCCTACAATACACTTTCTTATCCATGAAGTTCTTGATTCAAAAGCTTACATATTACAATTATCTTTATCCACCATTAAAGTGATTTCATTCTTATACCTCTCCAAAACTTGTGAGGGTATTGTATCCCTCTTTTTCATTTCATTTTGAAATATTTTGAAGAAACCCAAAATATTTGTCATATTATTTGGTATTCAGAAAGCTACGCATATGTTCCTTAATCTGATATGCCATAGGAATATCCCTTCTTCAGACCATATTCGTCAACCCAAGAATTTCTTTCATGAAATAAAACATAAGAAAAATAATCAAGGTCCCATACAAAAAATTGTATTGTGACTCCTTGGTTTTGTGTAGATTCTCCAACAACTGTTGCTATAAGAGCTCAAAAAGATCATAATCCTTTCCTTCTTTTACCATCTAATGAATAGTGTAGATGGAAATCCTTATTTGTGTAGTAAACTTCATATGCAATACCCATCATGGCATACCAGATGCTTAAGTCAAAGATGTCATCCAAAGTTAGGGTTCTTTAATAAAAATTTCCTCCAATAAAATTTGTAACTTCTTCATTCTTCACCACCTTCAATGCTAGTACATGATAGCTTCATTTGTGATTAGGTGGGGTTGATCAAGCAAAAATATATCTTCATGAATCTATCTCAAAGATATTTTGACCCATTCATATTCAAAGAAAAAGTTAGGGAAACCCTTCCATGCATCTAATCCTTCGCTTTTGAATTTGCATGCTCTAGTTTTAGCTAAAAATCATCACCCTAGATATGATTGTATTTGAACTCTTACAACTTCAAACAATTGTACTCACTCAACTAAGAGTGAATATAGATGTGGAAATCTTCAAAATGAATCACATTAATTGAAACCTGAGAAAATTTTCCATCTTTGTCAATCATAGTAGATATGTAGGGGTGTTTCTTCAACTTTGGTCAAGGATCCTCAACAACATCAATGGCAATCAGTGTAGCCATGATAGCACTTTCTAAATACAAATAAACCAGAGAAATACATGTGAATGTTGTAAGTAAACAATGGTGAAAAAGTAGTAGGGTGCACCACTATTCTTCTATTGTCATTCAATAATGTCCTCAGAATCCAAATTGTATTGACTATCAACCCCAAAGAGTGAGTCCATTCTCAACAAGGAAGACCTAGGAAGGAGGTTCTTTAAGCTTTTAAGGGGTTCACCACCAATCAAAAGCTTGGAAAAGACAATGTAGAATTCAACTCACAAAACCTAATAATGCAAGCTAAATGAAGGATGCAAATTATGATGAAATTATGCAATAGCAAGTTAGGATGTGTGTACTTGGAAAGTTTGAAAATGTAATGAGGATTCTGGAAATGCAAATAAGCTATAATAAGTGTTATGGAGGACAAAGACACCCTTATTGTTCTCTTAGTTCCGTTGTTTTTTAGGGCAGATGTGGAATCTTCGGATGTTGAAACTGGATCTAAATGAATTTCTAAAATATAGGTACCTTAGGAGGACTAAGATTCCCTAGATGGCAACTTAGTCCCATTCTAAATTTCTAGAATCTCCGAATGTGGTCCTAAGGCTTGATGTCTGCTCTTCCTTCTTCTTTGACCTCAGGTTTTGAAACTTTTGGATTTGACCTGTAGGTGAGTTTTTGTGAAGATGACAACTTTCCAATGCAACTTTACAACTTTTCACTTCAAATGATCTTCAATTCTTCAACCTAAATTTGCAATCACAAACACACAAGAGAGGAAAACTTGTTGATTATTAGTGAATGCGGGTTTTCCTTGGTCAAACTCCTTGTTGGTAATTAAACAGGTTGAAATGAAATGAAATAAAGGGAAATGATGAATGAACAACATACAATGTTACAACTCACCAAACCCTTGTGAAATATGCAAATATGCTTGAAATGGCTACAATAGATGTCGTTCTTGACTCTTGCTTGAATGATGTTGAACTTGAATGAAACACTTGCTTGAATCATAAACCCTACATCACAAATGTTAGCACAAAAATAAACATGATGCAACAATGTCTTTGATATGAAGCTTGAATCTTGATGATGGCTCCAAATGCTTGATGAATTGCTCTTGAATGCTCTTGTGAACTCAATTATGCTATGATGAATTCTCTCACAAAAGACTTGGATTCAAATGAATGAATGAACCTTGAATTTTATGCTTATCCATGCTTAATATCCCAAAATTACACCACAGCAAGCCAACATATGAATTCATTAAATAAAGGAGGATAAATCCCACCAAAATTTGAAATTAAATTTCAAAAATACCTTAAGGGGGATTAAGATGCCCTAGGTGGTGTCTTAGTCCCAAGGCCATAAACTTGGGGCATAGACGTGTAATGACCCCTTTCTAGAGGAAGCACTTAAACCCAAATCTTGCATTCAAGGTGTTTCTCAAAGAGACATTAGAAGTGTTAGAGTTCAATAATTTTTAGTTATAATATCTAATAAGATCAGAGAGGATATAAATATTTCATTTTTCGTCATAGGATTATTCACTTCCTTCTTATCATTCACTATGAATGATTCTTCTATAATACATTTCATAAGTATATTAGGGTAGATATTAAACATCTTTCAAGATCCCATAGAAGGAATTCTATCATACTACTTATCATCATAGTGAATGAATAGAGTCATTATTACTTATAAGGCTCAATAATTGTTGCAAGCATCATTATTGGATAATCGTAATCTATATCTATATACATATATATATTCATCAATTACTAACATGTTATTCAAGTTCCCAATATATACATCCATCATACTATATTTGAATATATTCATGATTCACAATATATTTAATTATATTTATAAGCATCACTAACATTTGAATTAATTAATAACATACTGGATATCACACCTAAATCTACTAATCTTTTTTTTTGATAAATAAGGGGCTGAAGCCGAGAAGGTTGTATTAAAATTAAAAGTATAAGAGTTTACAAGACTTGAAGCCTCAACAGAAGATAACACAAATAGAATCATGACTTAAACTTCTCATGTTCTTAGTAACTCCACAAATGAGAATTCTTGAAGCCTTAATTTCATTTGAAGTGTGACCAAGCTATCTTCAACCTGCAAAATCAGCTAAGCAAGCATGGATCCTAAAAAGAAGAGGAGGAGGAACAACACAAGTATAGTTAATGTTGGATCACAACAAGTGACGTGCTCGTGTCATGATGGTGCATCACCTCATCCTCTTCCTCACCATTGACCATTGAAGCCATCATGTACCAAAGAAAGCATCATGATGCTAGGAATAATCAACTAACATTGGATACAGGGACCATGGACCATTTGAAATTGCAAGATGGCAACAGGGAAGGCATTTGTAAAGCAGCCAGTGTGAGTCAAGCAGATCATGGAACTGATTGACTTTCTGCACCAATCTTCTAGCACTAGCTGGCTATTTCTTTGGCAACCTTCCAACACACTCTGACTATCTTTCTGTGACATCCTTACAACACACTTTAACTACCTTTCCGTGGCATCCTCACAACACTCCTTGACTACAAACTACATGTAAAACAAGTAGAATATTCTATAGAAGATTAAGAGTGAAACCAATACTGCAATGTGGATCTCTTTGCAAATGGTGTTTGTAGAATCCATTGTTTCCTTTGCTACCTTCTTACTTGACTCTCCACATTTAGAAACATAATTGTCACACTCCTCTTCGTCATGGATGATCTTAGAAGCCTTAACCACTAAAATCCTTAGTCCTCATGGGGTTATCTATTTAAGTTCCATCCCATCAGCTCACATATTTTCCAATGCATCTGCCATTGAATTTCCTTCTCTATAAATATGGTTAATCGTTACATTTTCAAACTTATCCATCAAGTTTATTGTTGAATCTAGTAAAGATTGTAGTTTCCAGCTCAACACTTTCTTAGCTCTTATCACATTTACCACAAAATTCAAATCCCCTTCAATTTCTACCTTTTCTAATTTCAATTCTATGCAAAGGGATAGCCCTAATACTAGAGCTTTAAATTATGCCATGTTGTTTGTATCAATCTCCAATGGTTTTGAATATCTTGAAATAGTTTTTCCCTACCAAGAGTGAATCACACCACCTGCTCCTAATGGACCTAGATTCCCTTTGGATGCTCCATCAAAATTCAGTTTGAACCATCCAATATTTGGAGGTCTCCATTTACAATTTGCTCTGTTTTGTTTGCTAACTTGACACCCTTTCCCAATAACTTGAGGAGTTTTTAAACCAAACTAGTTCTTGAACATACTAAGGAAGGTCGCGGTTGTACAACCTAAGGAAGGTTGCAGTTCAAGCTCGGTGGTTTGATGTGAGAGGAAGCTATAGGTTGCAGTTAAAGTCTTGCCGAGTGAGTTTGTCACACCAATGAAAGAGTATATCGGCAAGAGCATTATGCTCAGGGTGAGTATTTATTGAAAATGAAAGGTCACGCCGATGATAAATTTAGTAAGAGAACATACTAACTTCTTCGATGAAAGAAGTGAAATTGGTGGAAAGCTCCCCCGATATAGCAATGGCAGAGCACAGAGAGCAACGGTGTTTATAGAAAAGAAGGCTTGGACTTTGTGATAAGAGTTGTGGGAAACAGAGTCTTGGGATGATCTCATGTACCATTTCGTCGTTGCCTCACACTTGGCCATCTCTAATAGGGGGTAAATCTGAGTCATTGATCCCTCAATGGGTGTTCCAGAACAAAAAATGGGTTGATGTTTGCAGACCCAAAGGGGGACGTGATCGATGGGAGGTACCCACAACCGAATAAATCCACTATTCTTACCTTCTACATAAGTAGTTATAAACTTAAATCCAAATATATTATAATACTTACCTTGCTCTATTCTTGGTTGGAACCCAAAGAATCTTCTTTGTGTCAGAACATAATCTATTCTTTAATTTCCCCCAACTACGATTCATATTGTATACTCTTCTTTAAATCTATTTCTACTATTCACTACTTGGAGAATTACCCAATGGTTATGCCACCTAATATTGGGTGTTGTGGACTATGATGTGTTTCTTTCTTATCCTTTCTCTACCTACAATGACGCTCCTTCCTTCATCCCATATGGTAACTGATTCTACAGTTTATGATTCTTATCTTTATCATTCTATTCTTTGATTTCTCTATGGCTCCTAAAGGGTTTCTATGATAGTGACAGAGCAATGAAATTATATCAAACTATCATTAATAAGAATTGTGCGGCTGCTTCTGTATTCCCTTTTTGTCGATGTCTTCCTATTACAATTCCTCTGCTGATTTCCTATCCCTTCCCAAACTCTGGAGAGGGTTACACCAACACATGACATCGACACTTCAAAGCTAACTTGGCAAGATCATTTTATTTTCCCCATCCAAAAGAAAGGCCTCAATGTATATTAATAATGTATTTTTCTATGGCCATTTGGAGAGTTCATTCCCTTTTATTTATATTCTCCCAAGAACTATATGCAAGCTCAGATAGAAATTCCACAACTATTCAAAACTTGTCTCCTTTAGTGAGCACCCCTTCAAGAAGGATTGCACCATTATGAGTTCTATTTTTATAATTTTTATTTTATTCCATTTATAATTTGCATATTATATTTTGAATTATATTTTGTGTATTGATAAATTTTAGACTTATTATGGTCAAATTATAATATTATCAATGCTAATTATGATTATATTTAAATTGTAATTATAATATTATTTTATGTTTATATTTTATATTAATTTTATATACTTTAATATTTATTATATCATAATAATATTTATGATGTCAATTATAGTTATGTAATATCAAATGATTAACTATTTTAATTATGCTTCTTTCTTATCTAAATGTCATGTTTTTTGGGACATGATAGTCCAAAAAGGGCCCATTTGAGGTGCCTTGAAATTAGGGTCCCAAGACCTTTGGAGATAAAGACACCCTAGGTCGCATCTTAGTCCCAACCCAAAAATCAGGGATACACAAATAGAATCATTAAATTATCATTTATGAATTAATGCTTATCAGGATTAGCCAAAAAAAGATGTAATTCATAGGGATTGTGGATGCAAAAATGGACCAATTAAAACATAAATAAGGACAAAAAAATAAGGCGGGCCCAAAAAAGTGTGAAAATGCAAGGCTATTCATTTTGCTACACTACATTTATCCCCCACTTTAGTGAGAGGATGAACTTGCTGCAAACTCACACTAAATTAGCCAAACACACAATCAAGAGGGGTTCAAATGTACAAATGTTGGTAAGATGGAATGACAATAACCAAGAGGGTGGCCAAGCCCCCAAAATCAATATCCTATGACAAACCAACATAGGCACAAAGGAACACGCTTGTAGATGATATATGAAGCCATAACCATATCACAAACATACACCATCAAAGATAGGAAAAATGAAAAAGGAAAAGAAAAAGAAAAAGAAAAATGCAACAGATCAAGCTTCGACTAGCCATCCAACGCGCTGTGGACCCAGTCTAGGTTATTTGTCCAAAAAAGGTTTATAAGTGGAACACATTTTCCACTATGCATACAAAAATGCATGCTCATAAGGGCTAGTGAAGCTAGTTGTACACTAGCTAAGCCCCAAGAGGTCCATATCAACGTCATACCCCCATGACTATGATAAGGACAAAAAGAAAAAAAATGCATGCTCAAAAGGGCTAGTGAAGCTAGTTGTTCACTAGGTGAGCCCTAGGGGACCATATCAAATCTGTACCTCCATGACTTTAATAAGGTACAAAAATGCATGCTCACAAGGGCTAGTGAAGCTAGTTGTTCACTAGGTGAGCCCCGGAGAACCATATCAAAGCCATACCTCCATGAATTTAATAAGGTACAAAAATACAATGCCATAAGAAAGAGGGATGTTCGAAGGGATTTTTCTTAGTTCATGTGAGGTCTTAATCTTAGGGGACATCATTCTTAATGTCTCCAAGAGAGGATCAATCAAAGGATAAAATATTTGCAACTTAGGGGATGCAATGTATCACATCACGGCTAAGAGGAATGTAATATGCTAAGATAGATCAAGCTATTGAAGGACATTACTCCCAATGTCACCACAAAGAGAAAAACACATCGCATGAAGTAAGAAAATCACATCAAGGAACATGAAAAAGAAAAATGCAAATTATGCCAAAATAATTCCAATGTATGCCCCCACTTTAAAGAAATTTCTAAACACCATGCTATGAGCAATTACTTTAAAGTAGAAAAACATGAAAAAGGAAAAGAGAAAAGAAGGACAAAGAGGGTTGCCCCTGAGAAACACATAAGGGATCTATGGATTCGGGGTCATTATTTGTCTTTGTTGCAATGATATTAAAGAGCTCAAAACTATCATCATTCCCTAAATACACACAAAACTAGAAGAATGACACAAAGAGAGTGAAAAAAAAGAAAAATCCTTTTGGGTGAACATGGAAGAAACATGAATGTCTTGACTCCTTGCGTCATCCCCAAAAGGAAAAAAAAAAAGACAAAAATGAAATGGAAAAAGATAATGAAAAATATTTAGGCTCAACATGGAAGAGACATAGGGTGTCTTGATTACTTGCATCATCCACAAAATGAAAACACAAGACAAAAATGAAATGGTAAAGAAAAGATAATGAAAAATATTTTGGGTCAACATGGAAGAGACATAGGGTGTCTCGATGCCTTGCATCATCCCCAAAAGGAAAACACGAGACAAAAATGAAATGGGAATTAAAAGATAATGAAAAATCTTCTAGGTCAACATGGAAGAGACATAGGGTGTCTCTATGCCTTGCATCATCTCTAAAAGGAAAACACAAGACAAAAATGCAAATGAAAGGTAAAGACCAATGAATAGGAAAAAAGCTTACGACATATAGAATAATGAAGGTACAAATAGAGGAATGCACATAGAGAGGAAATGACAAAAAATATGGGGGATCACATTACACACATGCAATCACACAAAACAAAAGGACTAGTAAGGCATAGGCAAGTCAACCTAAAGTAGGTCATCCACCTCCCAATATCAGTCTATAGAAGCAGAAGGTGGACAATGAACCTAAGGGACAATGACAAATACATTACTAGGACAAGGCTATCTACTTCTTGCCCCCATTGAGTTCAAGACAAGAATGAGCTAAGGTAGGTGATGAGAAAGATCATGTACTAGTGAGAATAGAATTTTCTACAACTATTACATGACAAAGGGGGGAGGAAAAAAATAGGCTAAGCAATCACTTCATAGCAATCATTTCCATCAAAGTGAAATTTTTACAATACTAACTTGAATGTGTGGCACTCATTGGTACTATATCCAAGAGTTTGATGGATCGACAATGTGGAACTTTTGCATCTTTAGGATATAACACTATTCTATCTTTCATTGGTGATAATGTTATGAGTCTTTTGTATAGAAGTAGTTGTATTTTCCTTTCATTTTGAGGTGGTGGATGAGGAGTTTGTAACTTTTATAATTTGTAAGGTCTCTTGTGTTTGCTAGGTTCACATACTTTTCTAGTTGAAGGTTGAGGAGGAGGACCTAAGGTGATCATATCGTCCTTGTCATTGTTATTAGTCATTGGTTGTTGTTTAGGAAGAAGGACATTCATATCAGGAGGGGAATCTAAGATCACTATACCATCACTATAGAGCCTTAGATATTCTTTAGGATCATGTATGTTATGATGGGGATCTTGATATCCTAACCCCTTTGTATTTTCATTAATTGGTATTTTCTCTAGCCATTGATGAATTTTATGT
Source organism: Sequoia sempervirens (assembly GCA_007258455.2). Classification (NCBI taxonomy): domain Eukaryota; kingdom Viridiplantae; phylum Streptophyta; class Pinopsida; order Cupressales; family Cupressaceae; genus Sequoia; species Sequoia sempervirens. Next base: position 595,298,130 of record VDFB02270651.1, on the reverse strand, counting down.
TCACTTGTTATATTGCATCCTAGTTTACTCAAGATTGTGAATCCTTTTCCATATGTTTCTTCTAGATTGATTGAATTTTTTGTTACTTTGTTATCATAAAAAGGTTGAGCATTTTCTTTTTTAGAGGAACTAGATTCACCTATTCTAAGGAACTCAGTTTCAACTTTTGTTTCGGTTTCAAGATGTAAGTAACAAAAAATATCAAGATGTGGTATTGTAGGGGGATTTGGTTCTTTCATTGATGGATAAAAGGATGCATTAGGTTCAAGGTTGTTAAGAAAATCATTTAGGAACATATTCATGTTGTCATCATCTTCTCCAATGATGGCAACATCGTGAGGAGGACATGCAATAGGATTTGTATGAGCATGAATAAGTTCAATTTCATTAGGATCATTTCCAAAAGCACAACTTGAAACATATACCAAAGGTTTCAAGGACATCCAAAGCTTTCCAAAGTACATATCCATGATGCAAGATAGAAAAAATATACTTGAAATGAAAGAAATTGGAATAACAACAATTCTACAAACTGAAACAAAAAAATGAAAGCAGCCAATTCAAGCACATAAAAGCAATTTCAAACCTTGAAAATTGGAAATTGAAAGTCAACAGGACTAAGATTCCAGTAAGGGAATCTTGGTCCTACTGGTGAAATTTTGAGGTTCCAGGGACTGAAACAAACAACAAACAACAGAGACAAGGTTTTGAGCCAAAAACCCTGAGAGGGACTAAGAAGCTAGGAAGGGCGTTTTAGTCCTATAAAAGGTTTTTCTTAGAAAATAGAAAATTCTAGATTGTTTACAGTGTTCACATGTTGCCTATTTAGGGACTTGATGCTTAGAAATAGGAAAATGTGCAAATGAATGCAAGAAAAAGTAACTAATGACAAGCAATTGGATATAAGATTCAATGCAATTTTTTCAATTTTGAATGCAATGACAATGTTTCTAAATGCAATTAGGAGGAATAACAATGCACTTTTTAGTTTTCCAATGAGATAAGATGATGCAAGAAATAAAAAATGTAGCCTATATGCACTTTCATTAATGCAAACATGAGAAACCCTAGATGCACTTTCACTAAATATAAGAAACTCTAAATGCAATTTCTCTAATGCAAGATGCAATGCAAGAATGAATACAACCTAGATCTAGGACTTTAATGAACTCCAAATCACAAAATGAATGCTCAACAAGGTTGTGCTCACCAAAATGAACAATGGGGAAAAAATAGTAGATGCACCACTATTCTCCTATTGTCATTCAATAATGTCCTAGGAATCCAAATTGGATTGGCTATCAACCCCAAAGAGTGAGTCAATTATCAACAAGGAAGACCTAGGAAGGGGGTTCTTTAAGTTTTTAATGGGTTCACCACCAAGCAAAAGCATGGAAAAGATAATCTAGCATTCAACTCACAAAACCTAATAACAAGCTAAATAAAGGATGCAAATGATGAAATTATGCAACAAGTTAGGATGTGTGTACCTCAAAACTCTAGAAATGTAATGAGGATTCTAGAAATGGAAAGAAGCTGTCAAAAAGTTATTTGGAGGACAAAGAAACTCTTACTGTTGTCTTAGTCCCACAACTATTATTTGGGGTAGATGTAGAAGCTTCATATGTCACAACCAGATCTAAAAGAGTTTCTAAAAAATACCCTTGGGAGGATTAAGACACCCTAGGTGGTGACTTAGTCCTATTTTCAATTTATGGAATCTCTAAATGTGGTCTTGAGGCTTGATGTCTTCTCTTCCTTCTTCTCTGATCTTAGGTTCTGAAACTTTTGGATTTGGCATGTAGGTGAGTTTCCATGAAGATGAAAAATTTTAACTCATAAAAGTTTCGTTTCTTTGAGGTGAAAGCATCCAATGAACTCAAATTCAGTCCAGGAAAGATTATGTGTGATATTAGTTGTTATATTATGTTAGAAGACAAAAATAATTTTTTTTAGTAGTATTGTATTTGATAATATGATTTTTGAATTGATAAAAGTTTCGTTTCTTTGACATGAAAGTACCCAATGAACTCAAATTCATTCCAGAAAAGATTATGTATGATATTAGTTGTTATATTATGTTAAAAGATAGAATAAAGTTTTAGTAATGTTGTATTTGATAAAATGATTTTTTTTTTTCTATGTTAGATAAGATTGTTATGCTATGATTAAGATTGTTCATTTTTGAGATGGTAACAAGGATAAAAATCTTATTTTTAAATATAGAGAAATATTATTTGGTTGTATTTTTTGGAAAATAATAAAAGATGATGAGAATGTTTTAGGAGACTTGTATTTGTTGAATCTTTGAAGGAAAATTATTTTGAAGCTAATTCTATTATTTTAAATAATATGAATTGAATATTAAACAAATCTACATTTAAGATTTATATTAGTTATTTGATTTATTTAAAGATGGATGATATTTTATTCAAATTATCAATATTATATTACTGCGATTGAAATATTTTTCTCTCATCATTAAAGTGGTTTCTATTTCAATTAGTATGGTCATGTATGTGCAAGTAGGATCTCTCTTAGATTAACATTGTATTAGTATATCATGTTTTACATTCAATGGGTCTTAATAGGATAAAAATTTGGGTATTGGTTGCATCAATAAAGATACAATGTGTTGGTTAGTATATTTGTTACTACTAAAATATTATATCATGTAATAAGCCTATATGCCCTCTCCCTAGTAACAAATGTACCAATAGTTGAACAAGCTATTTGTTGTTGAACAACTTTCCTCTAAATTTTAGAGGTATAAATCCCTTGTATGATAAATTTTGACTTAAAAAAGATGGGGGTATACTTTTCACCAGAAAGTAGGAAAGGTTAAAAAATGTAGCAAAACTTAATAACACAAATCGACTGTCCATGCACAACAAGATTTTCAAAAATTTAAGCAGACATGTAAATCACTAGAGATTTAGTTCCAAGGTAGTTAATAATACATATCATTTCACTATTTAAAACTGAAATCATTTGTATTTCAAGATTGATTATTACTATTGCAAGAACAACATAATCCCAATATAGTCAAGCCACTCACAAAAGAAATGACTACATAGATCTATAGCAGCACAAAAAGAATTAAGATTATTTATTCCATAATGTCTAAAATTGTAGATTTCATAGGCTTACAATGTTCTTGTCAATTCCTCAAAAAATGACTTCTCATAAATTAAATACCCCAAAAATGTAACTGAAATGTTTCTTGGAATATAAAGAAATTTTTTCCTTCTCAAGAAAATTTTAAAAATCCTTAAAATCTATTTTGAAAAATAGGTACACATAAGAAAAAAAAAATGTTAGGTTGAGATGACACACCATCTACATTCATTGTGTCTTTATCTTTCTAAGGAGACTAGGACGCAATGGTGGCTCTCGTGGACATAAATACTCAAAATGCTTTGACAATTGGACCTAGCTCATTATGCCTAGGAACAATGATGTTGTTAATCCTCATCCACAAGGCTTTATTACTCCCTATTTGTTCTTGCTTAGTCTTATTGGCTTCCAAATGACCCAATCCTTGTATTAAATCTAAATTTATGGCACCTAATTTCTCTATGTCATGGATGTAGAAGCATGACGTGTTGAGAAGATCCTTGATTTTAACCCTAAATTTATCAATGCAAGCTTGAGCTTCTATAACTTGTGAAGTTGATTGATCTACCAAGTTAATAGTCAAGAAGTTATTTTGAGCTTCAACCTCAATTTTCTCGTATTCCCTTAACAACTTAGTGTTCTCTTGAATGTTCTACGTTAGGGAAATAATTTTCCATCCAATGCTCTTCTTCTACACAATATATCTATTGCCATTAGTATGAGCTATGATTTGTTCGACCACCAGTTTATCTATTCCTAAGTTAATCATTTCCTTTAAGTGCTTATCTACCCTTAACCAATTATCTTCTTGAGCTTCTGAGGCTATGATATTATCAATAATTTCCTTCTTCCTCTCTTCTAAGTCGAGGGAACACATATTCCATGGTGATTAAAATATTAAATGCATTAATTAAATTTTGATTCCCCTTTCGAAAAATGAGAAAAATAAGGATTTGGAATGGATAATTTAAAAAATTGGAAGCTTAATTAAGTACAATAAATTAAGGGACCCAAATATAGTGTAAATTTGTAAAGGTATACAATTTCCTATAGTACACTTTCTTATCCATCAAGTTCTTGGTTCAACAACTTGCATATTACAATTATCTTTATCCACCATAAAACTGATTTCATTCTTCTACCTCTCAACAACTCGTGAGGGTATTTTATCCCTTTTTTTCATTTCATTTTAAAATATTTTGAAGAAACCAAAAATATTTTTCATACTATTTGGTATTCGGAAAGCTACGCATATGATCCTTAATCTGATGTGCCATAGGAATATTCCTTCTTCAAACCACATTTGTCAACCCAATAATTTCTGTCATGAAATGAAACATAAGAAAATAATCAAGGTCACATACTGTGACTCCTTTGTTCTATATAGATTCTCCTACAACTATTGCTATAAGAGCTCAAAAAGATTATAATACTTTCCTTCTTTTACCATTTGATGAGCAGTGTAGTGTTGGATATTGTGGTTGTCTTGTTGATATGTGGTTGTCATTGATGTCAACATTATTAGCATTAATTCACTTAAAGTTGTATATGTCGAGGATATTGAGAAAATTATAATAAATGAGTTCCAGGTTGTCAGTAGTGAACTAAAGTTCAGTATAGTGGTGAGTTCTATACGTTGATGTTCAGAGGTTGTGGAATAAAGCGTTTGTTATTGAGTATATTTGTAATGAACCGGACCAATTTTTTTTTGATTTTTCACAAATGATTACAATGCAACACGCACCCATTAAGGTTAGCATAAACCCAAACGATGCGTAAAGTAACTCTAACCAGAATGTACACCAGGATCCCGATGTGGGCAAGGTGTGAGCATTGGTCAGAGGATCTCAAAGGAAAATGCTGAACAAGAACTCTAACCAAGAGATGCGCTGGTGAACAATGAGCATTTGGTCAGAGGATCCCTATCTAATGCAATACTAAAAATTAGGTCAAAACCAAGTATGTGCTACTCAGTCCGTGATGGACAAGAGGCGACCATATGGTGGAGACTTAGGAAATTACAATGCAAATAAGTAAATAGGCGGCAAGCCAGCCTCTTCCACTTATTCAGTGGGAATGTACAATAACTCAAATTGCAAGATAAAGATGAATTGTTGATAGTACTACTAACAACTTATAAATGTATCAGAATTGTTCAATTAAACTAGAGCTTTGAAGTCTTCATTGCTGCAGCTGTGTAGAGTATCTTTCTAGGATCAAAATACAACTTACAATGCTCAATCCTTTAGCAAGAGATGATTAGCTTAATTCTGATCTATCAGACCTACAATTTAAATGTGAAATCTGCAAACCAGTCCTCACTCAATTGCTCATATCTCACTCAATACATACTCAATTGACAAAATATCAAATGCAGATTGCTCTAGACACAAAGGCGCCCAAAAAAAGACCTCTAAACCTCACCAAACATCCTTAAAACTTTCTGCACACATCCCAAGGCTGAGATAGAATGGTACGACCCTCTTAAAAGGGTGAACTTGCTAGATAAAATCCAAAACAACAAATTAAAATCTATAACTTTGCAAGGTGGGTCGCCCCAATGAGGAAAGATGATATATTGAATACCCAAAACGATATCTTTTTTTATTTTTGATTTATGAATGAAAACTGCCTACAACTATGCAACATCAACAACTCTAAAATATGACAAAATGCTTGAATAATATCAGCTAAATGCAAGAAACTCAACTACAATGCCAAAACAACTCAATTACAAGCTAACCTCTCAACTAGTTGCTATCTTTCAAGAAAGAAGATGAGCCAATGCTAGGAGGTGTGCTTCCCTTGAAGTGAGTGCCTGAATACAATCCAGTAGCATAACGGTGTAGTACACCAAAGATCCCAAATGAAGAGCTAAGGCCTGATTAAATAGATGAGAGAGAAACATCTAGAAGCTTCCAGAGGGTGCCCAAACCCTAATTTCAAATTCACCTTTTCCCTCCAAAAGATGGCGTCCTTTTTCATCAATAAAATATTTCACTTTTTAAAATAAAATCAATCTCTCAAAAAGGCGTCCCATTTCTTAGTCTCAATAGTTGACATTAAAATTATAATTTATCTCCTTATGATGCCTTGACCCTCAAAAGTCCCCTTTTTTTAAAAACAACTTAAAGTTGTACTGCTAGGCAAGGGGGGTATAATATTAAAATAATATTATTATAATGAAAATACTTATCTCTCCAAGAAAAATGCGCCCAAGGCCAAGAACTGAAGTGCCAGTTGAAACAACTGAAGAAGAGGTCCCAACTGAACTGAACCCAAACTGTCCATTGCCAAAAATAGAATTTACTAAAAATAGTAAATTCGCGAAGTTACCCGGAATTCCAAACTGAACACACCACTATGAAGCTCTCTGAAAACCCAGAAAGAATCCGCAATCAGAATCCCAAACTCCAAGCAACAACCTCCTCAAAACTAGGAAACCCTAATTTCACCATCCGCACAGCCTACGGGTCTCCGGAATAGGCCAACGGTCAACTGAAGCGATCACCGCTGAGAAGGGGACATTACAATATCTAGTCTATCCATGTTGATTTTCAGAGATCCATGTGAAGATTTGATCAAGCTATGAAGATTTTCATTCTAATAGTTTTTTTGTTGCCTCAATTGGTGTTCCTGATTAAAGATGATGCTATTTCAATTAGTTCAATTTTTGTGGATGCCTCTCTTGTGATTCTTAATGTTTGTGTATGTTTCTAGATCACACTCTATCTTTGTTGCATGTCTGCATTGATTGTTGTGCTCGTGGTTGGCAATTTTCTCTTGTGTTTGTTGTTTTTCTTGTTCTTGGCTGACATAGTATTTGTAGCATGTTGTGGATCTTCGAGGAGTAATTAATTGAAGTGTTTGCATGATGGATGTATGTTGTTTTCGGTCTTCACTAAGTTGTGGCTGATCTTGGTTGATTTGCATTGAAAATTATCTATAGATTTGGGCCAACAGTTTGTATTCATTTTATTATTTCTTTGTGGCCGACTTGTGAGGATGAAATTTCTTGTTGTAGATATATAAGAGTGATTTTTATTTGAATTGAAGAGTGAGCGAGTGGATGCCAAATGTGTGTGTGTGTGTGTGTGTGTGAATATTGTTCAGATCATTCAAAGGTAGAGTAGAGAGTGAAGAAGAGTGAAGAAGAGTAAAGAAGTGTTCATGTGCTTAACCAGAACTATAATCAAGCATTAGCAAATGCTATTTTCTGAGTTCAAAATATGGATGGTTGTAATCTGAATCTTTCTATAAGACACTACATCTTCCTTTGTAATTGAGTAGTGAGCTCTAGGCAGTGCACTTGAATGCATTTGTGTTCCCCATATTTCATTTCCATTATACTTTTAACCGAGTATAATCTTGTGGACTAACCTCCACTGTGGTTTTTCCCCTAACAGGGTTTCCACGTAAAAAATCTTGGTGTTATGTGTGTCTCTGATGTGTTGATGGTTTATGCTTCCATGGTTAATTATATGATTTGAGAATAAGGTTAATAAGTTTTGAATTTTTGTGACAACTGATTCACCCCCCCTCTCAGTTGTTTTCCCTTTTGTTACCAATAATTGGTATCAGAGCAAGTTCCTTGAACGAAGTTTAATAGCTTAAGGTGATCTGGGATGACAAGTTACAAGAAGAATAGTTTGAGATTTTATGGAACAAATTATTCTTTGTGGAAGATTTGAATGGAGTGTCATCTAAGATACATTGGTGAACCCTACTAGAGCATTACAAGTAATAGATATGTTATTCCATGGAAAAGTACTTATGTTGAGTATAATATCTAGGCTAAGGAAGCCTTATTGAGTGCTTTGACTGATCTTGAGATGACAAATGTTATGGATCTGAAGACTACTCATGAGATCTCGAAAAAGTTGGAAACCTTGTATGAAGGTGATGCTAATGTGAAGATAGTTAAGTTGTAGAGTCTAAAAGGGAAATATGAAAGGTTGAGAATGGGTGATGATGAGAACATTAATACTTTCATGCAAAGAGTGAATGAACTTGTGTGTGGTATTAGATGTGCTAGTGGAAAGATAGAAGAATCTAAGATTGTTGCTAAAGTGCTTAGATCCCTATCTGATTCTTATAAATTCAAAGCTAGTGCCATTGAAGAGCTTCAGATTGTAACAAATATAACTAGATATATGTTGGTTGGTAAGCTGACTGCTTTTGAGTTCAGTGAATTTGGTGATGCCCTTCCTAAGGTTGAATCTACATTTAAGGCTACTACTTCTAGAAGAGATAGATAGAGATATGATCTAGGTGAGAGTTCATCTAGAAAGACATTCAAGTATGAGGATGAAATCAGATAAATTGAAGAAGAAGAAAGAGAGATGGAAGAGCTAGAAGCACTTATTGTCAAAAGAGTATCGAGAGGAAAAGGTAAGTATGAAGGAAAATTACCTCTTAAATGTTTTTCTTGCAATAAGATAGGTCATTTTGCATCAAGGTTTCTGGAAAGAGCTCCTAAACCAAGACATAACAAGCCCTGAATTCAGAAGAATTGTTACTATGCCGCTGATGAAGGTGTGATAGATGATGAATCTGATAAAGGAAATAGAAGTGATAATGAATGGATATTTATTGCTATCAAGGAAAATAATCCTGTATCCACTGAATCTGTTGGTTGTACAAATGTGGAGAAAGCCCTAGCTACTTGAGTTGAAGAGAAAGATGAATGGGTGATTGATAATGGATGTTCACATCATATGATAGGAGAAAAAAGTAAGTTTGTAAGCTTGGAAAGGTATGATGGTGGTGTTGTGATATTCGGTGATAATGCAATTGATGTGATCCATGGAAGAGGTTGCATTTCTCTTTATGGTAAGCATATTATTGATGATGTTATGTATGTGGAAGGCTTGAAGCATAATCTATTGAGTGTTCGTCAGATGGTTGATAAGGGGTACAATCTTCAGTTCAAGGATGGAAAGTGCAGAATATTGAGTTCAAGAAATGAAATTGCATCAAGAAAAAAAATAAAAGGTAATATATTTCACTTAAGTGCTGCTAGTAAAAGTTGTTTAATTGCTGAAGTTAATGAAAGTTGCTTATGGCATAGGAGAATGTGTCATGTTAACTTTTATAATATTTTCAAGATAAGTTCTACCAAGGTTGTGAGAGATCTACCTAAGTTGGTGAAACCTAATAATGCAATATGCAAGGAATGTCAATTGGGAAGCAAACTAGAATTTCATTTCAGAGCAAACAACTTTGTTCAAGTGAATTGTTAGAACTGGGGCAATTGATCTATGTGCTCCCTCTAATGTTAGAATTTACAAGGCTACATTTATTTCATGTTACTTATAGATGATTATTCCAGAATGCTATGGGTTGCTTTCTTAAGGGAGAAATCTAGAACACTAGAAAAGTTCAAGATCTATAAAGCTATGGTTGAGACAAAAATAGGTTTGAAGATTAAATTTCTGAGATCAAATAGAGGTGGTGAATTCACTTCTGGTGAATTTAATTATTTTTTGTGAAAAACATGGAATAAGGAGACAATTATCTACATCATAGAACCCTCAACAAAATGGAGTTGTGGAAAGAAGAATAGGACAATTGAAGATGTTGCTAGAACAATGATGTTGGAAGGAAAATTTCGCTCATATCTACTGGAAAGAAGTTATGAGTATTGTTGTGTACACACTCAACCTGGTACAAATCAAAGGTGATACTGGTAAGACCCCTTTTGAGCTATGGATTGGTCATAAGGCTACTATCAAATACTTCAAGATATTTGGAAGCAGATGTTATATTAAGAGAGATGAAGACATAGGAAATTTTGATGCTAGAAGTGATGAAGGCATCTTTCTGGGTTATTTTACTAATAGCAAGGCCTACCAGTTTTATAATAAAATATTGAAGAAAATAGTTGAAAGTGAAAATGTTAAGGTTGATGAATATTTAGGTACACCATCCAGAACCTGTGGATATGATTCTAATGTTTAGGATGACAGTACAAACCAACGAAATCAAGGAAAAACTACAAATCAAGTTCAAATTAATCTGATAAATCAGGAGAATGAAGAAAAAGGAAAAACTAGTGGAAGTGTAGAAGAGAGATTAGAAGAGCCTAAAGTTGAAGAACATTCTAAGAAGACTCCAAGTTATGTAAGATTGAATCATTCAGAAGATCAAATTATAGGTGATAAGAACAAAGGTGTCTAGAGTAGGAGAAAAATTGTAGAAGAGTATTGCTTGATTTCAAGGACTGATCCTACTAGTTTGAATGAAGCATGTAAATATGAGCATTGGATTGAAGCAATGAAAGAAGAGTTAAAATAGATTGAAAAGAATGATACATGGATTCTTGTTCCCAGACCTAAGGATAAGAATGCCATTGGAACCAAATGGGTCTTTAGAAATAAACTTAATGAGCAAGGTGAAATGGTTAGAAATAAAGAAAGATTGGTATGTAAAGGATATTCTTAGATGGAAGGAATTAATTTTGAAGAAACCTTTTCCCATGTTTCTAGAATTGAAGTTGTAAGGTTATTTCTTGCCTATGTTGCTCACAAGAACTATAAAGTTTATCAAATGGATGTGAAATCAGCTTTTCTAAATGGAAAATTGGAAGAAGTGTATGTTGAACAACCTGATGGATTCTAGTTAACTAATAAGGAAGATATGGTGTGTCAATTGAAGAAAGCACTGTATGGATTCAAGCAAGCCCCTAGAGCATGGTATGCAAGATTGGATAAGTATTTGTTGAAGATTAGATTTAACAAGGTACTACTGATAGTAATCTGTATTTCAAGAATGATGATAAAGATTTGATTGTTGAAGTCTTTGTTGATGATATCATTTTTGGAGGAGATGATAGTTTGTGCATGAAGTTTGCTAATGAGAAACATAATGAGTTTGAGATGTCTATGATTGGTGAGATAAAATTCTATTTGGGATTGCAAATTACTCACTTATATAAAGGGATTTTTATATCTCAATCTAAGTATGTGAATAAATTGTTGAAGAAGTTTGGTATGGAAGATTCAAAGCCAGTTGGTAAACCCATGGTGACCAAATGCAAGTTGACAATAGAGGATGATTTTGTGAAAGAAAATCAAACAAGATACATATCAATGATTGGTGGATTGATGTATTTAACTCAAACTAGGCCTGATATCATGAATGTTGTATGTGGGTATGTGCAAGATCATCATGGTAAAAACAAGCCCTTAAGTGGCAAAAAATTCAAAAAAATCAAAGTTAGAAAACTTGACATAAAAATTTGAATAATTTATCTATATTATTTCAAAAATATGTAAGAATAGAATTTGCAGAAAATTGAATGCAGTTTCTAAACTACTAGGTTTATTTAAAAATATATATATATTTGGTGAAATTTTGAAATTTCAATGCAGTAGTACTTAAATTTCAGTGAAAAAATAAGTAGGTGTTTGTCTGACCACCCTAACCACAATAAAATGATAATATTTTCTTATAAGATTTTAGATATAAGTAGAGGAATCATGTCTCGATGTGATGCATGCTTTTTTCTAATTTTTTTCCAATCAAATAATTAATTATGAATTTTTTATTACAAATTTAAAAAAATATAAAAACTCGTATGTCTAACCACCTTAACTTGGTCAAAACTTTGAATGAAATTCATTTTTTTCAATCCTATAGTATGTGAAGCATAGAATGCGATGCATGTTTCAGATTCGAAAAATGTGATATCGTTTGAAAACTATAGATGTTTTTCAATCAACCTATCAATCAGGACTTTAGTCGTAATTCAAATAGAAAATGAATAATAATAATTTATTAAATTCAAAGTAAAGTATAATTTATATTGGTGGAAATTTTAGAATCTCCTTTAAAAACCCTTTTTATTTTATCAATTTTGGGTTAAAAAAAGTCATCAGCCACATACGCTACACATACCCATCATATCGCCACTTTTTGGCCCATCATGATCATGGACATACCCATGTATTGTTGCAAGATTTAAAGATAATCTGAATTAATCTCATGTGAATGTTGTGAATATAAGTTTTAGATACTTGAAGGGAACTGTTGATCTTGGCCTATAGTATCCTAAATATGATGATCTTACTTTGAGTGCCTTTACTGATGCTGATTAGGTAGGAGATGTGAATGAAATAAAAAGTACTAGTGGTGGAGTATTTTTCTTGGGAAAAAAGATAATTTCATGGTTAAGCAAGAAGTAGAATTTCATTTCATTATCTACTGTAGAGGTCGAATACATTGTTGCTGCTAACAATTGTACTCAAGTCTTGTGGATGAAATAGATGTTGAAGGATATCAAAGTTGTATTTGATGATTCTATTGCTATATTATATGATAATTCAAGTTCTATTAACATTTCTAAGAATCCAGTGTTGCATTCAAAGACCAAGCATATATCTATCAAGTTTCACTTTTTGAGGGAGAAGGTAAGTGAAAAAGAAGTTAGATTGGAGTATGTGCCTACTAAGGAGAAGATTGCAAACATCTTTACCAAGTCATTGCCTAAGGATACTTTTGAGTATCTCAGAGAGAATTTAGGGGTGATTCCCCCTCCTAATAAGAACTAAGTATGCATTACATTGCATCAATTTGTGCATTTCATGGTCATATCTTGTTTCAGATTGATGTTGTGGTGGTTGCTACTCAAGAGTAGTCAGATGTTCAGATGTTCATTTATGTGGTTAAGAGTTTGTAGAGATATTTGTCATTAATGTCAAAGGGGGAGAAGAGTAATGTGAAAAACTATGAATTATCTAATGAGAAGAGTCATGTTGGGAGAAGAGTTGTGTGAAAATGTTGAGAAGAAAATGAGTCAGATCCTAAGGTGGGGTAAGTGTCAAAAGTTAGTTGCGTTGATGGTTTTTTTCACATCATGTGTTTCTATCAATTCCAAAGGGGGGAATTCTTGGATATTGTGGTTGTGTTGTTGATATGTGGTTGTTATTGATGTCAACACTATTAGCATTAATTCCCTTAAAGTTGTATATGTCGAGGATATTGAGAAAATTGTAATAAATGAGTTGTAGGTTGCTAATAGTGAAGTGAAGTTCAGTATGGTGGTGAGTTATGTATGTTGATGTTCAAAGGTTTTAGACTAAAGGATTTTTTTCCAAAAATATATAGTCTATCCACATCAAGTTTCAGAGATCCGTGTGAAGATTTGATCGAGCTATGAAGATTTTCATTCTAACAATTTTTCTATTACCTCGGTTGGTGTTCCTGATTAAAGATTATGCTATTTCAATTAGTTCAGTTGTTGTGGATGTCTCTCTTGTGATTCTCAATGTTTTTGGATATTTCTAGATTTAGCTCTATCTTTGTTGCATGTTTGCATTGATTGTTGTGCTCGTGGTTGGCAATTTTCTCTTGTGTGTGTTGTTTTTCTTTTTCTTGGCCGACATAGTGTTTGTAGTGTATTGTGGATCTTCAAGGAGTAATTAATTGAAGTATTTTCATGTTGGAGATGTTTTATGTCTTCACTAAGTTTTGGCCAACCTTGGTTGATTTGCATTGAAATTTATCTATTGATTTGGATCGACAGTTTGTATTCATTTTATTATTTCTTTGTGGCCGACTTGTAGCAATGAATTTTTTTGTTGTAGATATATAAGAGCGATTGTTTATTTAATTGAAGAATGAGTGAGTGGATGTCAAATGTGTGTGTGCGCAAATATTTTTTAAATCATTTGAAGGAGAGTGAAGAAGAGTGAAGAAGAGTAAAGAAGTGTTCATGAATTTTCTTAACCAGAACTGTAATCAAGCATTAGTAGATGTTATTTTCTTAGTTCAAAATCTAGATGGTTGTAATCCAAATATTTCTATAAGATAGTGTGTCTTCCTTTGTAATTAAGCATTGAGCTCTAGGTAGTGCACCTGAATGCATGTGCATTCCCTATATTTCATTTTCATTATACTTTTAATAGGGTATAATCTTGTGGACTAACCTCCACCATGGCTTTTCCCCTAATAGGGTTTCCAAGTAAAAAGATATATTCATGAATCTATCTCAAAGATATTTTAGCCCATTCATATTCACAGAAAAAGTTAGGGAAACCCTTCCACACATCTAATCCTTTTGCTTCCACATTCACATGCTCTAGTTTTAGCTAAAAATCATCACCCAAAAGATGATTTTATTTGAACTCTTACAACTTCATACGATTGTACTCACCCAACTAAGAGTGAATCTATGTGGAAGTCTTCATAATGAATCACATTAATTGAAACATGAGAAAATTTTCCATCTCTATCAGTCATAGTAGATATGTAGGGGTGTTTCTTCAACTTTGGTCAAGGCTCCTCAACAACATCAATGGAAATCAATGTAGCAATGATATCACTTTCTAAATAAAAACAAATCAAAGAAATACCTATGATTGTTGTAAGTGAATAATGGCAAAAAGTAGTAGGGTGCACCACTATTCTTCTATTGTCATCAATAATTTCCTAGAAATCCAAATTGGATTGACTATCAACCCCAAAGAGTGATTCAATTCTCAACAAGGAAGAACTAGGAAGGGGGTTCTGTAAGCTTTTAATTTGTTCACCACCAAGAAAAATATTGGAAAAGACAATGTAGAATTCAACTCACAAAACATAATAATGCAAGCTAAATGAAGGATGCAAATGATGAAATTATGCAACAGCAAGTTAGGATGTGTGTACCTAGGAATTCTGGAAATGTAATGAGCATTCTAGAAATGCAAAGAAGCTATCAAAAAGTGTTATGGAGGAAAAATATGCCCTTATTGTTCTCTTAGTTCTACTCCTATTTTTTGGGGTAGATGTAGAATCTTTGGATGTTGGAACCAGATCTGAAAGAATTTCAAAAAAATACCCTTAGGAGGACTAAGATTCCCTAGGTGGCAACTTAGTCCCATTCTGAGTTTCTAGGATCTTTCAATGTGGTCCTAACACTTGATGTCTTCTCTTCCTTCTTCTTTGACCTTAGGTTTTGAAACTTCTAGATTTGACCTATAGGTGAGTTTCCATTAAGATGGCAACTTTGTAACTTTGCACTTCAAATGATCTTCAAGTCTTCAACCTAAATCTACAATCACAAACACACAAGAGAGGAAAAACTTGTTGATTATTAGTGAATGCGGGTTTTCCTTGGTCAAACCCCTTGTTGGTAATTAAACCTTCAAAAGAAATGAAATGAAGGGAAATGATGAATGAACAACATACAATGTTACAACTCACCAAACCCTTGTGAAATCTACAAATATGCTTGAAATGGCTACAATGGATGTCATTCTTGACTCTTTTCTGAATGATGTTGAAATTGAATGAAACACTTGCTTGAATCATAAACCCTACATCACAAATGTTAGCACAAAAACAAACATGATGCAACAATGTCTTTGATATGTTGCTTGAATTCTAATGATGGCTCCAAATTCTTGATGAATTACTCTTGAATGATCTTGTGAACTCAATTATGCTATGATCAATGCTCTCACAAAATACTTGGATTGAAATGAATGAATGAACCTTGTATTTATGATTATCCATGCTTAATATCCCAAAATTACACCACAACAAGCCAACATATGAATTCATTAAATAAAGGAGGCTAAACCCCACCAGCATTTGAAATTAAATTCTAAAAAATACCTTAAGAGGGACTAAGATTCCCTAGGTGGCCTCTTAGTCCCAAGGCCATAAACTTGGGGCATAGACTTGTAATGAACCCTTTCTATAGGAAGCACTTAAACCCAAATCTTGCATTCAAGGAATTTCTAAAAGAGACTTTAGAAGTGTTTGAATTCAATAAGTTTCAGTGATAATGTCTAGTAATATTAGAGAGGATATAAATATTTCATTTTAGTCATAGGATTATTCACTTCCATCTTATCATTCACTATGAGTGATTCTTCTATAATATATTTCACATGTATATTAGGGTAGATATTAAGCATCTTTCAAGATCCCATAGATGTAATTCTATCATACCACTTATCATCATAGTGAATGAATAGAGTCATTATTACTTATAAGGCTCAATAATTGTTGTAAGCATCATTATAGGATAATCGTAATATATATTTATATACATATATATATATATTCATCAATTATTAACATGTTATTCGGGTTCCCAATATATACATCCATCATACTATATTTGAATATATTCATGATTCACAATATATTTCATTATATTTATAAGCATCACTGACATCTGAATTAATTAATAACATACTAGATATCACACCTAAATCCACTATTCTTACCTTCTACATAAGTAGTTATAAACTTAAATCCAAATATATTATAATACTTACCTTGCTCTATTTTTGGTTGGAACCCAAAGAATATTCTTCATGTTAGAACATAACCTATTGTTTAATTTCCTTCAACTATGATTCTTATTGTATACTCTACTTTAAATCTATTTCTACAATTCACTACTTGGAGAGTTACCTGATGGCTATGCCACCTAATATTGGGTGTTGCAAACTACGGTGTCTTTCTTTCTTATCCTTTCTCTACCCATGATGATGCTCGTTCCTTCATCCCATATGGTAACAGATTCTATAGTTTATGATGTTGGAATATTTAATCCCGAGCAACAATGGGAAAGTGCATTTATTGCACCATTAGATGAAATCCAATTTGGATTATTCCCCCCTTGCCATGTCTAACAACCTTGCTAGCCAGTTATTATTTTTGGCAATGAATTTAATTTAGGTAGGTGAATTTGAATTGGGCGCCAATTTTTGGAAAGGCAACAAGAGACAAAAGAAGAATAGAATGATTAGTATGTAGAAGTAGATAGTATTTTTTTGGAGCAACAAACAAGGAGGAATGTTCAATAGAACATAATAGAAGGGAATGTTCAAGAGATCGTGCAACAGTAGAAGACATTGATAAAGCAGTGCTCCAGTGCTCTAGAATATCTCCAACACGCAACATCAACATAGAAAGCTCCAATGTGCTAGAATATGCGCAATTTTTGTATGAAGTGAATACAAAGCTTTTTCTCTAAGTTTTTTTTTGTATTTTTTGATTGTAATCCTTTTGGTGAATGAAATAGAAAATAAAATATATTATTTCCTTATCCTTGTGTTTGTCTCCTTTATTGTTGTGTGTTTTCATTCTTTTCCCACTATAGTTAGGTTTATTTTGCCAACATATGATTCTTATCTTTATCATTCTATTCTTTGATTTCTCTGTGGCTCCTAAAGGGTTTCTATGATAGTGATGAAGCAATGCAATTATATCAAACTATCATTAATAAGAATTGTGTGGCTGCTTCTGTATTCCATTTTTTCTGACGTATCCGTATTCCATTTCCTCTGCTAATTTCCAATCCCTTTCCAAACTCTGGAGAGGGTGACACCAACACTTCAAAGCTGACTTGACAAGATCATTTTATTTTCCCCGTCCAAAAGAAATGCCTTAGCATAGATTAATAATGTATTTTTCTATGGCCATTTGGAGAGTTTTCTCCCTTTTATTTGTATTCTCCTGAGAACTATATGCAGGCTTAGATAGAAATTCCACAACTATTCAAAACTTGGCTCCTTTAGTGAGCGCCCCTTCAAGAGTGGTCGTACCATTATGAGTTGTATTATTATAATTTGTATTTTATTCCATTTATAATTTTCATATTATATTTTGAATTATATTTTGTGTATTGATAAAGTTCAGACTTATTATGGTCAAATTATAATATTATCAATGCTAATTATAATTATATTTAAATCATAATTATAATATTATTTTATGTTTATATTTTATATTAATTTTATATACTTCAATATTTATTATATCATAATGATATTTATGACATGAATTATAATTATGTAATATCAAATGATTAACTATTTTAATTATGCTTCTTTCTTATCTAATTGTCATGATTTCAGGGACATGACAGTCTGGCTCGCCCAAGATTGCTTGTCCTCAATCAATGTAAAATTAGATTATAGCCAATCTATTAAGAAAATATTTTTATCATTGTTAAGCACAAGTGATTATAAACACACACAGTGTAACTATGTTGAAAACATGCAAAGGTAGACACTCATGCTAAAAATGTATCAATCATACATGAAATACAATGTATATGCAAGACATAAAGCATACACGATAAAATCACTTTAGGAAACTCATTAACCATGAACTAATACAAGTAAAGTATGTATGGTACAAAACATATGTGAGAGGGGCATATACATAACGTACATAGGAAATTATCACCTGGAGCACAAAGCAAGTATTCGTGAAATACAAGCATGCACATAAATACACATAAAGACATATGAGAAATACACTTAAGGAAAGAATCTCACATGTAAGGAATAAGGAATAATTCATGAAGAATCCATATAAATCTCAAAGCATTCAATAAAGTAGAAAACATATATATCAAGTATGTAGGTCGTAAAATATATTACTAAAACTACACGTGCTAAACATGCAAGTTATTGATGAGAGAAACACTTATATATATTCAAACACTCGGGAGATAAACACATTAGTGGTGTAGCCACATACATTGCAATACACATAAGACCGAAATACATGTAAGGCAAAAAGCATAAGATAAGATACGAATCACACACACAAGTACATATAACTCATGGATTATGTGTATGAATACATGTCAAGCATAAACATTTTGGACAACGTTGGAAACATATGAATCATAATGAGAAAGGATGAAACATAAATACACAAACATGAAGCACAATTACATGTATGCATAAGCCATAGACATATGTAAGGGATAGAGAATATATACATGACAAGACGTATACATATGAATACAGATACATGATAGAGTGAACACATAAATACATATTCTCTCCTAATGCAACATCTGTTTCATGCTCATAATGGTGATAGTGAACAGGCATACATAATGCCTCATCAACAAAGCATTAAGAAAATGATGGAAACATCTGGAGGAGCTTCAAGTTCTCATTTTTCTTATTCTATCAGAGTGTTGAGATGAGATTGCATGTTTTTTGAAGCATTCACGTGTGTTAAATAGGTGGTAGCAAGCATCAAAACAATCCACACAAATGGTGTTGTTTCATCCAATCTGAAACAACAATAAACTGTGAAGAAGCATGTAGAACATTATTCAATTTTTTTTTTTCAAAATCTGCTACTGCTATTTGAAGAACAAGAGGTAACATTGTTGACTGAAAATCCAAACATTAAGTTTAATTATGGATATACTTTAGTATTTATTAATACTGCAGTTTTGAAGAAATTTCTATTACATGATTCAATGTTACTCTGAAACATGAAAGCTGGAGTGCATAAAATGGATGGGAGTATACATCAAATATGATCAATAATAGCACTACAATGGCTGAAAGCCAAAAAATTTCTCTTTGCTACAGTTAACCCATTTTAGGGTTTTGACAAAGAACATAAAATGTATGGTTTTCTTCAAAATTATAGAATACCCACATGGGTTTTTAGTTGGAAGTAAAATATTCCAAGGAAATGATGCAAATTCTCAAAATCCATCTGGGTTTTCTTAATTTTAAGAAGAGTTTTCTTTTGTGAGTTCATACATTATACAATGGGAAATGCTATCATGGTTCAAGCCCAAAAAATTTTCAGAATGCTTAGATCAAGCATGTGATGGGTGCGGCCTAGAGGAGTTCATTTGTTCATAAAATGTTTATCAACTCACAAAGAGGAACCCATTTGAGTTTTCCATTAGATCTAAAAAAATCAGAATAAACAATGAGTAGATGGGAGTTTTTTATTCATAAAAAATACTCAAGGAACATATCAAAGCTCGCGGGCTGTACAATGGCTTGCAAATATTCAAATGGAAATCATCTTTCTGCAAAGACAAGCTTTTATAAGCTTTGATTGAGTGAAAAGAAAAAACAAAAATAAAGCTTACCATTATGCATCTGTGGAAGAGTAAGCAAGCCCTCGACCGGGCTCTATTAGGGCTTCCACAAATTTCTCAAGCAATGTCTCCCATGGTTGCAGAAGTGGAAGAATAAGGCAAGAAAATACAAAATACCAAAGCACATCAGGAAATATGGTTATGGTCGCGGCCTTTAAGGCATTAATTCTTATCAAACGGAGCCAAGAAATAAAAAAAATGTAGACAATCTTACCATGAGAAGGAGGGGCTGAATGTAGTAAAGATTCAAAGAAACAAGACTCGAATGGAGGCTTAGACCATCAAACCCTAATCTTCCAATGGCAGTGCATTTCTTTCTTGTAGAGAATTCTCTCCAAAAACAAATAAAATGAATGCAAAATATTAGATATTTCGGCTTTTTGGTCATTAGGGTTTTCTTTCTTTTCCCCTAATTGGAGCTTAGGATTTTTGTAAAAAAATTGAATATTAATTCCCCAAGTCAAGTATCATGTGGCTGAATGCATTGTTTAGGTCAATCCCTTGCAAACTCCATTTGACATTATTTTACCTAAGTGTTTTAGGGTTAGGCATTCAAATGTATTTCAAAGTATGAAAATCCTTAGAGGGTTTTAATTTATTCAATGCTTATCCCTTAATAAAACCTTATGGATATATCTTAGGTTTTTGTTTTCATTGATTTTCTAGAAATCAATCAATATTTAGTAATAAAGATTGCCATTATATTTTTTATGATTTTTTTATAAGAAAAATAAAATTGTAATGGAGACCGAAGTTTGTATTTTTAAAAAATTTCCAAAATCTTAATTGCAAAAATAGGTGAAATTGAGAAGATAAAAAAGTTGCAAATCTTGTAAAGAAAAAGATAAAATAATATCCTATAGATTTTTTTATTGTTTTTGCTATTTTTAGTAGATGGGTGATTGTTTTTCCTCTTGGGCGAATTTGAGAATCATGGGAGAAGGATAAGCTTTTATTTTTGCTTTTAAAGTAGAATAGACCTATTTTTAGGTGCTTTTTGGGATGGACATGCAAAAGTTGTGAGTTTTCCACCTTGGTTACACATAATAGGGCAGTTTTAGATTCTTTTTTTTTCTGAGCTTTCTTCCTGAGCTCATATTAGGGTTTTGGAGCTTTTATATTTGGAAGAAAAAATTACAGTTTCTCTAGGTTCATATTCATTGTTTCCTCCTCTCATGTTGAGACAAAGAGTTTTGTAAGCAGAAATTTGTACTCAAACTTTTGATACTCCCTCTGTTGAATAAAGCAACATTCCTATTTCTCAAATTTTGTGTCATTTTCAGTTATAGTTTGATGTTATATTGTGATTTTTGTTTACAAAATCCTTTTTATGTCCTAAAATTATAGTTCTTGACATAGAAAGTTCATAAAATACAGGTTTCATGTTGTGTTTAATCTTGAATCTTATGTAAATAAATTATGTGTTGAATGTTCATGAGGGATTGTGAAGTACTATTTGTTTCTAGGAGATGTTTGTGGAAAAAAACAAAGTCATCATTAAGTAATCATTAAGTTTTGAAAATCACTTTAAGTCATAGTTTTCATTTCAATTATCTTTCTAACTCTTTCCCTCGGAAGATAATTTATAATAGAATATATCATTCAGAGAACCAACTCACTCTGGAGATTCCTTCTTCATTCAGATCACCCACATCTAAAGAAGGTTTCCATGTGTCAACAGATAGTTAAATTTCTACAAATTGAACATAGGGTGCATATTTGATTGATAACAGTACCATTGAAAGGCTCCTGTTGAATGGATAGGGGCATAGATTTCTTGGTGTCTTTGTTGTTTTCCCTTATTGGAGATCGAGCACTTTTTGTGAGGACCATTTTATTTTTGTCATGTCTTTTTGCGGATTGGGAGGTGGAGTGAATATGTTTTGAAGTGGCAGATTTTGTTTGAGTGATAGGTGGAGTGTTGGAGGGAGTTTGTTGCAAGCTCTGTTATGTGATCAAGGCTTGCTGGTAGGCTTGAAATTTGTTGTTGTTCCAACAACACTTGTTGTTGGTCTTGTTTTTGTTATTGGTGTTGGTGTTGTTGTGCCAACAACGCTTGTTATTGGGCTAGTAATTGGGCCGCTTCTTTTTGTGCTTGGTACTATTGTAGGGCTTGTTGATATGCTTGTTGTTGGGTTGATTACAATTGTTCCTGGTACTGAGCTTGTGCTTGTGCTTGTTGAGCTTGGTATTGGGCTTGAGCTTGAGCCTATTCTTGTTGGGCTGCTTGTGTAGCCTGTGCAACCTATGTAGCTTGTGCAGCTTGTGTAGCTTGAGCTATTTGGGCTACTTGCATAGCTTGGGTAGCTTGGGTGGCTTGCTGTTGTTGCAAAAAAGCATGCGCTTGGGTAGATTGTTGTGCAGCTTGAGTTGCTTGAGTGACCTGCGTTTGTTGAGCTACTTGTTGTGCAACTTGCATGTTTTATGTTTGTTGAGCTTGGAACTGCTAAAGTTCCTTTTGATAGGCTTGTTGAGCTACTTGCAAAATGATGCTATATTGGTTGGGTGCCATGTTTGATCTTGGTGGCGATGGTGGTGGCAGATTCAGAATGATGTTTATGGTTGTGATGAGGGGTGTCATTGTATTGATGATAGGGATTTGTGTAGTGGATGGTGCAATTGATATGCTTGGTCCTTGAGAGACTATGTTTATGGATGGTGCAATGATTTCTTATGTTTCTTGGATGGTTGACACCTATTATTGCGATATTGATAGCAAGATTAGAGGATTTGGTATGATGTTTTGATTTATGATTGGGGGTTTCTTTGATTTTTTTGATTGATGGTTGGTAAAGGGGGTTTCCCTAAACTGAGAAGTGGTGTGAATGTTAATGGTAGAGGTGGAAATGGTGGGAAGATGGGTGGTGTGCTCCCTTTCAAGTTGTGAAATAGGGGACACGTTCAACTCTTGGGTTTTGCATTTAATGGATGTGCTAAAAAAAATTCTAGATGTGCTAAAATATTTGATAGACATGCTAAAATAGAGGATAGATGCACCAAAAAAATTGCAAAGATGTGTTATAAGATTGTCTATATGCACTGGAAAAATGCTCATATGCGCTAAAAGATTAGTTGTATGCACTAGAACAAAGGACAAATGTGCCATAGTTTTGCATAGATGCACTATAACAACAATTAAATGTGCTAAAAGATTGCATGGATACGTTAGCAAATACAACGAATGCGCTGAACTAGAAAGATGAAGTAGTTTGTTGGAAATTTGTTTGATTTTTCAAAATTTCTAGTTAGAGACTTGGTTGTTTCAATGAATATTTTTCTAAATCAAGGTTTTCACTTTCAACCTATGATTTTTTTGTTCGAAATAGATTCAAAAACACATTGGTAAAGACACATCAAACATGTACAACTTAGGCTGTGTAGGACTATATTTGTTGAATTCCCACTTGGATTTTACTCTAGCTATGCTTACTTATATAAGATGATTAGATGCTTGAGCCCACTGGCTCCCCTCCATGACACTCACTTCTATAGGGCAGCCAAGCATCAATACATGTGAATCTCCCATGGCATATTTTTCATCTCCACTAAAAGTTGCAAGAATGTGCAATGGCTTCAGAATGACCATTCTTGCACCAACAAATAGATTAAGGATTTTGGCCTTGCTACAATAAATGGCTTTAATATAGGCATTTCGTTCGTAGGGGATCATCCATGCAACAAGAGACCATTGTTTCCCTTCTTGTTCAAACAATTCTTGTGATACTTGAACTTTCCCTAAGTCTCCACATTTATATCCCGGTTGGAAGTTGCTTGGCTTTAGCGTGTTACCGGTTGGGTCGTTCCCTTGGGTGATTACTTTTTCCCACAAGGCAGACCCTCTATGGATAAACAAAAGCAAGCAAGTATATTCATAGTTTGATCAATCTTTGTTTGTGTGAACAAAGATAGAACACATGTGATATACTCAACTCACACTCACAAATATACGAGAATGGATGTAGCTTTTTGGTCACCTAGTTAAGGGGAGAGGATATACCTACCATTCATTACACATGAAAGACATGGTGTTCTTTATCCCTTCTAATTAATCTAGATTCCTATCTTAATCAAAAGAAAGTATTTAAATGACTCTAGCCCCTGCATAAATCATTAGAAGTTTGATAAATTTGTCTTTGACCAGCGTATAAAAATACCTGCAAGCAGAAAACACAAATGCACTAGAACAGTCATTCAATGCACTAAAACATCAATCTAATGCGCTAAAACAAATACCCTATGTGCTAAAAGAACTCATGTATGTGCTAAAATAACTTATGAATGCACTAAAATAAGTAATGTATGCACTAAAAGAAGTGATGTATGCATTGAAAGACTCCTTGTATGTGCTAGAACAATTGATGTATGCACCAAAAGATTGATTGTATGCACTAGAATACACCTTAGATGTGCTGAAAGATTGGTTGGATGCGTCGAAATAGAAGTCATATGCACTAGAAGATTTATCATATGCGCTGAAAGAAACCATAGTTTTGCTAAAACATCGCATCCAGCTTGTTTAAATGAACTTTTCTAGAAAATTGTTAGAGTACGAGGTCTAGCCCCATGGTAGGCATCATTTTGTGTGTGTGTGAAATATGAGAGAATTAGTAAATCAACACAAACCTTAATGAAATGAATTATATCACAAATTTGAACCAAGTAAACTACTCTATTTTGCAATTAAACAAATCTTCTAAGAATGTTTTATTGTCTTCTATTCCCAAGGATTTATTAAACCATTTGGCCCTTAAATTTCTATGTGCACAATGGTTGTTAAAATGACAACTTAGGAAATGAGATAATATTCAACATGCAAGCCAGTTAAGTTCCTACATGAAACTATACGATGGAAAGGATAATGGATACTATGATGAATGGATGATGGTGTTAGATTATACAATGTAAATGCTATGATATGAAACTAGGATGATTCTACATATGTTCAAATGCTAACTATAAATATGCTAATCTAAAATGCAATTATCAAGCAAAGTATTATTCTAAGATTTAACTATGATGCAAAACATGATATGAAATGTAACTATAAGACTCAAAAATGCTTCAATGCTCAAACGATATTCCTACATAATAACTCTATTCAAAAGTGGATGCAAAATACAATGTCAAAGGATTGTATTTATAGCTTTTTCCAAGCATCTTGTGAGTTGGCAATGATTGACGGTCTAGATTCAAACAAGAGGGATGAATGGTGGACATGGATAGAATCAAGAAGGTGTCTGTTTGACCAAAGACAATTCACACCAAATTGAAGTGTGTTTGTGATTGGATTGTCTTCTGCTCCACAGCGGGTCCCTGCATTGGATCATTCATGCTATGTTACTTTCTTTAATCAAACACTCCTCTGTATGATGTGATTCGACACAGAAAAATGTGTGGTTTTCTACCCATAAAAACCAAAAAGAATCCAACTGTAGACAATTAATCCCCACACTGACCACACCTTCGAAAGGGTGGGACTGGGATAGAGACTAGAAGTGATGTTACAATTTTCTACTTCTTCTTTTGTTTTGTTATTAATACTCGCCTTTGATAAGTATATTATTTCAATTAGATTTCTTAATGGTTGAATTTTTAACTCATAAAAGTTTCGTTTCTTTGAGGTGAAAGCATCCAATGAACTCAAATTCAGTCTAGGAAAGATTATGTATGATATTAGTTGTTATATTATGTTAGAAGACAAAATAATTTTTTTTAGTAGTATTGTATTTGATAATATGATTTTTGAATTGATAAAAGTTTCGTTTCTTTAAGATGAAAGTACCCAATGAACTCAAATTTAATCCAGAAAAGATTATGTATGATATTAGTTGTTATATTATGTTAAAAGATAGAATAAAGTTTTAGTAATGTTGTATTTGATAAAATGATTTTTTTTTTCTATGTTAGATAAGATTGTAATGCTATAATTAAGATTGTTCATTTTTGAGATGGTAACAAGGATAAAAATCTTATTTTTAAATATGAAGAAAGATTATTTGGTTGTATTTTTTGGAAAATAATAAAAGATGATGAGAATGTCTTAGGAGACTTGTATTTGTTGAATCTTTGAAGGAAAATCATTTTGAATCTAATTCTATTATTTTAAATAATATGAATTGAATATTAAACAAATCTACATTTAAGATTTATATTAGTTATTTGATTTATTTAAAGATGGATGAGATTTTATTCAAATCATCAATATTATATTACTGCGATTGAAATATTTTTCTCTCATCATTAAAGTGGTTTCTATTTCAATTAATATGGTCATGTATGTGCAAGTAGGATCTCTCATAGATTAACATTGTATTAGTATATCATGTTTTACATTCAATGGGTCTTAATAGGATAAAAATTTGGGTATTGGTTGCATCAATAAAGATACAATGTGTTGGTTATTATATTTGTTACTACTAAAATATTATATCATGTAATAAGCGTATATGCCCTCTCCCTAGTAACAAATGTACCAATAGTTGAACAAGCTATTCGTTGTTGAACAACTTTCCTCTAAATTTTAGAGGTATAACTCCCTTGTATGATAAATTTTGACTTAAAAAAGATGGGGGCATACTTTTCACCAAAAGGTAGGAAAGGTTAAAAAATGTAGCAAAACTTAATAACACAAATTGACTATCCATGCACAACAAGATTTTCAAAAATTTAAGAACACGTGTAAATCACTAGAGATTTAGTTCCAAGGTAGTTAATAACACATATCATTTCACTATTTAAAACTGAAATCATTTGTATTTCAAGATTGATTATTACTATTGCAAGAACAACATAATCGCAATATAGTCAAGCCATTCACAAAGGAAATGGCTACATAGATCTATAGCAACACAAAAAAAAAAAAGATTATTTATTCCATAATGTCTAAAATCGTAGATTTCATAGGCTTACAATGTTCTTGTCAATTCCTCAAAAAATGAATTTTCAGAAATTAAATATCCTAAAGAATGTAACTAAAATGTTTCTTGGAATACAAAGAAATTTTTCCCTTCTCAGGAAAATTTTAAAAATCTTTAAAATCTATTTTGAAAAATAGATGCACATAAGAAAAAAATAAATGTTAGGTTGAGATGACACACCATCTACATTCATTGTGTCTTTATCTTTCTAAGGAGACTACGATGCAATGGTGGCACTCATGGACATAAATACTCAAAATGCTTTAACAATTGAACCTAGCTCATTATGCCTAGGAACAATGATGTTGTTAATCCTCATCCAAAAGGCTTTATTACTCCCTATTTGTTGTTGCTTAGTCTCATTGGCTTCCAAATGACCCAATCCTTGTATTAAATCTAAATTGATGGCACCTAATTTCTCTATGTCATGGATGTAGAAGCATGACGTGTTGAGAAGATCCTTGATTTTAACCCTAAATTTATCAATGCAAGCTTGAGCTTCTATAACTTGTGAACTTGATTGATCTACCAAGTTAATAGTCAAGAAGTTATTTTGAGCTTCAACCTCAATTTTCTCACATTCCCTTAACAACTTAGTGTTCTCTTGAATGTTCTACCTTAGGGAAATAATTTTCCATCCAATGCTCTTCTTCCACACAATATATCTATTGTCATTAGTATGAGCTATGATTTGTTCGACCACCAATTTATCTATTCCTAAGTTAATCATTTCCTTTAAGTGCTTATCTACCCTTAACCAATTAGCTTCTTGAGCTTCCGAGGCTATGATATTATCATTAATTACCTTCTTCCTCTCGTCTAAGTCGAGGGAACACATATTCCATGGTGATTAAAATATTAAATGCATTAATTAAATTTTGATTCCCCTTTCAAAAAATGAGAAAAATAAGGATTTGGAATGGATAATTTGAAAAATTGGAAGCTTAATTGAGTACAATAAATTAAGGGACCTAAATATAGTGTAAATTTGTAAAGGTATAGAATTTCCTATAGTACACTTTCTTATCCATCAAGTTCTTGGTTCAACAACTTGCATATTACAATTATCTTTATCCACCATAAAACTGATTTCATTCTTCTACCTCTCAACAACTCGTGAGGGTATTTTATCCCTCTTTTTCATTTCATTTTAAAATATTTTGAATAAAGCCAAAATATTTTTCATACTATTTGGTATTCGGAAAGCTACGCATATGATCCTTAATCTGATGTGCCATAGGAATATCCCTTCTTCAAACCACATTTGTCAACCCAATAATTTTTTTCATGAAATGAAACATAAGAAAATAATCAAGGTCACATACTATGACTCCTTGGTTCTATATAGATTCTCCAACAACTGTTGCTATAAGAGCTCAAAAAGATTATAATACTTTCCTTCTTTTACCATTTGATGACCAGTGTAGTGTTGGATATTGTGGTTGTCTTGTTGATATGTGGTTGTCATTGATGTCAACATTATTAGCATTAATTCACTTAAAGTTGTATATGTTGAGGATATTGAGAAAATTATAATAAATGAGTTGTAGGTTGTCAGTAGTGAACTGAAGTTCAGTATAGTGGTGAGTTCCATACGTTGATGTTCAGAGGTTGTACACTAAAGGGTTTGTTACTGAGTATATCTAGTCTATCCATGTTGAGTTTCAGAGATCCATGTGAAGATTTGATCAAGCTATGAAGATTTTCATTCTAATAGTTTTTTTGTTGCCTCAATTGGTGTTCCTGATTAAAGATGATGCTATTTCAATTAGTTCAATTTTTTTGGATGCCTCTCTTGTGATTCTTAATGTTTGTGTATGTTTCTAGATCATGCTCTATCTTTGTTGCACGTCTGCATTGATTGTTGTGCTCATGGTTGGCAATTTTCTCTTGTGTTTGTTGTTTTTCTTGTTCTTGGCTGTCATAGTGTTTGTAGCATGTTGTGGATCTTCAAGGAGTAATTAATTGAAGTGTTTACATGATGGATGTATGTTGTTTTCGATCTTCACTAAGTTGTGGCTGACAGATGTATTTGATGATTCTAGTGCTATGTTGAATGATATCAAAGTTGTATTTGATGATTCTAGTGCTATATTCTATGATAATTCAAGTTCTATTAACATTTCTAAGAATCCAGTGTTGCATTCAAAGACCAAGTATATATCTATCAAGTTTCACTTTTTGAGGGAGAAGGTAAGTGAAAAAGAAGTTAGATTGGAGTATGTGCCTACTAAGGAGAAAATTGCAGACATCTTTACCAAGTCATTGCCTAAGGATACTTTTGAGTATCTCAGAGGGAATTTAGGGGTGATTCCCCCTCCTAATAAGAACTAAGGATGCATTGCATTGCATCATTTTGTGCATTTCATGGTCATATCTTGTTTTAGATTGATGTTGTGGTGGTTGCTACTCAAGAGTAGTCAGATGTTCAGATGTTCATTTATGTGGTTAAGAGTTTGCAGAGATCTTTGTCATTGATGTCAAAGGGGGAGAAGAGTCACGTGAAAAACTATGAATTATCTAATGAGAAGAGTCATGTTGGGAGAAGAGTTGTGTGAAATTGTTGAGAAGAAAATGAGTCAGATCCTAAGGGGGAGT
This sequence comes from Sequoia sempervirens, assembly GCA_007258455.2. Classification (NCBI taxonomy): domain Eukaryota; kingdom Viridiplantae; phylum Streptophyta; class Pinopsida; order Cupressales; family Cupressaceae; genus Sequoia; species Sequoia sempervirens. The sequence goes on along the minus strand of VDFB02270651.1, from coordinate 595,268,625 downwards.
AAGTGTCAAAAGTTAGTTGGGTTGATGGTTTTTTTCACATCATGTGTTTCTATCAATGCCAAAGGGGGGGATTGTTGGATATTGTGGTTGTGTTGTTGATATGTGGTTGTCATTGATGTCAACACTATTATCATTAATTCCCTTAAAGTTGTATATGTCGAGGATATTGAGAGAATTGTAATAAATGAGTTGTAGGTTGCTAATAGTGAAGTGAAGTTCGGTATGGCGGTGAGTTATGTATGTTGATGTTCAAAGGTTTTAGACTAAAGGGTTTTTTTACAGGTATATCTAGTCTATCCACATCAAGTTTCAGAGATCCGAGTGAAGATTTGATTGAGCTATGAAGATTTTCATTCTAACAGTTTTTCTATTGCCTCGGTTAGTGTTCCTAATTAAAGATGATGCTATTTCAATTAGTTTAGTTGTTGTGGATGCCTCTCTTGTGATTCTCAATGTTTTTGGATATTTCTAGATTTTGGTTTATCTTTGTTTCATGTTTGCATTGATCGTTGTGCTCATGGTTGGCGATTTTCTCTTGTGTGTGTTGTTTTTCTTTTTCTTGGCTGACATAGTGTTTGTAGTGTATTGTGGATCTTAAAGGAGTAATTAATTGAAGTATTTTCATGCTGGAGATGTTTTAGGTCTTCACTAAGTTTTGGCCAACCTTGGTTGATTTGAATTGAAAATTATCTATTGATTTGGGTTGACAGTTTGTATTCATTTTATTATTTCTTTGTGGCCGACTTGTAGCAATGAATTTTTTTGTTGTAGATATATAAGAGCGATTGTTTATTTAATTGAAGAATGAGTGAGTGGATGTCAAATGTGTGTGTGCGCAAATATTTTTTAGATCATTTGAAGGAAAATCAAAGAGTGAAGAAGAGTAAAGAAGTGTTCATGAATTTTCTTAACCAGAACTGTAATCAAGCATTAGCAGATGTTATTTTCTTAGTTCAAAATCTATATGGTTGTAATCCAAATATTTCTATAAGATAGTGTGTCTTCCTTTGTAATTAAGCATTGAGCTCTAGGTAGTGCACCTGAATGCATGTGCATTCCCTTTATTTCATTTTCATTATACTTTTAATAGGGTATAATCTTGTGGACTAACCTCCACCATGGTTTTTCCCCTAACAAGGTTTCCATGTAAAAAATCTTGTTGTTATGTGTGTCTCTAATGTGTTGATGGTTTATGCTTCCATGGATAATTATTAGGTCTAAGAATAAGGTTAATAAGTTTATAATTTTTGTGACTACTAATTCACCTCCTCTCTCAGTTGTCTTCCCTTGTGTTGCTAACATGTATATGGCAGTGGTGGTAGTAGATCCTTCCATATTTGTCTAGTAAACTATGTATGCAATACCCATCATGGAATACTAGACACCTAAGTCAAAGATGTCATCCAAAGTTAGGGTTCGTTAATAAAATTTGGCTAGAAAACACCTTGTAACTTATTCATTCTTCACCACCTTCAATGCTAGTACATGATAGCTTCATTTGTGATTAGGCAGGTTTCATCAAGTAAAATGATATATTCATGAATCTATCTCAAAGATATTTTGGCCCATTCATATTCAAAGAAAAAGTTAGGGAAACCCTTCCACACATCTAATCCTTTTGCTTCCACATTCACATGCTCTATTTTTAGCTAAAAATCATCACCCAAAAGATGATTTTATTTGAACTCTTACAACTTCATATGATTGTAATCACCCAACTAAGAGTGAATATAGATGTGGAAGTCTTCATAATGAATCACGTTAATTGAAACATGAGAAAATTTTCCATCTCTGTTAGTCATAGTAGATATGCAGGGGTGTTTCTTCAACTTTGGTCAAGGCTCCTCAACAACATCAATGGAAATCAATGTAGCAATGATATCACTTTCTAAATAAAAAAAAATCAAAGAAATACCTGTGAATGTTATAAGTGAACAATGGCAAAAAAGTAGCAGGGTGCACCACTATTCTTCTATTGTCATCAATAATTTCCTAGAAATCCAAATTGGATTGACTATCAACCCCAAGGAGTGATTCAATTCTCAACAAGGAAGAACTAGGAAGGGGGTTCTTTAAGCTTTTAAGTTGTTCACCACCAAGAAAAATATTGGAAAAGACAATGTAGAATTGAACTCACAAAACATATTAATGCAAGCTAAATGAAGGATGCAAATGATGAAATTATGCAATAGCAAGTTAGGATGTGTGTACCTGGGAATTCTAGAAATGTAATGAGGATTCTATAAATGCAAAGAAGCTATCAAAAAGTGTTATGGAGGACAAATATGCCCTTATTGTTCTCTTATTTCTTCTCCTATTTTTTAGGGCAGATGCAGAATCTTCAGATGTTGGAACCAGATCTGAAAGAATTTTAGAAAAATACCCTTAGGAGGACTAAGATTCCCTAGGAGGTGACTTAGTCCCATTCTGAGTTTCTAAGATCTTTGAGCGTGGTCCTAACACTTGATGTCTTCTCTTCCTTCTTCTTTGACCTTAGGTTCTAAAACTTGCAGATTTGACCTATAGGTGAGTTTCCATTAAGATGGCAACTTTGTAACTTTGCACTTCAAATGATATTGAACTTAAATGAAACACTTGCTTGAATCATAAACCCTACATCACAAATGTTAGCACAAAAACAAACATGATGCAACAATGTCTTTGATATGTTGCTTGAATTCTAATGATGGCTCCAAATTCTTGATGAATTACTCTTGAATGATCTTGTGAATTCAATTATGCTATGATGAATTCTCTCACAAAATACTTGGATTGAAATGAATGAATGAACCTTGTATTTATGATTATCCATGCTTAATATCCCAAAATTACACCACAACAAGCCAACATATGAATTCATTAAATAAAGGAGGCTAAACCCCACCAGCATTTGAAATTAAATTCTAAAAAATACCTTAAGAGGGACTAAGATTCCCTAGGTGGCCTCTTAGTCCCAAGGCCATAAACTTGGGGCACAGACTTGTAATGAACCCTTTCTATAGGAAGCACTTAAACCCAAATCTTGCATTCAAGGAATTTCTAAAAGAGACTTTAGAAGTGTTTCAGTTCAATAAGTTTCAGTGATAATATCTAGTAATATTAGAGAGGATACAAATATTTCATTTTAGTCATAGGATTATTCACTTCCATCTTATCATTCACTATGAGTGATTCTTCTATAATATATTTCATATGTATATTGGGGTAGATATTAAACGTCTTTCAAGATCCCATAGATGGAATTCTATCATACCACTTATCATCATAGTGAATGAATAGAGTCATTATTACTTATAAGGCTCAATAATTGTTGTAAGCATCATTATAGGATAATCGTAATATATATTTATATACATATATATATATATATATATATATATATATATAAATATATATTCATCAATTATTAACATGTTATTCAAGTTCCCAATATATACATCCATCATACTATATTTGAATATATTCATGATTCACAATATATTTCATTATATTTATAAGCATCACTGACATCTGAATTAATTAATAAAATACTAGATATCACACCTAAATCCACTATTCTTACCTTCTACATAAGCAGTTATAAACTTAAATCCAAATATATTATAATACTTACCTTGCTTTATTCTTGGCTGGAACCCAAAGAATATTCTTTGTGTTAGAACATAACCTATTGTTTAATTTCCTTCAACTATGATTCTTATTGTATACTCTACTTTAAATCTATTTCTACAATTCACTACTTGGAGAGTTACCTGATGGTTATGCCACCTAATATTGGGCATTGCAAACTATGGTGTCTTTCTTTCTTATCCTTTCTCTACCCGTGATGATTCTCCTTCCTTCATCCCATATGGTAATGGATTCTATAGTTTATGATGTTGGAGTATTTAATCCCGAGCAGCAATGGGAAAGTGCATTTATTGCACCATTAGATGAAATCCAATTTGGATTATTCCCCCCTTGCCATGTCTGACAACCTTGCTAGCCAGTTATTATTTTTGGCATTGAATTTAGTTTAGGTAGGTGAATTTGAATTTGGCACCAATTTTTGGAAAGGCAACAAGAGACAAAAGAAGAATAGAATGATTAGTATGTAGAAGTAGATAGTAAGTTTTTTGGAGCAACAAACAAGGAGGAATGTTCAGTAGAACATAATAGAAGGGAATGTTGAAGAGATCTTGCTGTAGTAGAAGACATTGACAAAGAAGTGCTCCAATGCTCTAGAATATCTCCAACACACAGCATCAACACAGAAAGCTCCAGTGTGCTAGAATATGCACAATTTTTGTATGAAGTGAATACAAAGCTTTTGATCTAAGTTTTTGTTTGTATTTTTTGATTGTAATCCTTTTGGTGAATGAAATAGAAAATAAAATATATCATTTCCTTCTCCTTGTGTTTTTCTCCTTTATTGTTGTGTGTTTTCATTCTTTGCCCACTGTAGTTAGGTTTACTTTGCCAACATATGATTCTTATCTTTATCATTCTATTCTTTGATTTCTCTGTGGCTCCTAAAGGGTTTCTATGATAGTGATGAAGCAATGCAATTATACCAAACTATCATTAATAAGAATTGTGTGGCTGCTTTTGTATTCCATTTTTTCCGACGTATCCCTTTTCCATTTCCTCTGCTAATTTCCAATCCCTTCCCAAACTCTGGAGAGGGTGACACCAACACATGACATCAACACTTCAAAGCTAACTTGACAAGATCATTTTATTTTCCCCATCCAAAAGAAATGCCTTAGCATAGATTTATAATGTATTTTTCTATGGCCATTTGGAGAGTTTTCTCCCTTTTATTTATATTCTCCCGAGAACTATATGCAGGCTTAGATAGAAATTCCACAACTATTCAAAACTTGGCTCCTTTAGTCAGCGCCCCTTCAAGAATAGTCATACCATTATGAGTTGTATTATTATAATTTATATTTTATTCCATTTATAACTTTTATATTATATTTTGAATTATATTTTTTGTATTGATAAAGTTCAGACTTATTATGGTCAAATTATAATATTATCAATGCTAATTATAATTATATTTAAATCATAATTATAATATTATTTTATGTTTATATTTTATATTAATTTTATATACTTCAATATTTATTATATCATAATGATATTTATGACGTCAATTATAATTATGTAATATCAAATGATTAACTATTTTAATTATGCTTCTTTCTTATCTAAATGTCATGATTTCAGGGACATGACAGTCTGCCTCACTCAAGATTGCTTGTCCTCAAGCAATGTAAAATTAGATTATAGCCAATCTATTAAGAAAATATTTTTATCATTGTTAAGCACAAGTGATTATAAACACACACTGTGTAACTATGTTGAAAACATGCAAAGGTAGACACATGCTAAAAATGTATCGATCATACATGAAATACAACGTATATGCAAGACATAAAGCATACACGATAAAATCACTTTAGGAAACTCATTAACCATGAAATAATACAAGTAAAATATGTATGGTACAAAACATATGTGAGAGGGGCATATACATAATGTACACAGGAAATTATCACCTGGAGCACAAAGAAAGTATACGTGAAATACAAGCATGCACATAAATACACATAAAGACATATGAGACATACACTTAAGGAAAGAATCTCACACGTAAGGAATAAGTAATAATTCATGAAGAATCCATATAAATCTCAAAGCATTCAGTAAAGTACAAAACATATATATGCAAGTATGTAGGTCGTAAAACATATTACTAAAACTACACACTAAACATGCAAGTTATTTATGAGAGAAACACTTATATATATTCAAACACTCGGGAGATAAACACATTAGTGGTGTAGCCACATACATTGGAATACACATAATACCAAAATACATGTAAGGAAAAAAGTATAAGATAAGACACGAATCACACAACGAGTACATATAACTCATGGATTATGTGTATGAATACATGTCAAGCATAAACATTTTGGACAACATTGGAAACATATGAATCATAATGAGAAAGGATGAAACATAAATACACAAACATGAAGCACAATTACATGTACGCATAAGCCATAGACATATGTAAGGCATAGAGCATATACACATGACAAGACGTATACATATGAATACAGATACATCATAGAGTGAACACATGAATACATATATAGTCATACACTTATACAAGGCACGAATCCTACACATACAAAGCATTCACATAGATCACACATGCTGAATACACAACAGATATAGAGAAAATATTTCAGACATGTAGTAATCAACGACATAGCATAGGCTCACATATAATCACTCATGTTGAATACATACCCTACATGGAGCAAATTATCATACATGAAATAGTAGCAAGGTGTGCGCACAAGATATTGTAAGCCAAAATCACATCAGAAATGAAGCCAATAACATACAAAGCCTATTCAAGGTACTAGGAGGGCACTCATGTATGAAGAATCTTGAAAACTTGAATTAATCACACATAAAGCTTTCATTAAATAATCATGTTGAAGGAACATCAAATATATAGAAAACACATAAGCACTCACAAGATATGATACACAGACTTAGGAATTACAAGTAAGGCATGTGAAAACACTCAAGGCATGCAAATACACTTGAAGAAGTATACATGTTCAATCAGAAGTATACACTCAAGAAATAGAACATACATAACAAAGATATACCCATTCAATAAACATGCTATTCACATTAGACACCAAGCAAGCATGTAATACATGAGACACACTCATAAGTTATGAATTATACATTTGCACATATGTAAGTAGTAAGGAATGAAGTACAAGTCATGAATCGAGCATACACCACCATGGAATATAGACTCAAATACATAAGGCATGATGTATTCATGAAGTATACACTTGAATTCAAAGTCACAAAGTATACTAATACAGGGTCATAGAGTATACACTCGAATACATATACAAGTAATAGAGTATACACTCAAATACAAATAAATCTTGAACACAAGTCATAAATACGAATACAATCACAAGTCATAGGGTATATACTCATAGTGTATACACCCAAATACAAATTCAATCACTAGTCATAGAGTATACACTCAAATACAAACACACTGAAGTGAAATATACTATCAAACAATTGGGATGGGGGATTTGGTGCATCCCATACTACACTGTGGACCCATCCACCATCCCAAGGTCATCAAGTATAAACATCAATATGAAGCAGACAATCAAATACACGTAATACACAAGCATTTCACACAAACATATGTAACAAAGAATACATATACGTTACACATAGGAACACCTTGCTGAAGTTATTGGTCTCCTCAATCATAGGTATGGTCGAATAGGATGGTTCCATTTGGACACCCATAGAGGTGTTCCTTCCAAGCCCAAGAGCAGCAATGCAGGCCCTGTTGCCCAAAAATGGTAGACACACAATCATCCATGTCGGTGGGATACTTGGAAGGGCCTCTAGCACCTGTTATCCCTTCAGAACCTCCTTTATCCTCATCTCCTACTATGATGGAGAGTTTCCCAATTTGATCTAACAATGTGATAGTTTGGAGGAAGTATTTCCATAGGAGGCCCATAGATACTCTCTCTAAGCCCAAGAGCGGATACGGCAAGCCCCGGTGGCCTAACAATGGTAGACTGCCAATCATCATTATGGGTGGAGTACTTAGAGGAGTAATCTATCATTTTCTCAACCTATTAGTTCCATCCCTTTACCAACTATATGATTTTTTGATGATACAAACAATTGCATCTAATGATTATCATATTGACGATTTACCCACAATTGCACCATGCTATAGGGATTCATGAATCCATCAAGATATTAAGAGTTCAATGTAAAGATCATGTTTACCATATGAAACTATATGCAACAATCCCTTAGGATATTAATGTTTATATTTATATATTTTTCAATTATCAAATATTAATATCTACATGAATATCTTTATCAATATCAAATTTTAATATTTATCAATTTCCAATTCCATTTATATTTATCAATCATTAATATTAACATTCGTAGCATATTTAACAAATATTATTTTCCAACTATATAAAGGTATTTATGATTGATTGTTTAGGGCTATGAAAGTACGCACCTAATACTTACCACTTTGATATGCAAAAACCTCTTATTTTCCCAACCAATGATGCCGCCTTCTCATAGTACATTTCAATAGAATGATAAATCATAATTGTCTTCAATATTGTTGGGGGCACAAAGATGTAATTAGACTTTCTCTATTATCCTTCCATAGTTGTCTTATGTGGTTAGCACACACCATAATTATGATGGAATAGATCATCATGACATTGTTAGTTATCCAATTCAAAATAATATATTATCAATACTATAATAGTGACATGACAATAATAAATAACATCAATTAGAAAAATATTATCTTGTGTAAATTGTATTTATCAATTCCCCATTATATATTTACCAGTCATCATATATTTAAGTATATTTATTTACCAAAATATCTCTATTTCTATTCAAAATCTCACAATTTTAGGAGGGATATGACCCATGGACCATACTAATACAAAAAAATGACTAATCATAGATATGTATATTAAAAACATATATATTTCTCTATTCATACATATATATCCAGATACTTATTTTACCCTTACATACAGTAGCTATGATAAGGATAATGAATGTCAACAACAAGTGATTACATTCAATGGTTACATGACATACTTGATCTACATAAATCATAATGTGTTTCTATATGTTTATCAAATATAACTTTGTCTTTGGTAAATTTTCATGCACTATTTTCATAGGATGGCAGGAAAGTTGCTCTAATACTACTTGTAATGACCCCTTTCTAGAGGAAGCACTTAAACCCAAATCTTGCATTCAAGGTGTTTCTCAAAGAGACATTAGAAGTGTTATAGTTCAATAAGTTTCAATGATAATATCTAGCAAGATTAGAGAGGATATAAATATTTCATTTTTGTCATAGGATTATTCACTTCCTTCTTATCATTCACTATGAATGATTCTTCTATAATATATTTCATAAGTATATTAGGGTAGATATTAAATGTATTTTGAGTTCCCATAGATGGAATTCTATCATACCACTTATCATCATAGTGAATGAATAGAGTCATTATTACTTATAAGGCTCAATAATTGCTGCAAGCATCATTATTGGATAATCGTAATAGATATCTATATACGTATATATATATATATATATATATATTCATTAATTATTAACATGTTATTTAAATTCCTAATATATACATCCATCATACTATATTTGAATATATTCATGATTCACAATATATTTAATTATATTTATAAGCATCAATGACATCTAAATTAATTAATAACATACTGGATATCACACATAAATCCACTATTATTACCTTCTATATAAGCAGTTATAAACTTAAATCCAAATATATTATAATACTTACCTTGCTCTATTCTCAGTCGAAAACTAAAGAATCTTCTTCGTGTTAGAAAATAATATATTATTTAATTTCCTTCAACTATGATTCTTATTGTATACTTTGCTTTAAATCTATTTCTACTATTCGCTACTTGGAGAGTTACCTGATGGTTCTGCCACCTAATATTGGGTGTTGCAAACTGTGGTGTCTTTCTTTCTTATCCTTTCTCTACCCGCAATGATGCTCCTTCCTTCATCCCATATGGTAACGGATTCTATAGTTTATGATGTTGGAATATTTAATCCCGAGCAGCAATGGGAAAGTGCATTTATTGCACCATTAGATGAATTCCAATTTGGATTATTCCCCCCTTGCCATGTCTGACAATCCCATATGGTAACAAATTCTATAGTTTATGATTCTTATCTTTATGATTCTATTCTCTGATTTCTCTGTGGCTCCTAAAGGGTTTCTATGATAGTGATGGAGCAATGCAATTATATCAAACTATCATTAATAAGAACTGTGTGGCTACTTTTGTATTCCCTTTCTGCCGATGTCTCCCTATTCCATTTCCTCTGCTAATTTCCCATCCCTTCCCAAACTCTAGAGAGGGTGACACCAACACATGACATTGATACTTCAAATCTAACTCGACGAGATCATTTTATTATCCTCGTCTAGAAGAAAGGCCTCAACATAGATTAGTAATGTATTTTTCTATGGCCATTTGGAGAGTTCACTCCCTTTTATTTATATTCTCCTAAGAACTATATGCAGGCTCAGATAGAAATGCAATGACTATTCAAAACTTGGCTCCTTTAGTGAGCACTCCTTCAAGAAGGGTTGTACCATTATGAGCTGTATCATTATAATTTGTATTTTATTCCATTTATAATTTGCATATTATATTTTGAATTATATTTTGTGTATTGATAAATTTTAGACTCGAGTATGTGCAGGATCATGGTGGGCCAAAAAGTGGCAATGAGGAAAAAAACACATCTTTCATTGACTGAAAAATGCAAAAAGAACATGTTGACTTTTTTTAGGCTCAGGTGTCACCATACCAAACACCAAACCTAGTTTTACGAATCAGATATTCGATTTGTAAAAAGCATATATAAAAAAATTCAGTCATTGTTTTGAAGTTATTCGACAGTGAAGAACCCGCGGGCGCACAGTGCATTGCTTCTTCGCGTAACAGATATCCGATTTGGGAAAAATCTGATTTGGAAAGGTAATTTTTTTTTATTTGATTTGATTCAATTTTGATTTAGATTTGAATAATTTCATAATGTTTTTTGTAGATTTTTTTTAAAAAATAGGGTTTTTGATTGAATTTTTGTGAAAAAGTTGAGTTTAGAATGGATTTTGATAAAAAAATGAATGTTTTTTGTGGATGTTTTTTCACAAAAGGGTTTTTGATTGAATTTTCATGAAAAAATTGAATTTAGAATGGATTTTGATAAAAAAAATGAATGTTTTTGTGGATTTTTTTTCAAAATAGGGTTTTTGATTGAATTTTTATGAAACAATTGAGTTTAGAATGGATTTTGATAAAAAAATGAATGTTTTTAATGGATTTTGATTTAAAAATAGTGTTTCATTTATATTGTCTAATTCTAGATTAATTATTTTTTAACTTTAATCAAGCATTATGGCTATCGAAAATGAGAATGCACAAATTCCACCAGTTGAGAATGAAAGTACACCAGTTGAGAATCAAAATGCAGAAATTCCAAATGCTCCACCACCTCCACAACCATCAATTGAAGACTTAATTCATTAAAAATTGGAGCAATTGAGGGGCATTTGTGATGTTTATAAGAAAATCCCTCAATTATCCCATATGTCAAACACATTGACAAGAATAATTACAAATGTAGAAACCCTCTCCACCCAACATAATGCCTTTCATTCATGGCGAGAAACAATGAAAGAATATTAGGTATGTGGATTGTCTTATGATGATGTGAAAGATCTCCAAATAACAAAATCCCAAATAGCCTATTTATTTATTAACCCCTGCACTAGTTTTCCAGTTAATGTTAGCAAACCAAAACTTTCTATAAAATGGTGCACGCATAGGGGCATAGTAGATAACTTTTGGGATCGTTGATGTATGGTTTTTGATAAACCACCCAACAATAATCTTGATGTACCTTTTTACTTTATTAAAAAATTATATGTTGAGTTTTTGATAGGGCATCATGTCAATTAATTTGACATTAAACCTTTCCAGGGCGTTGGTAGAGGTATGCCTCAGGATAGGCTAGGGGCAGCTAGAGTAGTCAGGTGCCCACATGTTCCCCATCCTCCCATTCCTTTGCCACCTCCTGTACAACATCCAGATATTACGGAGGATGCAGCCACACAAACTATCTAGGCCATTCACTCTTTGAGTGGTCTTTTGGTTTCCCATGCTTCTTCAGTAGCTCAGCCATAGTCTAGTGATCTTGGCGATGGATCCAGTGCTTTTGCATCATCCTCCTTGGGTCCACATATTTGTGTGCCACATATTTGCAATAGGTGCCAATAAATATGATTGATATCTCTAATCTGTCTTGTGTACTCAATTCTTGGGTCTACTATCTACAAGCTTGCAAGTTTTCATTGCTCCACAAGGTTGTTTGACTAGTTTTCAAAGCCAATTCAAGAACTAACTTTTCCAATTTTCACCAATTTTCAAATGTGCCTAAAAGGAAATTTTAATCACAAAATAGTTCATGTTTTCACTTCTGAAGCATTCAAAAGTAATCTCAGGCCAGTTTGAGGGTATAAAATGTTTGAAAACGAGATTTTTTTTAGCTGGGCCCACTTGGGGACCTAACCTGCTTTGCAAAATTATAGAATTGCAATTGCTAATATACTTCAAAGAGAGGGTAAAATTCTTGTTCAGTATCTTCTTGAGTAAAGGTAGCATATTTAGGTAAATTATGGAATCTTATATATGGCATGTAAATTGCTTGATTTTTTTGACTCTAAGAATTACATTGTCATGAAGCACAATTGCAAAGGAAGATAATTCTTCATTCAAGTCATTATGAGATGGGGTCACAACACTTTTAATCTTGCTTTTTTTGTTGGAATAGTTACATAATACTATAGAAGCAAGTAATTCATACATGTTGTCACTATTCAAATGTCTGAATAATATGGATGCCCATTTGCATTGTGCCATCATAACTTGAAGTTGATTACGGGTGCACTTGGGATGGATGGAAACTCATCAAATGGTTTTTATGTGCCTAGAAACATGGTATAAAAGAAGATGATTTAGTCAGGGAAAGTATATAAAAAACAAGGGTTGGGCCTTTCATTGAAAGGTTCCATGTTTTCAAAAGGGAAGATTAATTAAAGAAGTTGCTATTGGAAATTTTACACAAACAGATGAGTAGATACAAGCAGAGATTACCTAAATGCAAACCAAATAGAAAAAGGTGCATATAGTATGGAGATGAAGGCCAATGAAAGTGTATTTGATGAAAAGTCTTTAGAGACTTTCAAGCAAATAAGGATTGGCTTAAACATATGTTTGATTAGAAGCTTATTCAAATGCCTTAGTAACTTTAAAGTAAATGTAACTAGCATGCTTAAGGCTTGATCTATTGATGAAATGGGTTACGCTTGTTGTGCAATATGTTTGTTAAAAAGACCCGGGGAACTTCTCCCTTTCATGCCAGCACAATGAATGCCCCAAACAACATACAAATTGGAGATGTTGAAGAGCTGTAGAAACATTTAAGCAAACACTTTTAGCAGAGATTTGATGAAGGCTGAGGGTAGCACTTGAAAGAAGTGGATATCCATCAAAGCACATGAAGCCTGGGAGACTGCAATGGACATCCATTAATGTACAATTGAACATAGAAAGCTCTGTTTGGAAAGCACCAAATGAATTTATTAAAGAACTTTAGAAGAAACCAAAAGTAAATGATAAAGCACCCATAGCCAACTCCCACACAGAATGTAAACACAATGGATCTGTGGAGAAGGTAGTAAGAAACTTTAAAAAAATGTGCAGAGGAATGATGCGTGCTAAAGCAAAGCTTTTAAGGTTGTGTCGGAGGACTCAAAACCGACGTGGGCATTGGAGGCAGCCATAGTCACAAGGAACACACCAAGTGAACTTGTTAATGACCTTTATCAGCTTCTCAAAAAATTCTCCAAGGCACCATCAAAGGACAGACTTGGAGAGAGTAGGAATCATAGAAAAGTCACACACTCGGGGAAGAGGTGCCAATGTTTACAAAGAGGATCTACGCAACATTGAAATTGGGTATGCAGATCCATCAAAGCTCAACATATGTGGTCTCATTGTGCACAACTTAGAAGACATATGAAACCCTCGCATATGGTGAATCTCTTGAAACATTCAAACAAAATGAACTTTTAGCCTATACACCAGCACTAATAAATAGAACACCCACAATTTACAATGGAAGGGCATAGTCTAAGACAAGGCCAAAGTGCACAACACAAAATGCTACGCCCAACATATGTCAATGTGGATTGTCTAAAACGTCTACAAAATCCTTTGGAAAAATGTTGTTGATAAGGTGAGACTTTTAGATTGAATGAGGCTCAAACTAAATGGTAACTACCACCATCGAATGAGTTGCAGAGAGCTCAAGCATTTCAAAGCGAATGAAATTTAGGGCAAAAACAGACACAAATGAGATCAACGATGGAGAAGCAATATGAGAATGCAACCAAATCTCCACTCTTGCTTGCTATCTCAGGGGAATAAGTTGCTAATTGGTTAAATCTTGTGAGATACGCGAAATGTTTCCATGTGTATGGTGGTCCCACTATAACTTTCACAGTCTTAAAGGATTAAGTGTTTGATGGAAGAAATAAATGAATGAATGAATGAGATATTTTAATGACGTCCATGAGACCAAGCGGCCTAAGGGAATGAGAGCCAAAAAGCCATGAGATCACCAAACTCTTTTCCATGATGGACATTCTTTTATGAATTTTGACCAGAAAACTAGTTGTCTTGCTGATCTTTTCCTCCTCAAATAACTAGTGTAGATTGTTAGCCTTTAGGATACTCTCATACTAGGTGTGGATGTCCTTATATGTCGTGCATTCCATGATAAAGTGTCATTCCCTCTCCACCACCCTCTCATTGCAAAAATTATAGATTCTATCCTCCCACACATCTTTAGGAAATGTCCACCTACCTATCTCACATCTGAGATGGTGCAAACCGGTCCTTAGTTTAGCAATTATCATCCTTGCTTTACCTTTAATAACTGCTCCTAGGTAGGATTTTTCATTATGATCCCAAGAGGGTTGAACTTTGACATAATGATTTTTCTTTTGCCCAATCGGATTTGTCCACATGTAAGTCCTAAATTTATTCGCAACATACTTTTTTATTTCTTCATTAGTGTTAGGGCACTTGTGCAAGCTAATGTTCCATTTGTTTAGCCACTTGTTATTTTTCTTTATCCATGTATTCTTCCTATGGTCTAAAACCTCTTCCACAAAAATTTTGGGCCAGCATTGAGTATCCATGTTGTCCACCTTTTTTAGATAACTTAGCAACTGGCTTATAGCCGAAGCCTCCAAAGGTAAAGTTTCTAATTCAACCAAGGGAATATCATATGGGATAGTAGTTTTGACTTTGAGGTTGCAAGTGATTAGATGTTTTTGAATTCTTTCAAGCTATCTCCAACTATGATTTGACATGCTACTTCCCCACACCTCACAGCCATAAAGAACCACTGGTGTGACCAGCAAGCCAAAGAGAGTCTTCTTGGTTTTCCAATCCCAAATTTCAGCCTTCCTACACCTATTTTGGAGTAATAAAGAAGCCTTCCAACCCCCTTGTATCTTTTTAGTTCTAGCAGTCTCCCAACTGAGCTTATAATGAAATTCAATCCCAAGGTATTTGTATTTTCTCACTATTTCCAAAGGGTTACCTTTGAAAAGAAAGTTATCTTGTTTACTTTTCTTCCTTAGGGAAAAAATCATCACTTTGGTCTTGGAGGTGTTCACCTACATCCCAACATTCTAGCAAAAGATATCCAAGGCCTTCAGAAGCTCTTTCAAACCATGGGTAGTTTTTGAGATTAGGATAAGATCATCGACATACAACAACAACTTCACCACAAAACTAGCCAATTGGATACCCCCCTATTGGTTTTACTTAACCAATTTTCCAGTTTGTCAATGTATAATCCAAAAAGAGTGGGGGATAAGGGGAATCCCTATTTCACCCCTATGTTGCTGCCAAAACATTTAGACATTCCATCACCTATTCTAATTTTATCCCTGACTTGCTCATAAAGCCTATGCACCACAACTCTATACTCATCTGGAACGCTTAATTCATCCATTCTATTCCACAATTTGTCTCTAGGCACCATATCAAAAGATTTTTTAAAATCAACAAAGTAGCAAAAAGCTTCCTCGCCTTGTGTGTCCCATATTTTTTCAATCAAGTGTCTCAAAGTGATGCAGTGGTCAATAGTTGAGTATTTAGGCCTAAGTAGCAGGAAGATTTTAAAAGGATTTCACTTTATTTAGTGAACAAAGATTTTAAATGTATGAGGAAGTAGCACACGAATGCAACACAAAGAATATTAGGGTAAAAAGTAGAACATAATGAAATGAACGACATAGATGAATCATGGAGAATGAATTCACACTATTCACTGCTATCTCGCAGGTTGAATTTGCAAGTTGGTTAAATGCTACGGGGTTAGTGAGATGCTGACACATGGCATGTGGATCCCGGAAGAAGCTTTTATTGAATGCGTGAAAGTAAAATGGGGTGGGCCCATTTATTTTCTTTGAGTGAAATGAAATATTATGGGGAAATATTTAAATGGTTAAGTGACAAGTGGGAAGTAGGAAAATGTTTTAAATGAAATATTTAAGTATTGTGTGTTGGCAATACAAAATCAAGAGGTCGACACAAGGGTATGTTGAATAAAATATCCGCTCTTTAAAAGGCTTTTTGAAAAGCCAGATTAATATTTGGCTTGGAGATGAATATTGAAATATATAGCATAGGATATGTTGGGCAATGTTAAATTAAATGGTGGCCTCCTTTATTAAATTTAAATGTTCTTTTGTTGGGTAATAGCATGAGAAGTGAAAATGCACAAGGGATATTTTAAAGTGAATAAGTATTCACTATATGCAGTTGGCTAGAAAGTGCAAGGGAGTGTAAAGGAAATTTATCCACTTTAGACATAAAGATTTTGTGCTAGGCACATTAATGAAATAATTCTTTGTGCATGGAAAAAATTAGTGAAGGAAGAAAATAGAGTTTTGCACGAGGACAAAGATATTTTATCACAGCAACAGGTGAATGGTGAGAATTTTATCACATGGAAAATTTTTTATTTGCTGGGAAACTTGGTGCAAAGACAATTGGGAGGAAAATTTAGTTTGTTGAAGAAAGATGAGAGAGGCTTTAAAATTTGTTTATCAATGGTGATAGATGCTTCCAGATGTCTCCAATAGATTTTCTTCTGGAGTTTTATGTTTCCTTTAATTCTTATTCTCTTCTCATTTTTTCCACATTTGGGGTTCCAATTTCTGAAAGCTCTACAAGTCAGGCAAAAGCTCTGGGTAGACTATAAAACTAGGAGGATTGTAATTAAGTAATTAAATATGAAATGTGTGTTTTGAATTATGCTTTCATGTATATTTTAGCTGATAATTGTCTCCATTTATGAAATGTAGTGCTCTTTTGGGATTCAATAATAAAGTTATTTGAATATTTTCATGTACAATGGTTGCATCTGTTGTTGTCTTCTTCTCATTGAATAATGTAATTTCTTTAATAAATCACAAGTTGAGCTTATTGTTTTCTATTAATCAGGGAGTAGTGTACAATTACTTTAGAAAATGTGATAAGAGTGTTATGTTTTAGGTGGATTTTGTAACGAATGATTATCAAATGAAACTTCAATGGTCTTGTTGTCAAAATTTGATAATAATTGCAAAGATCTTCAGAACATGTTCAACATTGTAGGTTGAAGTGCTTATTATGTGACTCCATAGCCCATTTTCTGGAACTGGTCAAGTTTTCATGCTTTTTTTGTTTTCAAGTTGGTCCCAAATATTTAAAAATTAAAAATCATTTCAATTCTATATGTTGAGTTATATGTTTACCTTGTTCTTCATGCTGGTTAGTGAAATTCACTCAAAGTCTTACCAATACTAAGTGATATTTTATGTTTCTCAACATAATTCTAGAGAACATTATCTTTTGAGAAATATCATGTTAGTTGTATGTCCAGATATTTAGGTATTGTTGAAGGTTCACCCCTACGTCTTATAGAGCCTGAAGTGTAGGGGAAATGTGTGTTAATCCCATTTCCTGTCGGTTGGCGAAATCAACCTTTGAATCTGAACATAAGAAAGTGGATAGTATTTAGGATTCAATGGTTCTATTGATATTTGGAGCACCAACACACCACTACTGATGTGATATGTCATTTCATCTTGGAACACATTATTGCTTGCTTTAGACTTCCTTCTACATTAATTTTAGATAATGGAACACCATTTAAAAATAATGATGTGAAGAATTTCTTGGAGACCTTTCATATCAAACATTTTTTTTCAACACCGTACTACCCACAATCCAATGGTCAAGCTGAAAGCACTAATAATATTCTAAAACAGATCCTCAAGAAAAATATCAACCAACATCACAAAGATTGGCACACACAATTACCATATGTGCTATGGGCCTATCGAATAAGTGTATGATTATCTACGGGAACTACATCATCCAATCTTGTTTATGGTACCAAGGAAATCATGCCTTTGGAGTTAGAAATCTTGACATTAAGGATTTATCTTCAAGGTCTTGTCAATAATAACACTTATGAGGCACAAATATTACACTAGCTTAAATTGCTTGATGAAAAATGTATTAACGCTCTCGAGCATCTCCAAGCTTACACTAAGCAATTACAATGAAAACATGATACTCCTGTCATCTCTCAGACATCTACTAAGGGAAATTTAGTTTAATATGAAAATCAATGAAACTCGACTGTCAATTCTGTTGAAAAAGGAAAATTCAGCCCTAATTGGTTAGGACCCTATATAATTAATACAAATTATGGATCTGGCACTTACACCTTAACAAAGCTAGATGGTACACCCATCAAAAACCCTATAAACAGTGTGCATCTACGTCGGTATTATATCTAGTCTCTTTTTGAATGGTATGAAAGATAAAGCAGTGTTCCTAAAGCTATTGATTCATATCCTATATGCTTTCACATTGCTTTGTTTTTGACAAACAAATTTCGTGTATTTCTTGAACACTAAAGTGGTTATTTAATTTATTTTTATAATTACTTTAGGTTTCATACTATTCAAATTCATCTTGTGTGTAATGATAAGCTAAATCATTTAATTTAGTATAACATACTTAATCATCATGTCATATGTAAAAGAAACTATAATAAGTTTTAATTAGATCACATAAACTTTGTTAAATCATGAAGACAATAATTAAGCAATCTTATAAAGGTTATTTAATTAATCACATTGCCATTTAACACTCAAACACATTAAGACAAGTCATAAAACATCAAATGCTCATATATATGTCTGAAGTTTTATATACATATCATAACAATATACAATATCACTAAGGTCTATGGGAACTCGACCCCTCAGGATTTGGTGCTCGTGATGCGATAGCAGGACATCGAGAGATGGTTGTATGTGATTGTGACCATGATCCTGTAGAAGCATGCAGTGCACCATGTTGTCTACCTCCCGAAATACAAATCGACCAAAATCATAATACAAATGTTCCAAGATACAATGAACCTAGTAATATACTGTATGATGCCCCACCATCCCTCAAATCAAATGAACTAGTCCTCCCTCAAAGGTGCACTACACGCTAATTGGGGATGAGAAATAGTGCTACTGTATGCATCATGATCTGTCTAATCATTGGCGCTCATGAATACAATAACATCACCACATCTATCCACCCTCTCACTCGCTCGTCATGCACTGTACCACTCAGAAAATACTACATATCTTCCTTTTTCTCGTAGAAGGTGTGGTATCTCTCAAAATTTACCCACTCTCCCTGAATAGGAACATAGAGAATATAGTGTACATCCTCTAGGGTAATCGTCATCTCACTTGTTGGGAAGTGGAATGTGAATGTATCTGCTTCCCAGCACTTGTAGAGCACCATCAACATACCATCATGGTACCTCATGGGGGAATGAGGTACGCCCACTAGATACCTATGGCCTGAAGGTGCTTTTTCTCCTCTACTAAAAGTGATTGGGCTAAATCTCTCAAAAAGCTCAATTGCCTACCCCCTAGTCATTGCCGCGAACAGGTGGGTACCTATCAAAATCACACAAATATGCTCTAAAAATCATCCAATATCTTTAATTTTTACTTTATTCATCATGCAAGTGTACTAAAATTGTTCTAGTGTTCTTTCCTAAAGGCCCTAGACAATTTACAACCCTTTTGGGACACTTCGCGAAGAAACAAGACACTTTGTGAACAAATGGGACACTTCATGAAAAAAGGGGAAACTTTGCAAAAAAAATTTCCAAGATCCTAAATTGGCCTAGAAATGCATAAAAAATCATAAAATAATTTCATAAACACATAGCTCACAGGTAGTAGAATCAACTCACCTTGTGATGATGTTCATCGTGTGCCACCTAGTCCCACATAATGTCTAATCGCTCAGGTTTGTAATATTGTCTGCTTGACATATTTGCATCTTCTCTTGTCACTCTCATGCTACAAGAAGGTAAAAAAAATTGTAAGTGACAAAATTATTCAATTTTACTTCTTTTAACTCTTTTCATTCCTTTTTACTCTTATGAATACAATTAGGGTTTTTCCTATCTTAAGAGTCAATAAAGTACTTTCTATTCAAAACACCATAAAGGGTGATAGGGAACTCTTTTTTTGACGTCGTTTGATGCGTTGGAATCGTGATTCCACACCTGACATCATAAATTCTCTATTTTTATGAGGTATGGTACTTGGATATGTCCTATGATATGATGTTCCTTATTTGATGTGGCTAGTTTGCTACCTTGATTCCACCTCTGTAAAGCAAGTGAAATCAAGGGAGGGCATGCATCTACCCTCAAATTTGATTTCTAGAAGTTAGATAAGAGGATTTTTGGACAACTAATGAATTCAGGTTGTAGGATGTGCTTCCTAATGTTGTGGTTTTGCAGATAAATACACTTGGGACTCCATTCTCTCGTCTTTTGAATGAGTATCCTTTTATGAAGTAAAGTGTATTGTTTAGAGTCCTTTAACTTACATATGCACATAGAGTCATATGGGCACTAAAGTGGAGGCTTAATGTGTCACCAAAAATTGTATACTCTTGAAGAAAGAGGCAATTTTGTGATTAATTTGGTCATATTTTAGACACCGTTGCATTAATCACCCCTTAAAAACTACATTTATAGGCCCCTAATGCTCATTATATTAGACTTTAAGGCCTATTCCACTCACAAATCATACACATCTCGACAAGAAATATTCAAATCATTCAAATTCCATAAAACCTACCTCAAAAATCCCTAGTGGGACTAAGTCACCCAGGGTGGCGATTTAGTTCCTTTTAAGGGATTTTCCCATTTTGAGTGGGAAAATCACCAACTTAATTCAAATTCTCAATGGATGTCAGCCTGTGAAGAAAAAATAATGAATAATTAGGTGTTGATGCATATAAATATATGTTTTTAGGTCATTTTTCACAACATTAAGTCATTTTCAATAAGAAAATTCAAGAGTGAAGTGTCAAATATCTTTCACAAGAAGATTCATTAGTCTATCTATAGAAAAGTTGAAGCCTTAGGGCAACAAGTTAGGATTTTTGTAGGTTGTCAAGCTCAATTTTTGTTCAAGATATCACATTGCAAATGGTTGATCATGGATGCCTATGGAGAATCATGGAGAAATCTAGGTTGAGGAGATGCAACTAGCCATCAAATCAAGCATAAAGACTTGTTTTCAAAGTGATTCCATCTTCCATTTTCTCTCTATTTTTTAGCCTAAGGAAGGTTTGCATGTCATTAAGATTCATTTCCAATGTGATTTAGTGTCTTTTAGAATGAATCTTCCAATGTTCTAAATCCATTTATGCATCTTATTCTTACATGTTAGAATAGGGTTGCACCTTATTTTCAGACTTCCTAGTCTTAGACACACTTAGGGCTAGGTTTTATGCATATTTTATCTCTTTCAAGGTTTAAATACCAACTAGGGGTTTGACCAAGGAAAATTCCCCATTAGAAATCAATTTATATTTTGTTTTGTAGGTATTTTCATAGGTTCAAATTCGGTTTTCTGTCATAAAATAGAGAGCAGATTGTAGGCTTTTGTTTCCATTTTCAGATTTGTAGAAAATCCAAAGTGGACTAAGTCGCCAATAGTGGTGACTTAGTCCCACTATACTTGTCTGCCAGAAGTTTTTGCTTTATAATATGGAACTAATTTTTCAGGTGCACAATTTATGTTTATCATCTTTATCTTTTTCTTTATTGCATTTAATCTATCATTTTGCATATCGCAATGTGTTTTCAAATAACTTGCATATCTTAGTTTTTGCATTAATATTATCTTTTATCAGTTCTTTGCATTTAGGACATTGCATTTAGACATATTTTAATCATACTAGCATTAGTATTTAGTGAACTTCCAATTTTTTGTGGGATACCTTTCTCCTTTAAGATGACAAACCCTAGAAGTGTAAGAGAGAAGCCCCTACAAAAGAGAAGCCACTGCACATGTTTTTCAGATTTTCCTATAGATTTGGATACCCATTTTGATTTAACAAGCTCTAGTGCAATTTTCCAAATCTGGGACTAAGTCACCCAAAAACTTCCTCCACATCATCCAAACGATTGTGAGATAATGATAACAACTATATCATGGTGCCTCATATAAAACAAGCTTATAAAGCAAAGGAGAAAGTGGATGAACAACCTTCCATGGTTCCTTTTGTTCCTCCCCTTAGGCAAGACAATCAACCTACTCCTTCACAAACACAACTCAACAATAAAACCAAAATAAACATAGGAGCTAGGGAGTGTAGGTGTAGATGCCATGCCCTTGCTCACAAATTACAAAATGAAGAAAATAAAGAAAATAAAAATCTGCACTTGATAGAAGTAATGCATGTTGACCCTCCTCCCCAATCACAACAAAATGATCCAATACAACAACCAAAATGAATGATACACCCCTCATTGGACATTATCATTCGTCTGCCTATTGTGATTAACCTGGATGATGACAATGAGATTAATAAAATAGATGAGGAGGTGCATAATGATCTAAATACATTACTTTCCTCTTCCATGAGCTTAAGAGATAAATCTCCTCTACAAAGTGTAGAACCCAGTACTTCCCATAGTTTGACTCTTGCTCTTGTCCCTTTAGCTAGTTTCCCACCCTTGGCACATCATGAACATGATTGGGAGGTAGATGACTTGCTCGATGGTTGAATTGCATCTGCCTTACTAGCCTTTTGTATTTTCTTTTTCTTTTTCTTTGTGTGTTTTTATGTGTGTATTGTGTTCCCCTATGATGTGACATTTGATGTTCTCCTGTCTTAGTGGCATTCCTCTATTTGTACCTTCATTCTTCTATATGTCGTACATCACTTTTTCCTTTTTGTTTCCTCTTTTCCTTTTTCTTTTTTTTTTCTTATGTTTTCTTTTTGGGGATGATGCAAGGCATTGAGACCACAATGTCTCTTTCATGTTGACCCAAAGGGTCCTTTTCTTTTTCTTTTCCTTTTTATTTTATCTTTTGGATTCCTTTTCCTTTTGGGGATGACGCAAGGCATTGAGACTGCAATGTCTCTTTCATGTTGACCCAAAATATTTTCATTTTTCTTTCACCTTTTCGTTTTATTTTTCTTTTCTTTTTTTCCTTTTGGGGATTATGCAAAGTGTCGAGACATACTATGTCTCTTCCATGTTGACCCAAACAGATCTTTTTTTTTCTTTTTTTTGCTCTCTTTGTGTCATTCTTCCAGTTCTATGTATTTGGGGAATGATGATAGTTTCAATCTCTTTACAAAACATTGCAACAAAGAAGATATTGACCCCAAATCCATAGATCCCTCATGTGTTTGGTATTTTCATTTTGGGGGCAACCCCTTTTTCTTTTTTCTTTTTGTCGCATAATGTAGCCTTACTCGAAAATGTATGACTTGGAATAGGGGATTTCCAAGTCATCTCTCATGTCTTCTTTCTTGTTTTCATTTTTCATTTATTACTTTAAAGTAATTGCTCACTGTATGGTGTGTAGAAAATACATTAATGTGGGGGCATACATTAGCATTATTCATTTGCATTTTTTCCCTTTGTCATGGTTCTTAGTGCAGCCTTGTTACTTCATATGATGTGTTTGTCACTTTGTGGATAACATTGGGTATGATGTACTTAATGAGCATGATCTATTTTAGCATATTACAATCCTCTTGGTGGCTTGATGTGATGCACTGTATCCCCTAAGTTTCAAATTTTCTATCCTTTGATTGGTCCTCTCTTGGAGACATTAGATACAATGTTCCCTAAGTTAAAGACCTCGCATGAACTAAACAAGACTCCTTTGAATATTTTTTGCATGTTTCATTTTACATTTTTTATATGGCCACCTTTTAAAACAACGCTTGCATGCTTATAGGTCCATCATGTTTGTTCATGAGCTCCAAGCATATGAATTTTTGCTTGTCTCATGAAGCTCGAAATGTAATTTTCTTTTGTGGCACCTTATTAAAGTTATCAGGAGGTAGAACTTTGGTATGGTTGAGCAGGAAGCCCATTCTGAGGCATGACTTTCCCCATAACCACTTTCATGTGTGTGAGTGCATACTAGCCATGAGTGTATGTTTCTCACCTTTTAGGCCTTCTCACCTAGCAGACAACCATGAGTTTTGTTGCCTCAAAGTGAGTATATGTTTCTTTGCAAAGTGTCCCAAAAGGTTGTAAAGTCTCTAGGGCCTTTAGGAAAGCATACTAGAACAACTTTAGTACACTTGCATAATGAATAAAGTAAAAATTAAATATATAAGATGATTTTTAGAGAATATTTGTGTTATTTTGATAGGTACCCACTTGTTCATGATAGCGGCTAGGGGGTAGGTAGTTGAGTTTTGAGAGATATAGCCGCATCACTTTCAGCAGAGGAGATAGAGTACCTTTAGGTTGTAGGTATCTACTGGGAATACCTCATGCCCCCCATGAGGTACCACAAGGCTATGTTGATGGTGCTCTACAAGCGTTGGGATGCGAATACATGAACATTCCACCTATTGAAAAGTGAGATGAATATTACCCTGGAGAACATACACCATATTCTTCATGTTCCTATTCAGGGAGAGCGGGCACGTTTTGAGAGAGACCACACCTTCTACAAGTAGAAGGAAGATATGCAGTATTTTATGGGTGGTCTAGTGCATGATGAGTGAGTGAGAGGGAGGATAGACCTGGAAATTTTATTGTATTCATGAGTGTCAGTAGTTAGATGGATCATGATGCATACAATAGAACTAGTTCTCATCCCTGATGGGTGGGCAACACATCTTGAGGGAGGACTAGTTCATTTCATTTGAGGGATGGTGGAGCATCCTACAATATCCACCTGGGGTCATTGTATCCTGGCACATTTGTATTATGATCTTGGTCAATTTGTATTTTGGGAGGTAGATAGCATGGTGCACTGCACACTTCTATAAGTGTGGTGCCTAGAACATATTACATGTAACAGACCAGTTGGCTTCCTATTTGATACAACAGTGGGGTATCCTCAAGCCTTTGGCTATCCTCTATGATAGTTATGGAAATATGGGGATTTACATTTCTGAGAGTGCTATTTGACTGATTGGAGGAGGATGAGATCTTATGGAGACCTTATCAGTTGACACTATAGTGGCCTAATCACACAAGATAGTTGAGGAGACTATAGTTAGATTCAATTTTGGTTGACCAACATGATCAGGTAGTACATCCTTTCTACTATGATCATGTCATGTGGAAATTAAGACAAATTCAGATGCCAACCCAGGTATGATCCATTTTTAGGAGGTAAGTACGAAGTTCTCAGATACCAGGTGATATAATACAAATCACTCTAGACCATGTTGTTGAGAGCAGCTCTGACTTCTCAGATCATGACCATCCTCCAATCTTCGATGCAGATGATGTCTATGCCACATGGGATTATGAGGAGTGGTGGATGGTATCATGACCAGCTCCTATATATCTGATAGATGAGCCCATAGGAGATGCAGGTCCACTGCTAAATAAGTGAGATAAAAGAGAGCATAGGGCCGAGGAGACACGATACATAGTTGCATACATATTCACTAATGTCATTGATGATGAGTATGATGAGGCTATAGATCTAGACTATGATGACCAAGAGGGAGAAAACAAGGATGAGGAGGAGGAGCCACCCCTGAGTGAGAGTGATGAGGCAACAACTGACGATTGACATGAGTGGGGAGATCCCTCTCCCATTTGTATTATGAGATCAGTAGTTGTAGTAGGCATTAGTACTCACAATCATGGATGCAAGGCATTGAAACTGCAATGCCTCTTTCATGTTGAACCAAAAGGCCCTTTTCTTTTTCTTTGCCTTTTTTTTATCTTTTTCTTGCCTTTTCCTTTTGGGGATGATGCAAGGCATTGAGACTGCAATGTCTCTTTCATGTTGACCCAAAATCTTTTCCTTTTTCTTTTTCCTTTTCATTTTCTTTTTGCTTATTTTTTCCTTTTGGGGACAATGCAAAGTAGGTGAGCTAGGAACGCAACGAGCCGAGTGGATGGGTTTCATTCTAAGTGTTGAAGAGGTTGGGTTCTCCATGCACAGACACTTAGGAGAATTCCTAAGGCCGAGATGAGTTGGGAACCAAGGCGCGGGTTCTCAAGGCCAAGGAAGAGGCGAATCTAGAAGGGAAAAATGTGGGGGATCGGGCGGTGTCTCGGTGTCATCCTAGAGCATGATGGGATTCAGAAAAATAGCTTATATATGAGGCATATGATTATCTTCGGCCTCATACAAGTACTTCAGTACCAAGCTTTGTTGTTGTGTTCTCTATGTGAAGTCCTGATGATGATCCCTAGGTAGGCAAAGCGATCTGATCTCTGAGTTGAGCAAAGTGAGCAACATGGAGATAGTGGTGGTTGTATTGAGCTGAGTGTTGGCAGCCAATGGAGCAAGTTGGACTTGGCGATCCTAAGTGGGGTCCTGAGTCTTAGTGTGGGAAATCAGTTGGGAGCCACGAGAGGTCTTCCAGCTCAAGGAACCACGAGACAGTTTCGAAGTGATCAAAGATCAGTTGGTCAGGTGGTCATAGGGTTTGGGATCAGTGTGAAGAGTTACATTTGGTGGGAGAGATCTCAGTGCTGGGATCACGGCTTGGAGAGCTGGTGCAAGCCTAGGGGTGGGAATTGTAAGTGAGCTCTTGGGAAGAGTTCAGGGTAGTGAGCACTTTGTGCAATTGAATGTAGACCTGGCCAGGGGCCATTTGCAATCAATAAAGCTATCTTTACCCCACTCTTGTGTTGTGCGATCCATTGGTGTATGTTTTAGCATGCTTGCATTGCATTGTAAATAAGTTTCATTGTTAGCTTTTGTTTCACTGTGCGAGTTGGTATTTTAGTGAATCGGTGTTTGCAGGTTTTGAGCTCGGGTGTATTTGGTGGAAGGCATGGTTCAGGCTCTCGGGCACATTTGGTCCCCTTGGGAAAGTGAAGAAAAGAGTGTTGGTGCCGCACAGTGGCTTGGCCCCATGACAGTGATGTAAGGGGATGCATTTCCTCTTAGGGGCTGCTGGGGCTCCTTGGGGCGAGCTAGCGAGTTAGCTTTAGATCTGAGCTGGGGGATTGGCCTCAAAGATGCATGTGATTCTGGTGTTCGGTGCTAAGGCACAGATCTGAGTTGCCGAGTGAGCCAGGATGGCAAGCCCAAGTAATCATGCTAGTGCGAGTGAGCCGGGATGGTGAGCCTAAGTGATCGTTCTAGCGTGGATGAGCAAGGTAGGCGAGCTGGGCGTGCAGCGAGCCAAGTGGATGGGTTTCATTCTAAGTGTTGGAGAGGTTGGGTTCTCCATGCGTAGACACTTAGGTGAATTCCTAAGGTTGAGCTGAGTTGGGAACTAGGGCACGGGTTCTCAAGGCCAAGGAAGAGGTGAATCTAGAAGGGCGAAATGTGGGGGATCGGGCGGTGTCTCGGTGTCATCCTACAACATGCTAGGATTTACACAAATAGCTTATATATGAGGCATATGATTATCTTCGGCCTCATACAAGTACTTCGGTACCAAGCTTTGTTGTTGTGTTCTCTATGTGAATTCCTAACGGTGATCCCTAGGTAGGCAAAGCAATCGAAGTTCTGAGTTGAGCAAAGTGAGCAGCATGGAGATAGTGGTGGTTGTATTGAGCTGAGTGTTGGCAGCCAGTGCAGCGAGTTGGACTTGGAGATCCCAAGCAGGGTCCTGGGTCTTGGTGTGGGAAATCAGTTGGGAGCCATGAGAGGTCTTCCAGCTCGAGGAACCACAGGACAATTCCAAAGTGATCAGAGATCAGTTGGTCAGGTGGTCACAGGGTTTGGAATCAGTTTGAAGAGCTACATCTGGTGGGAGAGATCTCAGTGTTGGGATCACGGCTTGGAGAGCTCGTGCAAGCCTAGGGGTGGGAATTGTAAGTGAGCTCTTGGGAAGAGTTCAGGGTAGTGAGCACTTTGTGCAATTGAATGTAGACTGGGCCAGGGGCCATTTGCAATCAATAAAGCTATCTTTACCCCACTCTTGTGTTGTGCGATCCATTGGTGTATGTTTTGGCATGCTTGCATTGCATTGTAAATAAGTTGCATTGTTAGCTTTTGTTCTGCTATGCGAGTTGGTATTTTGGTGAACTGGTGTTTGCAAGTTTTGAGCTCGGACATACTATGTCTCTTTCATGTTGACCCAAACAAATCTTTCTTTTTCTTTGTTTTCTCTCTCTTTGTGTCATTCTTCTAGTTCTATGTATTTTGGGAATGATGAAAGTTCCAAGTCCTTACAAAACATTGCAGAAAAGAACATACTAACCCCAAATCCATAGATCCCTCATGTGTTTAGTGTTTTCATTTTTCAAGCAACCTCTTCTTTTACTTTTTCCTTTCTCTTGCATGATGTAGCCTTACTCGGAAATGTATGACTTGGCATAGGGGCTTTCCATGTTGGCTCTCATGTCTTCTTTATTTTTGCATTTTTCATTTTCTACTTTAAAGTAATTGCTCATAGTATGGTGTGTAGCAATTCCTTTAAAGTGGGGGCATACATTGGCATTATTCATTTGCATTTTTTCCCTTTTTCATGGTTCTTAGTGCAGCCTTGTTACTTCATATGATGTGTTTGTTGCTTTGTGGATGAAATTGGGTGTGATGTCTTTCATGAGTGTGATCTATCTTAGCATATTACATTCCTCTTGGTGGATTGATGTGATGCACTGCATCCCCTAAGTTGTGAATTTTCTATCATTTGATTGGTTCTCTCTTAGAGACATTAGATACTAATTCAACCCTTTCTTATGTTTAAATGAACCCTTAATGCACTTTTTGACCCTACTTAAGTGTATTTTTTAGAATATTCCCAATCAACAACATTAAATACACTTTAATCCCCAACACCCAGTAAAATTGCCTTGGTGGGACCAAGTCACCACCTTGGGTGACTTAGTCCCACTAGGCACAAAAATAAAAATAATTTTAATTTTTTGGTGGAAATTTATTCTCTTTACGTTGACGTCGATGTGTTATTTTTGGGAAATATTGTAAAATCAAATATAAATAAAGGGTTTTCCTCTCATTTTCACCCCAATTAGTTTAGTGCATTCATTCACACATTAGCTTACTTTCATTCATGATTCTCAAGCATTCAAGGCATTATCAAGCATCCATTAGAGCATCTTGTTGCATATCTTCAGATTTCTACAACAAGGGTTTGGTGAGTTGTGACATTACATGTTCATTTATCATTCTCTTTCTATTTCATTTCATTTTATAGGGTTTGATTACCAAATTGGGGTTTGACCAAGGAAAACCCATATTCTCTAACCCTTAACCCTTTTCCCCTCTTTTCATGTGTCTTTTGCAAGTCTTGTATGCATATATTGTCAAACATGAATGTGTTAAAAAGGTGTTGTTAAATCATCAAAGTCATTCAAGTCAACAAAGTCCTAATTGAAGCTTGGAGACCTCTTTCAACTCGTTTTCTATAGAATCTAAATCAGACACCTATCAAGAAGGGAAGTGTAGAAAAAAAGCTACAGATTCCTACCCCAAATTTCCTAGGATTCCCAGGTGGACTTAGTCACCATCAGTGGTGAATTAGTCCCGCTGCTAGGCCTGAAAAGTGATTTTTACATTTATGAGTACCCATTTGGTAGAAACCTATTCTAGTAGAATCTCCCTGAAATAGGACTAAGTTGCCCAGCTTGGCATAAGTGTCGCAGTTGGCTTCAACAAAAAAATCTATAGGATTCCTAAGCCCCTCTACATCACATTTCAATTTCCAAGTGCACCTCTCCAATCTTGTTCATTTATGTTATTGTTTACTTTCTTAGGTCATTTTGCATGCATCACTGTGTTTTTGAAACAACTTGCATATCTTAGGTTTTTCATTAATATTCATTATCTTTTATTAGTTCTTGACATTTAGACATATTTCAACCATACTAGCATTAGTCTTTAGTTAACCTCCAAGTTTTATTGGGTTACCTTTCTCCTTTTAGGTGCAAAACCCTATAAGTGCAAGATAGTGCCTACCTACAAAAATTAGTGACACATTTTTAATGTGTAACCAAAAAGTGTATACCTTGATTGATATGGGAATAATTGATGATAAATTGAGCTTAATGAGGCCTTCATTTAGGTTTGTGAGTTTTTTTACACATCCACATTAGGTCTTGGACACTTGAAAACTAAATAAAATGCTTTTATTGATGTCTTGTAAAGGTGTTGTAAAGTGTTGTAAAAGAATTTCACACTTCTCTAGACTGCATGGACCTATATTTCCCTAATTCAATGTTGCAAAATGTATTTAATGGAATTCTCACATTAATCTAGAAGTCTTGTGAATTAAGCTTAACTCTAATCTAGTGTTGTAATGTGTCATACACATTCACATTGGATGTTGTTCCTTTCTAGGCTATGTAGACCTCATTTTAATAATGTAAAGTGTATTTTATCACACTTTCACATTGAACTTTGTGTCCCTAGCCCTAATTACCATTTTAATAATCATTAATAGGCCCCTATTTCCCCATATTGTGCATCCCAAGGTTTAATTTTATCAAAGACCTGACTAGAACGACTTAGAAGCTTAATTTATTGACTCTCCAACAATCCAATTGGAAAAATAACCCCGATGGGACCAAGTCGCCCATCTGGGTGAATTAGTCCCATCCAAGTGGGACTAAGTCACCTAGCCTGGTGACTTAGTCCCATTTGGGCTATTTTCGAGGTTTGAGTGGGAAAATTTGGATTTTTAGTTTATTTGTCCTTCATGTTAGCCTTGGGGATCAAATTAATGGGAAAATTAGATGGATTGCCTATAAATACAAGCTTCTAAAACCTAATTCATAATGAATTCATTATTCATCCATCATTTATCATGTTCTTAAGTCAAGCAAGCTAGGATTTTTAGTATTCTAAGTCATCAAGATAACTTCATAAGACATTCAAGGGAATATTCTTCATTTGTTGCTAGAGAAATTCAAGATCAATCATCATGGAAAGGTATTAATTCCACTATTTAATGTTCATGCTCCATCTTATTTCTTCAGTTGGTTTAATTACCTAAAAGGGGTTTGACCAAGGAAAATCCCCATGCCCTAACATTCAACATTTCTCTCTTTCATTGTGTGTTTGTAGATTTAGGCACTTTGAGGATTTGAAAATCATCAAAGGATAAGTTGCAAATTTTTTGAAGACATCCTTTTTGGATAGGTCAAAATCTACACAAAAATTCACTTATAGTGCCAAAAATTAGAGTTTCAAAACTGGACACCTGTAGGAAAACAAAGTGCAGATCGAGGGATTTTTTCTCCACTTTTAGATTTTCAAAAATTTAGAAGTGGACTAAGTCACCAACAGTGGTGACTTAGTCCCACTGCACATGGTTTTTATATTTTTCTATAGATTTGGATACCCATTTGGCCAAAATGGGCTCACTAGTGTAGTTTTCCAAATTTTGGACTAAGTCACCCAGAATAGCATAAGTGTCCCACTAGGCCAAAATTTTAGGATCAATAGCATTTACAGTCTCCATTCTAGTCTACAACACATCTCTAGGTGAATGCTTTTTGTTTTGCTTTCCTATTCTGCTTTGATTGCATTTCTATTCATCTTTCTTAGTTCATTTTGCATACAACACTGTGCTTTCAAACACCCTGTATATCAATAGTGTTTCTTTAATAATCAATCTCTTTTACCCATTCTTTGCATTTAAATATTTTCATTTAGACATATTTCAATCATATTAGCATTAGTCTTCAATGTATCACCAAGTTTTTATGGGTTACCTTTCTCCTTTTAAGTGCAAAACCCTAGATGTGCAAGAGATTACCTACCAACAAAAATTAGTGGCACATTTTGGTGAACCTGCACTTCTAGGGTTTTTCACCTAAAAGGAGAAATACCTATCCCACCAAAAATTGGAGGTTGAACACTAAATACTAATGCTAGTGGTGCAGGAGCACCTGGGTAACACTAGGCATTAGAATGAATTTTTGTTTGGATGTGTTACTTTGAAGGTCATGTTGAACATTTAGATAGAATTAGAGGTTTTGTCTTACTCAGTAGTGATTAGTAGGTTAAGGAGTGGAAAGGGAGGATGAGTTTCAAAAAACTCATTTTACTTAGTTTACTAGAAAATTGGCAAAAGATGCAAAAATGGTATATTTTTGCAACTTTGCCACATGATAACTTACATGTCTGACCAAGGGAGCATAACTAATTGAGGAACCCTATATAAGGTGTGCCTTGACTTGAGAGCAAGGTTGGAAGCATTGGTATTGTGGTGAAATTTTGTGAATTGAAAGAAAAACAGTGTTTTTGTGTGCTATTTCTGATTTTTACTTCAAAGTAGGACTTTCATGGATTGAAATTGTTACTTTGTTTTGTGTAGGATGTAGTTTAGTGATCTCTCAAGCTTTGGGTACCATCTATTAGTATTCTTGATTTTATTTCAATCATTGGTTGTAAATAGTTTGCTTTCACCCTTTTGCTGGTCTGAACCAGGCAGTTTTGAGAAAATGGAGATTTAGTTCACTTTCCCACTGTACAAATTATACGGACCTTTGGGAATAGTGACTAGACTCCATGTGTGTAAATATGGTAGGATTTAGGGTTTTTATGAGCACATGAGTTGTTGACAAAGTCTTGCCCTAGGCGAGCCAGGAAGGTGCCCGACTAGGAAGACTTGAGTGCAGAGCACATAACTTGTAAGGATGGTTAGTTTTTGTTGAATTTCCTTTTTGAGAAGGTAGATGTGAGTCTTTCCAACACTTGATATTCAAGAGGAAACTCCATCAGTCCATCTGGTGTGAGGAACACTTAGCAGATTAAAAGCAGACAGAAAAGGCTTAAAACCCCTAGTTGTTGCCCAATTTCAAGTTGAGGCCTTGTATGGCAGATGAAGACTCAAGACCTCAAAAATATTTGAGAGGTGTTCTTATGAACCAAGAACCTCAAAGAAAGAATGGGGTGTTCTTTGGAAAATTTAGAGTAATAACCAGTTTTCTCAGAGAAAGAGACTTAATTGGGGCTCCTAGGGCTAGTAGCCTTCTTAAGACATAAGAGAGGGTTTTGGTGGAAGCAATGGAAAGATGGATCTAGGAGGATCATACAGAGCCATGATATGATGGAAAGAACCTATTAGAAACCTCTCCACACCCCTGCAAAGCTGATTCAAGGTTTGGAGTCGAATAGCCTTTAGGGTGGATTAAGGGCTAAGGAAGAGTTGGAGACATTGCACCAAGATTGTCTTGTTAGGCTGAATTGTGATGGTAGTGGGGTTGGCTAGGAGAACCAGGGATACCTAAACATGAGAAGGGTCCTATAGGTTAAGGTGGTGAAGCAAAACACCAAGAAGGTCTTGCAAGCAAGACCTAGAGCAGGAATCTGTGATTGAGTCCTCCAACCCCCCTTTGTATCAGTTAGTATGATTAAAATTTGTCAAAATGCAATGTCCTAAATGTAAAGAACTGATAAAAGATAATGAATATTAATGCAAAAGCTAAGATATGAAAGTTGTTTGAAAACACATTAAGACATGCAAAATGATAGATTAAATGCAATAAAGAACAAAAATTGTGCACCTAAAAATTGATGAAGGCTAAGATGAAGATTGTAAATACCCCTAAAATTCTAGAAAATTTGATTTCTTGACCAACTAGGACACTTACGCCAAGCTAGGATACTTAGTCCCAAATAAGGGAAACTGCTCAAAAACCTATTTCTACCAAATGGGTATCCAGATCTCCAAAAGCTTCTGACAAACAAGTGTAGTGGTGACTTAGTCCACTTTGGATTTTTTGCAAATCCAAAAGTTGAAATGGAAGCCTACAATCTCCACTCTATTTTCTGATCGAAACTTGAATATGAACTTGTGAAAATACCTACAAAAAAAAATATAAATTGATCTCTAATGGGGGATTTTCCTAAGTGGTTGAACCCCTACTTGGTATTTAAACCTTGAAAGAGATAAAATCTACATAAAACCCTAGCCCTAAGTGTGTCTAAGACTAGGAAGTCTGAAAATAAGATGCAACCGTATTCTAACATGCAAGAATAAGATGCATAAATGGATTTAGAACAATACAACACTCATTCTAAGAAACACTAAATCACATTAAAAATGAATCTTAATGACATTCAAACCTTCCTTAGGCTGAAAATAGAGAGAAAATGGAAGATGGAATCACTTTGAAAACAAGTCTTTAGGTTTTATTTGATGGCTAGTTGCATCTCCTCAACCTATATTTCTCCATGATTCTCCATATGCATCCATGATCAACCCTTTGCAATGTGAGATATTAATGAAAAATTGAGCCTAAAGACCTACAAAATCCTAACTTGTTTCCCTAAGGCTTCAACTTTGTTGTAGATAGACTAATGAATCTTCTTGTGAAAGATATTTGAAACTTGACTCTTGAATTTGCTTGTTTAAAATGACTTATTATTGTGAAAAATGACCTAAAAACATATATTTATAGGAATCAACACCTAATTATTCATTATTTTAACTTCATAGGCCAACATCCATTGAGAATTTGAATTAAGTCGATGATTTTCCTACTAAAAAGTGAAAAATCCCTTAAAAGGGACTAAGTCGCCACCCTGGGTGACTTAGTCCCACATGGGGGTTTTGACATGGGTTTTATGGAATTTGAATGATTTGAATATTTCTTGTTGGGATTTGTATGATTTGTGAGTGGAATAGGCCTTAAAGTCCAATATAATGAGCATTAGGGGCGTATAAATGTAATTTTTAAGTGGTATTAATCCAAGGGTGTCTAAAATAGGACCAAATTAATCATAAAATTACCTCTTTCTTCAAGAGTATACAATTTTTGGTGACACATTAATCCCCCACTTTAGCACCCATATGACTCTACATGCATATGTAATCTAAAGGACTCTAAACAATACACTTTACTTCATAGAAGGATACTCATTCAAAAGATGGAAGAATGAAGCCCTAAGTGTAGTTATCTGCAAAACCACAACATAAGGAACTACATCCTACAACACGAATTCATTAGTTGGCCAACAATCCTCTTATCTAACTTCTAGAAATCAAATTTGAGGGTATATGTATTCCCCCCATTGTTTCTACTTGCTTTATGAAGGTGGAATCAAGGTAGAAAACTAGCTAAATCGAATAAGGAACATCATATCATAGGACATATCCAAGTACCATGCTTCATAATGATAGACAATTGATGATTTTAGGTGTAGAATCATGATTGCAACACATCAAACAATGTCAGAAATAGAGTTCCCTAGCACCTATTATGGTGTTTTGAATAGAAAGTACTTTATTGACTCTCAAGATAGGAAAAACCCTAATTGTATTCATAAGAGTAAAAAGGAATGAAAAGAGTTAACAGAAGTAAAAGTGAAGTATCTTGTTACTTACTATTTTGTTTTACCTTCTTGTAGCGTGATAGTGATGAGAGAAGATGAAAATATGTCGAGCAGACAAGATTACAGATGTGTGCGATTGGACGTTCTATGGGACCAAGTGGCACACATCGAGCGTCATCACGAGGTGAGTCAATTTTTCTACCTATTCTATGTGTTTATGCAATTATTTAATGATTTTTATGCATTTCTAGGTTAATTTAGGATATTGGAAAAAAGTTTGCAAAGTGTCCCTTTTTTTTGTGAAGTGACCCATTTGTTTGCAAAGTGTCTCGTTTCTTCACAAAGTGTCCTAAAAGGGCTGTAAAGTGTCTAGGGACTTTAGGAAAGCACACTAGAACAACATTAGCACACTTGCATGATGAATAAAGTAAAAATTAAATATATTAAATGATTTTTAGAGCTTATTTATGTGATTTTGATAGGTACCCACCCATTCAGGGCAGTGACTAGGGGGTAGGTAGTTGAGGTTTTTGAGAGATTTAGCCCCATCACTTTCAGTAGAGGAGATAGAGCACCTTTAGGCCATAGGTATCTATTGGGTGTACCTCATGCCCTCCATAAGGTACCACGATGCTATATTGATGGCACTCTATGAGCATTGGGACACAGATCATGCACATTTCACCTACCAATATTTAGCGAGAGTGGGTACCTCTCAAGAGATACCACACCTTTTATGACCCGAAGGTAGATATGTAGTATTGTCTGGGTGGTCCAGTGCATGATGAGCAAGTGAGACGGTAGCTAGAACTAGTGATGTTATTGTATTTATGAGTGCTAGTGGTTAGATGGATCATGATTCATACATCAGCACTAGTTCTCATCCCTGATGGGCAAGCAGCGTACCCTAAGGGAGGACTAGTTCATTTGATTTGAGGGATGGCAGAGAATCATAAAGTATACACCTAGGGTCATTTTATCCTGTCACATTTGTATTATGATCTTGGTCAATTTGTATTTTGAGAGGTAGACACCATAGTGTAGTGCATACTTCTATAGGTGCGGTACCTAGAGCATACTACATGTACTAGACCAATCAGCTTCCTATGTGCTATAGTAGTGGGGTATCCTGAGGGCTTCAGCTATCCTCTACAATGGTTATGGAAATATGGGGATTTACATTTTTGGAGAGTGCAATTTGATCAACTAGAGGAGGATGAGATCCTATGGAGACCTTATCATCTAACACTTCATTGGTCAAATCACATGAGACAGATAAGGAGACTACAATTAGATAGATTTTTGGTTGGCCGACTTGATCATGTAGTACATCCTTTCTACTATGATTGAGTCATACAATAATCTAGACAGATTTAGATGCCACCCAAGGCACAATCCTTTTTCAAGAGGTCAGTGCAGAGTGCCTAGATACAAGGTGATATAGTACAACTCACTCTAGATCATGTTTCCAAGAGCAACTTTGAATTCTCATATCACAATCAACCTCTAGTCTCCAACGTAGATGACATCAGTTCCATATGGGATTATGAGGAGTGGTGGATAGTATCACGACCAACTCCTATATATCCAATGGATGAGACTATAGGAGATGTAGGTCCACTTCCAGATGAGGGAGATGGCAGAGAGGATAGGGCCGAGGAGACACGATACAGAGTTGTAGACATATTCCCTAATGTCATTTATGACGAGTATGATGAGGCTACAGATTCAAACTATGATGGATAGGTGGGAGAGGAGGAGGATGAGGAGGAGCCACCCCTGAGTGAGAGTTTTGAGGTAGAAGCAGAGGATCGACACAAGTGGGGAGATCCATTTCCCATTTCTATGATGAGATCAAGAGTGGCAACTGCAGCAGGAATCAATACTCACATTCGTGGAGAGGCTAGCACATCTTCCATGCTCCCTACATAGGATGATGTTGACAATGCTCATCCTACCAAAGATATAGGTGATGATATTTGATTTTATGTATGTAATTTATTGATTATGCTCCTTATATATGTATTTATATCATGATGATGTGTACTGATTGTGTATTTTTTCTACCTTGTAGGAGCGATGAGAGATTGGAGGGAGTTCTACCTTCAAGAAACTATAGAGATAATGCCAAAATATATCAATGAGGAGGATATGGACTCATATTTTGTGCCCACACCTATTGTGGAGTAGGATCCAGAGTTGCTTAGGTCATTCACACAATTACGGGTAGCATATGAGAGTCTGAGGAGATGACTTTGTCAAGTCGAGACTATAAGAATTTCATCCTGGAATCTAGCAAAGGTTGAGAGACTAGAGTCAGAGGTAGCACAACTATAGGAAGAGAGGTAGTAGATAGCAGGGTAGCTTCAAGTGTCCCTTGGATAGATACAGAGCTTAGATTTTTCACTTAGGTTTGGCGGATCATGGTCATGATCACATACGACCTTCTCCCAACATCCTACTACTAGATCACAAGTACTAGATCTTGAGGGGTTGAGTTCCCACAAACCTCAGTGATATTGTATATTGTTATGATATGTAGATAAAATTTTGGATATATATATATGAGCATTTGATGTTTTATGACTTGTCTTAATGTGTTTGAATATTAAATGGCAATGTGATTAATTAAATAACCTTTATAAGATTACTTAATTAATGTCTTCATGATTTAACAAATTTTATGTGATCTAATTAAAACTTATTATAGGTTCTTTTAGATATGACATGATGATTAAGTATGTTATGCTAAATTAAATGATGTAACTTATCATAACACACAAGATGAATTTGAATTGTATGAAACCTAAAGTAATTATAAAAAAAATTAAATAACAACTTTAGTGTTAAAGACAAATGTGAAATTTGTTTGTCAACAACAAAGCAATGTGAAAGCATATATGATATGACTCAGTAGCTTTAACAACACTACTTT
Organism: Sequoia sempervirens; assembly: GCA_007258455.2. Classification (NCBI taxonomy): domain Eukaryota; kingdom Viridiplantae; phylum Streptophyta; class Pinopsida; order Cupressales; family Cupressaceae; genus Sequoia; species Sequoia sempervirens. Next base: position 595,230,123 of record VDFB02270651.1, on the reverse strand, counting down.
ATCTTTCATACCATTCAAAAAGAGACTAGACATAATATCGACATAGATGCGTGAAATTGATAGGATCTTTGAGGGGTGTACCATCTAGCTATGTTAAGGTGTAAGTGCCAGATCCATAATTTCTATTGATTATATAGGGTCCCAACTAATTAGGGTAGAATTTTCCTTTTTCAACAAAATTGAGAGTAGAGTTTCATTGATTTTTATGTAGAACTAAATCACCCTTAGTAAATTTTTGAGGGATGACATGAGTATCATTTTTTCATTGTAATTGCTTAGTGTAAGATTGGAGATGCTCAAGAGCATTAATACATTGTTCATCAAGCAATTCAAGCTAGTGTAAGTTTTGTGCCTTATAAGTGTTATTATTGGCAAGACCTTGAGGAGAAATCCTTAATGTCAGGATTTCTAACTCCAAAGGCATGACTGCCTTAGTACCATAAAGAATATTAGAAGGTGTAGTTCTCGTAGATGATCAGACACTTGTTCGATAGGCCTATAGCGCATATGGTAATTGCATGTGCCAATCTCTGTGATGTTAGTTGATAGTTTTCTTTAGGATTTCTTTGATAATATTATTAGTGGTTTTGGCTTGACCATTGGATTGTGGGTAGTATGATGTTGAAAAATGATGTTGGATATGAAAGGTGTCCAAGAACTTCTTCACATCATTGTTTTTAAATGGAATTCCATTGTCTGAAATTAATGTAGACAGAAGTACAAAGCAAGCAATAACGTGTTCCAAGATGAAACGACATCACATCTATAGTGGTGGATTGAAGAGGAATGGCTTCAACCCATTTTGTAAAATAATCAGTTGTTGTAATGATAAAAGTATGTCTAACAAAAGATGGTGGCGAGATTTTCCCAATTAGATCCAATCCCCATATTAAGAACAGACAAATTAGAATTTGGACACGAAGCTCAGAAGCAGGAGCATGAATCAAATTACTATGGGTAAAATCACAAAGTTGTGTCACACTTTATAAAGGAAATGGCCAATGCTGATCCAACTTCTAAACTTGAATCATTAAAAAGTGGCATATATGTTTTGAATTTTGAAATGATGTAAACTAGTAGAACATGTATTTTTTAGTATATTTTATGTTTGTATTATTTAAAAAATATATATATATTTTAAACTAATTTTTAATAAATTAACACTATGATTTAGTTGTTGATAAAATGTTGAAAAATGAAGTTGCATGGGACGTCAAACTTTTTATAGTAATTTTTTTTCTTTCCAATTTTTTGTGTGTATTTATAACTTGAGATTTTAGTGCATGGATATATTTTTTTCCAATTTTGATAAATATATATTTTTAAATAAATATTAAAATGTGCGTGAATCAAAAAGCATCTATTTTCATCAAACGTTGTGCGAACCCAAATCCAAGTACCTGCAAAACAAAGAGAATAAACACATTAAGTTAGATATTGCAAGAATGAACAAGGATTCCCCATGAAATCTATTTACAAACTTTGAATTAGGAAAGAAAATAATGAAGAACACAATGAAACTAGAGAATATAGATTCAATCCTAATTAGAATAGCAAACACATGACACCATGGGGGAATTGGTGCCAATTTGATGTGAAAATTGGCCCTTTCCCAATTCCTAAGATGCAAGCTTGATATGTTGATGGTGATTGATCCACTTTGTTGATGAAGGATGAGAGCTCCAAGCCAAAAATCTACAAAAACCTAGCTAAGAACTCAATGGTGATGGATGAAAATGGCTAAATATTTTAGCATAATAACATTGCATAATTTGTGGATGATCAAATGAGGATATGAACTCGTTATTTATAGAAGGCCAAGATGGGTGAATGTCCAAATTTGAGCAATGTGGGACTAACATTCATCCAATGGCATGATGCCACTTGTCAAACTATGAATGGATGGAGGATGTGCAAGTTTTGAGGATTGTGCCAATAAATGCTTATTTTTGAATTTCAAATTTGTTGAAATGACTTGTAAGAGGGAAGGGAATATGCAATAAATGACACTTGGATCAAGGCAAAGGACATGTAAGATGGAGTTATTGCCTTGTTGGATGTACATGTTGACTTGGAATTTTTGAATTCAAATTTGGAGAATATGCCAAAAGATGCCTTATGAGGAAAATAGAGATTTAATAAATGAATTAAATCCATTTTCATGTGAAACTTACAAAATATAGAGGATGGCACATGAGATGAGATTAAATTAATCAAGGGTTAATTAATTTAATGATGGATTAAATGATGTGACCTATTTGACTCAAATTTATGGATTTGTTTAAATCAAATAAGAGAGGAATATGATAAGAGACTAATTAAATAAGGATTTTGATTTATTTAATCAAAAGAGATGATGTTAGATTAAATCAAATAATGTTTTAATTTATTTAATTTAATGGATAGACTTTAGAGATTTAATCAAATAAAATTGATTATTTAATTGGATAGGGATAGTTAGATCAGATGGATTGATTCAATTAACAAAAGAGATAGACTTAATTAAATAACTAGTTTATTTTTAGCTAAGGGAGGAATATTGATGAATTTAATCAGATAAGGAGATTTGATTAAATGGTTAGACCAAGGGATGATTCAAGATGAAAGGACATTAGTAGGTCAGGATCAGATGCACAATGTCAATCAATATATTTTACATGTCTACCATTTTCCCCTCTTTAAAGCAATGCACTTGTTGCGTTGGTTCAAAGAATAGACGATCTCGATCAAAAGCCAAAATTTTCCACTATTCAAAATCCTGCCCCATTGCTGTCTGGAAAAATAAAACATGTCATTATAATGCCCCCTTGAGAGATTGGACAAAATTTTTAATTATTTGGGTGATCTTGCGAAAAAAAAGGATAAGGTCCATGACAGGTCTGAAAAGGCTCTAGGAGGCCAAAAATGTGTCTAAATGCAATAAAACAATGTAAAACAAGCCTCAACTGGACAAAAATAGCTTCAAGGGTCCAAAACCCTAGTAGGACAACCCATCAGGGTGAAAAAACCTTATTTTTAAGCTTAAAAGGGGCCTGAGGGGTCACTTTCAAGTCATTTTCACACACTTCCATTTGCAACCTTGAGATTTGGGCCCTAACCTCCTAATAATATGGCACAATGAAAACTTCCCCTACACATTTTTGATCGAGTTCAGACATACCTGTAGCCACCTGGCATTAGGGCACCAGTAAGTGACCCTTATTTGAGCTTCGTTTTTCATTTGTTGCTTTCATTTAATGCTTTTAAGGTCAGTCCATCTACAACGGTGCTATATGGTGCTGCTTGGAAATCAAACTGCACCGTGCGGTGCGATATTGCACTGCAATGGTGTAGTTTGGAGTTTTGAAAACTCCAACACTGAGCTTAGGGTTGGCGAGGTGGTTTGCAAAGTGTGACATGGTGGTCTTGTGTCTTCCCAAAGTGCACTGTTGGATGAGAAAGTCCACCACGACGGTGTGATTTTGCTCTTTTAAGCCCTAGTGTCAGAGTTTGATTAGAAATCAAACTGCGCTGCCATTACAGGTTGCACCGCTGGAGAATTTTTTTGAATGTCCGATGAAATTTTTTTTAAAAATTTTAACATGGTGACCTTCCTTGATGCAAGAGGCGGCGAGGGAGCTCTACTCTTGAGAGCACAGGTCACGAGATTTGTCTAGCTATTTGTGGGACTTGAGTGACAGGGATTAGGATCGACTCTGGATTGTGGGATTATGGTACATTTCCTACGCAACACCCATCTGCATTCACCTAGGGATGTTGTCAGTGTTGGTTGAGAGATGGCATAGTGAGACTTCTTCCTTTCATCTTCCCACTAGTGAGGCCACCGTCACTGTAGAGGATGTTTGGTGGATTTTATGATTGATGATTCATGGCCGACAGGTGATTTTTGATATGGACAAGCAGCACGAGGCCTGCCACAGAGTCCTCACCACATAGGACATCGTCTTTTGTGAGGGACAGATAGAGCTCGAGCGGCACAAGATCCTAGCACCTCCCTACCATTGGGTGATTGTATCCATCATTTCGGGTCTTGTTTTCCCTGACAGACAAGGCCAATACTTCAGTCCTGGTTGGGGATATTGTTGGGAGTGGATGGTTCGAGATAGGCCAGTCTGTTTTGCACGGGGGCTTGTTCTTCTAGCTTCTTTGTACAAAGATCTCCATGAGTACATCTACATGGATGGTAGAGCACTCAGAGCAGGGGTGCATCTTCTTCACATCTGGGCATGGGAGCACATTGCTATGCTACATCCATGTGTTGTTTCAGTTCTGATGTTTCCAGATGATCCCCTCGTGTGGCATTACAAAGGCAATGTGTCCTTTACACACATCGGTGAGCACGGGATCCCCTATTGGAGGGTCTTGGATGAGATGGAGGTTTTCACCTAGCGACCCTACCTTGGTTGGCCCAGATGGGTCAAAGATGTTGATTGATTATTCTATTGCTGCAAGGACTGTTTTATGTAGGGGTGGGAGCACATGATGATTGAGAGGTACCTACCCGGGTGCATGCAACATCAGTTTGATGAGCTCTAGGATTGCCCAGATGATTACTACATAGCCATCTTTACCTGCTCCATGACATAGGTTTCATGGGGACAATATATTCCTGCCTCAGAGGCCATCAACAACTTTAGGCAGTTGTTGGCTTGACTGTGGGCCTACAATCAAGGACTCATAAATCCAAGCATGACATAGGCCTATAGGGATTGGTTCTGGCCTCCACTTTGGTTGACTATTCCAGGTGCAGTTCCAGATCAATAGAGAGTTAGAGACAAAGGGGGAGGACAAGACCAGAGGGGTGATTTTCGATAGGACCAGCTGGTTGTGCCTCCAGTTCAGCCAGGGTAGGGTGATGTACTGATGCCAGATCAATAGCCGGTGCCATCGGGTGTACCACCATGAGGTGAGGATCAGCCTTGGGTGTAGCCACAGGTACAACTAGTGGGATAGGTGGATCCTTGGAATGCGCTGATTACGTAGTTATCGGCTCATGTCTAGGTCGTGACAGCCAAGGGAGATTAGGCGAGGGCCAAGAGAGAGTAGCTTAGGGCAGAGAGGGATCAGGCCATACAATAAAGACAGGTTGAAGAGCTACATGCAGCCACAGAGCTAGGCAGGAGACAACTAGAGAGCATGGTAGCCTCCTCCTAGGGTATAGTGTCAGTTTGATTTTATAGGGATGTCATCCAAGAGGCTAAGTACTACCAGAGGCATTATCATGAGACCATACCTAGAGGACGAGTCCCAGAGTACTCAGAGCAGACCAGCCATAGACCAGTAGAGGGTCACAGTGACAGGGGTGAGGGCAGCATGCACTGGGACAAAGCTTGATTGAGATGATATGATACTTTTTGTGCTTTATGGGCTCCTTTTTGATAGCCCGATGGGCCTTTTTAACTGATTGACATACATGTACAATGATCCGATTTATTCCTTGTACTATGACAGTTGCATTATTGATGATATATATATATATGAGCCGATGATGATTTTGATATGATGTGATGTGTACACTTTATTTATGCATGGATGATTTTATTTCTATATGCTGTGCAATGATGTTTATGATGTTTTTATGGATGCTATATGATGTATGCATCATGTAATAATTATGACTAACAGGTCTATATTATGCAAATGTATTTATGTGATGTGCGATGATGTTGTCTATATGATGGTGATGTGATATGTGATAAAGATGATATGGAAATGATCTATGATGTATGCACAAAATGATATGTGGAATATTCTTATATATGAAATAATTATGTACGCTTTGTATGTGATAGACTATTTTCTTTTTATGCTTATGTTGAATGATTTAGGAAATGAATGATTTATGATGCTATTTATGAGATGTCATGGATGATGTAATGTGAATGCAATGGTCATGATATGATGCAAATGAGATGATCTTATGTAATGCAAATGAGATGGTTTATTTAAGATGCTTAGAATAGCAAATGTTATTATCCTAAGCATATTAAATGATAATGTATGTGATGCATTTTAATTTGAAGTACTATATGAAATGATATGATGAACCTAATGCGTGAGATGACTTTATGATGTTATGCAAGTATGTATGCAAATGAATTAAATGCTTATGTAAATGTTATGCGGTGATTTATGTGATAGATGTAATGTGATGCAAGGAATGGATGCAATGTAATGAAATGGATGCACCTATTTTTGAAGAATGCTTATGATAACATCTTTATATGATGATGGAAATGTGATGCATATGTTTCCTATATGATATGTTGATGCAATATGCTAATGATTTGTGGATGTCGGATCAATGATGATGATGATGATGATGATGATGAACTGTCATAGTACCGTGTTAGCATGATGAGCAAGAAGAGAAGTCATTTCAACAAGACACAAGATGATGAAAATACAAATGATGATGATGATGATTACTTGCTGAGGAATTGTGATTTTCAAAGGGCCAAATTTTCTTATGTTTGATAACTCATGTGGTACGATGCATCAAGGTATAGAAAACTAGGATGGAATGGTACCTAGTGTGATGGAATTTGACTTGAAAAATAGATAGGAGTACGCTTGTTCACACCTGATATACGAAAAACTTGCTAGGATGCATTTTAGAAGTTTCAAACACCTTGAACCAAAACACGAAAAAGTAAAACCTTTCAATGCAATAGTCAACAAGTTGTCCAAGACCTCCTCCATACATACCTAATAGAGCAAGTATTCCCCAAGGTTATATTACAAGAACTTCCAACAAGCACAACAGACAAAAGATAATGATCATTTCCCCATTCCTATTTCTCTTAATTGTCTTATTCGGATATCAGCAAGAATTCCTTGGAATGAGCACAATAAGATAAGTCAAAAGGTTAAAGACAAAGTAAACAAACAAGCTGATGTTCTTCAATAAAGCTAACCAAAGGAGGATATGTTTTCAAGGATAAAAACCAAAACTTATTGCCAAAAGATAATGTCCATTGTAGGAAGGATTTATCCTAGGACATGTTGGTGGATGGTGGCACATCATTTCATTTTATCTAAAGCATTCTTTCAAATGATTGATATGGGACCAAATGGATGATGAGCTACTGACACAAAGAATTGACCAACTTATTTACTTACTAACTTAAACCTAAGACTTGACGTTTTTGAGTTTTACTTTTAACCTGCTAGACTTGTTTCCGATTGTCCTACCAAAGATTGAGGATGACAATTGTTTATTATGAGTGACATTATTGTGGGTGCAAGTGAGATGAGACAGATGGAATTTTTCAAATATTTGGATGTTTTTGGACTTTTTTGAGATGTTTTGAGGCTATTTTTGTTTTTTTTTTAATTTTGTGAATGTTTTGATTTTTTAATTTTTTGAATGTTTTGGATTTTTCTAAGGTTTTGACCAAGAGACTAACCTAAAGAACTATCCTAGGGGCCTCGGGGGTTGATCAATAGATTAGCCTTGCCTACGTTATATACGCAGAGACCACGTAGTTTGAATAACTAGTTGACTGATTTACAGATGATGATATGCATGATGAGGTGTCAGTTTATTATGAGGGACTCCTATAGGACTGACCTGAATGTCTCAGGGGATGATAAAAGATCAACATTGCCTATGTTCAAGCTCAGAGATGATGTAGTTTGAAAAGATGACCTTGTTTTGGGTTTTTGATGATTTTCTGATGTTTTGAATGTTTTTGGATTTTTTTATGTTTTCAGATTTTTTTATTTTGAGGATTCTAAGGATATATATGAATCTAATCCAATGAGAACATGCCCCCAGTGTGATGCAATAATACTCTAATAAAGGTAGGACAAGCTAACCTTGAGGATGGGCCGAGTACTAGGAGGGATCATGATACGAAAATAGGACCAAGCTTTGGTGCAGATGCGAGTGGATGAGTGATAGATGGAGATATGGATTGTGATGGATGATGGAAGCACAATGGATGGACGATGTAGAACAAGCCATAAAGATCCTGGTGGGTGGAAAGTGCTTATTTACACAAGGCACCTGTTTGCCAGGTTTGCACCAAGGTACTTGCCCAAAGTTCCACCGAAGTGGTTTTCACTAGAGGCGATTTTTTCTCTCTACTATTTTTTGGATCCTTTTTTTGATATTTTGGATTTTTTGCTTTTTTTGATTTTTTTTGTTGTTACCAAGACACATGTTTGCCAGATTTTTGCCAAAGTAACCATTTTTTCAAGAAATTTTTTTATTTTTTGGATTTTTGGTTCTATACCTTGAAAGATTTAGGCATAGAACTTTTTGAGATGAGAACTATTCATGGGCTCTTGCAGAGGTTCCCGTTCGGGTTTTGATAACTGATATGCCCCTAACTAGTAACTTTTTGTGATAACGAATGGTCCCAATCAATTGGGTTCAAACTTAACTTTGCTGCTCAGGTTTGGGACATTCTTTTGATTCTCCTTCAATACCAGTTCTCTGAATTGGAAAGTCATGCTTCTGATTTTCTTATTGTAGCTTCGTTTGAGTCTATTCTGATAGAATTTTAAATGATTCAAAGCATCTATACAATGCTCATCTAGAAGCTCCAGCTCGTTCAATCTTGACACTCAGTACTCTTCATTTGTGATGAGGTTTTGCAGTGATATCCTAAGTGATGGGATCTCGATCTCAATGGGAAGTATTGCTTCTGATCCATAGACCAGGGAGAAAGGGGTGGTGTTAGTGGGTGTGCAGATCTTGGTTCAATAGGCCCAAAGGGTGGGATTAAGCTGCAAATTCCAATCACGACCTGCGTCATTGACTATTTTCTTGAGGATTTTCATAATGGTCTTGTTTGTAGCTTTTGCTTGGCCATTTCCTTGGGGATAGTATGGGGTGGAGAAGCAATGTTGAATTTTGAATTAATTGCATAAGTCACGAACCTCCTAATTCTTGAATGGTGTCCCATTATATGAGACAATGGCTTGTGGAACACCATATTGGCAAATGAGATAGTTTAGGATGAACTTCGAAATCTACTTTCTAGTTATATACATCATGGGTATGGCCTCCACCCACTTAGTAAAGTACTATGTTGCGGTTATGATGAATTTGTGGCTGCTAGATGAAGTGGGTGTGATTTTTCCAATGAGATCAAGTCCCCACTGTGAAAAGGGCCATGGTGTGACGATAGGATGAAGCTCTTGAGCTGGATTATGGATGAGGTCCCCATGTTGCTAACATTGTAGACACCTTTTTTCATAGTCATGTGTTTCTTGTTCCATTGTGGGCCAATCCTCAGCAGTTTCTTAGCTATGGTCATTCCACTCGAGTGTGAACCACAGATACTGTTATGTACTTCAATTAGAGCAATTAATGCCTCCTCAGTATTTAGATAGTGAAGTAGGGTTCCTTCTATGCTTCTATGATATAGGGTATCTCCTAGGATAACAAATCTAGATGCCTTTTTGACAAAGGTTCATTTTAGGTTTGATGGCAGATCGGTGGGTATGGCTCCTATTCGAAGATATGTGTAAATGTCGTGATACCAAGGATCATTGGTACCAATGATTTCACACATATTTTGATTCTGGTACCTTGAATGTAGGCACAAGAATTTTCTCAATCAGGAATTCATATTTTGGAACGTTGTGGGGGATGTCGAGCAAGGATCCAATTGTTGCCATGGCGTTTGCTGCTCTATTGTTTGTTCTAGGAATCTACTCAAATGTTATTTTAATGAAGGATTCTTTAAGAGTCTCCACAAATTTCTTGTATGGAGTGACCTTTTCATCCTTGGTCTGATATTCATCATTCACTTGATTTATTATCAATTGAGAAACTTCATATACTTTGAGAGCTATGATGTTCCATTGCACTACTATTCAGAGACCTATGGTTAAAGCCTCATATTCTGCAATGTTATTAGTGTAGGGAAATGCAAGTTTGGAGGACCTTGGTATGTAGTCCCCTTGCAGGGTGATGAAGAAGATATTGGCTCTTGATCCATGATGCATGTATGAGCCATCAAAGTACAGTTTCTAGTGGTACGTTATGTTGATATTGAAAATAGGTTCATTTGGAAACTCTAAGACAAGGGGATTCTTTGAATAAACTAGTGCTTCTGCCAGCTAGTCTGCAATGACTTGACCTTTGATTGCCTTCTACTCCACATATTCTATGTCATATTCTAACAATATCATTACCCATTTGGAAATTCTTCTTGTGAGCATTGCCTTCGATAGTAGATATTTGAGAGGGTCAATTTTGGCGATGAGTTTTATTTTGTGTGCCAACATGTAATGTCTAAATTTTTGTGATGCAAACACTACTGCAAGGCATGCTTTCTCGATGAATGAATAGTTTAACTCATGCCCAACCATTGTTATTCTAATGTAATAAATGGCCCTCTTCATTCCATTTTCACCATGTTGGGCTAAGAGAGCTCCTAGGGCTGCTATTGTTGCTGACACATATAGAATCAATAGCTTTCTTGGGATTTATGGAATTAGGACTAGTGGCGTTAGTAGATATTCTTTGATTTTGTTGTATACCTCTTCACACTTGTTATCCAATTTTTATGCTACTCCCTTGTGGAGTAGCTGAGAATATGGGTTCTATTTGTCTGCCAACTGTGCTATGAATCTTCAGATGGATTGAAGTATTCCTTGGAGACCTCTCAATTGTTTTAATGTTTTTGGTGCCTCCATCTCGAGGATTACTTTTACCTTTGTTGGATCCACCTTGATACCCCTCATTGACACTATATATCCTAAAAATTTTCTTGATTGTATGTCAAAGACGCACTTCTTTGGGTTTAATCTGACCTTGTACTCCTTGAGCCATTCAAATATGGCACTTAAGGTTGCTATGTGATCTTTTCTCTTTCTGGATTTGGCAAGAATATTGTCAACATAGTCTTCGACTATCTTATGGATAATGTCATGGAATATCAATTTCATAGCCCTTTGATATGTTGCTCCTATGTTATTTAAGCCGAATGGCATCATGTTCCAACAGTATGTCCCCCATGGACAAGTGAAATTTGTTTTATGTTGGTCCTCTTTTGCTATGATGATCTAATTGTATCCTAAGAATCTGTCCATTAGTGATAACATTTCATGTCTAGCTTTCATATCTACTATCATGTCGATGTTTGGAAGTGGCAAGTCATCTTTCAGACAAGCTTTATTCAAGTCTCTAAAGTCCGTGCAGATTCTGATGGCTCCATCAGGTTTTGAAACAGGTACCAAGTTTGATACCCATTCTAGATAGTCTATCGGTCAGATGAATCCTACATCTAATAGCTTTTTTAGCTCCATTTTGACCAATAAGGTGATCTGAGGGTGCATTTTTCAAAGCTTTTACTTGATAGGCTTTGCTTCTGGGCATACTAGTAAGTGGTGAGCCAAAGTCTCTGGATCAAGTCCTGGCATGTCAGCATAACTCCATGGAAAGTTTATCTATCTTTCCCTTAGGAAGGCTACTAGGAGCTCTTGCTCTTCTGATAGTAGTGATTTCGCATAGAATGTGATGTGCGGGTTGCCTCTATTCCTAGGTTGACCAGATTGCATTTTTCTGCCAAAACTATTGACTTTTCTTGATGAATAGCTTTTAAAGGAAGATTGAATCCCCCATCCTCAGGTGCCTTAGAGAGGTTTTCATCGTTGGATACATCCTTTCTTTTTACTTTTTTCTAGTCGGAGTGCCACAGTGTGGTTTTCACTCAAGGACTTGGATATTATTCTTAATCTCTCACTTTTACGACTAAGGGATTCAATCGTTTCCCCATAATAGGCATGTGTATCTAGCTCTATTATGAACCCTGCTTTGTGATCCCCATCTGGAATGTTATCTCGTAGTCCAATGAATTCTGAGAGTGCCTCATCATTTTCAAATGTATCAAGAACTGGTGGTCCTCGTTGGTCGTAGTCGATGAGTTGGGGATATACTAGGTAGATCTCATGATTTTGGTGGTCTGATTCAAAGGATAGGGTGCTAATCATGCAAAGAGTGGTATCCTTATCATCACTACTACTACATCAGTTATATCAAATGTAAAGTTATCTATGACACGACCTATAGATACGGGTAGGCATAATTCTACTTCGGTTGGCTGAGGAGAATTATTAACTATTCAAACCAAAGGACCTCGACCATGTATGGTTATACTTGAAGGGGTACATCCAAGGCCAATATTTGTTATCAGTCACATCTCCTGAATGATAGGTGTTATAAGCCCATTTTCATTTTGTACAAGTCTTTGATTTCTATCATAGCCCATTGCGAGCATTATTTGTAGACCCTTGCTTCTATCATCCATTGGTAAATCAACTACTGGTCTCTCATCTTGATATAACATATGTGATCGATCTACCTCAATAACTTCTTGTCCAAGGTCTCCGCACCTTGTGAATTCAGGATAGTCTTCATGAAATGTTTGGGATGTGGAAGCTTCATTTTCCTGTGGGCGCCCCCATGATCTAGGAGATTGTGGTAACTCTCCTACTACAAAAGCATTGTTAGGGAACTTGTAGTTTCCACAACCATCATCTTGGATGATGAGCTTAATGTTGGAGATGTTGGGAATGGCGGGTGTCTCTATCTCAGTAGATGTGAGACTGGTGGGATCAATGTATGGTGTAGATGGGCCCTCATCATTTTTTGGTACTTGGGGGATTTTGTAGTACTTTTCTTCAAGGATTTTGCAGTAAGAGAAGGGTTCAAGATCTGCATGGATGGTAATTTCTTGTCCCTTATGTGTGAATTTCACACATTGATGGAAAGTCAAGGCTATTGCTTTCATTGCATGAATCCATGGGAATCCTAGGAGGATTTTATATGGCAAGTCAAGGTCCTAGACCTGACAAGTGCTCTCCATGATAGCAAGCCCTACTTGAATAGGGAGTTTGATTGTGCCTTGAGACACTCTTTCTTGATCATCATATGCTCTTATTGTGATACCCTTTCCTTTGTCGATAGAATCCTCTAATATTTTCAATTGCTTGATAAGGCTGAGAGAACAAATATTCAAACCCACACCTCCATCTACCAAGACCCTTTTGACTTTGCTCTTATGTACTATGGATTCCAAGTGAAGTGCATAGTTGTGAGATGGTTGAGCGGGGAAATCCTAGTTAGAGAATGTTAGGATATTAGGCATGATGATGTTTCTGACCATAGCTTAGAATTTCTCTGCATCAAGATTTGTGGGGATGGTGGATGAGGCCAATACTTCTTCAAGGATTTTCCTATGGGCAGATGAGATTTTTAGCAAATCCATGATGGAGATTTGTGCAGGCGTTCTCATGAGCTGATCTAGGACATTATAGCCATTAGGGAAAAATCTAGATGCAAGGACTCTATTTGGCTGGGATGATCCTGCGATGGTAAATTTTTTGCCTCTTGTGGTGACTCCACAATCTTCGACATGGGCACCTTTGATGGTGATGACCATGCAGCTTTCATCTAGGGAGGCAACGACTGTTTCATATACATGATTCATGTTTGAGTGGGTTCCTTTCCCCTTATCATGGTTATTCCCTTTGTTGCCATGATTAGGCATCATATTCATGTATACTTAAGATTTTTCTTTCTTGTAGGTTGTTCCACATTTATAATTCTTTTATCGATGAGATCTTGAACTATGTTTTTTAGCCTCATGCAACTATTTTTGGTATGGCCTTTGATTTTGTGGAATTCATAGAGTTGATTTTCATTATACCAAGGAGGTTTCACATCTAGTTCTTGGTAATTCTCAAAGGTAGGAGCCTTGATGATTTTTTCCTCTATCAGCCTCTTTATTATGTCTTCAAGTGGCTCCCCCAAAGCAGTGTATTTTAGCTTGGGATAACTCTTGTTGCATTGTGGTGGTCCCCTTTGATCATTGAGATTGTTGATTGTTGGATTGTTGTTTGGTTGTTGTATTGCATGATGATTGTTTTGGTGTTGGATTTGGATTTTTGGTGTGGCTGTATTTTGGCAAGGGACACTAATGACCACCATGGCATTGCCAAAAACATCATTAGTAATTTTTTTTTTCCTTCACCACGTGCAAGGTTTATCATTATAATTGGAGGGTGGGCGGTTGTTTTGTTGTTCAAGGTATGGAGTTGATCCCGCAGGTTGAATCATAAGGGCTATTTTGATGTTGAGTGCCTTGGGGATCAATTGGTCATATGTGGTGATGCCCTGAGCCTTGAGATGAAATGCCAAGATGCCTTCAAGGTTGGCTATGATGGTGCAAATTTTTTTTTCTTCTGGCATGGTCCACTTGCTCTGATTGGCCTTGGATCGCCATCGTTCTAGGAATGAAGCGAATGATTCACCCTTTCCTTGTTTTAGAGCTGAGAGTTCTTCTAGACTAACATCCATTGTAATGTTGCATGCATAATTTTTAATGAATGCATCTATAATTTATTGAAATTTTCTAATGCCTGAAGGTAGGCGAGAGAACCATTCCATAGCATGGCCAACCAAACTCCTAGGAAATAGCCGCATCAGATAAGTATTGGTGTATGTGACTTCCATGCAATGAACCTAGAATTCCCTGATGTGATCTTCAAGGTTTCCCATCCCATGATATTTGTCAAATTTGGGGATCTCAAATCCCTTGGGGAATGGTTTCATTACTAGGTTCGTATCAAATGGATATGGAAACAAGTTGCTTGGTGTCTTTTTTGTTCGCCCTGATTGGAGATCAAGTACTTGTTGTGAGAGCAACCTGATTTGTGCTGTTATGTCATTTTGCAGATTAGGGGGTGGGATGAAAGTGTTTTGGGGTGTTTTGGTTGTGGGTTGGTCTGTGTGTTGTTTAATGGTATCTATATGTTTTGTCAAGCTAGGTAGGCTTCCACCTGCTGTTGTATGAACAATGATTGTTGTTGATCTTGTTGTTGTGCTAGGATTTATGCCTCCTGTTGTGCTTGTTGTTGTTCCAACAATGCTTGTTGTTGGGCTACCAATTCAGCTGCTTCTTTCTACTCTTGATATTACTTTATTGCTTGTTGATATGCTTGCAATTGCGCTACTTGTCTTTGTGCAAGAAGTTGTTCCTATGCTTGTGCTTGTTGTGCTTGATATTGGGAATTTTCCTGAGCCTAAGCTTGTGCTTGTGCCACTTGATGTTGTAATAGGGCTTGTGCTTGAGCAGCCTTTTGTGCTTGCAATGCTTGTGCGGCTTATTGTTGTTGTTGAAATAACACTTGGACTTGTTGTGCTTGTAATGTGGCTTGAGCTGCTTGGGAAACTTGTACAGTTTGAGTGGCTTGCTAAGCAGCTAGTTGTATGAATTTTTTTTTTTGCACTTGTTGGTATCCCCTTTGAAAAGAAGCTTGCAATTTCGCATTGTATTGGATTGATGTGGTGGAAGTTGGTGGTGGTGGTGGATTCAAAATGGCGTTTGTAGTGAGCGATGATGTTGTATTGGTCTTTTGAGTGATGGATGGTGGTGTTGATCTGATGGTTGGTCCTTGGGAGACCATGCTTTGGGATGTTAAGGGGGAATTTGATGATGTTGTAATTGTTTGTGCATTCGTCGTCTGTTGTTGCAATATCGACAACAAGTTTTGAGAAATTGTCATAATGCTTTGATTGATGCTTGGGATGTTTGCTTGATTTATACTTGGTAGAGGGGGAAGCCCTAAACCAAGGAATGATGTGGATGATGATGGAAATGGTGGAAGAGGTGGAAATGTGAGGGGTGCAAGTTCTTGTGAAAATGTTGTGGTGTCGAAGATGCCCCTTGGTCATAACATATCTCCCTCTTGCAAATTTATGAGGAGAGAATTTTGAGGTGTTGCGTGAAAAAATGATGATGATAGATCATGATGAAAAGTGAGATGAACATTCTTATGTAATGGGTTTTCGAGTATGTTTTGGTCCAAGAGGGTATTTTCATCCAATTTTTTATTATTAACAAGCGGGTGTGTTTGAATAGCATTGAGAAATGCATTTCCCATATTAACATTAGGTTGGGTTGGAGAAAATGATATCATGATTTGCAGAATGTTTTGCATGATGTTTTGGGATGGGGGTGTAGATGAGATTGGAGGAAAAGATGTCTCTACTATGGTACTCACGTCAAAATCCGAAGGTAATTTGGCCCCTTGTTTTGCTAGTTCAAGCATGTATAACAAAGGGTTAAGCCTCATCATGATATTGATGATTTTATGGTTCTTTGGATTTTGGAGCATTTTAGTTATTTCTTCATGAGACATCCCAAAGGTAAGATCCTCTCCTTGGGTTTCCTCTTGTGGATTTTGTGATGATGAGATGGTCAAAGGATTGTTTGATTCAACGGGATTCACTTCAATGTTTTTTTGGCTAAGATCACTTGAAGCAGGTGTTTCTTTGTTGGCTTCCATGGTCTTCTTGTATTGAGATCTAGTTTGAACCATAAAACAAGGATCAATTTTCAAGAATATGGGAGATGAAATCTCTTAATCCTTTGGATTGATCTTTACTTTATGCCCAAAGTAGAAAAATTCTAGGATATCTTAAGGATCAAGAGGTGATATGATGATGATGTAATGGGTGGATGATGTGGATGTTTATGATCTTTTGACAAATCTTGATGGGAGATGCTAGGCTTTTGGGACTTTTCGGATATGTTTTGGATTTTGATTTTGATTTTCCTTTTGGGGTTTTCCTTGATTTTGAATGATTTTAATTATTTTGATTTTGAACAAAAAGACCCTAAGATGTTGGATGATTATCTAAGGGATAGATTTGTTCAAAGGATGATAATTTGATTGTGTAAGGAGAAAGATGCATCTACCCACACCTATTCAAACAAGATGATAGTTTAGCCAAGCATATGGAGAAGGATGCATCTACGTATACCAAGCTAAACAAGATGATTTTGTTGGTGTAATTAATTATTTAATTACACTTTAGCATAAGTTTACTTAGGAATAATTTTTTTCCTAGGTTATTATTATCCTTATCTAGTTGAGTTGTCTTTTTGCTCAAAATAGGATTAGGGTTGTGCATGTCTTGTTTTTTTGCATGTTTACCTTTTTTGAAGGCTTTGCATTCTTTGTAAAATAATTTTATTCAATATCATAATGCTGATTTTTGCTTGCACAAACTTGCTCTGAGAGTTTACAGAACTTCTTTATTTTTTGTTTTGAATATCTTTGCATGTGATAGGTGATTGCTTGCAGGTCATTCTTGGGGACTGTGAAGTTGGTTTTTCAACTTCTACATAGTATCAGAGCTTCAGACCTGTTGCTGCTTATTCATGCTATGAAAATATTCTCTCATAGCATATGTTTTTGTCTAAGGGATTAAAGCAATTTTTCATTTTTTCTTCAGAAATTCAGCTTCCACTCAGTTGTAGGAAAAAGGATTTCTTGATTTTGTAGCCAGGGTCAAAATATGAACTAGGTATTTTTTATATTTTTGATATCTTGTACGGATTTGGATAAAAATGTTGTTAAAAAATCGGCGTGTCATTTTTCTTATAACTAAAGGTTTAAGTTTTTTTTTTCATCTTCTGCTTGCTGGATCAAAAAACAATTTATGGGTTTTGTTGTTAGCTTTAAAATATTTCTGGGTTTCTATTTTTTTCCACTCATTGTGAACAGATTTTGCATAAATTAAATCAAAAGTAAACCTTTTTGTTAGAAAACCCATTTCCTCCAAGGTAAATTCAATTTTTTGAAAAAATAATAATTTTTGGCCATGGTGTCAGATTTGTGAATGCAAGATATCATCGGAAAGCTGGTTTCATCCTCTTCTCAGATCTAGACATGATTTTTGCAAAATTTTCTCTAGGTATCTGATTTTTTTGTTAGAATTCAGCGTTCGTTTTCTGAGTTATTTTCTTGGGAAACGTGCAATCAGGAGTTTTTTTAAGATCAAAGAGGAATATTATTTTTATTTGAGAGTATATATTGTTGTTTTCTATCATGGATTTACACAATATTGTACCCCTTACTCCATTCAACTATTTTGGTTGGAAAAAACAAATAGAGATTCACTTGAAACATAAAGGGTTGTATAGGGTAACCATGGGTACAGAAATTGAACCTACATGTGCTACTGAAAAGAGAAAATGGTTTAATAGGTGTGATGAATCTTATGGTACATTATGTTTGTCTCTTTCATCTGACCTCCTTTTTCACATTGAGCCTTGCACAACACCCAATGAGATCTGGACCACTTTAGAGTCTTTATTTGGGAAGCAAGATACTATGAGAGGTTTTTAGTTAGAGAATGAGCTTATTGGATTAAATCTTAGGGATTTTGACAGCATCCGGAAGTTCTTCACCAAACTCAAGTCTCTTAGATTGCAGTTGTCATAGTGTGGTGTTCAAAAAGAAGACTCTCAGTTGATATTGTTCATTCTTTCTAAGCTTGGACCAGATTATTCAGTTTTTGTATCTACCTTTTATGCCACCATGGATACACTTGGTATGAGATTCACTATGCCATCTCTTGATGACTTTGCTTCATCTCTCACTCGAGAGCAAGCTAAGTTAGCTAGCATGGGCATGGTGAAATCTTCATCCTCTTCATAGGCACTTATTGCATCACAGGAGCCTAGAGATCAGAAGGCTTCTACAAGAAAAGGCAAGAAATAAAAACAAAAGTATTCCAAACCTCATGAGCAACAAAAGGAGTCCTCAGATTCATCCTCCTCTTTTAAGGGGAAATCATTTAGGAAGGAGAAGGGTCCATGCGCATATTGCAAGAGGGAAGGACATGCACAACATAATTGTTATAAGGACATTGATGAGCTGAAACATCTTCTTTAGAAACATTAGATTGGTTTGCCTTCTAGAATGTCTGCATCATCTTCTTCTCCTCATTCTTCTTCTTTAGAGCAGTATAACACAGGCATAATCGGTTTACATACTTCATCAAATATGAAGGGACATGCTCTTTGTGCTTCTTCAGGTATTGGATCAGAGAGATGGCTTCTAGATTCAGGAGCATCTCATCATATGGCATCTTCACAGTCTATGTTCACTTCCTTTGAGCCTTGCACTATGTCTCCCATTTTGATGGGAAACAACACTTACATGAGTGTTACATGGAAGGGGTCTATTAGTTTTGGGGATCACTCCTTTCAGGATGTCTTGTGTGTCCCTCACTTGAAAAATAACCTTCTTTCCATTTATCAGATCACCCATGGAGGCATTGGGAGATCTGTGGAGTTCACACCTGATTCAATTATCATCAGAGACTTGGAGAGTAGAGTTGTTATTGCTATTGGGATAGTGGATCACTCATCTTGGTTGTATTCCTTCACTAATTCTGCTACTGGTGGTTCTTCTATTTCTACAACTGTTCCTCACACTTCTAGTGCGCATCATCATTCAGAGGAGATATTTGGTTTCTTGAACATTGGATTTCTTACTTCAGATTCTATTCTCAAGCCTTCCATTCCATCTCCTCCACCTCCTGTTGCTTCTTCTATTTTAGTGCAGCAGGATTCAGTTGATCATACATCTTTGGAGGTTTCTATTGAGTCTTCACCTACTTTGACTTCTTCATTTGTTGAGGTCACACCTACTTCTGTGGAGACATCTTGGGCTGCCCCTTCTTCACCTTCAGAGATTTCTTTCATTCGGCCTCTTCCCTCTCACTTCTTTTAGGAGATGTAGTTTCTTCACTTCTTTTGGAGTTACTTCATTCTGGAGGGGATCTGTGGTCTCTTTCTTCCTCTCTTATGGGGGGATTCTTTTATATATCTTTGTGATGGATGGTGTCCTTGGGGGGTCTTATGGATTCCTCCATATTTCATCACTTATTTAGTTTATTGAATTCTATTTTTGGGAAGAGTTTTGTTCCCATGTATTTTTCTCCTTTACCCCACTTGATTTAGTTTGCATTGCATTTGTAAATGAGTACCTAATTAGGCCTTATTGTCGAGACTCATCTTTTGCATAATAATTTTCTTCTCTCTAAGTTGCACTTATGGGGGGGGTGTTGGTGTAATTAATTATGTAATTACACTTTAGCATATTAAGTTTACTTAGAAATATTTTTTTCCTAGGTTATTATTATCCTTATCTAGTTGAGCTGTCTTTTTACTCAAAATAGGATTAGGGTTGTGCATGTCTTTCTTTTTTGCATGTTTTCCTTTTTTGAAGGATTTTGCATTATTTGTAAAACAATTTCATTCAATATCATAATGTTGATTTTTGCTTGCACAAACCTGCTCTAAGAGTTTACAGAACTTCTCTACTTTTTGTTCTGAATATCTTTGCATGTGATAGGTGATTTCTTGCGGGTGATTCTTGGGGACTGTGAAGTTGGTTTTTCAACTTCTATAGATTTTGATAACTTTGACTAAGCATATACAAAAGGATGCATCTACACATGCCTAGCCAAAGGTGATTTTGATAAAGTTTTCAAGGATTTAGTCTCAAGGATTTGATGCTTTTGATTTTTCAAAAAAATCCTAGCATTGAGGATGATTTCAAGATTTCTCCAAAAGGTGATGGTGAGATGATGTTTTTTTTGATGTTTTGAAGGATGGATAAAGAAATTTTTTGATTTTATTTGATCCTAAGATGAACCTAAAAAGGACACTTTGTTTTCCTAGACCTAGGTATTGAAGAGCATACAATGCTTCTATAGACCTTTGTAACCAAGAAGTTATTCCACTTGAACATACATTTTCGGATTTTGAACCAATGACTTTTTCTTTAGGATTTGGAATTTTTTGAGAATTGTGAGGCTTCAACACACATAAAAGTTTATTTTGCATAGCTTTGCTTAATGGCTTTATTTTACCAAAAACACTTTCTTTGATTAAGTTTTCAAACTAAGATGCCTAATGTCTTAACCTCTTCAAACCCCACAAAGTATGTTATGTGGTAATTTGATGAACTCAAGGCAAGGGTTTACCTATTGTTTACTTAAGTAGAAAAATTGAGATCTAATCCAATGTTTAGAAACCTCTAAGGATGTAAATCCCAAGGGCAAGCAATAACATATGGATTGATTCAATTGTATTTGTCTCCAAAAGGGTTTGAAATTTGGATGATGATGTTAAGTGTTTATTTTAAGGATATTTTTGATCAAGCAATGCATTTTGTAACCCAAGTACAATCCTATGGATGTGTAAGACAATATTTGTTAGATTCCCACTTGGAAAAGTCTAGCTACGCCTATCTTTAGGGAATGGTTAGATGCTTGTCCCCACTGGCTCCCCTCCATGGCTCATTATCATTAATCGAGGCAGCCAAGCATCAACACCCATGAAACTCCCATGGCATGCTTTCCATTTCTACTAAAAGACTGTAAAAGTGTGGGGTGGCTTTAGAAAGACCGTTCTTGCACCAACAAATAGATTAAGGATTTTAGAAAATTCTAGAACATGGGTTTTAATGACTTTCCGTTTGTGGAGATTGACCCATATAGTAAGAGTCCCCTTTCGGATCCATCTTGTCAGAATCAACTGCGTGATATTGACGTTTACTCCAATACCCACATTTATATCCCAATTGGAAATACTCTTGGCTTTAGAGTGTTACCAGTTGAGTTGTTCCCTTGGGTGAGTACATTTTCCCCAAGGCAGGCCCTCTAGGATAAACAAAAGTGAGTGAAAATAATATTCGTAACTTGATCAATCTTTATTTGCAACAAAGAGAGATAATGTATGCAATAATTCCCCCACTCACACTCACATAAGATTTTGTTTAATTTTAAGCCCAAATTGAAGTGTGGAGGTGATTGCTTTATCTCAACCTAAAATCATGAAAAAGGCCTTTTGATTCTCAAGTTCGCTATAAAGCGTGAGAGAAGTGCATATGTCCTTTCTCAATGAATTTAGTTTAAGTAAGCCTTCACAAAAACAAAGTTGCACTTGTTCTTTTTAAATCCACAAAGCAATATGTGAGTTCTTTTTAGAGCACCAAAAGAAAATTAATAGACATTTTGTTCAATTTTTATCCAACGAAACAAAGTCTAGTATGTTGTGATCCTAATGTTCATTTTATTTTTTTGCAAGAAATGAAAAGATTCTTTTTAAACCCAAATAAAATTAGTGTCCTAAACTAAAGTGTTTAAAAACACTTTTATTTGATGAAATATCCTCATGCTTTTCCTTTCTTCATTTTCGATTTGCAACCTACAAGGGAGAAAACTTGTCAGATTCTGGAAAATATAGAGATTAAAAAGTAGAAAACATAATACAAATTGATAACTAATCAAAAAGCATGTGCTAAAATTTCATTTCCACTTTTTACTCCCTACCAACGGTGCAACCCATGACTGCATCAGAGTTTGATTTCTCAACGGTTCTCTCACAACACCTCTTACTAGTCAGTGTCGCTCTGTGTTAGGATAGTGAGCTCAATTGCATTGCAGTTTGGTTTTTTTGAAAATTCCTGCAAGTCAAATAGTCAAGCGGCAGAGTTTAGAATTCAATTTTTTTGGGTGGGAAGAGTCCAAAGTCACACTTTGAGTTTCTCGCAGTGCTATATAGTGACGTTGAAGAGTCAACGGTGCCAAAATAGTGACGCTGAGTTCTCAGTGTAGGAATTTTCTGAGTATAATTAAAAACATGGGAATTTTAAGAAAATATGATTGAAGATGAGATGCAGCCCTCCTTTTAGCGCCAAATGTGTGAAATCCAAGTACCTGCAAAACAAAGAGAATAAAAACATTAAGTTAGATATTGCAAGCATGAACAAGGATTCCCCATGAAATCCATTTACAAACTTTTAATTAGGAAAGAAAACAATGAAGAACACAATGAAACTAGAGAATATAGATTCAATCCTAATTAGACTAGCAAACACATGATCCCATGGGGGAATTGGTGCCAATTTGATGTGAAAATTGGCCCTTTCCCGATTCCTAAGATGCAAGCTTGATATGTTGATGGTGATTGATCCACTTTGTTGATGAAGGATGAGAGCTCCAAGCCAAAAATCTACAAAAACCTAGCTAAGAACTCAATGGTGATGGATGAAAATGGCTAAATATTTTAGCATAATAACTTTGCATAATTTGTGGATGATCAAATGAGGATATGAACTCTTTATTTATAGAATGTCAAGATGGATGAATGTCCAAATTTGAGCAATGCGGGACTAACATTCATCCAATGGCATGATGTCACTTTTCAAACTATGAATGGATGGAGGATGTGCAAGTTTTGAGGATTGTGCCAATAAATTCTTATTTTTGAATTTCAAATTTGTTGAAATGACTTATAAGAGGGAAGGAAAAAATGCAATAAATTCCACTTGGCTCAAGGAAAAGGACATGTAAGATGGAGTTATTGCCTTGTTGGATGTACATGTTGACTTGGAATTTTTGAATTCAAATTTGGAGAATATTCCAAAAGATGCCTTGTGTGGAAAATAGAGATTTAATAAATGAATTCAATATATTTTCATGTGAAACTTGCAAAATCTATAGGATGAGACATGAGATGAGATTAAGTTAAACAAGGGTTAATTAATTTAATGAGGGATTAAATGATGTGACCTATTTGACTCAAATTTATGGATTTGTTTAAATCAAATTAGAGAGGAATATGATAAGAGACTAATTAAATAAGGATTTTGATTTATTTAATCAAAAGAGATGATGTTAGATTAAATCAAATAAGGTTTTAATTTATTTAATTTAATGGATAGACTTTAGAGATTTTTTTTTTATTCAAGGGGTAAACGCTTTTGATCGGAGCTATGAACCGAATACAACCATTCAACAATACCACCCCAATGGGGTTTGAACCTTGGTGGCAAGAAAAAAAATGCCACCTATAAACCATCACACCATGCCAATACTGGCAGATAGACTTTAGAGATTTAATCAAATAAAATTGATTATTTAATTAGATAGGGATAATTAGATCAGATGGATTGATTCAATTAACAAAAGAGAGAGACTTAATTAAATAACTAGTTTATTTAATTAAGGGAGGAATATTGATGAATTTAATCAGATAAGGAGATTTCATTAAATGGTTAGATCGAGGGATGATTCAGGATTAAACGATGTTAGTAGGTCGGGATCAGATGCACAATGTCAATCAGTATGTTTTATGTGTCTACAGACATCAACTTTCATATTAAATATTTATCTAAAATAGAAAAAAAAAAATATACTATCTTGAAATAGATTCTTTTATCTAGTGCCTCATATTTTTATTTTTATTTATTTATTTATTTTTTCAATTTTTTTTAGTAAGTTTTAGTATTTTTTCTTGGCATAGTAATCAACCTAATATTTTGTGTTGATAACCTAATTTTAGTAAAAATAAAAAATAAAATAGAGAGAATAATTAAACTATTAAAATAAATATATTTTTGAAAACTACACTTATGGATCTACAAAATGGTATTTTTATATTTTCTTTTAAATATTATTTACATTAGCAGGAGTTATTAAAACTTCAAGTTTTTTAAATAATTTTATTTTTTTGGTAAATTGGACTCAAAGTGGTGCTCCATATATTTTTAGCCAATAATTTTAGTTGAAAAAGTTGTGGAGGTATCTAACTTAGCTAGAATGAATCTTACTAGATCATTTGTTTGACCTAAATTGATTTTTAATTAGAAATACTTAAATTTAGTTGTGTTGATAAGTTGGTTGAAAGTGTGACACAGCTTTGTGCTTTTACCCCTATGTTCTCTAAATTTGTGACATCACTTAACATATGCATAACAATATTTTTTCATATTTTTCCAATAGTATCCCATACGAAGAAGCTTTTTCACTAAGGTCTTTCCTCCAAAATGATCTCCATAGATGTCTGCATGAGCCTATTTGAGTGCCATATTGATTTCAGAATCCTTAAGACATCTAAGTAAAATGCCATCAAAGGATCATTTAACACATCGACAAGGATTATGTACTTGATTACTAAATTTTTTAGATGAACTCGGGTGTTGTTTGTTGTAGGATCAAGAATGGTACCATATTTTAAATAATTATAAATGGCATCATACCATGCACTCGAGTTATCCTGCATTAGTGTTAACACATCTTCAAATTTATCATTGATTGAGGGTGTCATGATGGGATGAACTGTGAATGTCACATCCTTTGAAGGATCTTGAGGAGATATAAGAGAAGCAACACTCACCATTGCATTCACATATCAATTATCTTTTCGTGGGATGTTATCAATGGTGAATGAGTCAAATTACACCAACAAGGTCATTGTGAGATTCTTATATTTAAATAATTTGTCATGTTTAGCTTGATAGTATTTGTTTATTTTTTTGATCACCAATTGTGAATCACCAAATATCTTAATATCTTCAATACCCATGATTAAGTCAGCACACAATCCAACAATTAATGCCTCATATTTATTTGTGTTATTTGTACATAGAAAATTCAATCGATACAACAAAGAAAGAGCTTTTAGATGGGAAAAATTAATATAACTCTAGCACCAGAGCCTGTACTACACTTGGATCCATCAAAATATAATTTCCATGTAGAAACCTCTGTTGTCAACACATTATCATCAAGAAAAGAATCATTTTCGAGTAGTACCAAAGGAGAAGTAGCATCAGCTAAATAGCCGGTCAAGGATTGACCTTTAATTGATTTTTGTGAAACAAACTTAAGGTCAAAATTAGTCAACAACATAACCCATTTAGCTAAATGTCCTGATAATTCTATATTGTTAAAAATATGTTTGAGAGGATCAAATTTTTCCATGACTTATATTTCGACATTTAGTAAATAATTTCGCAACTTACAAGTAGCAAATACAAGATCCAAACATTGTTTTTCAATTGGGGTGTATCGTGTTTCATAATCAATTGAAGTTAGATTGACATAATAAACAAGATTTTTTTTCCATTGTCATCTTGTTGAGCCAACAATGCTACAAGAGCATGGGTAGATGCGGCGATGTAAAGGATGAACCATTTGTTTGGCATAGTGGGTTGTAAAATGGGTAGAGTTGCAAGGTATTCCTTCAAACTCTCAAAGGCATGTTTATAATCCTCATTCCAATCAAAATGCACATCCTTCTTGAGGAGATGCATGAAAGATAATGTTTGATTAGCTAAGGAGGGCAAGAAAATGACAGATGGCTTGAATTTTTCCTTGTAATGTGTACAATTGAGAAATGTTCCTAGGAGGTGGCATGTTTATGATAACATCAATTTTTTTTGTGTCCACCTAAATAGCTCTGTGAAATATGATGAACCCCAAAAATTTTCCACTATCCACTCAAAAGACACTTTTTCAAATTTAGTCGCATGTTGTATTTTATGTATCCATTCAAATATTTACTGAAGGACATTCACATTTCCTTTTCTTGTTAAGGATTTGGCGAGGATATCATCAACATAATCTTCCAGGATTTTATGTATGTAATCATGAAATATTAATGTCATTGCTTGTTGATAATTTGCTACTGCATTCTTTAATCCAAAAGGCATCATAACCCAACAAAACGTTCCACAAACAATTGTGAATGTTGTCTTATATTGATCTTGTGGGTTAATAAAGATTTTACTATAACAAAAAATCCATCCATGAATGACAACAAAGCATGTCTCGCAATGGAATCCCACAAATTTTTATAGGGGCTTCTCTCTTACACTTCTATGGTTTTTCACCTAAAAGGAGAAAGGTATCCCACAAAAAATTAGAGGTTCACTAAAGACTAATGTGAAGGAGTTTAGGTGAACTCAAACACCTCAGAATCACCTACAAGAGAAAATAACTTCCACAAGAAAGAAATGGCAGAAATATTATGCTATCATTAAGATGCAAGGATGAAAAATTGAATATGACATGATTACAAATATACAAAATGCCTTGAATATATAGGCATGAGTGAAAACCTAAACTGCGTAAGATGTTGTCAAGTGTTAAAATCACACTACATGTGAGAACATGTGAAGCCTATCTAGAAAATGATAAAAATATAGAGATAATTTCTAGAAGGAATCGTATTTCCTACAAACAAGGAAGGGGAATTACCCCATTATTAAATGATTTGTCTAATTATGCAACCTAGGACTTAATTAATTAAATACAAGAACTAAATTAACTTATGCAAAGTGTAATTAAATAATTAATTACACCAACACCCTGCATAATTGCAACTTAGGTAGAAGCAAATTATTATGCAAAGATGAGTCTTGGCAACAAGGCCTGATCAGGTACTCATTTACAAATGCAATGAAAGAGAAAGAGGAGAAACCCCCCCAATGAGGTGACCTACTGTAAAGAAACACTGGAAGAACTCTGATGGAATAACACTAGAATCCTTAATTCAATAAGCAAGGAAAGATACCTCTGTTTACAAGAAACCATAGTGGAATCATAATAATGCAACAACAAACCTGATGCCAAGGAATGCTAGAAAACTCACCTACTAGATCAACCCTGGAATCTATGAAGCAACAAGAGATGAAAAAGATGCCCCCCATAAGAGGGAATGATATGATGATAGAATCTGGAAGCCATGTATCTCAATGTCGATGCCAAACTGTGACTAAAACTGCTCCAAGGGAACAAGTATCATAAATATTCTGGAACATTAACCATAAAATGAATGGCCCTCAAACTGAGATGGATGTGACCCAATGTGGATCAATAACCATAGGCTCTCAATCTAAAGTGTGAACCAATGCGAACCAAAAAGTGTTCAGCTATGAGCAAGATGAGGCCAAAAGAAATAATAGAATCCAAATACAACTCATGTGAGTTGTCATCAATATGAAGATGAGATCAAAGTGCATGCAATGCAACTACACTATAATCAATTTATTATGCAAGAAGCCCCCCAATGGAACTTTATATCAGTTCAATTATTACAATACCCCATTATTGTAAAAGGAGAACATGCATAAACTAAAGAGAAAATGCAAACCTAGTGCATAAAAACAAAATGAGTGCATGCACAAACCAATGTTCACGTTTGCCTCCATGATGAAAAAGGACCTCAGATCTATGTAGAGGTCAAAATCTGAAAAATAGTTTACACCATTGCGAAGTAATCGAAACTATCTTTCTGTCGATATCTCGTTTGCAAAAATCCGAACCATGGCCAAAACTTATGATTTTTTTTAAAACGCTAAATTTAGCCTATAGGAAACAGGTTTTCTAGCAAAAAAAGTTTACTTTTGATTTGATTTCTAAAAAAATTGTTCATAATGAGTAGACAAAAACAGAAACCCAGAAATATTTTGAAGCTAAAAGCAAAACCCATAAAATTATTTTTTGATCCAATAAGCAGAAAATGAAAAAAAAATTAGCCTTCAACTAGGAGAAAAATGACGTGCGCCGCTTTTTGTACATCTATTTTCTTCAGATCCGTGCAAGATATCAAAAATCTAAAAGATACCCAGTTCACATTTCGACCCTGGCTACAAAACCCATAAATCATTTTCTTGCAATTGTGTGGAAGCTAGATTTTTGAAGCAAAAAGTGAAAAATGACTTTAAATAAAAATGTTGCTTGCATCCAACAAAACTTTTATGCCAAGATTGATCCCTCATATCTGGGAAGAAGTTTGCAGCATTGAAGCTCTGATACCATGAAGGAGCTTAGGTGAACTCCTCGAACACCCTAGAATCACCTAGAAGACAAAATAACTTCCACAAGAGAGAAATGGAAAAAATATTATGCTATCATTAAGATGCAAGGATTCCAAATTGAATATGACATGATTACAAATGTACAAAATACCTTGAATATATAGGTATGAGTGAAAACCTAAAATGCGTAAGATGTTGCCAAGTGTTCAAATCACACTACAAGTGAACCCTATTTAGGAAATGATAAAAAGATAGAGATGAGTTCTAGAAGGACAACTCATCTTCTAGAAGAAATCTTATCTCTTACAAATAAGGAAGGGGGAATTACCCCATTATTGAATGATTTATCTAATTATGCAACCTAGGACTTAATTAATTAAATGAAAGACCTAAGTTAACTTATGAAAAGTATAATTAAATAATTAATTACACCGACATAATGCTAGTATGATTAAAATATGTCTAAATGAAATTTCTAAATGCAAAGAACTGATAAAAGATAATGAATATTATTACAAAACCTAAGATATGCAAGTTGTTTGAAAACATAGTGATGTATGCAAAATGACCTAAGAATGCAAGTAAACAATAACATAAATGAAAAAGATTGGAGAGGTGCACCTGGAAACTAAAATGTGATGTAGAGAGGATATGGAATCCTACAAATTTTGATGTTGAATTCAATTGGGACACTTATGCCAAGTTGGCCAACTTAGTCTTGTTTTGGGAAGATTTTTCCAAAATAGGTTTCTACCAAATGGGTACTTAGAAATGTAAAAATAACCTTTTAGGCCTGGCAGTGGGACTAACTCGCCAAAAATGAACCACAAATTTTTGTAGGCACTTCTCTATTACACTTCTAGGGTTTTTCACCTAAAAGGAGAAAGGTATCCCAAAAAAACTTGGAGGTTCACTAAAGATTAATGATAGTATGATTAAAATATGTCTAAATTCAAAGAACTGATAAAAGATAATGAATATTAATACAAAACCTAAGATATGCAAGTTGTTTGAAAACACATTTATGCATGCAAAATGACCTAAGAATGCAAGTAAACAATAAAAAAATTGAACAAGATTGGAGAGTTGCACCTGGAAACTGAAGTGTGATGTAAAGAGGCTAAGGAATCCTACAATTTTTTTTGTTGAAGCCAAGTGGGACACTTACGCCAAACTAGGTGACAGTCCAATTTTAGGGAGATTTTGCAAGAATAGGTTTCTATCAAATGGATACTCAGAAATGAAAAAATAACTTTTCAGGCCTATCAATGGGACTAATTCACCACTGATGGAAACTTAGTCCACCTGGGAATCTTGAGAAATTTGGGGCAAGAATCTGTAGCTTTCTGTTTACACGTCCCTTCCTGATAGGTGTCTAGTTCAGATTCTGCAAAAGACAAGTTGAAAGAGGTCTCCAAGCTTCAATTAGGGCTTTGTTTACTTGGATGACTTTGATGAATTAACAACACCTTTTTAACATTTCCTCTTTGAAAAAATTACATACAAGACCTGCAAAACACACATACAAAGAGAAGAAAAAGGGTTAAGGGTTAGATAATAGGGGTTTTCCTTTTTCAAACCCCAATTTGGTAATCAAACCCTATAAAAAGAAATAAAATAGAAAGAGAATGATGAATGAACAACATGCAATGTCACAACTCACTAAACCCTTGATGTTGAAATTTGAAGATATGCAACAAGATGCTCCAATAGATGCTTGATAATGCTTAGAATGTTTGACAATTATGAGTGAAAGTAAGCTAATGTGTGAATGAATGCACTAAACTAATTGGGGTGAAAATGAGAGGAAAACCCTTTATTTATACTTGATTTTACAATATTTCCCAAAAATAACACATCACAGGTCGACCTCAAGGTAAAGAGAATAAAATATTGCTAGAAAATTAAAATTATTTTGATTTTTGTGCCTAGTGTGACTAAGTCACCCTAGGTGGCGACTTAGTCTCACCAAGGAAATTTTACTGGGTGTCAGAAATTAAAGTGCATTTAATGTTGTTTAATGGGAATATTCTCAAAAATAAACTTAAGCAGGGCTAGAAAGTGTATTAAGGGGTCATTTAAACATAAGAAAGGGTTGAATTAATGATGAAAAGTCTAGAAAAGTGTGATTTTGTTACAACTGTTTACAACAATTTGAAATAAGACTTGGTAAGTGATAAAAATGGGTTATTTAAGTGAATTATAATAAAAGGGTCCTAGAAAAGTGTGAAAGTGGGTTACAAAACTTCACAACACTTTTATAAGGAATCTTAGAATTTTTAATGATTCTAAAGGATCCAAGACCTAATGTGAATGTGTTGACCACATTACAACATTAAATCTAAGAAAAATCAAGCCAAAGTCCATGAGAGAGATGCAAGTGAGTTAAATTTTCCAACTATACATTTTTTGGTGACACATTAAGCCCCCACTTTAGTGAGAGGATGAACTTTCTTCAAAATCACACTAAAGTAGCCCAACATGCACATCAAGAGGGATCCAAATACACCCATGCTGGTAAGATGAGACAACAACAATCAAGAGGGATGATCAACCCCTAGGATCAAGATCACTTGGAAAACCAAACATTAGCACAAAGGAACACACATGAGAATGATGAAAAAGAATGAAAGAGAGAAGTCAAAAGGAAAGAAATTCAAATCAAGTTTTGATCATTTTTCCATCCTATTGTGGATCAGATCAAGGCTATTTGTCCAGAAAAAGAAATATATACTCACTCTGAGGTAACAAAACTCACGACTGTTTGCCAAGTGAGAAGGCCTAAAAGGTGAGAAACATACACTCATGGCTAGTGTGCACTCACACACATGCAGGTGGCTATGGGGAAAATTCATACCTAGGAATAGGCTTCCCTCTCAACCATACCAAAGTTATACCTCTTGATAACTTTAATAATGCACCACAAAAGAAAATTATAGTTTGAGCTTCATGAGACAAGAAAAAATTTGTATGATTGGAGCTCATGAAAAAACACAATGGCACTATAGGCATGCAAGCTATGTTATGCAAGGTGGCCATATAACGAAAGCTAAATGAAACATACAAAAGATGTTCAAAGTATTCTTGTTTAGTTCATGCAAGGTCTATAATTTAGGGAACATTGTGTCTAATCTCTCCAAGAGAGGACCAATCAAAGGATAGAAAATTCACAACTTAGAGGATGCAATGCATTGCATCAAGCCACCAAGAGGAATGTAATATGCTAAGATGGGTCATGCTCATGAAGGACATCACAACTAATGTCATACACAAAGCAACAAAACTCATTGTATAAAGTAACAAGGTTTCACTAAGAACCATGGAAAAGCAAAAAATGCAAATGAATAATGCCAATGTATGCCCCCACTCTAAGGGAATTGCTACACACCAAACGTGAGAAATTACTTTAGAGTAGCAAATGAAAAATGAAAATAAGAAAGAAGACATGAGAACCAACATGGAAATCCCCTATGCCAAGTCATACATTTTCGAGTAAGGCTATATTAGGCGAGAAAAAGGAAAAATAAAAAGGAAAGAGTTTCCCCCAAAATGAAAACACCAAACACATGAGGGATCTATGGATTTGGGGTCAGTATGTTCTTTGCTACAATATTTTGTAAAGAGCTTGGAACTTTCATCATTCCAAGAATACATAGAATTGGAAGAATGAAACAAAGAGAGAGAAAACAAAGAAAAAGTAAGATCCATTTTGGTCAACATGGAAGATACATAGTATGTCTCAAAACTTTGCATTGTCCCCAAAAGAAAAACAAAAGAAAAAAGAAAATGAAAAGGAAAAAGAAAAAGGAAACTTTTTTGGGTCAACATGAAAGAGACATTGCGGTCTCAATGCCTTGTGTCATCACCAAAAGGAAAACACAAGAAAAAAAAAAGGAAAAAGTGATGTACGACATATAGAAGAATGAAGGTACAAATAGAGGAATGTCACAAAGAGAGGAGAATATCAAACGTCACATTATGGGGGAACACATCACACACATGCAAATGCAAAAAATAAAAAATAAAAATAAAATGCAAAAGAGTAGTAAGGAAAATGTGAGTGAACCATCAAGCAAGTCATCCGCCTCCCAATCTCAATCGATATAAGTGGAAGGTGAATAACGCAGCTAAGGGACAATGACAAATGTATTACCAGGACAATTCTAGCAACTTCTTTCCCCCACTAAGTGCAAGACAAGAATGATCCAAGATAGGTGATGGGAGAGGTCATGTATTAGTGAGAAGATAATGTTCTACAACTATTACATGATGAGGTGTTTAATGATGGTTTATGGATTTATTGGATAGCAATTATCACCATCAAAATGATACTTGCTCAATATTTCTTTCAATTGGTGACACTTATCACTTCTATGTTTAAGAACAAGATGATATGCAAAATATGGAACATTAACATCTTTAGGATAGATCACCAATCTATTCATAGGTGGCAATAATATGAGTCCTTTGTTTAAAATGATTTGTAATTTCATTTCACATTCAGGTGGTGGACAGAGAGGAAACTTGAGTTTTTGTAACTTGTAAGGCCTCTTGCATTTGCTAGATTCACCCTTTTCTCGAATAGGAGGAGGAGGACCCAAAGTGATCCTATCATTGTTGCCATTGTTATCATGTAAGGGTTATTTATGTGGAAGGAGGACCTCCAGATAAGGAGGGGAATCAAAGATCACCATTCCATTATCACAAAGTCTCCAATATTCTAAAGGAGGCTTGTTGTCATGAGGATGATCTTGATAGCCTAACCCGGTTGTGTTTTCATCTTTTGGACTTTGTTCTAAAATTTTATGAATTTCATGTTTAATTGTTGTGTCACATCCTTGTTTACTTAAAATGGTAAAACCTTTTCCATAAGTTTCTTCAAGGTTGATTGGGGTATTTGTAACTTTTTTATCATAGAATAGTTGAAGGTTTGCTTGTTTAGAGGAACTAGGTCCACCTAATGGACGGAAAATAGGTCCTTCATTTGTTTCAAGATGTAAGTAACCAAACATGTCAAGAGATGAGACTATAGAAAGGTATTGTCATTTCATGGATGGATAAAATGATGCATTGGCTTCAATGTTGTCAAGACATTCATTTCAAAACTTATTCATGTTATCATCATCTTCTCTAATGATGTCAACATTATGAGGAGGACATTCATGAGGATTTGAAGGAGTCTAAGGAAGCTCAAGGTCATTAGGATCAGTTCCAAAGGTATAGTTTTACATGTCAACTAAAGATTTTAATGACATCTAAAACTTATTAAAACATAAATCCATGATGCAAAGGAATGAAAGCAAACTAAATGCAAGAAATGGAATAAAACAAAAAATACAAAAATTGTGACAAAATGCAATAACAAAAAATAGAGATACAGAAAATTCTGAGAAAATGCCAGAAATTATAGTGCAGAATGTGTAGGAGGACTAAGTCACCCAATGTCGCGAATTAGTCCTAGTAGTGATTTTTTTGAGATTTTTTTAGAAACTTTATGTTTTTCAGATGTTTAGATCAAGCTATAATATGAAAATGTAGAATTTTTCACTACTGAATTTGACACCATTTTTCAACGAACATTCGTCGGTCATTCAAAAAATCTTTGTCAGAAAAGCGATGAAATGACAAAAAAAAATTGTCACAATTTTTTCGTCGAAAGGCTGACCATAAATTAAATGTCAAAATAACGATGCAGATTCATCAACATCATAAAATGACTCTGATATTCATTGAAATATCAACGAAAACTTCTCATATCCACCGATGAATTACACCAGAAGTTCATCGCCATTTTGATTAAATGGGCAAGGAGTAGCATCAAAACAACACTAGAAGTTCATTGCAATTTCGATGAAATGGGCAAGGACTAGCACTAAAACAACACCAGAAGTTCGTCACCATTTCGATGAAATGGGAGAGGGGTAGCATCGAAACAACAACAAAAGTTCATCAAAATTGCGATGAAATGGGAAAGGAGTAGCATCAAAACAACAACAAAAGTTTGTCAAAATTGTGACAAAATGGGAAAGAAGTTACGAAAAATCCTTCGTCACAGCTATAGCAACTTCGTCAGACCTTTTCAGTGATTCATCGGTGGTTTTCATTAAAATTGTGATGAAACAATGTAATTTTTAAAAAAAAAACATTCGTTGAAATGTACCATCATGGAGACTGATGACTGATCATACATATAGATGGAAAGATGCATAGATGCATAGAAAAATCATTACACTTGAGAACAACCAAGTGCTAACAAGGGAAGGAGTTAAGAAACATCTGGATTGAAGAGAAAATGTGTAGGGAAAATGTTGAGCAGTGTCAAGAGAATAGAGCTTGTAGAACATATTCTTGACCTAATCAAGCTCTTGAACAACTTAAAAAAATTAAAATACTAACACATACATGAGACATGTAATGAACTTCCAATATCTATTATCTTTTTCATTAATGTAGAGGTAGGTAAAGGAGAAATAATTATAATTGTAACACTATTCATAGTCCAGTAAATTATGTTGGTAATTTGTGTTCAATGGACCTTAGTTTTATCATTATACTGCCCATCTAATACCATATTTTAATCCAGGGTTCAACTATCTCAGATCTAAAGAAGCACCTTCAATTAACCATTTAAAGTACTATAAAATAATTTAAGACTTTTACTTGAGAAAGATTGGGTACACTTGTAGGATTAAATTTATCGCAATCATCAGGATTTATTGGCACACAGAGACAACCTGCAACATATGAAGTAATGGATGACTACAAGTTGGTGAAATGGTCCTTAATATGTGAGTGGTTTGCAAATTGATTGGTAGAAAATAAGGTTACAAATAGATCTACATGAAAAATTATGAGGACAATCTATTGTAATCATCAAAATAGATGAAAAGTGCAAAGGAAAGAGTTGAGCTACATCTATAGAGCCTAAAAATAACACATGCAAGAAACATTAAAAAAAAGAACAAACCAGTTTTTGGATGAATACAAAATGGTGCCTTCAGCAAGTGATTCATATGCTTTCACACCTGACACAAGACATTAAGAAGATTTTAGTCTTCCTCTGTGAAATTAACTACTTACAGAATAAACCCATAAATCAATATTATATACCTCCATGTATAGTCGAGGGTAGGTATAAGAGAAAAAAAATTCTTCAATGCAATGCCGATAAATATCAATGTGTGTGTAGGCTTGTATTACTCAAAATATCATTTCACTGCCTAAGGAAAAATACCAAAGTGATGTTTTAAATTTAAATCTTCACATAGGCTCCCTTATTGCTACACATGAATATACAATAATTATTTGAGCTCTAAAATATTCAAATATTAAGGATTTAATTAGCTATAAGATGGAAAGTTGTTGTTTAGACATAATCCATCATCTTTTACATATCTTTATTCACTCCTAGTGCTTTAGATAAATTTGTGTAAATGAGACAGAAATGTGAATCTTTTATGACAAAGAAAATTCTTAAAAGGAGGGGGGGGAGAGAAAAGGGTAGGGGGCAAGAGAATGCTTGAATGTATAGCAAAGTATAACATTTTGATCATTATAAAAATGAAACAAATCTTAAGTTTGAAGCATTAATATCATTTACAACATTTATGATGAATGAATAAGTAAAGAAACTTTTGCATACCTACAAATGGTACAAAATTTCATGGTTAAGTCAAAGCCTCCCATCAACAACAAGATCCAAATATCCATGTATCTATCTCAATCAAGCCTCTAAACCCTTCAGAGCTATCAATTTTTCCACTAACCTGTTATGCACAAAAGTCAAATTTTAGAGTTATGTCACCACTAAAAATAGAAGAAACAGGGCTTTGAAACCAAATCCACACACAACACAATGTGGTATTCATACAAAGCCATACAAACAAACTAAACTCAGAACATTGGAATGGAAGCAACTTCAAATTATGATGCAAAGCATGGATTTAGGGTATAAAGAATCATTTTTTTCCACCATAGTGAAAAGTTAGCACTTTCTTTCATCTTTGCATATTGGTTTGATGCTTCAAATGATGCATTTCTTATATTCTAAAGTTCATTACCTTATTAATCTTCTCTTTGTTTCGAGAATAGTTTAATATTCTCTACTTAACAGGGCCAACCATGTGACGGTGGAAGCTCATTTGGCCCCTCCCCCGCCCCCTCACATCACTCTCAATTCCCCATACCCAATCATATAACATTAATCATTCATTCATCCATTAATAACATATAACATTAATTCATTCATCCATTAATAACATATAAAATTCATTCATACATCTATTAATAACATATAAAATTCATTCATCCATTAATAACATATAACATTCATTCATTAACATATAATATTCATTCTTTCAGTTTTTACATATTATCAAAAATATGGTTGTCATGATATGATTACAGTCACATTTTTTTGTTTCTTTTTTAAAGCTACAAAAATCTAAAGTGGAGTATCATTTTCTAAATCAATATATGTCCCCCTTTAGTTGTTCTACCCTCTACTTGTACGCCTAGTCGTCTGCTCATGATGTGGACACCGCTGCAAGGGGGGGTCTGCTGCAATAAGAAAGAAATGTTAAACTGATATGTTTTATTATTATTGTTACAAATATTTCATTAATTAAAAGAACATTAGAGTGGTTCTCTTTACCTAATGAGTCCACATCATGTTCCTGAACTTTTGTTATAGACTCATGCTCAACATGTTGAACACCCTCTAAATCCTGATCTACAATTGAAACATGAAAGGTTACATTAATTAATACACCAATTGAAATTAAATATGTTTAAGAGAACATGAGAGCGGTCCCCTTTCCTGATCTTCTCTAGCTTGATCATGCTTAACACGTTAATCACACTCTACATGCTCTAAATTTGAAACACGAAAGGTTACATTAATTAATATACTAATTGCAATTATATATGTTTGAAAGAACTTTAGAGTGGTCCTGTTTACCTAATGGGGCCACATCATGTTCCCGATCTTCTCTAGCCTAATCATGCTCAACATGTTGATCACGCTCTACATGCTTTAAAGCACTGGGATGCACACCATGACCTTCATCTATAGGTTGTGCTCCACCCTCACCAGGATGCATTCCAATGTCATGTGCAGTATTATCATTGCTTGAATGTTTACAACAAATAGGCATGTAATTACTTTATGGTGGAAATTAGTATTGAATAGATTGCACAAGTATTCAATTTTAAATAAAATTTATTGATTTTATTTACTTGCATGTCAGATGTAGTGGAAGGTTGTGTTTTCCTAGTCAAGACTCTTAGGCATTCAACCAGGGCTCCCTAGCCTTGCTGGAAGGCAATCTTCAGGTCATCTTCTGTGGGAACTCTATTGAATTCAAAGCCCTACATTTTTGCATAAGATCATAAATTTTTCTTCTATGGTGTGATAAAACCAAAATTATTTTCAATTTATTATTTGGATACTATATTTCATTTATTGATACTTACAATTCATGTAGCTAATTTCATATAACCACCAGAGCCAAGTTTGTGTTGCTCATGTTTTTCTAGTCTTGCCTTTGTTTCCTTTGATGTGTTGGGCAGCCTATGAAAAGTTTGAAATATGTTAGATTATGTAAAAATAAAGAGTAATCGGTATATAATTACATTGTTGATAGTATGACATACCTTCCTTGGCTTGGTGGTGTCTTTCCTTTTTTCTTATCAGCCTTCTCCTTTCCATCCCACACTAGGTCCTTCCACTCCCTCTCTGGAATCATGGGGGGACACTCGTACTTTTTTCTTCTTCTCTAAATGTGACCTATATTGGTCCCTCACATACTTTAGATAGGTACCAGCTTTCTTAAGGACTTTGGTTCAGTTGAATGTTTTATCACCGAACAACACAACTAAACGGTTAATGAGCTCATCTTTTAAATCTTGATTTTGGGCATTCCACCGTGTACGTATGGTGGGCCCGAAGAGCTCCAATGTACTATCACTTAGATGTTTATAAAAAACATCATTTCGTACAAAATGATCATGGGATCAATAGTCTAAAAAGAGCGATCAATAAGTAAATTTCAATTGGATTATATATAATAATAATTAAAACATTTTAAATTACTTGGGACCTTCTCTATCTTTATGGGAACAAAATCCCCGGTCACCACAAGTGTGACCGGAAATGTTCTTGTACTAGTAATACGGGAAGATCCAGGAAATGTTGCTAAAACATCACCAGTACTAGTGGCCTCTGCATCCCCAGGTACATGTCTTGACACATGTTCTGGAATGTGTTGGCTACCAGAGGGTGCATGAACAGATTCCTGCATGGTATATGTTACCGACGCTTCAAACGATAATATAGGCATAGATGATGGGGTCAGATGATGTGAGTATGCATAGGAAGATTAGGATGGACACTTGTACCAACCTATACTCCTCGATCAGCACTTGTAGTACCCTGATCATGGCCAAGAGTATTATGAGGAGGCAAATAACCCTGTAAAAAATAACACATATTTTAGTTCATGACATAAAAGAGTAAAAAATATAAAACCATGAATGAACTTATGTTATAATTAAAGACCTCATGACAGCTTACTTGCAAGTTTTGTAATCTCTAAGTCAATATTTTAACCCTCTCTCTTATCTCATCTATTTGAGGCACTATGAACATCAACTTAACCATTTCTTCATTGCATTTTTTTGTATCTTCTTTATCATATCGAGAGGGTTTGCTAAATAATCGATGTCATCATCACAAAATATTGAATGCACCTCACTATGGATTATCTCCTCTACTATTGGTTCCTTTCCCCAATTAGTTGACTGCAACAAGAATATTAAAAACATTATCAAAATTAACCCAAAAAACTTATGAAAAAAAATAATAATTAAACATTTTTCTTGTATCTAATTTGTACAATTACAATGAGGTAAACGTGTTGGGTAGAAGTTCTTGAAGATACATCATGATTTGTGCTCTGGGCCAGAGCCTTCTCCGTATGATCAATGTCCCCTTGTGACTAAAATTAAATATAAAAAAACATTACCAAAATGAAACCAATAGACTTACGAAAAAAACATAAGAATAAAATGGTATATTGGAGTCATTAATTGGTGGTTGGGTAAAATGGTACATAGAACATACCACCCCCATAATAACTTTGTAACTAAGTGATTCAAAATGTAATCGATTATAAAATCTTCCCCTACAGTTATTGATTTTATCGCACATACGAATACACGATTTCCCTTGCACACCTCGAATATGCAATTGGGTTGCTTATTTGTTGACCCAGGTCATGTACTATTTATAAACCCTGCAATATTTCCTGATGCTTTTGGTCTTCCGTCAATGTATATAGCCAATCCTTTATTTTGATCATTATCTTTTAGTTGTATATAATTTGCTTATAGTGCATACCTACGCATACTTCATGTATATCAAACCAATTGCATCTAATCTTTGTAACTGTAATAGGGTCCAACATACTCCATCAATTTAGTAACTTTTTCATAACACACCTTTATGTCCTCCATGCAAAATAGGCCTAAACCATGTAATGATGATGGTGCTATGCGATATATCCTCTCATTGACACAAAAATTAGTGTTTATTGGAGGAAGTTCCTTGGGTACCCATTGTTTCCGTAGATGTTTGTACCTCAAGGGCGCCTTGACATCGCCTATTCTCTCATCATCATAAGAACATGACCCCCCTTCAGTAAGAAAAAATTCCATGCATTTACAAAAAAAAATTCTAATCTTTCGACCTCTAGTTGATCTCCCTCTTTTAGACATACTACATGTCTCACTTTCCTCTTATCTTCCTAAATTTCCCTCACTCGAGGAAGATAGATCTGACAAATACCTATTTGGTGGTACCTGCACTCATAAGGATGTTGGATGAAGTTATTTCATGGTGATGTGATCCCAAGGTGAAATTATGATTAATCTATCATTTCATCGCTATAATATCATAGGTTATAAGGTAATCAAGTCTTGATAGATTGCAAACTATTGTTACTACCATCCAAATTTGTCCATCACAAATCAAATCTACTTAACGTTTTAACTCCCAAACTTTTTAACAAGTGTTAAATGTGACTATGGTCCACCAGTTACACAACCAAGGCCTCAAATGTATTCTCTAATTGTAATCAAAGGAATTTTTCTCTTCAAAGTAAATAAACTAGAAGGGAAACACCAACAAGTGGTTTAT
This sequence comes from Sequoia sempervirens, assembly GCA_007258455.2. Classification (NCBI taxonomy): domain Eukaryota; kingdom Viridiplantae; phylum Streptophyta; class Pinopsida; order Cupressales; family Cupressaceae; genus Sequoia; species Sequoia sempervirens. Next base: position 595,189,493 of record VDFB02270651.1, on the reverse strand, counting down.
TGGACACCTACATGACTAAAAATAGAAAAAAAATTACATTTAATTTTCATATGTCTAAGTGGTTAACAGGGAGGGAGTGTGTACTAGGCCTAGTTAAGTCATCATAAGTTTATGCTTTGGCAATAATTTTCTTTTAAGTCATATTAAATCTTCCTATGTCTAATTGTTAGGAGACTTTTGGTATGTTTTAAGGTAGGATGATTGATGAAAGATCCCAAAGACTAGCCTTTCTCCATGGTATCCAGGTACACATAGTAGTGGTCTTCTCTTATACGGTTGGACATGATTTAAATAACTTAGCTAAGAATTATTCATTTAACCTAAGGTTTTCTCATAATTCCATCATTGGAAAAGTATGATCAAATTCTTCTATTATGAAGAATTGGTCTATGTGCCTCTAGTAATCACTATAAATGTTTGTAAGGATAAAATGACTAATTGCATCAGGTAGGAGAGAATCAACTTTGAGTTATTCAAAGATTATATTCCTCTATTCATAATTTTTAAGGGTTGTGTGTGGAGGAGGTTATCACTACCAAGAAGGGAGGAGACCTTTCCTTGTATTCTTTTATAATTTTCATTATTCTTATTTATTTTACACTTACATTTACAAATACACATACATATGCATTTATTGTTTTCATTTATTTCTCGTGTAGTTTAATAGTTTGATCGATTTCATATTATATGTGTTGAAGACTTTAAATTTCAATTACATTAATTTATGGATATGTTGTATCTATAACACTACAAAACCATATGCTCTTTGCATTTACACTTGCATTTAGAAATACACATTTATATACATAGATATAGATTTCTTTAATGATATGTTGCATTTATTGTTCTAGGAGAGCATCTAGTAATTGCATTTACATTTACATTTAAAAATACATATACATACATACATACATATATATATATGTGTGTGTGTGTGTGCGTGTGTGTGTGTGTATGTATATCATTTATATTCAGTGTTCAAAAAAGACCCATTAGGTCTGCACATGGATAAAAATTCATAAAATCAGATCTCCCATACATGTTTTGTTGAAACCTAGGGGTCACCTTATAATAGTGGTTTACACTTTCTAAGAGGAAGGAAAATTCAGCATTTTCCCATTCTTCAATTGAAATGGGTTTGGCCGAACCAGTCAATGCCCCTATAAAAAAAATCATATTAAAGTGGGTTCGGCCGAACCCCTTCAATATGACTAAAACAAAAAAAAGCTTTCATTTTCACATTTTTACTGTGTTGTTTACCAGTCATTGTCTCCCTGGTGCGCACGGCGAACAGAATCCCTGACGGTGACCCAACAAAGTTTCTCTCACCCACAAAAGCAAATTTCGGTTCCTCTCTTTGAAGTTCATCATTCCAATTCACATATCGACCACTATTGAGCACGAGGTATTTAAAATTCAATTTTTTTAGAGTTCAAAATGCATGTATTTGTTTAAATTCGAAACCCTATATGCAAATTTTTTTAAATTTGTTGAATTCAAATTGCACTTGTTTGAAAGTTTTTAAAGCATTTTCAATATAGTATTTTGCTTCCCCGTTTTGCATAATCCAAGGGTTTGAATAAGGAAAAATGAGTTTCCTCCCAAAGTTAGTGCAAAAAAACATTATAATGGCTCTCAACATAGTCTAAAAAATAGAGATAAATAAATTCCTAAAGACTAGAAGTGTAGGGGTCAAGGTCACAAAATAATTTTAAAACTACAAATTTAGGGTCAAACTTGTAGATGAAAATGCAAATTCCATACATGTAGGAGTGAACCATGAAATTCATAGCTTGGTTTGTTAAGGTGTCATAATATTAAATCTTATAAAAAATCAAGAATCATATCATTGATTATGTACATTACAATAAAATATCTCCATATAACAAATGAAGCTAAAAACCCTAACCCTCTTTGTCAATTCTATAGTGTACTTGCTACATGAGTAATTTTTTTATGAAAACCATGTTTAGGAATGAAAATATCCAATCCCTTATGCTTCTAAACTAAAGTTTGCAATGCTTATGGTTCTTTTGGCCTTACATATTCTTGAATCATTTTATAATATAAAACCTACATATAACCTACTTTGGCTCTAATAATTGTAAACCCTTTAGGAATTCTAAATTGTTGCATCTTGTCTTGATTTTACCACCATTGTTATTCCTTTTGAAATTTTTACAAATTAGGAAAAGAATCCTTGCACTTATATAGAGGATCCTTATGTATGTTCTTAAAATTATTTAAGGTTAAATGACTTAATCTAAAATAAAGGCATATACGGATCTCTTGCAATTGTAACCTCTTTACTAGTGTTCAAACATATTTGATACCTTGATGGCATGACATAGATGATGTTGCTTGATATTGCTTTATCCATGGATACCCAAGTAAAATATGAGATACATCTAAAGAAGAAAGAATATGACATAGAATAAGAACTTTTCTCATCTTTTAGACCAAAAAAAGGTAAAATAATGTATCCTATAGTTTCAATCAACATATCATTAGTCAATTTTAAATAAACCCTCAAATATGCATATGCTTGTTGATAAAATGATGATAAAACAAAAATTATTGAATGCATACATTTTATTGGTGAGTAAGATCAATAAACACACCCTTACATGGTTCATGATCCACACAAAACCAAATGACCATTATAATTATTTGGTAATATCTCACAATGTGAAAAAGGTGTCAAAAAAATTAGCATACCTAAATCGTAAATTGACTTGTCATAAAGTGGGTGGGTAGCTTAGTGGTGGAGATTTGCATCCTAACTAGTTCATGGAAATTTCAACATGAGGAGAATTAATAGTAAAATAATAATATCTTTTGACAACATAGGCATCCAAGTACTCATTCCAAGATTGTTGAAGATACAACATTAATACATTAGGATTTCAATTAAATATCACACTTTCCTATAAAAAAATCCCAATTGATCTATCTTTTGGTAGTGCATTTAGTTTGATATATTTTTCTTCCCCATACTTACAAGATTCCTTTATTATCGAAGCTTATTTACTCTAGTATGTTATCCTTGGTTCTCATATGAACTATATATATATAATTCAATCAAGATCCTCTTATCATTACAAATTTAAACTTAGCTTATTTTTTCTCCCAATTTCTTCTTAATGAACATATGGTCTTTCTTCCTCTATTAGCCTACTCATGCACCATCACCAACCATGAATGAATCTCCATGAAGCTAAATACCCATTTGTACTTGGTTGGTGTAAGTTGGGATTAGTGTTCCATTCACTTAAAATCTTATCTTTAATGTTGCTTTTTTCTAAATTCTTTCTAAAGGGCATAAATTACAGTCTAGAGCTTTGATTTTAATATTTTCTTAAAATTAAAAATATTAATGAGTTTGATGCATTAAGCTAAAAAATATCAATTTGGACACCATTAAAACCCTCGAGAGACTCTTGCAAAGTGAAAATGAGCTCCAAAATTTTATAGTGTGATATGTGAGAAAAAATGAAAAGGTAAGCAATGGGCTCAAGATATTATTATAATAAAATTAAATAAGGAGATCGTGATGATTATTGTACTAGGAGTTACATTGGGAAGAGTGGATCATCTTTTCATAATAGTTGAGACTTATTGTAGCTGACATCTTCATCATAAAGCACTAGTAGTGGGAGTGGTTACTATCAATGTTATGGGATTAAAGGTTCTATATCATTAGTTCGTTTATATTTTGTGTACATGTTCCAATGCATAGTGGGGCATGGGTTCCTTTCTTGTGGACCATGATTTTTTTCCACTCATTACATAAATTAATTGATCATTTCTTGTTTCCCTTGCTCTCTATATAATTTAATGTATGACATAAGGTTTAAATAGTGTTATGTAGAAATAGCCAAAACATTAGACTAAAGAAGATTGAGTGGATTGGATTGTTATAATCTTGTTATGAATATTAATAAAAGTTTCATATCTCTTTAGTAGTGGGATTTTTTGAAAGGGTTTCTCCATATAATTCTAGTGTTCATGAGGTTTGAATATTTATTTATTTTCTCCACTATTTCATTAATATTATTTGGTATATTGTATGTTTGATTAGACTTAAAGTGCCTCACCATTAGTTGATACTCCTACTATATATATTTACCTTGTTTGCAATAGTTTAGTCCATGTCAATAGTTGATTTGCACCCTTAATAACTTGGTGGGAATATCAAGTATTTTTTATTAAATATAATCAATAATCATTGTAAAAGAAATTTTAAATCAAATGTTAGTCTAGAATGATTATTTGGGTGCTAGATAAACCATTTAAATTTAACCTTCATAATATTACTCTAAATATGTAGTTTTACCAACAAAATGAATGATATTTATGTCTATTACATGACAATTACAAAATCATGACTATAATTCTTTAAATTATACTCATAATCTAATTTAATACTCATAAGATATTAAATCATTGTTTTTCTCAAGAGACGTGTAATTAAATATCAAGAATATTCTTTAGTTTATTAGTCCACAAAATAATTTTAATATAGTCCATAACATTCAATTTTAAAATTCATAGAGTTGTTGGGATATTATCATATCACTAGCTATGGAAAAATTTAGGGAAGGGTGGGATATTACACTGCCCCCTATATTTGTGTGTTTTAGAGAAAATTAGCATGGAAGGTTTGCATTTCTCACAAATAAGAAAAAATCCTGAGAATAATGTACAATATTCTACTATAGGTTTTCATATTGTTGAGTTATGCCTTGCAAATTAAATGTGTATCTTTTCCTCTACAACAGTCCATTTATACATAGAACTATGGATTAATGGTTTTATTATATTATGATTGAATTATGCCTCATGTTGGAAATTCCTCTATCTCTTCTTTGCTAAAATACTTTGGAATTAATAGGATTCAATTGTGTTTTATGACATAGGTCTATATTACCACAATGATGTATGTATAGGTGTACATTTTAACTTGGTTAGCTTTCCTAGCAAGTTCTTCATTACAACAATCACTCCACCTTGTCACTCAATCAAGCCCGCTAGAACATATATTGGAATGTAACCTCTTTCATACTAAAAGAAAAAGTAATCATTAATTATATTTAATTTACCATATAATTTGATCTAAGTAATGCATTTTATAAGATCTAATTGGTGTATTTATAAAAACTATTTTGTGTTTTGGGCATAGGTGGTCCTAGAAAATATGCATAAATAATAAGATAGACTATGGATTATCTTTTAAATATTGTTCACAGTTTTTCATGTCATATTTTTATAGGAGGTCCTCATAATTGGTATTCTTGTATGGTATTAGAGCCAAGCTAGGTGAATTTGACACCTATGTTGTGGCTCAAGGGAGTGTGTTGGAGAAATGATACACACCTAAGTCATAAAAATACTCATCACAATGTGAGCTATTAGCTCAATAGTAGATCATCCTAACACCAAATGGGAGGTCCTAAGTTTGAATACTAGTTAGTCCATAGAAATTTATATAAAATTCAATCACTAGTACATAAGAAGAAGAATAAGTACCCTTATAATTTTTATTAATACCAACAAATTTTTATTCCTCACATACATAGGTGAATCAATGATTTCAA
>VDFB02270651.1:595134359-595183796 GCA_007258455.2 Sequoia sempervirens | reverse complement strand
TATTAAATTGTTAAAAAATTTAAGTTGATTATAAATAATTTTATGTGTTTTTTATAATTAACTTGATATTGTGTATTCAGGGTATAGATATTTATAATATAAAAGATAAATTTGTTTTCAATGTTTATTTGTTAGTTTGATGTGAGAATAATGTTGCATAGTAATAATTAATTTTTTCTTGATTGGTTAAGTGATATTGTGAAATTATTCTATGTTAATTTAATGTTATGAATGCTATATAATATAAAGAAAAATATTTCTAATATATTTTTAATGCATCTTTATATTTTATAAACAAACATCTAAAATAAAATAAAAGTGATTGTAAAAAAAATACAACTTAATGAGTGAACATACATTTAAAGTTAAAAGTGAGATTATAAAAAAAATTGTAAATTTATTTGATTTTTCTTCTATAAATATAATTTTTTTTATTTTTTTGTTCACCTAGTAATGCCCACTTCTCCTTTTAATGAATGTTTTATTTTGCAAGGGTTGACTTAGTGCTGTTGTTGATCTATTTCTTGCAGATATCAACAGTGCCTGCCATCCTATGATCGGGAATTGAAAGATCATGAAATCACGGGCGGGAGCCACGTGTCCTATTCGAGGGATCAAATTTGAGCTATCACTGACCAACTACAATTTGATCTGAGCCATTCCCCACCATCCCATGATGGTGCTTGGGTTGATTTCCAAATCACAGGCGGGCACCATGTGTCTCATCCGATGAAGCCTAAAGAGTAAAGGAAACACTATCCAACTTTAAATTTATTAAGAGGTGGATTACTAAAGTGTTTTCAAGATGCACATGTTCTAAATCAATGGATATGTTATAATCTCACTGGAAATGTTGCTTGAAGGTTAACAACATGGCTGGTGATGTGTTAAAGGAACGAGATCAATGACACCCGCTATCACGCAATCAGGGATTATAGGGATCATGATATCATAGGAAGGTGCCATGTGCCCTTCCTAAATGATGAAATATATGTGACCATTGATGAGTTGTCTCTTCAAGATTGACGGTGCCCACCATCCCGTGATTAGGAATTTTGAGATCGTGGTGTCGCAGGTGCCTGCCATGTGTCTCATCCAATGAAGCCTAAGGAGTGAAGAAAGAGTTCACCGGTTTTAAATCTATTACGAGGCCAATTTCTAATGCACTTGTAAGATGCACGTGTTTTATTTCAATGCAGATGTTATGATTTTAAGGGAAAAGCTACTCGATAGTTAAAGGAAAGGATGACGACCATTTTTTAAGGAGCAGGATTTATGGTAAAAAGATAGATGGTGCTCGCCATCCCACGATGGTAAATCAAAGGATTGTGATATCACAGGAAACTGCCATGTGGCATTCCTTCGCGGTGTATGACATAGTGGGCCCCTTTATTTTTGTGTTGGTGATTATTTCAGCCTGTTTTGAAGATGGTCGTCAATGATTTGATCAAACTAAAGGATCAATGGCTCAAATTTAAATATGTATCAAATTATGGTTGGAGCCCTTCGTGCAACCTGTGAGTGGGATTTAATGGTGGATGAGACATCTACTGGCATGATTTGATCGGCATAAAATCAATTTACTCATCTCATTTGTATCACAAAGCATCCAAGTATTTTGTGAAAATAGTTTCAAAGCCAAAGGTGAAATTGCGAGCAACTGCAGCCAAAAATTGGAGTTTGTGCTAAAAAATCTGTGAGTTAATTTTATTTGTTTCCTAGTCATTCTGCACCTAAATTTGGGAAGGGGGGGTTTGCTATGCTTGTCACTAATTTCATTAAAATATTTTGTTAGGGCTATTGTTTAATCATAAATTTTGAGTAATTATGGTATTTTTACTCTGCAATTTTCTATCTTTGCTTAGTCATAGCCACTTGAAGTGTAACATTGTAGTGAGGCCCTAGTTTTTCTAAAATGGGGCAACCAAGTAGCACTCTAGCCACATTGAGTATTTGAAAAGAAACTTGTATGATGATTTCCTAGATCAATTTACATTATCACCAAATGAGAGAAGGAAAGGTTTGGTGTTGATGCGAGGAAAAATCCTGGGGGAGGGGTTGGTGTGTAATAATTCCAACATTGTTGATGCTAGGGTTCCACTCACAGGCTTAGAAATGTTTAGATTATGGTATGGATAGAGGAATTTTCCTCATCCTTTTTCAAATGGATGGATGTAAGACATGGGAAATTTGGTTGTTCCAAATGTGTTGCCTAATGTGGACTTACTTAGAGTAGTGGCCAAAAGATATGACCCTATCACATGGGTAATGTGTTGGTTCTATTAGAAATTAAGAGAGATGTTATCCAATAGACTTTTGATTTGAGTGATCCAAAGTGATGACTTGGTTCCTATTAATCTTGAAGAAATGAAGCAGGAGTATACAAAATTGAAATCTCTTTTTAGGGTTAAGCTGCTTCCACCTCATCTGGTTAAGGCAGGGGGTTCACAATTTCACATCATCCCTAGTGACCAGGAACCCTTTAGATTGAATTGTTTTGGAAAGCCTTTCCTGGCTACTTTCTATTCACTACGTAAAATTTTGGGTTTCAGCCCTGGTGCAGTAATGTTGATTGCATGCATGTTCATGGGGGTACAAATACAACACACTAACTTCTCTGTAACATATGACTTTGCTTCTTTTTTGGTGGAGAAGATAGATGAAGGACTTTCAAAGCTATAGAATGGTGATACTGGTACTCAATTCTTTTGGTATTCCATGTTGATGCATATGTTCTTGTTTAGGAATGCTAATTTATTTGTTGAGAAGATGAACTTAAAACAATCAGTTAATGGAGAAAGATTTCTAGTATAGATATGGGCTACAGATTTGTCCTGTAATAAGGAAAGCACTAGTTATGTGCAATTTGATAATTGTTTTGCTACAAGATTGAGGGCTAGATTAATAGTAAATGTACCTAAGATCCCTGAGGAAGTGCATGATTTCCTTAGGCTGAAGGAGAGGAAACCAAATTGATGGTTTTATATAATTGGGGTGACATTATCCCATATCCAGTCAGCACTATCCTGAGAATCTATGGATTTCAAGAAACCCCTCATATATTGCCATACAATGTGCCACCAAGACTAGGGTTTGTAGAATTTATGTGGCAGATGGGGTGTATTCATGAAGATAACCTAACTGGAAAGGGGAAGGGAACATTATTCCCTAATTATATAGTAGTGTCCAACTTTACATTTTTAAAGGGAGGCTAGACACATTTTGACAAATTATTTGTTGATTAATATTTGAGATTTGGTCCAAGGTGACAACATGATCCTAAAGGTTTCTTTGCTCTTTTCAGAAAAAAGAATAAAAGGTGGAAAATTTGCACATGAGTTCAGTTTCCCTGAGGACCTAATTAGGAATGAATTTGATTTAAATAGATAGGAATTGAACAAGGAAAAGTGGATAGCTTATAGTAAGCTATTGGATATTGTGCATGAAATGGATCCGACGTATGATCCATTGATGGAATTCACTCCATACCACAAGAGAATTGATTTTTTAATGAAGAATTTCAAAGAGATAATGGACACCTTGACAACCAAAAAGATAAATTTGAGGCTAAGTATGGATATGTCAATTGAAACAAGGCTAGTATGTCAGCCTATAGAAAAGTTGCCTATCTATAAGAGGAAAAGGGATACTAACAGTGATGAGGAAGAAGTAGACAGAAAAGGGAAGAAAATAATGAAGGCACCTTCATGAACAGGCCCAAAATTCAAAGTACCTGGGGCTATCAAAATCTTTGAATTAAAATCTTCACCAGAGTGCAGTCCCCCATCACCACCACTTGAGCCAATCCCTAAGAGGCAAAGAACTGATCACTTACCTGAAGATCTCATAGATGAAATTATTGTTACTAATCAAGACATGTAGGTTGGTATGTTGTCCCCTCCTAGGTCAACTAAATTGGTTCTAGCCGATTTGGATATGAAGGGTAAGAGTGTGCAGGATGCAAGAATAGAGGCTTGCAAGGAGTTCTTAGATGACAATGCATTTGTAAAGACTCTTGTATTCTTGCAATTGGCATGGAGGATGAAATTTGAGGAATATCAAAATAAATGCAAGGAGAGAAGAGAACTAAGGCCTGATAGGTTAGATCAGGGGAATGATGAAGAAGTGAAAGTTGAACCAATGGAAGAGTTCAAAAACATCACTCCTGATGAAGGAAGACAACTAGTGAATCAAGTTGGTGTTTTGATTTTTCCTGAATAGGAGATAGTAGATGCAGTGGCTTTCAATGCCATTATAAAGTCCAAGAATCCTTTTCAGGATTTTGAAGAAGAAGTTAAGGCAGCATTACAAAACTCTACCTTCAGTGAAGAATATGAGACCTTGGCAATTTGGGAATTGGCTCCACAAGGAAGAAAGTCAAACATTGTTAATATTAATCCAAATTTCAAAGGAGGATTAATAATAAATAGGGCTTCAGATACTACAACAACCGAAGCCATTAGTTTAACTGTGAATGTGGCCAAATTGGCCCAAAAGACTGCTAAAATTGAAGAGGCTAAAACAAAGAGCCTAATGGAGAAGTATACAATTTTAATTGAAGAATATAGTAAAATGCAACAAAGGAATGTTGAGCTGCAAACTGAAGTAGAAAGGTTCAAGTATAGACATACTAGGGAAACATCCAATGCTTCAGGAACTAGCACATCACCTCCCATAGTAGGGTCAATGCCTCCTGCTTCTCCAAATATTTCTACACTAGGGTCTCCTATTCAAAATCCTGCTCTTACCCCTCCTCTAGAACAAGTTGATGAAGAAACAGAGTGCTCTGTTGATCCAATAAAGAGGCAACTCATGCATAAAGTTGATCAATTTTAGAAATCACTAAGGGTAAAAGAGGAGGGTTTTCTTTCAAAACAAAAATAAATTGTTACTCTTGTTTTGGAGCATTTAAATAAAAAGGTGGATAATAAACTACCCTCTATACATTCTTTGTATTCTTTTCTATTTGAAGCAATAAAGAATATTGATAGGGATTAGGGGATAGTGATTCCAATAATTCAAAATTGGATCCCTAGGGAAAATAATCTAGATGTTATGAATAAAGCCTCAATGTTTGATGTAAATAATAGGCCCCAATCATTGAAGCCTACTTATATATTAGTTAAATCATTTCAAAGTTTTCAGACCTTACCAGATGATCTAAGTAGGAAGATTAGGGAATTGGTAAAGAACTTCAATGATTGGGGTAACACACTGTTACTTGATATAACTAATGAGCAGGGGGAAATTACAACACTCCAACAATGGTAGGATCAAGTAAGTAAAGTCATCAATAATCAAATTAAAATAATTTGTGATAACTCAAATTATGATTTGTTGGTAAATTGTATGGATAAGATTATTGGTACCGACTCATTTTTGGAATCTTTTGAAAGAGATGCTAATCAGGTAGTGGTAAAGTATTTTCTTTATAGTACAAAGGTAAAAGAGGTGATTATTTTTGACTGGCCAACTGATGAAGAATACCAAAGGTGGGTGGCTAAGTATTTGAATGATGATGAGTAAAAAGAGTGGGCTACCGACAAGTGGCAAATCAGATGTTACGGTTACAACATTTCCAATTTTGTATGGATGATTTTCATGGCGAGGGTTTCGCATGGTTTTTTGTTATTGCATCAACCTTCCTCTGCTGACATGATGAACAAGAATATGCTCCAGGATGATTGTTGTTGTAACGATTTTCTAACAAGAATATTTTTCAAGGTGGTGGCTATTGTAACAAATTTTGGAATATCACCAGGTCCTCCAATTGACTGGTGACAGGTGTACTTTCTGGCCTGGTTCTTGTTTGCTCCTTCATTTTCTATAAGAAGGATTTCAAGGCCAGAAGTATAGGTTAGCAAGTTAGATAATTTTTGTCGAGTCTAGGTGAAGTTGCAGAATGAATTGTAAAGTTTGATGGTTTTAGAGAAATGCAATTTAGTTTTTGAGTCATTATGTAATAGGCTTTGAGTTCATAGAGATTTAATGTTGTATAATAGTACTAGCATTTGAGTTGAAATGAAAATTTGAGCTCATGTCTTTCCATTGTACATGCATATCTAAAATTTCAATGAAATAACTAAGGGTTGTTTTATCCATCTCACTATTGTGGTGTGTATGATTCTATTTTAGCTTTAATTCAAAGAATTAATCAAAATGCTTGAATGGGATTATAGGAGGATATGTGTTGTATAAGGATTTGATAAGTAGTCCTGGATTAGAATGCATACTGATGAAATTTTAATGCAATATTGTTAGGGATCTTATATGTGATGTATTAAATCTATTATAAACCTCTAGATGATTATGAATTTGACTCCTGCAATGGATATATGGCATTGATCTAAGTTGTAATTATTTGTGTAGTTCATTATTTGTTTGTCTTTGCCTAGACCTTGCTACAAATTGCAAATAATTGACTATATTATACAATGGATTGTGTTTAGTTATCTCATGCTCTAGATAGTTGATATTGTCTATGAACAACTAATTCTAGTTGATATTATCTTATTGTGTTGAGCTATTAAGTGAAATCATCTGCTATTGTTAATGTTGTTTATAATAATGGTGCAGAGGTTGTAAACACATTAAGGGATCACCCTCCCGGGTCTTGCAGAGCCCAAAGTGTACGAGGATTTTAAAGTCCTCATTAGTTGGTCCAAGTCCTTTGAGTTGCCTTCGATTGGAATTGGAAATTCCATAGGAATATTAGAAGAAAAACCTAGTTACACTGTAAAAAGAACCAACATACACATCACCCACTGAACAACCACCTCTACAACTGACTTTTTAATCTTTTATGATTACATGAAATATAAAACACACTAATTTCAAGGTTGTTAACATCGCTATTGAATTTTTTTAATTTTTTAACCTTTTAAACATTAAAAAATACATCATTAAATTAATTATGTAATGGCATAAAAATTAAAAACATCATGAATTAATTATGTAACCAGATAAGTCAAATATAATTTTATCAAGAAATTAATATCAAATAGATAATATAATCACATAACTTATACATTTCAATGTCATTGATCTTCTTCTTCATCCAACTCTTTTTTTGTATCATCCAATCCATATTCGACATTGTAAGGATTGGTTATATCATCATCATCATCATTGATATCATTTTTGATAATATCATCATCCACACGGATGTCATCTTCATGAAAATTAACTCCTACATCATCATCTAGTTCCTCCTCTTCAACATCTTCGTCAGGGACATCATCAACTAACCGTTGATCCTGATCATCATCTACATCATCTTCTAGTTCTTTGGTATCTTCTTCTTCCACCATATTATAATTTACTAGCCTTCCTCTTGGATCATGTCTAACAACAAATGACCAACCCGATTTAATTGGAACCTCTGAGTAAAATACCTGCTCACATTGGCTTGGAAGAACATAGGGCTCATTTCCAGCTCGCTCAATCAACCTTGTATTAACCATGGTAAATTCATTATCATGTTCAATAACAGTTCTCTCAAGATCATTTTCATTCAATCGTAGCCTGTACCATAGGAAAACAAACAAAATTAATCTGAAAGAATTAAAGCCACACTCAAGTATATCATCCAAAATCCCATAGTATCGATTTTCTGAGACTTCTGGATGTATGTCGCTTCAAGATGAAACATTAGTCACCTGAAAGACTATAGTTATGCCAGAATCACAAGTTTTCTTCATGTCATCCAACATTTTGATTCAAAATTTACAACCATTGCACCACATAGCCTTGTGGTGTTTCACCTGCAATATGTCAAACATATAAAAATTATTGCAATATCGTCAGTTGATAAATATATTTATTCTTGGCCGAATGTATGCAAAGAAAACAATCTCAAGATATATATACATAAATATACTTGAAAATAATTAAATAATATGGGTGATTAATATATTTATATGTACCTGTTTATCTCTTAAACCATATGTTAAATCAATTTCCCTTTGTGTAACATTGAAATCTCAATTATGATGAGCTTCTTTAACCAATGAAGCCACACCTTCCCATGTTAATGCGCAACCAGATTGTTGACATCATTCAATCCATACTGTCATCCAATCAAAATTGTTGGCAATGTGCAAATGTAGTGCATCCCACTCTCGACCAACTGTACCAAAATAAATTGAAATTCACAAACGACGTATAATTAGTTAAATACCATAGTATATGACCTTAATTTATAATTAATGTATATTGAAGATTAAAAATTAAATTTGTACAATATACATAAAAACCATATGTAAAATGCATGCCAATTAATCTCTATGACCATATTATAATTACCTCTTACTTTCTTCAATCTACCTTTCCCCAATAGGTACTCCCTTTTGAATTTGTTAATGGAGTTGGGATCCCAAATGTGATCTAAATGGATCTTTTCTGCAAACTTAGGAAGATATTCACTAATGTACACCATGGTCTAGTATACCATATATCCCTCCACCATAGAACGCTCAAGATGTGCTCTTTGTCTAACCAAAGTCTTCAAAAAATTTAAGTGCCTCTCAACCATCCACATTGACCTTGTGTGTACAAGTCCACACAATTCAATCTCCTCAACTTGGTGTATGAGGTAGTGTTCTTGTGCATTGAAAAATGTTGAAGGTAGACACTTTTTTATTTCACACATTAGACAAAGAATTTTTCTCTTCCAATAATTTATATCTTCTTTATGGATTTCTTTAGATGATAGCCATCTACAAGTGATTCAAGGCACAAATATATTAACGATATTTAACAAAAATATATAGTATATTACATAACAAGTAAAACAAATGGCAATTATAAGATGTATACATCGAATTGAACAAATCTCACTACTTACCTCATGCATTTTCCAAGATCATATATAACTTGTTTGACATTGTTTTCAAAGTTGTTTGGGAGAGCTAGAGGTAGAACGTATACAACATTTATAAAATGATCTTTTCATTATTTTCCAAAAGTAGTAAACACAATACACTAAAAAGTACATGCATTATACAAGTGTATACAATATACTAGAATAATTACCTTAATGAAGGTATGCCAATCATGTGTTTTCATCCCTGACCCAAATTCACCTTTCTTTGTTATTATATTGTTTATGTTTGTAGCAAATCCTGTGGGAAATCAAATTTTTTGTATGACTTCTTTTATAGCATTGCTTTGCTGCTCTGTTAATAACCAAGGAAGGGCACTTATATTAATTTGGTCTCCATCACTATTTAATTGAATGACATTTTTCATTACATGAACGGCTTCCTGAATGTCACTACAAATTTTGACAATTTTTTCTTTGTCATACCTTCCATCCAATATTTTCCATAATGTTTCTATTATATTCTTTCTGATATGCATTGTATCAAACAAATGCACAATTTGTAGCTACTCATAGTAGGGCAACCTACTAAATTGTTTGGGATAACTTTTCAGTCCTTGTGGAAGCCGACCATTAATGCCTTGACAACCTTCATGAAGCATATAAGTTAAACAAATTAACAATGACAATGATTGTCAATTACAACATAAGTAAACACAACACAATATAAACATATAAATTCAAAACATATCATATATGATAGATAAACAGTTTGATTTGATGTATAACCTTGACGATTAATTCTATTATATTCCAACTTCCATAGGCGAGGTGACATTCTTCGTGGTTTTGATGTAGTCTCCTCTTTCCCATCGAAAAGATGTTTTTTAGTAGTTCGATACTTATGTTTTCTATGGAGGAAGTGCCTATACTCATCAAACACCTTCTTTCCTAAACTTTTTGAATGACAAGATTTCATCTTTGGACTACAAATTAGACATGCAAATTTTCCCTTTGTTTGAAGACCTACAAGATGATATATAATTGGATTAAATATGTCATTTTCTATAATTATATATAATGAATAGATTATTTTAAAAACATTCATGATATCTACTTCATCAAATTAAATATTTTTAAGGTGCATTCAAACTTTATAACATACCAAAAAAATGTGTTAGCCCTGGGGCATCATGAATTGTCCATACAAGCATTGCATGGAATTAAAATTGTCTTTGTCCTATTGGTCTGGAGACATCATACATAGTGATGCCATTCCATAACTTCAGTAACTCATCGATAAGAGGTTCGATATATACATTCATATCTTTAACTTGGTAATTACCTAGTTGAATGAACATAAACATTACATAATTATTATAACCATTTTACTGCAATATATATAAATTATTGTACATGACTATTGAATGAAAAAAATATAAGTCATTATGCAACAAATAAGACAAATGAGATGCTAATACGTTAAAGAAAATTGATGTAAACAAATACCTGGAACAATCATTAACAACATTATGTGCTCCCTCTTTATTGACATCCATGGAGGAATGCTATTATTGATAATAGAAACAAGCCACACTGAGTAAATAGATCTCAGCTCTCCAAATGGATTGACACCGTCCGCTCCCAATGAAATCTTGAGATTTCAAGGTTCTTCTTTAAAGTGTGGTCATTTTTCCTCCATGTCCCTAAATGCAAAACCATCTACAGGAATTCGAAGAATGTCATCTCCACTTCTATTCTATGCGTGGTAATCCATCAATTCCACTAATCTTTCACACCTAAATAATCATTACATACGTGGAATAATGGGAATATAATGAAGAACCTTACGAGACACCTTTTTTGTTAGTTGATCTATTTGATATCTACTGATATGACATTCTAGGAATTTTGTTGCAAATTCCTATTGTTTATGATATATAATATGATCATTGGAACATGCATCTATTGTTTGATACTCCATTCTAATATCTTTCATAATGGCACATAAATCTCAATATGAGTGAGGTAAAATATTTGATGGTGGTAACAAAAATTCACCAATCAATCTACAACAAAAAATAATTTGTTCATATAAAGAATATTAATGGTACATATTTCATCCTTTATTTACTAGTGATGAACTAACAACAATTAAAATAGATGAAAAAAGATGACATACATGACATACCTTAACATCCGTGAGATTGCTATGTTTGATAAACCATTCATAACCTTCAAGTTCAACAACAACAATACAACAGAGAGAAGAGTTGTTTCAAATCCTTCATAAAGGGGCTCGTATGCCTTGTCAAGTACAAGTAAATCATGAACATAATCAAAGTCATCTTGATCATCATGATCAAATTTGCCACTAAATGTGGCATGGATCAATGTATTCGTAGCATCATCTTCAACTATTTTTTTCTGGCGCATGATCATCTTCTCCCATAGGATCATTAACTTCATCTTCGATATTCACAGCTCCATGTTCGTCCGCTTACAAAACCACATTCTCTGGGCCGTGATAATCCATATCATCTGCCCTAGGGTGCCCCACCTTTATAATAATGATAGACACAAATAAACCATGATCATGATTAAGTGATTATATATATATAATGTTAAAACAATATAAACATTTACAAATTCAATCAATATAAACACATATAATCATGCCCCCCTTCAACGTGGCCATGCTTCCTACAATGTTTCTCAGCTGTTGTGATTAAAATCTGTCTCATCTTTAAGCCCTTGCAATTATTGCAAGGACAATAACATTTCCCATCACCCTTTCTTTTCAATCTAGCCCACAATCTATCAAGTGTCTCTTCATTTTTTTCTGGACTAATATTATCTGACATTATTTTTCTTTACCAACCTTGACTATTTAGATCTTTAAAAATATCAAACTCACACTCCAATAATTTTTATTCATAGACAGGTAACATAATCTAATAATTCTGATATTTTACACCAAAAAAATTGGCATGCAACCACCCCTGCAAAAGAGAAGATAGTATGAAATTAATGACCCCAAAAAAAACTTTACAATGCTAATTCCAAAACTTATTAAATTATGATTTTACTATGATTTCCAACCGTTAAGACTCCTAAAATCAGAATATTAAACTTGATCACAAAATTCCTACAACAATGGAGGTAGCGAGCTAGTAAGAGCAAGTGGCCCATTCCTAAGGAGCAACAAGTCAGAATCATCATTGCTAATGTCAATATGGATTTATCCTTTTAGTTAAAGATGCAAAGTGTCACTTCTTATGATGAGCTTATCCCTAGGGCCCTCAACATTGAGAGAGCCCTAATAAAAAACAACAAAAGCATTGGTAAGAGCATGATTAAGGTATAAACCCTAGGCCTCCATAGAAACATAAACAATAACTATAGCGAATTAGTGAGGTTGCAATACCAGAAAAATTGAGACATTGTAGGTAATAAAAAAATCTTGCAATCTAAAGATTATAGCCAATAACAAGCACACTATGTAGCTTTTGTAAATGCAATCTATGGTAAGAAGAATGATAGTCACTTGAGATGTGACAATAAAAAATAGGCTAAGCAGTGACAAGATAATAAAGCTCAAACCTTGCATAGTAAAGTGGAGATTTTAACAGTGAGTTTCCTTACCCCCTTGCTAACCTTAAGGGTTTTTCAAATGCTTTTGGTAGTGTTAGACAAGGCAAATGCAATCAGGGAATGACTGTCAAAATGAAGTAACAGTGGTAATCATAGGCTCAATGTTTCTTCTTAGCCATTTATATTGTATAATGGAGGTAGTGGATTGCATGTTTGAGCAGTGTTCTTAGACTCACCAAAGATGGGAGAATAGTGAATAATACCTTATGGACTGTGAAGTAGTGTTAATAAGGTTGAAGGATCTTAAGAACTACAATACCATGAAACAATGAGTCCCCTGTAGTAAGTAGGCAATTTATAGGGCATAGTTTGATTTTATAGAGGGATGCTTATGAAAGGAATCTTCAAGTGATAGTGAGTGAGCTATTTGAGATTGTAGCTGAGGGTGCAATACCTAGTCTTAAAGGAAGTTAGAAAAGCAATAAATGTGCAAGAAAATCAAATCGTACACAACAAACAATTCACAATGTTATCTTCCATAATGCCTTGAGTTTGAAGACAAAAATATCATTGTATCTTCATGATGAAAGTGGTGACCTTAATGGTCAATCACTGACAACTATGATTTTAAAACATGCTATTGTGCTTATGGAGGCAACATTTTAAGCAAGGCAGTGAGTGGTGATTTGGAACAATGGCAGGTATGAAGGACTTGCTTTATATGCATACTATGCAGTCTAGCTTAAGACAATGTTCTTAGAAGAGATTGAAGGTGGATTATGGAACTCAAGGTTTACCATGAAAAGGATTAAGTAAAGACTTAGATGTATTTAAAAGCCACGGTCATGAAGATATTAAATATGTCACATGCAAAACCCTAGTAGTTGGAGTAATGAATACAGTGCCAAAGAGGATAGTGTGCTAGGGCAGATTTAGGAGATCTCCACATTATCTAATTATAGGGAAATACATCATTTATTTATTTTTTTAATTAAAAGAAACCATTCTAAACCCTATATAGGATACATTGATACTTCAAAATCCTCTGAAGGAATTTGAGATTATGCAAATATATGTCAAGTAACATTCATAAGGTTTAGAAAATCTTGATCACTCTCTAGAATAGCACATTAAACATGGGTTGTGCTTAAATGCACTACATAATTGATATAACACAACCACTCTGCATATCAACCAGAGTTATAGGCTCTTTATTGAAGCAAGAGGTAATCACTCTTCGATCATGCTATAATTACATCCTAACCTGTTAAACTTGAGACAACCTGAATGCACCCAATGATGATTGACACCTACATTATACAACATAGCCATATTAAACTTGGGTCACACATGAATGCATCCTATATTTGTTAGAGCACAACTGTGCCACATGACCAATAGAGTTATGGATCACATAATTACAGTCACAAGAATCTATTCCTTGGTTGTGATCTTATGGTGATTCCACACAAAAAAATTTGGACATGAAATTCTCAAAATCCTTAACCTCTAAAAATGAAATATGATGAGATGTTACTTTAAAATATGATTTTCAAACCTAGAACTACAAATCTGACTTCACAACTGAATTCTACAAAAATACAATGACTACCCTCAACCTGGCGATATCTTCTTGATTTTTTTCTGATTTTTCCCAAGAAAATTGTCCTTAGTTCTCCACAAACTGTCTCAAGTAGAGCAAAACACTTTCGCAATAAGTCAGGCGTGAACTCACTTTTCTTTATGTTGAACAATTTGATTTTTTAAAATTTTTCAATTTTGTCAAAAATTCGACAAAAATGATAGCCGACATTTTGATGAACATTGGGGATAAACTTTGAAAAAATTGGAAATTACACATCAAATTTTGCATATTTTGTCGGACAGTTTCATCAGATTTTGCAGTCAAATGTATTAGTGTTATGGGAAAGAAAAGGAAAATAATAAAATATAAGCTATTGAGACCAAGGAAGAAGAATGTACAAGGGAATTGAGTCAAGGATTCCCAATATCAACACAACCAAAAGATCCCAATAAGGAAGTCAAATCAATCCTAATCAACTTGATTAGAAAACCAAGAGTCAAAATAGTTGGAGCTTCCTTGCAATTTGGTTTATCACAAGTAAATAATGTATCATATGTAGACCCCTTTAGTAAGAAAAAAGTATATGCTAGAGAAATATCAATGAGAGGATCTATTTATGAGTTAGTTGTGGCTACATTTTTTTCTCCACCTTTAGTAGGAACATTAGTTATGATGTAAACCATTGGAGAAATCTATCCACCAATTGAAGTTGAAGAAGGAGAGGTTATAATTAATATAATTTTGAAAAAAAGGAGAGATTGGATAATTGAAACAAGAATACCAAGAGAAACAAAAATAGGTTACAACACCTCCATCTACACCAATTTTGGCAATTGAGAAAAGAGAATATTAAATTGCATAAATCATTTCAAACAATCCAAAAATGACAGTATGAGATCTAGTTTAAGAGAGAAAATTATCTAGAAATAGAAGAAGATAAGAGTGCTACTACCTTGGTTCACATTTAACTAGTATTTTAGATTGTAGATAACCTCATTCTTTCTGAGGAAATAATAGAAGAACCACCTCAATTTGAACCTATTATTGTTGAGACAGTCAAAGACCAATCTCAAGATTAGAAAATAAAAGATAATACCCCTTTAGATCATCTAGTATAATCTCAATAGGATGAATATATAAATGAAATTGAGTCTTATTTACCCCCCATAGCTTCCCATGAAGAACAACAAGACACTAAAGATGTTAAAGTTTCTAAACCTCTTGAAAAATAGTGCTTGAAGAGAAAATAGAAGAGCTGAGTAAGGGTGAACAAGAAGAATAGAAATAGGCAAAGGAGGAAGACATGAATGAAAGAATACATCAAGAGGAAGTTACAATGAAAGGAGTCCAAAAAATATATAGAGAATAAAAAAGGGGGAATTCTATTGATGAGTATTTTTGCATATCACAACATACATAAAGTATAAAGTAATCTATCTCTCTTGAAAGGAAATATAACTTTTAGGACTCATAAAGATTACCACAAGGCTTTGATAGTCAGGTCTTGACTTTACAACAATGACTTAGTGATTTAATATTTTGTTTTTTTAACAAGGGGCCTTACAACTACCTTGTTGGAGTTTGAGAAATAATGGTTTTGAATAGTTTGAAGTTAATATGAAACCCTAAACATATTTCAATATCTAAGATTTGAAAACAATATTCAATATTTGATTCTACAGTTTTGGGAGGCTTTCCTTCCTAAACTAACTCAAAATATTGCAAATAAATTTCAAAATATAGGGTAAGAAGAGTTTAACTTATGAAAACCTAAGTACAATGACAATAATGATTCAATGCTTTAGATAGATAAATCACTTGCTAAACCAATTCCTGCATAATAAAAGAGTAACTCGCAATGCCATGAGAATAGTGCAATCTTCAAAGGTAATGAAATATTTTCAAATCATGAACATTCATATAAATATTGGTGTTCCCAGAACAACCTGCAACCTTCACAATTGTAGAGATGCAACCTAAAAATGATGCTATTTCACTAGTCAATTATTTGCGTTAAGAATAATGAGGATTTATAATGTACAAAGGCCTTGTAAAGAAGGCACAAGGAAAATATGGAGAGACAACATGGGAAAGTAGGTGACCGCCCTCCATCAATGCACTGACCAAAAAAATAAATCCAGCTACTTACTAAGTTGGACTTAATATTGTGCAACAAATAAACATGCACTCCAACAACCCCCTTAAGTGCAACTTATGGAGAAAAAAGTAAGATATGAAAATGCAACATGCAATATGAGATGCATTATGGGTCTTGGAAAAAGAGCCTTGTTAGGTACCTAGGTACAATTACAATGCAATGAAATTCAAATCTCTCACAACTAGAGAAAAGGAGAAAAACCCTATGGGAGAAAATTCCTCTCCAAAAGAGAGAACAAAACAAAAGTAAAAGGAAGGAGGACTCCTTAGGACCCCCCAAGGAAAACTTCCTTCACCCCTAACATTGATCATAACTAAAGATAGTGAGGAGATGCCAAAGGTTTATTGAGGATGTTAGCAACCTACTACTCCATAGGAAAATACTCCAAAGAAAGAACACCATCCTAAATGAGTTGTTGAATAAAGTGCATGTGGATATCAATATGCTTAGTGTGTTGATGCTCCACGGGGCTGCAAGAAATATGTATGGTAGTCTAGTTATCAAACCAAAGAATAGTGGGATGATCAAGAGGAAAGTAAAACTCAACCATCAATTGTTGAAGCCAAAGAACCTCTTGACTAGCCAAGACAACTCCTCGATACTCAACCTCAATTGATGATAATGCAATAGTAGTTTGCTTCTTACAAGACCAAGCAACTAGACTAGAACCAAGACAAAAATCAAAGCCAGAAGTAGACTTGTGATCATCGACATCACAAGCCCAATCTGAGTTAGTGAAGCCCAGAATCTCAGTAGCACTAGATGTGTAGTGAATTCCAAATTGTGTAGTTCCCTGAATGTACCGTAAGATACACTTGGCTACCTTCCAATGACTCTCATGAGGATCTTGAGAGAAACAGGAGACAAGACCAATTGCAAAGCAAATATCAAGATGATTATGTGTTAAGTACAAAAGGCTACCAACCAACTACCGATACAAATTAGCATCAATAGATGGAGTAGTACAACTAGTGGACAACACAACACCTGACTGAAAAGGAGTAGTGGCTGGCTTGCAATCAGCAATCCCAAACCTTTGAAGCAAATCAAGAGCATACTTTTGCTGGAAAATAAAAATATTAGCAGAAGACTGATGGATTTGAAGACCAAGGAAGTAATGCAACAAACCAAGATCTACCAAGATCTATCATATCAAAATGCTCCATCAAAGCTCACTTAGTGTCCTCAATCATGGCAAGAGGACTCCTTGTGAGAATTGAGTCATCCACATAAAGAACAAGAATGAGAATATCCCCTCAATGCCTTTGAATGTAAACTATAGGATCATAGTGACATCTAGTTAATCCAGAAGCAAGCAAGAAACTATCCATCTTCTCATACCAAACTCTAGGAGCCTGTTTGAGACCATATAATGAATGTTAGATCCTTCAAAAAATTGAAGGGTCTTGCACAAAGCTGGGTAGTTGCTCCATATAGATCTCCTCATGAAGATCACCATGCAAGAAAGCATTATTCACATCCATTTGATACACTGACCATCCCTGAGATGCATCAATAGAAATCGCAAGGCATATAAAATCCATCTTTGGGATAGGAGAAAAGGTCTCAAAATAGTCAATACCCTCAACCTAAGAAAAGCCCTTAGCCACTAGACAAGCCTTATACTTATTAATAGAACCATTAGCTAAAAAACTTGGTATGATACACCCACTTGCACCAAACCAACTTTCTTCCCTTAGGAAGAGGAACCAAATCCCAAGTATGATTCTTCATCAAGGAGGAATACTCCTCTATCATAGCACTATCCCATTCCAGAATACTTGAAGCATCCAAAAAATTTTGAGGATTAGTAGAAACTGCATGACTCAAAAGACTAATACTTGAAGTGTGGGAACAAGTGTAGTGTGTAGCTATGGGATCACCTACAAGAGAACCAACATCCTCAAGAAGTGTACAATCCCATAAAGGTCTATGGGGTGAATGTGGAGGAGAAGGAGAAGATGGAGTAATATCAACAAAATATCTATACCATCATCAAGAACAAAATCATCAGGGACAACATCATTACAAGCATCATCATCATCATCCTCTGGAAGCACAACATCCTCTAAAGAAGAACTAGGAAGAAGAGAGGGAGAAAATTGTTATGGAGAATCCTTAAAAGTGAAAGACTCATCAAATTTAACATCACAATGAAAATGAACCTCTCGAGTGATAGGATCAAATAATCAATAACCCTTCACATCCTCACAATAGCCAACAAAAATGAACCACAAAAATTTCTTCTCCATTTCCTTATACCTGCCATCTAGAATGAATTTCCATGCATCACTCCCAAATACTCTAAAGTAGGAAACCTTGGGCTTGACATGAGACCAAGCCTCCTTGGGAGTCATATTTTGCATTTCCTTGTGGGTCATATGGTTCTAAATGTAGTTGGCACAATTGATAGCCTCTTCCCAAAATACAGGAGCCATGGATCTAGAAAGGAGCATACAATTGGCCATCTCCCATAAAGTTCTATGCTTCCACTCAACTACACCATTCTATTGAGGAGTGTATGGTACTATGTGCTGATGAAGAATACCCTTAGTATGACAAAATTCTTGAAACGCCTGATTGACATACTCCCCCCATTATTTGTATGAATCTTCTTAAGAGAATGCCCTAACTGCTTCTCCACAAATGCAAGGAAGGTCATGAAATGTCAAAGAACCTCATCCTTATACTTTAAAAAGTACACCCAAGTGCGCCTAGAAAAATCAATGAAGGTGAGCACATATTTGGCCCCTGAAAAAGGAGTGGGGAATGCCATGAGGTCACTATGCACCAACTCAAGGGGTGTCAAAGCATGTGTGGGAATACCCTTCAGAAAAGGATCCCTATGATGTTTTCCAAGCACACAACCTTGACAAAATCCATCTAAACAAGAGATCTGAGGTAGATCAATTACCAAATTTTGTGTGCTCATTTGCTAAAGATATCTATAATTTAGGTGCCCAAACTGTTCGTGTCAAATCTTGCTCAAAGAATCTGCATGAGCAATAAGTGATGATCCTGATGAAGACTCAAATCCATCAAACCTATACAAATTGGCTGCATGATCAACTATGCCTATAGCAATGACCTTCTCAGTATCTTGCATATCTTGAATGGCCACTTCAGTAGGAGAGAACTCAACAATTCTTCCATCACCATGATTGCAAATTTGACAGACAGAGAGTAGATTCTATGAAATATTAGGAATAAGAACATCATCAATCCTACCATGTCACATATGAATTGAGCCTATCCCCAAAAATTGAATTTGAGAAGATTTCCTAACAAAAATATGTGAATTTTGACTATTAGAAAGAGAATCAAGAAGATCCATAGTATGATTCATGAGATGAGAAGCACCAGAATCAAGAATCCAATTGGAACTGGTAGAGGACAAAGTTGTAGCTGAGAGAGCTTTCCCTTTTCCCGAGGAAGAAAACTTAGGCAATAAAAGATTATGCTTCCTCATAGCTTCCTCCAATGCTGCTAGCCTCGCAAAACAATGTGCATCATTATGCCTATATTTTCCACAAAATGAATAGTTCTTCTTCTTCTTAGAATTAGAAGATGAATCGCTTGAGTTAGAAGAAGGAGGTGGAGGATAATCCTTCTGATCAGTCTTTGCCTTAGGCTTGGAGGAAGGCTCACTACCTGAAGATGAATCTATCTTGTGTTTCTTCTTATTCTTACCCTTGACCTTGGAAGATTGAGCCATTAAAGCATGACTCTTAGGAAGAGCATCCATTTGAATCAACTTGGCCTACTCCCTCGTCAATCGATCATAAAACTCCTCAAAAGAAGGAATCTTATGATCTTCCCCCATAGCATCCATAGTAGAATATAAGGTAGAGGAAAAAACTTGAAAAAGAACTCTAAGCTTAGATAGGATCAAGAAAATACACTCTTTAGCTTGGGTATGTGTAGGATCATGATGGGTATGTGTAGGGTATGTGGTTGAGACTTTTTTTTAACCCAAAATTGATGAAATGAAAAGGGTTTTTAAAGGAGATTCTCAGCTTTCCACCAATATAAATTATGCTTTACTTTTAATTTAATTAATAATTATTATTCATTTTCTATTTGAATTACAATTAAAGTCCTGATTGATAGGTTGATTGAAAAACATCTATAGCTTTCAAACAGTATCACATTTTTTGAATCTGAAACATGCATCACATTCTATACTTCACATACTATAGGATTAAAAAAATAAGGAGGTCAGACATACTCATTTTATATTTTTAAAAAGTTGTAAAAAAAAATCATAATTAATTATTTACTTGGAAAAAATTACAAAAATATGCATCACATCGGGACATGAGTCCTCTACTTATATCTAAAATCTTTGTAAAAATATTATCATTTTATTGTGGTTAGGTTGGTCAAATAGACACCTACTTCTTATTTCTTTCTGAATTTAAGTACTACTATATTGAAATTTCAAATTTTCACTAAATAGATTTTTTTTTTTTTAAACCTAGTAGTTTAGAAACTACATTCAATTTTCTACATATTCTATTCTTACATATTTTTGAAATAATATAGATAACTTATTCAAGTTTTTATGAAAAGTTGCCTAACTTTGATTTTTCTAAATTTTTTGCCACTTAAGGGCCTATTTTTTCCATGATGATCCTACACATACCCTCTTCTTTGGCATGACCACGTCATTTTAATTGAGACAAAATAAACTTGAATTGTGTAAGAAAATCCTGAATAGAAGGAAAAGCATCTGGAGAGAGAGGAGTGTGATCAGCTTCAAGCTACAAGATCCTAAACTGATTGACCTTACCATACAATTTTGCAAGCTTATCCCACACCTCTTTAGGTGTTTTACATTCAAAAATATGAAACAAAAAATTATTAGACACATGAAGACCTATGAGTCCTTTAGCCTCATCCATTTTCCTTCTATGAAAAAATTGCTCAA
The DNA here is from genome assembly GCA_007258455.2 of Sequoia sempervirens. NCBI lineage: Eukaryota > Viridiplantae > Streptophyta > Pinopsida > Cupressales > Cupressaceae > Sequoia > Sequoia sempervirens. The sequence goes on along the minus strand of VDFB02270651.1, from coordinate 595,162,708 downwards.
ATATTTGTGTGAGTTCGGGTTGGTTGACATCCAACAATTGCCATAGACCCTGAGATTGCAACAATTGTGACATCTTGAGCTTCCATGTGTGATGGTTGTGCGGAGTGAGAAAATCAATCCTAGGGTATGACATGATATACAAGAGCACTCAAAGGACTAAAATGCAAAATACACCCCCCAAATTATATTCAAACTAATTTTACAATTTACAAGCATCAAATTTTCCAAAAGATATAATAGTTACAACTTACAACTTCAGGCTAGCAAAAAAGCATAAAATGAAAAATTTTATAGAAAAAACCTCATCCATAGTGAAGATCATTGAAGTAGCTTTCTGATCGTAGCTCATTTGTTGAAAACGAACTCCATTTGTAAAAATTGTGCAAATTTAAAAAAAAAGGCCTATTTTAGGCACTTTTGGAGCTCTCGGTCACACCATATGATCTATAATCACAAACAAAGTACTCCAACACCATGCCAAGATCCAATAAGGAAGTGATAAGTCACTAATGCTAGTAAAGGTATTGCCAAGTCACCAAGGAGAATGAGCCAAACATAGTCGAGGTACTGCTAGGTCACCAAGGAGAACAGGCCAAGCACCAACTAGAACGGGCCAAACACAGTTGAGGTACTACCAAGACTCGTAGGAATAAAGTAAGAACACAACACATTAGGTAGGCTGATGTTAGAATGAAAAAATGATGGGCTATTTAATGCCGTAGGAGAACATCGACTTGCCCAATGTGGGACTAAAGTGCTCCTCTATAGAGAATTTGGAAGAGCCCACAGCAAAGCCTAATTCCAAAGATGCTTTGAAAAAACTAGGAAAAGACTAAAGTTATTTATCACAACATAAAGCAAAAAAAATGCAGAGTCAAGGAGATAGTACACACATTGCAAGAGATGAGGCCTTTGACAAGAAGCAAAAGCCCAAATTTGAAACTTCTTAAAAAATGAACACCCATAGAGGGGTATAGATCTCCCTTCTTGACTTCACCGCCTCCCAGAAAGCCACCATTACTGACTTTGTCCCATCATTGGGAGCAACCAACTCCATTCCAACCCAAAAGCAGTCTGTAAGCAATTGGTACACAACACTATACCATCTCCACCTACAAAGGCATCTCCAAGGCTGTAAAGATTGGAGCCCAGGCCTCCAACGCAAGGATCTCAAGGGAAGCCAAGTTGCTGATCGAGTGAAGGGGGCGTTGGCTAAAAAATTGTTTCCCTTTGACAACAAGGGAATTTATACCATTCTTATAACAGACGTTGTTTGCATGACTCCATTGCTCAGCTGGTGAAAAATCTTACCAAGGAAGGGGTAGGTTGGTTGACTACTCTGATACCATATTGGTGTTCCCAGAACAACAACCTGCAACCTTCACAATTGTAGAGAAGCAACCTAAAAATGATGCTATTTCACTAGTTGATGATTTACATTGAGAATAATGAGGATTTATAATGTACAAAGGCCTTGTAAAGAAGGCACGAGGAAAATATGGAGAGACAACATGGGAAAGCAAGTGACTACCCTCCATCAATGCATAGACCAAAAAAATAGATGCAACTACTTACTAAGTTGGACTTAATATTGTGCAACAAATAAACAAACTCTCCAACAATAAATATCCTTGATTTTGGCATAAATTCAATAATTATTTACAATTGAACTAATATCAAATAAGGTTTAAACTAACCATACAAAGCAACTTACAAAAAACAAGCTACAAATGGTATGAACCAAAGATCTATCAAATATCATCACACTTCATCATCATCATAACTAAACTTTATCTAACATTGAAAAAAAGGAACCATGCAAATATAAGAAACCACAAGTAGAACACCAAAATTCAATGCTTGCTTGTATTGATTTTAAAATTTTGGTTACATTAATGCCAATTTCAACAACCTTTTTACAATGAGAGAATACTTCCTTTTATAGGAAAGAACAACAAAACCTAGTGCACAATCAATGGTAGAGATAATCTCAACACCAAGGGTCAAGATTACATTTGTATTTCATACTTGGAGTGCATTAACTTTTTTCCACACATATTCATCATCTATCTCCAATTGAATTCAATTACAATCCTCCTTGGGAATTATACAAAATATTGCCTCTCTAATCCTTCAAACCACTTTGCATAATTGACACGCCAATGACACATAACTAACAAATAGTTGGCATTAACATGGCATTAAATTCATTTGACTGCATTTAATTTCTGGTTCACTTTCAATTGTATATTCTATTATAGCTCCCCTATTTTGAGAAAATAAAATAACACCCTCTTCCTTATTGGGAATATAAGACATCTTGATCATATCTATAGCAATATTTCATTAATGTTTGGGCACAACTCCATATGTAAACACTTTAGTCAAAACATTATCCCTTGGCAAGTTTGGAACAAATTAGCAACCCATTAAAAATATGAACATAATTTATTATGTGTACTCATTTTGGACTTTTGATCTTCATCCTAAACATGCAAGTAACATAATGTATCATTAGCAAGAATTTTTTAAATCAAATTGGTATAACTTCTCAGATAGAAATAATCCCTTGAATTGTTTTGGTTGCATACCATTATACATGTAACCATAAACCATTAAGAAAATAACTTTGATATTAGATGTTATTACTTAAATACCAATAAAAGATATTTTTTATATTATTTTACCTCAATTTAAAAATATTTAAGATGCAATAAAAAAAAAATTGCATAAAGTGAATCATGGATATATGTAACAATGGGTAATGTTGGCTATTATATATATATAATCCTAATTTCCATTCATCTATCCTCATAAACCTAATTCAAGTTAGCACAACAATGTTTTATAGGGGAGAGACATAACAAAAGTACATAAGTTAAGGCAACCAAAACAATGAAGTCTCAACATCATCAACTAACCATGGCAATCCAATATCCAAATTGAGCTTACTTGATGGTGGAATTGAGAGTATTTAATGAATAAAGGATACCCCTTCTTAAAAATCTAGACTAGAGATATAACTACATTGATTTGTATGATCACATGCCCTTGACAATCATGCAATCTTCACGTTGATATTCTCACATTTTAACACTAATAAAAACTCATTGTCATGATTGATCCCTTACTTCTTGTAAATTTTCTGATTTATATTATGTTTATGCCTTCTATCATTGTCAGATTCCAATATCTTTGTTGACTCTTAATAATCGTCATTTGCAATTTATACAAAAAAAATGATAAGTGAAAGATTAGATGATTAATGAATTTGATGAAAAAATGGTATAAAAATTGTTATTGAAAAGAATCACATGATAAGTAGGAGGAAATTTCCACAACATGTCAAATTATGATATTGCTATCAGAATTCAACCATGTAGTTTTATGAGTCAAACTCGTTGAATCATGTTTCATGAGTAGTGGTTCACAAGAACCCATCTCTTGTGATAATGAATGGTCCATTAAACACTCATTGCATCTAAATGATACTCACAGAAGTGAAATACTGGACCTTAATAAAATCATTACACAAAAAATTAGTAAAGATGAATGATTGTTGTGGGAAAATGGAAATGACTTATCATTTGGCAGATGCATTCAGACTTCCACCCTCTTTCTGTAATGGACACAAGCTTTAAATGGAATGAAAATACTGTGAAGGTACTAAGGGTTATTAGATATTGCAAACGCAAGATCTCCATAATAAAACTTTAGCAGTAGTTCAATGTGTCATAGATGAAGGAGGATCAAGGCATGGTTATAAATACTGTGAGACTTTAAGAGGTATCAAAGTATACCCTTCATATAATCAAATACTCCCACTGCTCAAATCTTATGAGGACAAAAATGATGTTGCGAGCAGGGAGGTGGTAAGGATGTATGAGAAGATCCCAGATAGAGATGTTTTAGAAAAAATGAGGGGGCTAATGCAAATTGTGGGCATGTGGGATAGACATTAAAGTGAATAGGAAAAGTCACGCAATAAGAGAAATTTTGTAACCAATGTTGAGACTAAGATCATTTCATGTAAAATTATATCATTTTTCTCTTATAGGATAGTAATCATCAATTGGCTAGTCTTGTATCATCTAAGTGGTTTTTAATGATAATTTAATATCACTTAAAAATTCCATACTACATATATATAAAAGAGATAGTCTAAAAATACATCTAGTATCGTTAAGATAATTTTTTCATTAAGCTAAAATATTATCGATAATGTAATGTAATTGACTTTGTATGATTTTATTGAGTGTGAGGTTATAAACCAACTTAAAAAAAAGAATCAATGATAAGGTCCTCATCTTAGTAATGAAGGATGCATAGTAATATTCATGATTGTTATGTACCTTAGAGCATAGACTTGTAGCTCATTTTCTCATTGATTACAATAAAACCACCCTCAAGAATGTTACAAGAAAGGAAGGAAGTTGGGTTGTTAATAAATGGCATAGTACTACTATAGATAGTCCTATCCTTCTAAGGAAGTCTTTGAGTCACAAGGTATCATTGAAATCTATGAGGAATCATGATAAAGCTTTGTAGACTTATAAATGGGGAGGACAGTCACATGTGTGATGACTATTATGGTATTAGAAAGATAATTAAGGAACTCTATTCAACAAGTCTTAATTCGTTAACCAAGTATGTAAACTACACAATATATTATCCCAAGGCTATTGTATATCCATAATCATAACAGATATAGTTACACATATGGTCACGATAATCATGGTTGTCCTTAATATTAGAAAAAAATATTATTGTATGTTGTATTATACGGGTCTTATCAATTCAAAATTATCATGGTAACTAATAGTATTCAAGAAATATACAAATTATTATAAAACTATTATAATTTCTTACCTCATTAAGGTGAAATTTCCTTATCAATACCAATGCTAATCATGACACTTGGGACCTGTCTATCCTCAAACTCTAACATTGACCTCTAGACATATTGATGACCATTGTTAAATAAATGACTACCATAAATGGGAGAAGTATTATCATGATGAATTCCATGCACCTAGTCATCTATGATAGAACAATAATCTCTCTATTAATAATCACATACTATTGAAGAATTGTCATCAAGGTCACAAGACTTTATTCATAAAGACTATCATAAAGATGGGAGAATCTATTTAAATACATAACCTTGTCAAACATATAAAGTAGGTTTTCATCAAGGAAGGAGATAGTCATTGTAGCATAACACTTTTGCATAGTTATTATTTTATTTCATTGTGTAATAACAAAAAAATAAAAATTCTTGAAAGGACTATTACACAATGGTCATAAGAACAATCACACCAATCTTGTGATAGTAAAAATCTACCTATATGCCCTGAATTTTTCATCGAGCCATGGGCACTATCATGTCCCATTCTAAAAACTAACTTAGGATAATAATCATGTCTAAACTACTAAAGGAGTATTAATACAACTATTATAGTCAAGGTGTCATGGAAGAAATGGTGTTATTAGAGAAATTTGACAATCAAGGAGGGTTGTCCTATCTTTAAACCCTTATTGTATACTTAAGAAGATGGTATTGAACATTCAAAGGGACTTCAAAAACCACACTAGATTCAAGGTTAATCACATTTGTAATAAAAAATCCTAGCTAAACCATAATGATGAGAATGGGTTGTACAAATACTGTCAAATAGAAAAAAGAGGTTGCTAAGGTAAAAGGAGTTGTATCAATTTTCTTATGAAAGATAACCAAAGTTCAAATATTTCCCACTCATTATATCCTACCATAATACGTAGAGGGGTGATTATGTGCAAAATTATCATATTTTATCTTGTTCCAAGTAACTAGGAAGATAGTTAAACACCCTTTAAACACTATCATGTATGGTTAGGTGCTCCTAGTTACTGTGTCAGTCAATTACATGCCCATGTCGCATGCACTTTATTTCCCCTTAAATTGATTCATGGTGTCCCATTCTAGCAATTAATCCAAACAAAATAACTATACAAAGTGGAAAGGGTAATTGTGAGTCCCCCTCTCCCATTTCTAGCTAGTCAAGCATCTTTTTATTTTCTTGAAGTGTTCCCCCCCTTCTTTTTTTCTCTTTGTCCACCTCCTCCAAATTTTTTATTTCATACATATGTAGGTTTATGAGAATAGTTCAATAAGTGTCCATGTTTTCATAAAATAAATCTTTGATAGATACCCCAACAATGTATATGCAGTCTATGCATCTAATTTTATGAAGACAACATCATAGTCTAAATTGTCAAATATTCAAAACAAAAATAAAAATATTTTTTCTCTTTCTAGAAACTAAAAGTAAAACCTTGTTCCTTCATTATTAGTATAGGTGTGACATGATGCACATTATTATAGTGCAATCCTATTTTCTAGATCACTTCATTTAGCAACACCAATAATATCCACAAGAGCATTTTGCCTATCTAAATGACGAAAACATATCACATCTCTCAGAAAAATTTCTCTTGCAACAATCTTGAAGATAAATTTTGTTGTAGTGTGGCAATCGACACATACCAAAGGTTCTATAGGTGCATCTAACAAACCAAAAAGAAAATTCCAACTTTTCACTGTGGTGGTAAAGAAATTGTTTTTTCCCTCCTTTTCCACATCACTAAGTACATGTCTTGAATCTTGAGAATACCATGCTTCCTTCATCTCCCAACCTAATCTCGCCAACTTTGTATAGATCTCTTATCTGTTGTGGATGTGATCTATCCCCTACATGACAAGAAAACACCATTTTATGGCCTTCAATCCAACTACATCCAAGGATCTCTTGAATACCTTTATCATTTATCAATCCCCTTACCATTCAAACCTTACACCACTTGCCCACATCTGCATAGAATTTTGAGAGTAGAAAAAAGTCACAACATTTTTAGGATCGAAGTAAAAAAATGATGTCATTGTAAATACTCCTAAATCTATATCCATATGTGATCTACAACACCAAGAAAACATATCCACACAACCACCACAAAGTCTTAATCATAAAGTTAAGGGTGTTCTCAATGTACTCAACATAGACAAGAAGAGAAGCTCAAACATACACACAATGATCAATGATAGGTGTAGTGCAACAAGAACTACTCATCTTATTTAAGTATATAAACCCTCATCCACTAAACCTTGTAAATTCCAAAATTGAATCCCCTATTTCTTATAGCCAGCTAATAAAAATAATCATGACAGGAAAAATAGATAACAACAAGAACATAGAGGAATTTTTCCTAGCCAATAAATTAAAAAACATTAAACAATATATTCAACATAAAAAAAAAAACATAGATGTATAAACCATTCAAAGACAATTTCTACTATGTTTCAAAATAAAGTTTTCTCTTATTGTAGCTTCAGAAAATGAAATACATAGAGGATAATATAAAGAGTTTCATACTCAAAAGAAAAAACAATGCATCTCCTAAACTAACCATGAAACACATGCTTTATTTGCTGAAAGTAGAAAAAAAAAGGTTTAAAAGATATCTACTTTAAAATAGAGCAACCAATTAAGATTAGCCACACTAGAAAAAACAAGAATCTCTTCATATCAATTATCTCTTCTTGATAAGAGTCTACCAAGTCAGCATCAATTATCCACATACTCTCCCTTGATGCTAAGAGGACTCACAATCTGATCTCAAAGTGACAAAAACTGATCTTTTGCAATTGCTTTGGTGAAGATATCTGCTAACTGATCTTGAGTGCTGATGTGTTTCAATTCAACTTCCTTCTTCTATACTAAATCATAGATGAAGTTATACTTCAAATCAAAATGCTTTGTTCGACTGTGATGAACCAGATTCTTTGCTAACTTGATGGCACTTACATTGTCACAATAAATCACTATAGGCTGAATCTTCTACTCTCTAATTTCTTCTAAAAATTTTCTAAGCCAAAGAACTTGTGTACTTGTCGAGGTAACAACAACGTACTTTGCTTTTGTGGATGAGAGAGAAACCATGCTTTGTTTTTTGGAACTCCAAGTAATCAACCCAAAACCAAAAGATAAAAAATTTCCAGATGTAGACTTACAATCATCCACACTACCTCCCCAATCTGAATCACTAAAGCCAACAAGATTGGATCTTTTAGAAGAGTAGTAATGAATACCAAAATCTAGAGTTCCTTTCACATACCTCAAAATTATTTTAGCTTCCTTCATGTCTATTTCTGATGAATTTTTCATATACCTTGAAACAAGTGAAACTGAATATGCAATATCAGGCCTTGTGTGGGTTAGAAACATCAAACTCCCAACTATACTTTTATAAGTTGTCTCATCAACTAATTCAACACCATCATTCCTACTCAAAACAATTCCATGAACACTTGGAGTGGAGTATGGTTTACAATCAACCATGTCAAACTTCTTCAACATATCTTTTGCATATTTGGTTTGACAAATAAATATTTCATTCTTACATTGATAAACCTCCATTCCTAAAAAATATTTCATAAGACCAAGATCTTCATCTCAAATTATTTCATCATTGCAATTTTAAACTCATCTTTCATCTCAGAACTGCTATCCATATACAACAAATCATCAACATACAAACTTATAATAAGAATATCATTACCTTCTTGTTTATAGTAAAGGGTAGGTTCACTCTTACTTCTCTTGGAGCCATTGTCCTGAAAGTATCCCTCAATTCTTGCATACCATGCTCTTAGTGCTTGCTTGAGGCCATACAAAGCCTTCTTCAATTTGTAGACATGATTCTCTTTTCCTTCCACTTGAAAATATTGTGGTTGTTCCACATATACTTCCTCTTCTAAGCACCCATTCAAGAAGGCACTTTTCACATCAATATACTGTGTGCTCCAATTCTTTTGAGCTGCTAATGAAATCAACATTCTAATGGTCTCTTGTATTGCAACTGGTGCAAATGTCTCTTCATAATCAATCCAATGCTTTTGTGTGAAGCCTTTAGCAACTAATCTTGCCTTATGCCTTTCAACACTTCCATGACTATTATGCTTAGTCTTGTAGACCCATTTGGTGCCAATCTTCTTCTTATCATGTGGAAGATCTGTAAGCTCCCAAGTATCATTCAAGCTTAAAACTATGAAAATTTAAATGGCCATACCTAAGATGCCAAAACCAACTTGTATCTTCATATGCCATATTGGAAAGGCTGTTGTTATGTTCACCAAATCTCAATGGGAACATCCTATTTTTTGTCATAGGAACAACTATCACTACTCTATTGCCCTGACTCTTATCATAAATTGTACATTTCTTATTTTCAAAGACAACTCGATAGTTCTTCTCACACAATTGTCCAACACTTAAAAATTATGTTTTAACTCAGGAGTGTAATAAATATCTTTAACACTCTTCATACCTTCTTTTGTGTGGACCTCCATAACTCCTTTCGCAGCAACCTCTAATGATTTATCATCACCAAGCTGATCTTTGACTTGAAAATTTCATCCTTTGTTGAAAACAATTTCCCATTTCTTGACATATGGTTAGAGCATCCAAAATCTAGGTACCAAACATCTTTACTAGTATTTTCTCCTTTAGCATAAGATAAAAATAAATCATCTAGAGGATTTTCATCACCTTCTTGAGCATAATTAAAACTTTTACCTTCTTTTAATCTACATTCTCTTTCAAAATGACCATACCTATTACAATGGTAACATTGAACATTCCATTTATCAAATCTAGCTCTACCTCTTCCTTTGGAACCACCTCTTCCTCTTGAACCACCTCTACCTCTACCTCTTGAGTTATTCTGATTTTGACCTTTACCTTGGCCTTGATTGCTTTTGCCACTACTGCTGCCATCTTCATTCTTTGTGATTTGTACTTTGGAGGAAAAGGCTTTCTCAACACTTTCTCCAAAATAATCTTTTAGTCTTTCTTCATGTGAGATCAAAGATCCAACAAGGTGATTGAATTGAAGGGTTTCTAAATCCTTGCTTTCTTCCATGATTATGGCAACATGATTCCATCTTGGTGTGAGAGACCCCAACACCTTTTTATCAGAACCTCAGTGTTCACAGTTTCTCCAAGTGTAGTGATCTTATTGATCACATCTTTTACTCTAACACAATACTCACTCATACTTTCACCTTCTTGCATCTTTAAATTCTCAAATTCTCTCTTCAATGTTTGTAACTTGACAACTTGGACTTGGTCACTACCTTGGTAAGCTTCTTTTAGAGTCTTCCAGGCATCCTTAGTTGTCATTGCACCTACAATTCTTGGAAATAGACTCTTATCTAGAGCTATTTTAATATGAAACAATTCTTGAAAATTCTTCTTCTTAGCCTCCCTCTGAGCTATTTTTTCATTGGTTGTGAGGGCATTCCAATCAGTTGGATCTTCATAACCTAATTCAACAATCTCCCACAAATATTTTCCTATAAAAAAAGTCATTATTTTTATGCACCAATAATCATGTACTCATTTCCATCAAACTCTTGAATGGCAAAGGTGTTAGAATTTGACATGATAATCTTTGGCGAAGTTCCAACTACTAGATCTTAAACCCAAAAGAAAATACTTACTCTAATACCAATTGTAAATTCTAAAATTGAATGCCTTGGTTCTTACAGTTAGTTGATAAAAATAATCATGACAGGAAAATAAGATAGCAACAAGAACATATAGGAACTGTTCCCAGCCAACGAATTAATAGACATTAAACAATATATTCAGCGTAAAAAAACATAGATATATAAGCCATTCAAAGACAATTTATACTCTATTTCAAAACAGAGTTTTCTCTTATTGCAGCTTTAGAAAATGAAATACATAGAGGATAATATAAAGAGTTCAATAATCAAGAAAGAAAAAAACAATGCATCTCCTAAACTAAGCATGAAACACATGCTTTATTTGCTAAAAGTAGAAAAAAAAATACAAAGCTTTAAAAAAAATCTACTTTAAAATAAAATGACTAGCTAAGATTAGCCATGTTGGAAAAAACAAGGATCTCTTCATATCAATTATCTCTTCTTGATAAGAGTCTACCAAGTCAGCATCAATTATCCACAAACCTGAATGGCTACATACACAATACACAAGAAAAACTTATATTGTTAGGATATGTTCAGAAGTGCTTCATTAATTCAAACATTTTGAGAGCAACCTTGCAAAATCCATTTTGTGCACATCTTGCAAACATCTATTCCATGAGACCACATTTCTTTGAGGCATTTTGTTAAACAGATCACGAGCCTTGTCTATGCTTACACATTTTTCATACATGTGTATCAAAGCATTTCCAACTATAATATTTGAGAAAATTCCTCTTTCCATAATGCTTTTGTGGATGTTTGTACCGTGTCCCAAAACTCCCATTTGAACATGGTTGGTTTAAAGTTTCATAAACTTTGTCAACACATCCATTTTGTTCATATTCTGCAATCATGACACTCCATGAGACCAAATTTCTGAGGCACATTGTCAAACAATTTGAGTGCCTTGTCTATGCTCAGAAGCATGTCTACCACTCTAGTTGCAACAACATCATCTGAAAAAATTCCTCTTTCCTTTACATGCTTTGATGGATGTACATACCCTGTTCCATAGCTCCCATTTGGCAGAGGATGCGAGGATGTTGACAAAGGCTGTAGATTCTAGATTTACACTCGTCAATTGCATATTTAAGGCCTTTTCAACAAATCCATTTTGTGAATATCCTACAATCACGACATTCCATGAGAACACATCTCTTTGAGGCATTAAGTCAAACAGTTCACGTGACTGTCTATGCATCCACATTTTGCATACATGTCTACCAGGTCAGTTGCGACTACATCTTACAAAATCCCTCTATCTTTTATCCTGAGAATTGTGTGGATAGCCTATTCCAAAGCTCCCATTTCAACACAGGTAGGGAGGATGTTGGAAATGGTTGAGGACTCTCACTTTACACCTGCCAATACATTTGTTTGAAATTTTGTAAAACTTTTCAACAAACCCATTTTGTGCATTTCCTAGTTTATTACAGAAACAATGCGACTCGGGAAGAAACCCATGTCTTCTTACACTGCAGTAACTTTGAGCTATGCACGAGGGTGGGCAAGAGGTAGCTTAAAAAAATTAAATTCACAACCAATCCACAAATGGACTTTGTTAATGGGGAATGGGAAAGGGACTGTTTATGGCTGGGCCCCACATTAGCCATTCTTAGAGTGTATTGGTTAAGCCCAACCAGTGAAATCGGGCAGCATGAACAATGATGGGTAGCAGAAGGGGGCGTTGGCGGCTTGGAACGTGTGAAGAGACTGGTTGGTCGATCTGTGCCCACAATGGTATGGTGATAGCTAGCAATGGCACCTTGGTGTGCAATAGGTACACCGAAGAGTTGCAGAAGGTCAATTAGGGAGAGTTTTTTTCTGATTTTTTTTGCAAATCATAGCCTTCTGTTTAGAATGTGGATAGAAAACTTTAGAATATGAGCATCATGATTGCTTTATAAATCTGTATGATGAGTTTTATGTATTCAAAATTCAGAAATTTACATCTAAAGTTTGAATCTAAAACTGCCATACATAAGATAAGGATGGGAAGCACATTCTCTCAAATAAGGTAAACTACTTAAAAAAATTCAGATCTTCATTTGACAAGTCACTATAGTAAATGGGATCCTAAATAATAGCAAGTCAAATTATATGATGGTCCTTTGTGTTCTTGATAGATCTCATTTGAACATAAAATTATTCATTGTACATTCAGTTCATTGTCAAAATTTGATTAGTTTTATTAGCCAGTTATTATAGTCAGTATATAACATTAAAATGAAAAAATGCATTATCAAACTGGAAGATAAATATTATTTAGAATTTGAAAATATTGGACTAAATTCATTATCAAACTGGAATATGTGCAATTTTTATTTTCCCATTTGATTGTTTTAGTTGTGTTTTGGCTCTTCCAAACTCTTCCTCGCTGGTATTGACCTTTGACTACTCCAATTTTGCAAGTTGTAGCTTGAAAATAAGATTTCCACATTTAGGTATGGTGGTGAGAAAATCACTTAAACTTATTATCTGCTTGCCCATCTATTTACAATAATTTTAATAGAATCCTTATTTGTTGTTTTTCTTACAGTACAACATGGCTTCCAAAGAGGTCTATAATATTCACCTCCTCTACCTTATCAACAAAAGCTTACCATTTGTATTTTGAATAATTTTGGGGCTTCCATGGTGTCCCTCAAAATATGCTTATTTTTGGACATTGGACATTAGGCTTAGGTGTGTTGTATTTCGACATGAACTATGAAAATGAAGCCAAATACTTTAATTAATGGATATATGCTTCATGCGTGTGTTGAATACACTTAGGTGTTTGATTTGAGCCAAACACATTGGCACTCTGTTTTGTCATGCTTAAGGAGTAGATTTTTGTTATTGATTCAAGATAGAGATGAGTATTCTATTAGAGTACTTATCATTTTAGTGTGTTGGTGGTTCTTAATAGTTTTTATATAGAAAACAATTACTCTATCAAGTTTTTGGAAAAATGATCTATTCTATGAAGTGTGCATTCCACCATGTATTCTAGATGTATTATCAATTTTACTATTTTACTTATACAAAATGTAATGAGGCATGATAAAAAGTCACAATGTGACTACTATAGATGTAAGACATTTGATATGGCCAAAAAAGAAAAAACTCATTAATTTTGGAGAAGAAACATAGCTACGGAAGAATGGCTACTCATGACTCAATGACTGTTGTTTTATGGGCATTTAATATTTCAGAATGTGCTACTTTTTCAGGCTTACTCATGCTGTGGTGAGTTTCTTGGGCCTCAAAACTAGATATTTGTTGGAGAGAAATTACAAGTAAATAATGAAGTTTGGAGAACCTATGGGGCATAATTTAGTTAAGATAGTTTCAGAGTATACAATTCTTAATTCTACTTTTGAATCTATATAAAATTCATCATGTAATATTGTTGGTGTGGACTCAATAGAATGGCTAAAGTAGACTGCTTATGCAGTCTAGCTAGAAGACTTGCAAAATACTTATAACATGCTACTGATAAGAGGGTGAGTAAGCCCAAACCCTGACTTTGAGAATGCATGTTTTGAATAATGGATATAGGGATAGTCCCTCCTATTGTCTATGTAATGAAGCTATTGCATTATATAAGTAGTTCTCTATCCCATGTATGAAAAAGACTAGTCATCTTATGTTGGAGGATTAGAGTTGATGAATTAGATTGATCTGTAATATCATTTGGTTCTCAACCCCATAGTAATTATTGAATATTTTGATTTGACACCAATGCCTCGAGCAAAAAAGGAAGATGGGTTCTCATACCAGTTTGGAGTCTAAATTCATGAATAATTTTGTTAGGGATTAGTCAAGTTCTTGTTTCAATTGTATACCAATTTATCTATTACTTATAGGAAATCGAGTAGCTTGAGTTCTGATACTGGTTTGAATTTTGAGTTGGTGGTTGTTTACTACCATCTAGATTTTTCATTTCACTTACAACCCAGTGAAAGGTAACTAACCCAAGCAGGACCACAAACAAAACCAATTCAACAACATCAAGGATTAATAAGACTTAGAAAATAATATTCAAAGCTCACATTACAATTTGTTTCAGGCACGCAGCCTAACGACAGGGATGTACATCAAATCAAAGATTCAAACAACAACACTTGCAATAGGAATGCAACCCAAAAGTAAGGCTTTACAACTAACTCAGAAAAACTCAAAACTCAACTTGGACATCATCATCCTATGATGTCTACTAGGAAAGACATTCTAGCGATGACATGATAACCACGATTTTAAAAAGAAATCCCTAGAAAATTTTAAGCAGATGCAAATCATTTATGCAATGCACAAGTTTTAAAGAATACAATAAACTGAAAGTGACTTACCTGCAAATTCTGTGCCAATTGTGTAATGCCCCGCCACACAACCCTAGAGGAAGTTGCAATTAACTACTCAAAACATACTATTTTTTTTTTAAAGTACAATTAACATGGAAGTTCACTACCCATTTCCAACAACCTCTAAGGTTACAAGACTGAGATTACATTAAAACCCAAACAAGAAACATGAATTGAAACCATAACATTTAATTACTTAATAAATTAAGTACACATACATTCCATACATGATAAATTACATTCAAGCTTAAGAGATACCATGTGATTTCAGATAACAATAATTTACAATAAGATTACAACTCTCATTCCCCAAATGAGGTAAATCCAATAAACATGGTTACAAATTACATCTTCCACCTTGATAACATATGAGGGGTAGTAAAATACAATATCAACTGAAATGAATAATGCATGAAAAGAATCTAGATCC
The DNA here is from genome assembly GCA_007258455.2 of Sequoia sempervirens. NCBI lineage: Eukaryota > Viridiplantae > Streptophyta > Pinopsida > Cupressales > Cupressaceae > Sequoia > Sequoia sempervirens. Next base: position 595,147,383 of record VDFB02270651.1, on the reverse strand, counting down.
CACGAGCTCTCTGGAAATTTTGTCCACGTGAACAAGAACAAGACCCAACGGATTAAGGTGCATGTTCCACCCAACCATGTGATACTCGAAGGCTCACCCCTCGTGCTAGGAGATAGTAACAAGGATTCCTAGACAAGACCATTTGTTGATTATAAGGGTGAATAAATCTTGCAATATGAACTTAAATAGGTGAATACAATTTTGAAATATGTAGATTAACCTTTAGCCTTAGTGTGAAGAAAGAATGAGAGAGAGAGAGAGATAGAAGAATCATAAAACATGAAACAACAGATTTATGTGGAGAAAACCCAAAGGGAAAAAACTCCACCACCGAAAGAGAGAAAAGTATATTACTAATATTATGAAATATTACATGCAGCAATAGACTTCTCTTATCATCCCTATAAAATCCTATAGCACCCTATTACCTTGCAAACCTGCAAAAATGAATTGAATAACTCTAGCTCAAGGCCCTTATTTAAAGAGATTTGTGAGGATGAAAACCACCATGGTTTCACCAAACAATAGGCAGAAATACCACCTAGCAAAACCCATGCCTCCCTTCATGAAATGGTCATGACATCCTAAAAATAGCCTCTTACAGATGCTCTTACAGCTATCATAAGGAATAACTTATGCATGAGCACCTGGGGTCAAAGATAAAATATTCTGTCATAGGAATCTTTCATACTTGTCATAGGAATTTTTCATACTATCATAGCATCTTATGAGAACTGTCATACATGTCATAGATGCTCTTACAACATCCTAACAACCTCATTCTAGAAGATTCCAAGTGGGATGCCTAGCTATTTTTTCCTTTTACTAAATGACAAACGGTAAGAGTAACATTACATTTACATTGTCTCTTTCACCACCGTTGGTTAAACGGTTTCACCTCTTATGGGTAAATGTTGAAAAAAATTTAGGAGAATAATTAATTAAAGGATTTACAAGGTTTATGGTACCTAAATCCTAACATTCTCCCACTTGACATCATACATTTTAAATTACACCCATAGAGATAAAATTACATAGAATTAAGTATACAGTGATCAAGGCCCATTGCCTTTTTGCACCAGGAGAACTTTTCCATGGTGACTCTAGCTTCATAAGAGAATCTATAACATTATCCAAAGTGTCAACTTTTTCAATCAAGACATGTCCATTCTCAACCATTTCTTGCACAAAGTGATACTGAACATCAACATGCTTAGTACGAGCATGATACATAGGATTTTTAGCCAAACATATGGCACTTTGACTATCACATCCAATCCTCACTATCCTGCAATCAAAACCAATACCATTACTAAGTCTTTGTAACCAAACCACCTCCTTAGAGGCATGTGTAGTAGCCATATGCTCTAAATTCCCTAAAAGAAACATCTCTAGAAAATATCATCTTTCGTGTTAGTGGATTCCAAAGTTTATAACCTTTAATATTTTCACCATAACCTACAAAGATGTATTTATGAGATTTGGGATCCAATTTAGACTGCTTCTCTTTAGGCACATGAACAAAATCCTAACAACCAAAGACCCTTAAATGTGAAACTGAAGGTTTTTTACCCAACCACATTTCATAAGGTGTTTTATCAACAAGAGCTTTACAAGGAGACTTGTTAATTAAATAGCAAGCAGTACCAATAGCTTCTTCCCAAAAACATTTATCTAACTTAGCACTACTTAACATGCTCCTAGCTTTTTCCATTAATGTATGGTTCATTCTTTCTACTACCCCATTTTGTTGGGGTGTGTAAGGTGTAGTCTTTTGCCTAACAATTCCTGCATGTTTGTAAAACTCATCAAATTCCTTAGAACGGTATTCACCCCCATTGTCAGATCTCAATACTTTTATCTTATAATCTGTTTGATTTTTAACCAATGCCTCAAATTCCTTAAATTTGGTGAAAACTTCAGATTTTGTATGCATAAAATAAATCCAAGTATATCTTGAGTAATCATCAATGAAGGAAACATAATAACATGATCTACTCAAAGAATCTATATCCACTGGACCACATACATCCAAATGAATTATTTCTAATAATCCATTAGCTTTATTAGTTCCTTTAGGAAATGATGACCTGTTTTGTTTACCAAACACACAATCCTCACATAAATAATTTTTACCAACAGAATAATTAGAAATATCATCTACTAGTTTCTTATCAAGTATGGTCCTAAGACCTTTTTCACTAATGTGGCCCAATCTATGGTGCCACAACATACATGCATTTTTAGTGCTAGTTACAAATGAGGAGTTATAAAAAGTAGAGACATGTAATGTAAATGGATTCCCTGTCTGAGATCCTTTAGCAACAACCAAACTTCCCCTTACCATCCTACAACCAGACTTGTCAAATGTCACATTCATTCTAGAACCATTCAACTTGGAAACTAAAATTAAAATTTTTGTAAGTCCTAGAATATGTAAAACATCATCAAGGATTTTAACCCTCCCATCACTGAAACACAACTTTACCTTTCCTTTACCGACAATCTTTTGTGAGTTGTTATCACCCATGAAGACCTCTCCTCCATCATATTCTTTGTATGTAGAAAACCACTTCTTTTGAGGAGTCATATGGAAGGAAGCACCTAAATCAATAAGCCAAGCATCATTGCAAATTGTGTTAGCTGAAATAATCTAAGCATCAGAATCACTGTTATCAGAGGACTTTTCCATGAAGGAATATGCATTCATTTTATTATTTCTACATTCCTTCTTCACATGTCCTCATTTACCACAGTTCCAACACTTCACTTTGCTCTTTCCAAGGGTCTTAGATTGTCCTTTAGACTTATCCTTCTTATCCCCTTTCTCCTTGGGCCTACCTCGCACATGCAAGGAATCTTGGGAGCCATTATGCATGGTATTCCTTCTCATCTCCTTTGAAAGAAGTATGGGAATAACATTATCCATCTTAGGTTCTACACCACCACTTGTTATAACCATAATTAAATTTTCCCAAGATTCTAGAAAAGAGAAAATCAATAGAATACATTTATCCTCATCTTCTATTTTAACATCAATAGATGCAAGCTAACTTATAATCAAATTAAAAGCATTCAAATGTTCAGTAATAGAATCACCATTCTTCATCTTTAATGAATATAAACATCTTTTGAGATACAACTTGTTAGACAAACTCTTAGTTTGATAGATTTCACCTATCTTCCTCCAAAGCTTGTATGGTGTGTCTTCTGAAGAGACATTTAGGAGGATAGAATTAGTGAGACACAATAGAATGGTCCCTCATGCCTTCTTGTCTAAATTATTCCAATCTTCATCCGACAAGGTTGAAGTAGATGGCTTCTTATCAACTGAAACTGGTAACCACTGATCTCTCTCCTCAAGGAGATCCTCCACTTTCAACTTCCACATCTCGTAACTAGTTCCATTAAACCTCTCAATATCTTGATGAGAGGTGGAGGCCATGGTATACAATCTTTCATAAATCTACAAAACTCACAACACAAAAGCTCCCACTACAGCAAAAACCTTCAACACTTTAAAAGGAAAGTGCCCCTTAATAGAACAGTTAGCTCTAATACCAAATGTTGATTATCAAGGTGAAGAAAGCTTGCAATATGAACTTAAATAGGTGAATGCAAATCTGAAATATGTAGATTAAACTTTAGCCTTAGTGTGAAGAAAGAATGAGAGAGAGAGATAGAAGAATCATAACACATGCAACAACATATTTACATGGAGAAACGCCAAAGGGAAAAAAATGCACTACCGAAAGAGAGGAAAGTATATTACTAATATTATGAAATATACATGTAGCAATAGACTTCTCTTATCATCCTTGTAAAATCCTATAGCACCCTGTTACCTTGCAAACCTGCAAAATTGAATTGAATAACTCTAGCTCAAGGCCCCTATTTAAAGAGATTTGTGAGGATGAAAACCACCATGGTTTCACCAAACAATAGGCAGCAATACCACCTAGCAAAACCCACACCTCCCTTCATGAAATGGTCATGACATCCTAAAAATAGCCTCTTACAGATGCTCTTACAACTGTCATAAGGCATAACTTATGCATGAGCACCTGGGGTCAAAGATATCATATTCTATCATACTTGTCAGAGGAATATGTCATACTATCATAGAATCTTATGACAACTATCATACATGTCATAGATGCTCTTACAACATCCTAACAACCTCATTCTAGAAGATTCCAAGTGGGACCCCTAACTATTTTTTCCTTTTCCTAAATGACAAACGGTAATGGTAACACTACATTTACATTGTCTCTTTCACCACCGTTGGTTAAACGATTTCATCTCTTATGGGTAAATGTTGAAAAAAATTTAGGAGAATAATTAATTAAAGGATTTACAAGGTTGATGGCACCTAAATCCTAACACCATCCACCTCTAGAAACAAGCTCACACATAACTAAATTGAATTAAATACAAGTACAACATCACTTAACACAATAGTTACAATGCTTCTAGAGTTAAACAATCACTTACATCACTGATACAAACATACTGCTAACTTAGGAGAAGTGTCATCACAATGTTACATGGGATATCCTGGTAAATCTTCCTAGGTCCTGACTCGTATCTTGGGATATCCTGGAAACCTCTAACGACTCCCGACCCCTCATGTAAACCAATGCGGAATCAGTTATCTCTCGTAAAGATGAGATAACGATCTTTCCATTCCATGCCTTCTCATCCAATCCCAAGTCTATACAAGCCCTTGTTTCCATGAGTGAGACAAGATTAATCTTATTAAGTGTTTGATACTAGGGTATGTGCAAGATCATGATGGGCCAAAAAGTGGCAATATGTAACTGATATGATGGCCCATGTAGCTAATTACTTTTTTTTTACCCAAAACTGATGAAATAAAAAAGGTTTTTAAAGGAGATTCTCATCTTTCCACCAATATAAATTATGCTTTACTTTGAATTTAATAAATAATTATTATTAATTTTCTATTTGAATTATGACTAAAGTCTTGATTGATAGGTTGATTGAAAAGCATCTATAGCTTTCAAATAGTATTACATTTTTTGAATTCAAAACATGTGTCACATTCTATGCTTCACATACTATATGATTAAAAAAAGGAAAATTGAATTTCACGAAGTATTGACCAAGTTAAGGTGGTTAGACATACGATTTTTTATATTTTTAAAAAGTTGTAATAAAAAATTCATAATTAATTATTTACTTGGAAAAACATTACAAACAAATATGCATCACATCGGGACATGAGTCCTCTACTTATATCTAAAATCTTATAAAAAAATATTATCATTATATTGTGGTTAGGGTGTTCAGATAGAAACCTACTTATTTTTTTCTTGAAATTCAAGTACTACTACACTAAAATTTTAAATTTTCACCAATTAGATATATTTTTTTATAAAATAAACCTAGTAGCTTAGAAAATAAATTCAATTTGCTACAAATTCTATTCTTACATTTTTTTGAAATAATATAGATAAATTATTCAAATTTTTATGTCAAGTTGCCTAACTTTGATTTTTCTAAATTTTTCGCCACTTAAGGGTCTATTTTTTCCATAATGATCCTGCACATACCCACCACCTAAACCTCTAATAAGTTTATTTACAATATCACTAGATTAACTAACTTACAAAGAGTTACCCTGACACCACTTGGTGTGTCTGTGCTCATTGCAAGCCGCTCTTCTAAGACAACACGTGGAATAATTCCACAACCCAAGGGTACACAAGTGTGAACTAAGGATAATAAATCCCTATCAATGATATAAAGTCAACACATCCCATTCCTGATAACTAGGTATATAACTGGATCCATTAAGATGCACTTCCCAAGGCAATTCAAAGGTTGACTAACACATTATGACAACCCACAAAATTAAAAGAAAACCCAATTTGGAAGACTTGCATAACAGATAACTCCATTTCCCAACATCAAGAAAGAGAGATATCATGACGAAAGGACAATCGACAATTCAACAACCTACTTTAGGATTTCCTAAATCTAATTAACTCAATTAACATTACTTGCAAATACTCAAGAGTAAATAAAATTAAATTTGCAATGTTGAGAAATTTAAAACTAATAATTTTAATTCCATATTTCTCAATCATACATAATATTCAAAATCAAAATTTAAATAAAATCATTTGCTTATAAAATCAAGTTTTTTTTTTTTTTTTTTGCTTCTATTAAAAATAACAATAATCATCTTAAAATAATTTATATTTAAATATAAATATATATATATATTAAATATGTACATAAAATTATATACTTAATCTATATGCAATATATATATTTAAATATACAATTATTTATTTAGTATATATTTTTAAATCAACCATTTAAATTTAAATCAATTATATAAAAATACATAATATATACATTATATATATATAATATATGCATATTATATATAATTATTATAAATTATATTATATATAATATAAAATAAATAAATAAATAATATATAAAAAGAAACGATTTGTTGACCCGTGGGCCCCCAAAGGGAGGAGGATGTAGCCACAAGTTGCACCTAGCCTCCCTTGTGGAGGCTACGCTGCATGTGGCAATGCTTCCCACACAGACTGTGTGGAGCATTGCCACAACAATGCCTTCCACTGGGCTTGACTATGGCAGCCATGGCTACAACCTTCCCCCAATAAAATACATTTTTTTATTAAAAAATAAATAAAAAATGAAATTCCCCTGTTTGCACAAAAAATTCCTGTGTAATTTTTTTTTATAAAAGAACAAAAAAAATTTCCAACATAACTTCATCCATATGTAAATATAATATATATATATATATAATTCATTTTTTACAATTAAAATTGGGAAAAATTTAGGGGTGACCCCTTTGTGGTGAAATGGTGAGGCTTCTTGCCTATAGTGCCAACAACCAAGGTTCAAACCTCTCTGGGTTGCTCTCTATCATGTCAATAATTGAGATTGGGGGAGACCCTATGGTGAAATGGTGGGGCTTCTTGCCTATAGTGCCAACAACCAAGGTTCAACCACACGGGATCGCTCTCTACCGTGCCAACAATTGAGATTGCTTACCCCAAATTTTTTAAAAACAATAGAGGGAAATGGAGAACAAAGCACAAGAGTGAAAGAAATCGGAAAAGAAAAACCACGACAAACAAAGGAATGGAGAAATGGAGGCCGACGAACCTGGGATGGGGAGGGCTCTAGCTAAGGAAGGTGGTCAGACACATGAATGGACCACGAAGGAGCGGCCGCAATGGAGGCAGGATGAAGCTCGGGGGGCAAAGGGGAAAGTTGGTAGGCGTTCTTCTAGCACAATTAGGTCTAGGCGGAAAAGGCAAAATGATCATAGAGGAAATCAAAGTAGGAACAATGCAACCCAACAGGAGAGCAATGCAAATTCAAAAATTTTAAACGTGAAGGGTAGTAGGAAATTTCAAAACTCCTACGAGGAGACAGAGTTTGGGCGACTAAATTGTAGAACCTTTGTAATGAATTCGGAATGGCTAGGTCCTTCAATCAAGAGGCTGGAAGAGTTAGGAATTATAATGAAATGGTTTGGATCCAATCTAAATTGGGATTCCCTTATCCACTGGTCGCAAGGGAGGTGGAGCACAGAGATGTTCTTTAAATATATGGAAAATGGTTTTTTTATGGTCATTTGCCCCTTTGAAGCAATCCGCTCTGAGATAATGGGTGGCATTTGGTTAATGGATGGTTTTGGATTTTACATGCGCAAGTGGGAAATAGGCTTTGATCCATCAAAGCATCAACTTACATATATTCAAGACTGGTATAAAATCACAAATCTTCCTTATGAATTCAGGCACAAAAACATTCTGGCAGAAATTGGTGATAAATTAGGAAAGTATGTATATACAGAAGAATGGATGGATGAGGATGGTATTAGTACCTATGTACGAATTTGTGTGTAGGTTCATCTAGGTAGCCCCTAGTGGAAAGAGATGGAGATCCACACAGAATGGGGTGTTCTTAGGTCACCTTTGGTTTATGAACCCAAACCTTTCGGAAACTGGGTTGGCATTTTGGGATGGAGGGATAGTGATTATTCGCTTCAAAGGACAAATGAAAAAACTAGAAAACAAGTCCTTGAGGCTCTGGAAGGCTATAAATATAGAACAGAGATGTCAACTAGTGCTTTGGAACACTCAATTTCTGAAAACAAAAAGAAGAAATCTCAGAAAGAATCACAAATCTTGGGACATACAGTGGATATAAATACAACCTTGAATGTGAAGGTTAGCGATGCTTTGAATATCATTGACAACAATTTAAGGAAGGAGAACCTGAACTCATTAATTGAGGTTAGCAAAGAAATTGCTGAGCTAGCACAGGAAGCTAGGGAAAACCCGGGTGATCCTTTCTCTATAGATGAGGAAGGCTAGATGGAAGATACAGGGTTAATGGATGAAGCATTAGATGAGAATATGGATGTAGGATCTCCAATTAGGGTGGTACAAGTAGGATTGGGCATTTGTCAGTTTGACAATGACATACCTTCTCCAGACTGTGGAGACCACAAAAGAAGAGGTAGAGTTCCAAATGTGGTAAAACTAAAGATTGATGGAGAAGCGATTGGACAGAAAAAGATTGCGGACTTATTGAAAGTAGGGAAGGGGAACACCCTTCCTGAAGAACAATGAAAATATTCACTTGGAATGTTAGGGGCTTAAATGCCCCTAACAAGAGACACCTTGTGAAGAACTGAATTATTGCTTCAAAGGAAGAAGTTTGTATGCTCCAAGAAACAAAGCTAGACAAAGAAGGGATTTTGGAATTTGGTAAAAGAATGGGCCCATGGAAGTGGATAATGGCTGAGGCAGATGATGCCTCTGGGGGGTTGATTACTCTTTGGTGCCCTCATTTGGTAATGCTAGAAAAGCTTGCAGGGGGTAACAGATGGATTCCCTGTTCAGTTAGGAGTCTAGTATCTAATTTACATTTTGTTCTGATCAATGTTTATGGACCGATGTCTTGTGTAGCAAAAAGAATGGTTTGGCAAGAAATCGAGCAATTTTGTAACAATTGGATATCTGATCATTACTTAATAGGTGGAGATTTTAATGCCATTTTGCACTCTAGTGATAAGTGGGGAGGGGTGTCCAAGAAGCTACAATCTCAAATAGATTTTGAATATTTTGTGAATAGAAATCATCTTGTTGACTTGCCCTTGATGAATGGATCATATACTTGGACAAATAGGAGATATGGGTTTTGTTCTATCATGGAGAAACTAGATCGACATATCCTCAAAGGAAATCTTGCTTCCCTTTCATTCTCTTTGGATTGTAAAATTCTGCCGTGTCCAGGCTCAGACCATTTTCCGGTTTCTATAGACATTGTTGAGGATGGGTGTCCTCCAAGATGTCCTTTCAAATTCAAAAAGATGTGGCTCAAAGATCCAAATTTTTTGTCACTAATCAAGCAGTGGTGGTCAGAAATTGATGTCATTGGAACAAAAATGTTTTTACTGTCCTCCAAGCTAAAACATATAAAGCAAAGGCTGAAAGAGTGGAACAAATCTAGCTTTAAAAACATATTTGTAGAAAAAAAGCGCATTGAAGAAGAACTTTCAACTTTGAATGAGGCTGTGATTCAGAGAGGCATGGATAATGATTTATATCTCAAGGAAAAGGATCTTCTGAACAACTGGAATGATATTCTAACAAAAGAGGAGGTGTTCTGGAGACAAAAATCATGGGAATTATGGTTGAATGAAGGGGACAGAAACTCTAAATTCTTTCACAACTCTACAAAAATCAGACGTGGTGGAAACAAAATCTCTTGTATCAAATTGGAAGATGGAAATTGGGTTGACCAACCCAGTCACATTGTTGAGGCCACAGTTCATTTCTTTTAGAATCTACGGAATGACTGGGAGGGCTCTAATCTTCTGGAACAACATGAGTTTGTGCAACATATTCCCAAACTGGTATCAGAGGAACAAAACCAATTTCTGTTCAAGCCATTTTTGGATCTTGAGATAAGGAACACTCTATTTCAACTACATCCAAAAAAATCTTTAGGACCCAATGGTTTTCCTGTAGTTTTCTTCCAATATTGCTGGGAAATTGTGGGTTCTGATGTGGTGGTGGCAGTTGAGGACTCCAGATCTTCAGGATGCGCTCTCAAAGAACTTAATAATACCTTCATTGCCCTTATTCTTAAGAAGGAGAAGCTAGAAAAACTTGAAGATTTCATACCTATCTCGTTATGCAACACAACTTACAAAATTTTGGTGAAGGAAATAGCAAATATGCTCAAGGTGCTGCTACCTAACTTGATCTCTGAAGAACAAACATGATTTGTTCCTGGGCGGTCAATTTTTGATGGGGTAATCATCGCTCAAGAAGCCATCAACTCAATTCAAACTACTCGGGTTCCATCCATGCTCCTCAAGCTGGACATCAAGAAAGCTTATGATAAAGTTAATTGTAGGTTCTTATTCAAATTTTTGGAAGCATTTGGTTTCTCTACACCTTGGCTTAACTGGATCTTTGGTTGGGTCACCTGTCCAAGGTTTTCAATCTTGATCAATGGTTCCCCGCATGATTTCTTTGAAGTCTCTAGGGGGTTACGGCAAGGGGATCCCTTATCTCCCTTTCTGTTCATTTTAATGGCAGAATCCCTGGGTAGAGCATTTGCCAAGGAAAATATGGATAATAAGCTAAAAGGTGTACAAATCACAAGTAACATGCCACCTGTAACTCATCAATAGTTTGTTGATGACAACTTACTCTTGGGGAAAGCAGAAGTCTCAAAAGCTAGATCCTTTGAAAAAATTCTCACAAACTATTCAAAGGCTTCTGGTCAAGAGGTAAGTTCTAAAAAAGCTAAAGTATTTTTCTTTTTTACTAATCCTATTTTGGAAAAGCAGATTTTGCAAGTTCTTAAGTTTAAGAAAGGGAAATTTCCATGCAAATATTTGTCTTTGCCCTTGGCCACGGGTCAAAATTTGGGGAAATTATGGGATCCCTTGTTAACTAAGATCAATCAAAGGCTATCTTCATGGAAGGGCAAATGGCTATCCTGGGCCTGTAGACTAACTTTAATAAAATCAATTTTGGCTGCCCTACCAATCTATATGATGTCGTTCCTTCCCCTCCTTGGAAGTACTATAAGTGAAAAATGCAGCCAAAAGTTAAGACAATTCTTCTGGAAAGGAACTTCGGATTAGAAAAAGCTTCCTTTAATAAGCTACAAGAAGGTATGCAGGTCTAGAGAAGCAGCTGGGGCGGGCATTAAAAAAATCACACTCCAAAATAAAGCCTTAGGTGGAAAGCTTGCTTGGAAAATATACGAACAATAGGATCAGAAGTGGGTTAAAATTTTAACTGCAAAATATATGCAGAATAACCCATTAAGTTTATTTTCTTCCCGATCTCTTTCTAAGGGATCTAGGGTATGGAATTTCATATGTGACCATCGAAAGATAATTGTGGACTTCCTTTTGTGGGACTTAGGAGATGGTGGCCAGGCTTTATTTTGGGAAGATTCTTGGGGTGGCTATGGCAAGTTGGCAGATATTGTTTCATTAAGTAATGTGAAAGACATATCAAAACAACTTTGGGGAAAAAATGTTAGAGATTATTTGGTAATTGAACAGTTAAACGACATTATGACTTGGCATTGGAAAGACCCTTCTGAATTAGGTTTAAGTGATGTAGAAGTTAAGGCTTTCAAGGAAATCACTAAATAGCAATCTTTCAGTTTAAGAGGTGGATAGGATGTGCTTCGATGGTGCGGTTCTTCTTCTGGTTCATACCAGGCCAAGGAAGGGTATGGCGTACTAGCCAAGCAGTTGGAATCGGAAGTGGACTTCTCTAATGATCTGTGTTGGAATAATTTTTTCCTTCGAAAGGCAGGAATTTTCACTTGGGATGCCATTCAAGATAGAGTCCTAACATTAGAAAGGTTAATTTTTTTTGGCTACAATAGCCCTTCGAGATGTGGGATTTACAAAGCGGTGGAAGAGTCAAATGATCACCTATTCCTAAATTGTCCATTTACTAAAAATTGTTGGGATTGGCTCTGCATGAAACTTTGTCTTTCAACAGTCTCTCTAGGGAACTTGAAAGACTAGTTTAATGGTTGGCCAAGCATTGGAAATTGTTCGACATTGGCTGGGGTTTTGGAGGGCGAGTCCTTCAATGCTCTCATGGGAAGTTTGGAAGGAAAGAAATCGGAGGATCTTTCAGGACAACACTCTTACATTATCATCCTTTTTGAAAAAAATGGAAGCTTGCCTAGTTGAGCTGATGAATTCACGAATCCATCAAAACGTAAAATTGATCTCTTTCTTCTCCAGTTTGGATGTAAAAGTGCAAAAACTATGGTCAGGATTGATCATTCCCTCTGCAATCGAGATAGGTGGTAAGGTGGTAGAGCAAGAAAGAAATAACATCAAATGGTGCCCTCCCAAGTTGGGATGGTATAAGCTAAACTTCGACGGCGCAGCTAGAGGGAACCTGGGGCAGTCGGGGGCTGGGTGTATCATCAGGAATTGGTTGGGTAAGACAGTTGACAGACTTGCTTCCCCGCTCCAGTTTGGTACTAACAATTTGGCAGAGCTACAGGCTGTAGCTTTAGGCTTAGCTTGGTGTCTGGAGTTAAAGATAAAAAAAATTTGCATAGAGGGAGATTCTTTGTTAATTATCAATGCCTTGCAGTCAGGTAAATTTCAAAACTGGTGACTAGATGCTTTCTTGGGACTGGTATTAAAGCAGTTGGGTCGGTTTGAAAATTTTGAAATCTCTCATATACTCAGGGAAGGTAATCAGGAAGCTGACTCTCTATCCAACTTAGGTGCTAATGGGATGTCAATCAAAGAAGTGTTTTGGGAAAACTTAATGAATGAGTAACTGATGTGGGCAGATGGGTGGGGGGTGAGGTGGCCGAGACATTGGGAAATGGAAACTCAATGCATGAAAATTTTGCTTAAAAATTAACATATGTTTTCACGTGCAAGATGGTAGATTTAAACCATATCAATCTTTGAGTAGTGTTAGTG
>VDFB02270651.1:595032242-595134259 GCA_007258455.2 Sequoia sempervirens | reverse complement strand
GATAAAATATTCTGTCATAGGAATCTTTCATACTTGTCATAGGAATTTTTCATACTATCATAGCATCTTATGAGAACTGTCATACATGTCATAGATGCTCTTACAACATCCTAACAACCTCATTCTAGAAGATTCCAAGTGGGATGCCTAGCTATTTTTTCCTTTTACTAAATGACAAACGGTAAGAGTAACATTACATTTACATTGTCTCTTTCACCACCGTTGGTTAAACGGTTTCACCTCTTATGGGTAAATGTTGAAAAAAATTTAGGAGAATAATTAATTAAAGGATTTACAAGGTTTATGGTACCTAAATCCTAACATTCTCCCACTTGACATCATACATTTTAAATTACACCCATAGAGATAAAATTACATAGAATTAAGTATGTGCTGATCAAGGCCCATTGCCTTTTTGCACCAGAGAACTTTTCCATGGTGACTGGCTTCGTAAGAGAATCTGCAACATTATCCAAAGTGTCAACTTTCTCAATCAAGACTTGTCCATTCTCAACCATTTCTCGCACAAAGTGATACTGAACATCAACATGCTTAGTACGAGCATGATACATAGGATTCTTAGCCAAACATATGGCACTTTGACTATCACATCCGATCCTCACTATTCTACAATCAAAACCAATACCATTACCAAGTCTCTGTAAATCAAACCACTTCCTTAGAGGTGGCATGTGTAGTAGCCATATGCTCTTAAATTCCCTAAAAATAACATCTCTAGAAAATATCATCTTTCGTGTTAGTGGATTCGAAAGTTTATAACCTTTAATATGTTCACCATAACCTACAAAGATGCATTTATGAGATTTTGGATCCAATTTAGACTGCTTCTCTTTAGGCACATGAACAAAAGCCTCACAACCAAAGACCCTTAAATGTGAAATTGAAGGCTTTTTACCCAACCACATTTCATAAGGTGTTTTATCAACAAGAGCTTTACAAGGAGATCCATTAATTAAATAACAAGCAGTACCAACAACTTCTGCCCAAAAACATTTATCTAACTTAGCACTACTTAACATGCGCCTAGCTCTTTCCATTAATGTATGGTTCATTCTTTATGCTACCCCATTTTGTTGGGGTGTGTAAGGTGTAGTCTTTTGCCTAACAATTCTTGCATGTTTGCAAAACTCATCAAATTCCTTAGAACAATATTCACCCCCATTGTCAGATCTCAATACTTTTATCTTATAATTTGTTTTCTTTAACCAATTCCTCAAATTCCTTAAATTTGGTCAAAACATCATATTTTGTATGCATTAAATAAATCCAAGTATATCTTGAGTAATCATCAATGAAGGAAACATAATAACGAGATCTACTCAAAGAATCTGTGTCCACTGGACCACATACATCTGAATGAATTAGTTCTAACAATCCATTAGCTTTATTAGTTCCTTTAGGAAATGATGACCTGCTTTGTTTACCAAACAAACAATCCTCACAGAAATCATTTTTACCAACAAAATAGTCAAAAATACCGTTTACTAATTTCTTATCAAGTATGGTCCTAAGACCTTTTTCACCAATGTGTCCCAATCTATGGTGCCACAACATACATGCATTTTCAGCGCTAGTTACAAAAGAGGAGTTACAAAAAGTAGAGGCATATAACGTAAACAGATTCCCTGTCTGAGATCCTTTAGCAACCACCAAACTTCCCCTTACCATCCTACAACTAGACTTGTCAAATGTCATGTATTCATTCTAGAATCATTCAACTTGGAAACCGAAATTAAACTTTTTGTAAGTCCTGGAATATGTAAAACATCATCAAGGATTTTAACCCTCCCATCATTGAAACACAACTTTACTTTTCCTTTACTGACAATATTTTGTGAGCTATTGTCACCCATGAAGACCTCTCCTCCATCATATTCTTTGTATGTAGAAAACCACTCCTTATGAGGAGTCATATGGAAGGAAGCACCTGAATCAATAAGTCAAGCATCATTGCAAACTGTGTTAGCTAAAATAATCAAAGCATTAGAATCACCATTATCAGAGGACTTTTCTGTGGAGGAATCATTAATTTTCTTATTTCTACATTCCTTCTTCACATGTCCCTATTTACCACAGTTCCAACACTTCACTCTGCTCTTTCCAAGGGTCTTAGATCATCCTTTAGACTTATCCTTCTTATCCCCTTTAGGCCCTTTCTCCTTGGGACTACCTCACACATGTAAGGCATCTTGGGAGCCACTGTGCATGGTATTTCTCCTCATCTCCTTTGAAAGAAGTATGGGAATAACATTATCCATCTTAGGTTCTGCACCACCACTTGTTATAACCATAATTAAATTTTCCCAAGATTCCGACAAAGAGAAAATCAATAGAATACATTTATCCTCATCTTCTATTTTAACATCAATAGATGCAAGCTGACTTATAATGAAATTAAAAGCATTCAAATATTCAGAAATAGAATCACCATTCTTCATCTTTAATGAATATAATAATCTTTAAAGATACAACTTGTTAGACAAACTCTTAGTTTGATAGATTTCACCTATCTTCCTCGAAAGCTTGTATGCCGTGTATTCTAAAGAGACATTCAGGAGGAAAAAATTAGTGAGACACAACCAAATGGTCCCTCAAGCCTTCATGTCTAACTTCTTCCAATCTTCATCCGACAAGGATGAAGTAGATGGCTTCTTATCAACTGAAACTGGTAACCACTGATCTCTCTCCTCAAGGAAATCCTCCACTTTCAACTTCCACATCTCATAACCAGTGCCATTGAAATTCTCAATATCTTGACGAGAGGTGGAGGCCATGGTATGCAATCTTTCAAAAATATGCAAAACTCACAACACAAAAGCTCCCACTGTAGCAAAAACATTCAACACTTTAAAAAGGAAAGTGTCCCTTCCTTAACAGAACCGTTAGCTCTGATACCAAATGTTGATTATCAAGGTGAATAAAGCTTGCTATATGAACTTAAATAGGTGAATGCAAATCTGAAATATGTAGATTAACCTTTAGCCTTAGAAGAATTATAACACATGCAACAACAAATTTATGTGGAGAAACCCCGAAGGGAAAAAAACTCCACCACCGAAAGAGAGGAAAGTATATTACTAATATTGTGAAATATTACATGCAACAATAGACTTCTCTTATCATCCTGTAAAACTTCTTATAAGCACTGCTACTCCTTGCAACCTCGCAAAATTGAATTGAATAACTCTAGCTCAAGGCCCTATTTAAAGAGAGATTTGTGAGGATGAAAACCACCATGGTTCTACCCAACAATAGGCAGCAATACTCACCTAGCAAAACCTTACACTCCCCTTCATGAAATGGTCATGACATCCTAAAATATTCTTACAGATGCTCTTGCTAACCGCCATAAGGCATAACTTATGCATGAGCACTGGGTCAAAGATATCATATTCTATCATAATTTGTCGAGGAATATGTCATACTATCATAGAATCTTATGACAACTATCATACATGTCATAGATGCTTCCATAAATATCCTAACAACCTCATTCTAGAAGATTCCAAGCGGACCCTAACTATTTTCCTTTTCCTAAAATGACAAACTGCACGGTAACACTACATTTACATTGTCTCTTTCACCACCGTTGGTTAAACAATTTCACCTCTTACGGGTAAATGTTGAAAACAGTTTAGGAGAATAATTAATTAAAGGATTTACAAGGTTGATGGCACCTAAATCCTAACACCATCCACCTCTAGAAACAAGCTCACACACAACTAAATTGAATTAAATACAAGTACAACATCACTTAACAATAGTTAATGTTTCTAGAGTTAAAATAATCACTCTTACATCATCGATACAACATACCGCTAACTTATAGGAGAAGGCGCTGTCAATACAATGTTACATGGGATATCCTGGTATGTCTTCCTAGGTCCCAACCCCCATCTTGGGATATCCTGGAAACCTCTAACAACTCTCGGCCCCTCATGCAAACCAATGCGGAATCAGTTATCTCTCGTAAAGACAAGATAACGATCTTTCCATTCCATGCCTTCTCGTCCCATCCCAAGTCTATACAAGCCCTTGCGTCCATGAGCGAGGCAAAATTAATCTTATTAAGTGTTTGATACTAGGGTGCATGCAAGATCATGATGGGCCAAAAAGTGGCAATATGTAACCTATATGATGGCCCATGTAGCTAATTCATTTTTTACCCAAAACCTGACATGAAATAAAAAAGGTTTTAAAGGAGATTCTCATCTTCCACCAATATAAATTATGCCTTTACTTGAATTTAATAAATAATTATTATTAATTTTCATTTGGAATTATGACTAAAGTCTTGATTGATAGGTTGATTGTGCGCTAATCTTATAGCTTCAAATAGTATTACATTTTTGAATTCAAAAACATGTGTCAAGCATCCCATGCCTTCACATACCATATGATTAAAAAAGGAAAACTGAATTTCACTTCTAAGCATTGACCAAGTTAAGGTGGTTAGACATACCATTTTTTATATTTTTAAAAGTTGTAATAAAAATTCATAATTAATTATTTACTTGGAAAACATTACAAACAAATATGCATCACATCGACATGAGTCCTACTTATATCTAAAATCTATAAAAATATTATCATTATATTGTGGTTAGGGTGTTCGGGATAGAAACCTACTTATTTTTTTCTTGAAATCTAATTACTACACTAAAATTTAAAATTTTCACCAATTAGATTTTTTTTTTAAATAAACCTAGTAGTTTAGAAACTAAATTCAATTTTCTAGAGATTCTATTCTTACATATTTTTGAAATAATATAGATAACTTATTCAAATTTCTATGTCAAGTTGCCTAACTCTGATTTTTCTGAATTTTTTGCCACTTAAGGGCCTATTTTTTCTATGATGATCCTACACATTACTACCCACCACCTAAAACCTCTAATAAGTCATATTTTACAATATCACTAGATTAACTAACTTACAAAGAGCATTCTCACACCACTTTGTGTGTCGGCACTCATTGTAAGCCACTCCTCTAAGACAACACGTGGAATAGCTCCACACCCAAGGGTACACAAGTGCGACCTAAGGATAATAAATCCCTATCCACGACATAAAGTCAACACATCCCGTTCATGATAACCAGGTATATAACTGGATCCAATAAGATGCACTACCCAAGGCAATTCAAAGGTTGACTAACACATTACGACAACCCACAAAATTAAAAGAAAACCCAATCTAGAAGACTTACATAACAGATAACTCCATTCCCAACATCAAGAAAGAGAGAGATATCATGACAAAAGGACAATCGACAATTCAATAACCTACTTTAGGATTTCCTAAATCCAATTAACTCAATTAACATTACTTGCAAATACTCAAGAGTAAATAAAATTAATTTGCAACATTGAGAAATTTAAAACTAATAATTTAATTCCATGTTTCTCAATCATACATAATATTCAAAATCAAATTTTAAATAAAATCATTTGTTTATAAAATCAACTTTTTTGCTTCTATTAAAATAACAATAATCATCTTAAAATAATTTATATTTAAATATAAATATATATATATATTAAATATACATATAAAATTATATACTTAATCTATATACCAATATATATATTTAAATATACAATTATTATTTAAATATATATTTCAAATCAACCATTTAAATTCCAAATCCAATTATATAAAAATACATAATATATACATTATATATATATAATATATGCATATTATATATAATTATTATAAATTATATTATATATAATATAAAATAAATAAATAAATAATATATAAAAAGAAACGATTTGTTGACCCGTGGGCCCCCAAAGGGAGGAGGATGTAGCCACAAGTTGCACCTAGCCTCCCTTGTGGAGGCTACGCTGCATGTGGCAATGCTTCCCACACAGACTGTGTGGAGCATTGCCACAACAATGCCTTCCACTGGGCTTGACTATGGCAGCCATGGCTACAACCTTCCCCCAATAAAATACATTTTTTTATTAAAAAATAAATAAAAAATGAAATTCCCCTGTTTGCACAAAAAATTCCTGTGTAATTTTTTTTTATAAAAGAACAAAAAAAATTTCCAACATAACTTCATCCATATGTAAATATAATATATATATATATATATTCATTTTTTTACAATTAAAATTGGGAAAAATTTAGGGGTGACCCTTTGGTGAAATGGTGGGGGTTCTTGCCTATAGTGCCAACAACCAAGGTTCAAACCTCACGGGGTCGATCTCTACCATGTCAAAAATTTAGATTGGGGGAGACCTTATGGTGAAATAGTGGGGCTTCTTGCCTATAGTGCCAACAACCAAGGTTCAACCACACATGATCGCTCTCTACCATGTCAACAATTGAGATTGCTTACCCCAAATTTTTAAAACAATAGAGGAAATGGAGGAGCAAAGCACAAAGAGTGAAAATCAGGAAAAGCACGACAAACAGGAAGCAAGGAATGGAGAAATGGAGGCCGGAGAACCTGGGATGGGGAGGGCTCTAGCTAAGGAAGGAAGTCAGACACATGAATGGACTACGAAGGAGCAACTGTAATGGAGGCAGGATGAATCTTGGGGGCAAAGGGGAAAGCTGGTAGGCATTCTTCTAGCACAATTAGGTCTAGGCGGTGAAGGAAAAATGATCACAAAGGAAATCAGGGAAGGAACAACGAAACCCAATAGGAGAGAAATGCAAATTCAAAATTTTCAAATGGGAAGGGTAGTAGGAAATTTCAAAACTCCTTCGAAGAGACAAAGTTTGGGTGACTGAATTGTAAAACCTCTGTAATGAATTCAGACTGGATAGGTCCTTCAATCAAGAGGCTGGAAGAGTTAGGAATTATAATGAAATGGTTTGGATCCAATCTGAACTGGGATTCCCTTATCCAATGGTGGCAAGGGAGGTGGGGCACAAAGATGTTCTTTAAATATATGGAAAATGGTTTTTTTATGGTCATTTTCCCTTTTGAAGCAATCCGCTCTGAGATAATTGATGGCATTTGGTTAATGGATGGTTTTTTCTTTTACATGCGCAAGTGGGAAATAGGCTTTGATCCATCAAAGCATCAACTTACATATATTCAAGACTGGTATAAAATCACAAAGCTTCCTTATAAATTTTGGCACAAAAACATTTTGGAAGAAATTGGTGATAAATTAGGAAAGTATGTCTGTGCGAAAGATGGATGGATGAGGATGGCATTAGTATGTATGTGTGAATTTGTGTGTAGGTTCAACCAGGTAGCCCCTGGTGGAAAGAGATGGAGATCCACATGGAATGGGGTGTTCTTAGGTCACCTTTGGTTTATGAACCCAAACCTTTCAGAAACTAGGTTGGCATTTTGGGATGGAGGGATAGTGATTATCCATTTCAAAGGACAAACGAATAACCCAACAAACAAGTCCTTGAGGCTCCAGAAGGCTATAAAGATAGAACAAAGATGTCAACTGGTGCTTTAGAACACTCAATTTCTGAAAACGAAAAAGAAGAAATCTCAGAAAGAATCACAAATCTTGGGACATACAGTGGATATTAATACAGCCTTGAATGTGAAGGTCAGCAATGCTTTGAATATCATTGAAAACAATTTAAGGAAGGAGAACCTGAACTCATTAATTGAGGTCAGCAAAGAAATTTCCGAGCTAGCACAGGAAGCTAGGGAAAACCTGGGTGATCCTTTCTCTATAGATGAGGAAGGCTGGATGGAAGACACAGGGTTAATGGATGAAGCATTAGATGAGAATATGGATGTAGGCTCTCCAGTTAGGGCTGCACAAGTAGGATTGGGTATTTGTCAATTTGACAATGACATACCTTCCCCAGACTGTGGAGACCACAAAAGAAGAGGTAGAGTTCCAAATGTGGTAAAATTGAAGATTGATGGAGAAGTGATTGGACAAAAAAAGATTGTGGACTTATTGAAAGTAGGGAAGGGGAACACCCTTCCTGAAGAACAATGAAAATATTCACTTGGAATGTTAGGGGCTTAAATGCCCCTAACAAGAGGTGCCTTGTGAAGAACCCAATTATAGCTCCACAGGCAGAAGTTTGTATGCTCCAAGGAAAAAAGCTTGACAAAGAAGGGGTTTTAGCATTTGGTAAAATAATGGGCCCATGGAAGTGGATAGTGGCTGAGGTAGATGGTGCCTTTAGGGGGTTGATTACTCTCTGGTGCCCTCATTTGGTAATGCTAGAAAAGCTTGTAGGGGGTAATAGATGGATTTCTTATATAGTTAGGAGTCTAATATCTAATTTAAATTTTGTTCCAATCAATGTTTATGGACCGATGTCTTGTGTAGCAAAAAGATTAGTTTGGTAGGAAATCGAGCAATTTTGTAACAATTGGATATCTGATCACTAAATTGATGGGGATTTTAATACAATTTTTCACTCTAGTGATAAGCGGGGAGAGGTGTCCAAGAAGCTACAATCTCAAATAGATTTTGAAGAATTTGTGAATAGAAATCATCTTGTTGACCTGCCCTTGATGAATGGATCATATACTTGGACAAATAAGAGATATGGGTTTTGTTCTATCACGGAGAAACTAGATCGATATCTCCTCAAAGGAAATCTTGCTTCCCTTTCATTCTCTTTGGATTGTAAAATTCGGCCGTGTCTAGGCTCAGACCATTTTCTGGTTTCTATAGACATTGTTGAGGATGAGCATCCTCCAAGATGCCCTTTCAAATTTGAAAAGATGTGGCTCAAAGATCCAAATTCTATGTTATTGATCAAGTAGTGGTGGTCAGAAATTGATGTCGTTGGAACAAAAATGTTTTTACTATCCTCCAAGCTAAAACATATAAAGAAAAGGCTGAAAGAGTGGAACAAATCTAGCTTTAAAAAACATATTTGAAGAAAAAAAGTGCATTGACTTGAAGAACTTTCAACTTTGAATGAGGTTGTGATTCAAAGAGGCATGGATAATGATTTATATCTCAAGGAAAATGATCTTCTGAACAGCTGGAACAATATTCTAACAAAAGAGCAGGTGTTTTGAAGACAAAAATAATAGGAATTATGGTTGAATGAAGGGGACAAAAACACTAAATTCTTTCACAACTCTACAAAAATCAGATGTGGTGGAAACAAAATCTCTTGTCTCAGACTGGAAGATGGAAATTGGATTGATCAACCCAGTCACATTGTTGAGGCCGCAGTTCATTTCTTTTAGAATCTATTGAATGACTGGGAGGGCTCTAATCTTCTGGAACAACATGAGTTTGTGAAACATATTCCCAAGCCAGTATTGGAGGAACAAAACCAATTTTTGTTCAATCCTTTTTTGGATCTTGAGATAAGGAATGCTTTGTTTTAACTACATCCAGACAAATCTCCTGGACCTGATGGTTTTCTTGCATTTTTCTTCCAATATTGTTGGGAAATTGTGGGTTCTGATGTGGTGGCGGTTGTTGAGGGCTCCAAATCTTCAGGTTGCGCTATGAGAGAACTTAATAATACCTTCATTTCCCTTATTCCTAAGAAGGAGAAGCTAGACAAACTTGAAGATTTCAGACCTATCTCATTATGAAACACAACTTACAAAAATTTGGCAAAGGCAATAGCAAATAGGTTCAAGGTGTTGCTACCTAACTTGATCTCTGAAGAACAAACATGATTTGTTCCTAGGCGGTCAATTTTTGATGGGGTAATCATTGCTCAGGAAGCCATCCACTCAATTCAAACTACTTGAGTTCCATCCATGCTCCTCAAGCAGGATATCAAGAAAGCTTATGATAAAGTTAATTGGAGGTTCTTATTCAAAGTTTTGGAAGCATTTGGTTTCTCTACACCTTAGCTTAACTGGACCTTTGGTTGGGTCGCATGTCCAAGGTTTTCAATCTTGATCAATGGTTCCCTGAATGGTTTCTTTGAAGTCTCTAGGGGGTTACAACAAGGGGATCCCTTATCTCCTTTTTTGTTCAT
The DNA here is from genome assembly GCA_007258455.2 of Sequoia sempervirens. Lineage (NCBI taxonomy): Eukaryota > Viridiplantae > Streptophyta > Pinopsida > Cupressales > Cupressaceae > Sequoia > Sequoia sempervirens. The sequence goes on along the minus strand of VDFB02270651.1, from coordinate 595,124,329 downwards.
TTTAATGGTAGAATCCCTGGGCAGAGCATTTTCCAAGGCAAATATGGATAATAAGCTAAAAGGTGTACAAATCACAAGGACTATGCCGCCTGTAACTCATCAATAGTTCGCTGATGAAAACTTACTCCTGGGGAAAGCAGAAGTCTTAGAAGCCAGATCCTTTAAAAAAATTCTCACAAACTATTCAAAGGCCTCTGGTCAAGAGGTAAGTTCTAAAAAATCTGAAGTAATTTTCTTTTTTACTAATCCTATTTTGGAAAAGCAGATTTTGAAAGTTCTTAAGTTTAAGAAAGGGAAATTACCATGCAAATATTTGGGTTTGCCCCTAGCTATGAGTCAGAATTCAGGGAAATTATGGGATCCTTTGTTAACTAAGATCAATCAAAGACTATCTTCTTGGAAGGGCAGATGGCTATCCTAGGCCAGCATGCTAACTTTAATAAAATCAATTTTGGCAGCCCTACCAATCTATATGATGTCATGCCTTCCCCTCCCTGGAAGTATAAATGACAAATGCAACCAAAAGTTAAGACAATTCTTCTAGAAAGGAAATTTAGATCAGAAAAAGCTTCCTTTAATAAGTTGGAAGAAGGTATGCAAGTCTAGAGAAGTAGCTGGGGTAGGCATTAAAAAACTCACACTCCAAAATAAAGCCTTAGGTGGAAAGCTTGCTTGGAAAATATACGAACAACAGGATCGGAAGTGGGTTAAAATTTTAACTACAAAATATCTACAGAATAATCCATTAATTAAGTTTATTTTCTTCCCAATCTCTTTCTAAGGGATCTAGGGTATGGAATTTCATATGCAACTGTCGAAAGATAATTATGGACTTCCTTTCATGGGACTTAGGAGATGGTGGTCAGGCTTTATTTTGGGAAGATTCTTGAGGTGGCTATGGCAAGTTGGTAGATATTGTTTCATTAAGTAATGTGAAAGACATATCAAAACGACTTTGGGGAAAAAATGTTAGAGATTATTTGGTAATTGAACAGTCATACAACATTATGAATTGGCATTGGAAAGACCCTTCCGAATTAGGTTTAAATGACGTTGAAGTTAAGGCTTTCAAGGAAATCACTAAACAACGATCTTTCAATTTAAGAGGTGGACAAGATGTGCTTTGATGGTGCGGTTCTTCTTTTGGTTCATACCGAGCCAAGGAAGGGTATGGCTTACTAGCCAAGCAGTTGGAATCAGAAGTGGACTTCTCTAATGATATGTGTTGGAATAATTTTTCCTTCCAAAGGTAGGAATTTTCACTTGGGCCGCCATTCAAGGCAGAGTCCTAACATTAGAAAGGTTAATTTTTTTGGTTACAATGGCCCTTTGAGATGTGTGCTTTGCAAAGAAGCGAAAGAGTCAAATGATCACCTGTTTCTGAATTATCCATTTCCTAAAAATTGTTGGGATTGGCTCTGCATGAAGCTTTGTCTTTCAACTATCTCTCTAGGGAACTTGAAAGACTGGTTTAATGGTTGGCCAAGAATTGGAAATGGTTCGACATTGGTTGGGTTTTGGAGGGCGAGTCCTTCAATGCTATTATGTGAGGTTTGGAAGGAAAGAAACTGGAGGATCTTTTAGGACAACGCTCTTACATTATCATCCTTTATGAATGAATTGGAAGCTTGCTTGGTTGAGCTGATGAATTCATGAATCCATCAAAAAGCAAAATCAATCTCTTTCTTCTCTAATTGGGATGCAAAAGTGCAGAAACTGTGGTCAGGATTGATCATTCCCTCTGCAATCGGGACAGGTGGTATGGTGGAAAAGTAGGAAAGAAAGAATGTCAAGTGTTGCCCTCACGAGTTGGGATGTTATAAGCTAAACTTCGATGGCATAGCTAGAGGGAACCTGGGGTAGTCGGGGGCTAGGTGTATCATCAGGAACTGGTTGGGAAAGATAGTTGGCAGACTTGCTTCCCCGCACTAGTTTGGTACTAACAATTGGGCAGAGCTACAAGCTATAGCTTTAGGCTTAGCTTGGTGTCTAGAGTTAAAGATAAAAAAAAATTGCATAGAGGGAGATTCTTTGTTAATTATCAATGCCTTGCAGTCAGGTAAATTTCAAAACTGGCGACTGGATGCTTTCTTGGGACTAGTATTAAAATGGTTGGGTCAGTTCAAAAATTTTGAAATCTCTCATATATTTAGGTAAGGTAATCAGGTAGTTGACTCTCTATCCAACTTAGGTGTTGATAGGATGTCAATCAAAGAAGTGTTATGGGAAAACTTAATGAATGAGTAACTGATGTGGGTGGATGGGTGGGCGCCACCTCACCCCTAATGGGTGAGGTGGCCGAGACATCGGGAAATGAAAATTTTATGCAGGAAACTTTTGCTTAAAAATTAACATTTGTTTTCACATGTGAGATGGCATATTTAAACCATATCAGTCTTTGAGTAGTGTTAGTGGCCCGAAGGAAGGTCCTAGAACTAGTCTATGCCATGATTACAAGTCGATGTTCATAGATTGTGTGGGTCTCAAAAGGACGATATGTGTGTTGGAAGAACATGTTGGTTGTATTCGCAGACAAATTCATTTATTTCTACACAAATCTGGGTTTTTTCATCGATGTGTGGTAGGAAAATGAGCAGATTCATTCTACTTGTCTCTGGGAAAGAATTAGAAATGAGGGCTATGGAGAAGTTAGTTGCTTTGAAGGGATCGAAGAGCCAGATTTCTTTCAAAGGGAATATTTCATCGCTTCGCCTTCAATGCCTCATTAAACACCCAAATTACTTGGTACTCGCGACTATCTCCTACATTGCAGGGAAAAAATTTATGGAGAATGCCAAAGGCTATAGACTTGACTTAGATATCTCTTTTAGGGTTTTGGCAGGCCTTCTAGATGTTGGTGTTTCAAAGGAGGAGGCCAAGTTAATCATGAGGAAACTATTCAAAAAGGATACGCTAGTTTTTCTGGATCGTGCCTTAGCTGCTGTGCACTTAGGGAAAGGGATTCCGCGCCCTCGCGACTTGCATTTGCTCGAGGAACCAGATGCACTGGTCAACTACTACCCATTCTTGTTGGATGTGGTCAGGTTTGAGTTAATGGAGCACAGAAGGTTGGCAAATGCTAGGGTCATGTTCTTGAGAAAGGAATTTCATCTGGGCCCTTTGGCAGATTCGACTTGGAAGCGTGACTTCCATGTTTTTGTGCACTGGAACATCTGGTAATTAGTGGTGAAGCTTGGGGTTTTGGTATATGGCTTTGTCTAGTTAAAAGTTATGTTGTTTTGTCTTTAGAAAAATAGTTGAAATTGTGTAGTCTATATTAGGTTCTAAGCGCCTGGTCTTGGTTTTGAATTTGGGAAATATGTAATCCAAAATGTGGGTCTCTGGTGTGGTCGCCAACATGTAATCTAGTTTGCATGGTCTGTATGGCAGTCAGTTTTTTGGTAATCTATAGGTATCGGTGGTGTTGTAGAACAGGATCATGTTCTTCTTTGCCCATAGTTAGGGGCTCGAATCTTGTAAACTCCTTTTTGAAATCAATATAAAACTTACTTATCAAAAAAAAAATTGGGCAAATTTTTCTCACAGAAATTTCCAAAAAAATTAATTTCTAAACATAATTTCATGGTTTCAATTTCAAATTTGATATGAAATATTTCAACTCCCAAATAGATGTTTTCCAATTTCATTTTGTTTCTTTCCATTTTCTATTGTTAAGGTTGAAAATTTATGTTGCAATTTTTTGTTTTGTTTTTTTTTTTTTCACAAAAAAGTCTCAACTTCTTCACGATTTCAACAAGGTTTTCAAAAATGTTTGCAACAAGTTTTCAAAACTGAAAACCATATTTTCAAAACAATAAAAAAGAAAACAAGAAGAACTTGTTTGAAGCTTGAAAGAGAATTTGGTGTTGAGTTGCAAACCCAATTCTTCCAAACCCTTTACAAATCTTCACTCAAATCCCAAGTGCATCCACAACAAGAGAAAATCATTTCTTTCTTCCTCACAACCAAATTTTTAATAATGCATAAACCAAACATGAAGAACTCCTTTTTTTTTAACAACAATATATTTATTTTTAAAATGAAATATCTTCCCCCAAATTTAGTCAACTTTCCCCAAAATATCTCATCCACCATAGTTATTACTCTATCCATTTTTGGAGATATTTTGCCTATTTGAAAATTAAAAAAAACAAAGTTCTTTACAACATGACTTTATTTCTTTCTTTTTTAAAATTTCTATTACAAATGAATTTGAATGCTTTTAAACATTTTCATTTCCAAAAAGGATTTAACTTTAAAAATTTTCTTTTCAAAAAACTATAACACTTTTAAAATTTTCATTTCAAAAAGAATTTAACAATTATAATTTCCAAAATGAATAACTTGATTTAATTCCACACAATTAATTTAAATAATCAATAAAATAAATCTAATCCAAGATTAGATTATTTTATTAATTAAATTAAATTAATTAATAAATTAAGTAACATTTCTAACACTACAACTAGATTTATTTAATAAACAACCTAAATATAAAAGGCCATTTATTTACCTTTTTCAACATGAAATTAAATAAATCAAGGAGAGATAAACAACAAAGAAGCAACTTAACCCGACTAAAACCCAATGACACACTATGACTAGGGTGATGACTTGGTAGGGAAAACCTAGCTACTATCTCCCAATCAAAAATTGTTGGCCAATGGACACACTCAAACTTGTGAAATCAGGTGGAGTCGATGTCCTGTACCTGTCAACCTGTGAACAAAGGTTATATCGAACATACATATATATATATATATATATCATTGTAAAACACACTGTGAAGAGGAAATCTCAGAATCGTAGGGCGCTTGCAAGCGAGTGGTACAATCTCGTCCCCTTCACAAATACATAGTTACTAATTGACAAATCTAACATCAATAATATACTCAAAAGCATAAAGCATCATTAATTAAATATCTGCTAAGCTAATTCAAAGCATGCCATAATGATAACATCAAAGTAAAATACCATCACATCAAAATATAACATTCACATTGCTTTATAGTTAGTGATCAATAGTAACCAAGTACCAAAGACAAAGTATTAATAGAACAAAGCATAACAAAGATAAAACATTGCCCGATCAAAAGAGCCAAAATGGAGGGGTGCTACAAATTGTGTCGACCTGTTAATGATGCCAATGGGAGAAAATGGGAAGAGGTAACAGGAAATTTTCAAGAAACCCCAAATTGTCTATTATTGTTGCTTGTTGCTTCAATCTATTCACAGTTAAGGGGCGAAAAGCATTAGCAGCGAAAGGAGTAAAAAGGGACTGGAAACCATTAACGGCAACATAAATGCGACTACCTCACGATTCTGCACAAATATCTCTTGATGTCGCTGATAAAAAAGAGGGTAATGAAACTAAGGAAGATATTAATAGGGCAGATATTTTGAAAGGAGAGTTAATGTGACATTAAACATAGATATTTTGTGGACATAACTGTTGGTGGTGGATGGAGGCAAGAAATAATAAACACAAATCGAGGCAAAGAAATATATAAAACTTTAATTGCATTGCCTGTCAAAAACGTTTACATCGGCCTCTTTTTATAGAGGTCTCAAGAGTATACAACAGTCTCTAGAATTTTCCTCATTTTTTTTCTAGTCTCTTATCACCGACATTCTAGATGGATTTTTCAATGAGGACGGTGGAGAAGGTGGAAGCTAGTAGAAATTACCGAAACATCTAGAACATTCTAACACTCCCCCCTAATTTCTACCATCAGCTAATTATATAAATATTACATCATTGTCTTTCATCATCTGAGCTTTAGCTCATACAAACACAAACATTATCTGTTTTTCACTAATTTCTTCAACACTGCGAAGTTGGGCTAGATTCACAGACTTTGACTGAAATTTTCTCTAATTCGTACACTTCCTTGATGCCAATTCGATGATGTTTCAAATTGCCAATTCCTTATGCGATGACCACTTTATTCAGCAAAACCTCTTAAAACCTTTCATCTACATCACAAATGGTGATAGGGTCTCCTCCTCAACTTAGCTCTTGATGTCTGTCACAAATGGTGACAGGATCACCTCCCAAATCTTGCTTGACTTCCTCTTGACGTTTGTCACAAATGGTGACAAAATTTCTTGCTTTTCCTTTTGACGTCTGTTACAAATGGTGACAGGATTTTCTCCTAAATCTTGCTTAACTTCCTCTTGACATCTGTCATAAATGGTGATAGGATCTCCTCCTTTTCCTTTTGACATATGTCACAAATGGTGACAGGATTTCCTCCTCAAATTCACCTTCGATTATAGAAATTGGTAGCTTTATGCTTTGCTTTGGCACCTGTTTTTGATTTCATTAGCTGCAATCTAGTAGCAATTCGATCTCCTTTCAGCATCCTTTATTTCACAATTTGCAATTTACTGTTCTCTTAGATCTGCAACATCTTGAGTCCAGCTATGAGCTCCTTTTCTTCAATCTTTAATGCTCCAAATGGCAATTGATTCTCCTTGCATCGACTCTTCCACAATCTCTAATTCGTGTGATTCCCTTTGCTAAGAGACTGCAGCTCTTTTAGCTTGCAATCTCCAACCACATCTAGCATTGGTAGTTTCTCCACAGATGCAGCTTTGCGATCCACACTTTTTCTGCAGCGATCCTCTCCAACTTCAAACACTTTTGTAGCTTCAGAAACATGTGCTCCCAATCTTCTAATAGTTTGAAGCCCACGATCCTTTCTCTGCTCTCACCTGCACTCTTCTTTAGTAACTTGACTTTCTCTTAAAAGCAGTGGCCTGCAATCTTCAAACTGGAAGACTCCCTCGGATCTCTATGGGCTCTGATACCACTTGTGGGTGGTGGATGGAGGCAAGAAATAATAAACACAAATTGAGGCAAAGAAATATATAAAACTTTAATTGCATTGCCTATCAAAAACGTTTATATCGGCCTCTCTTTATAGAGGTCTTAGGAGTATACAACAGTCTCTAGAATTTTCCTCATGTTTTTTCCTAGTCTCTTATCACCAACATTCTAGATGGAGTTTTTAATGAGGACGGTGGAGAAGGTGGAAGCTGGTAGCTAGTAGAAATTACTGGAACATCTAGAACATTCTAACAATAACTCCCGTATGGAGAGGAAGGAAGGCAGCGATAGTTATTGCGTAGCAGTGCCATTACATTGAACGCGACCTACCTTGCTAGTGAAAGGATCAACGACTGTAGATAGATGGAGAACCGCGACAGTAAAAATGAGCTTGAAAAGCTCAAAGAGTGACAAGCCTTCAGCGTAATTAATTTACCTATTCCAACAATTTGGAGACCGACCGTTGGTAGAGAGAAGATTGAAGGATCCATATAGGTATTTTCCTCTCGTGGAAAATTTCTTTGTTTGGGCAACCTCAAACTACACGCAACTGTAGAAAACTTCTACACAGTCAAGTCAACGAGATTGAATAAAAACTGAGAGAAATTTCCCCGCAAAATACAGTGTTTTCTACGCAAGAATATCTCATATAAACCGATTTAGAAAGGGAAACCTCAAACTGCACGCAACTGCAGAAAACTTCCACACAGTCAAGTCAACGAGTTTGAATAAAAACTGTGAGAAATTTCCCAGCAAAATACAATGTTTTCTGCGCAAGAATATCATATAAGCCAATTTAGGTTTCTAAATATACATGCAGGTTTTGAGTTGCGCATAAAGCAGTTTTGCAATGGACCGATTCATGCTTCATGGGTTGGGTCTATTAACATCACTATGCCTGTGCGTGTTCACTTTTCTGTTAGTGCTCGATGTAAGGAGCGCTTTCCACAAACGAGCGACTTGGATCCCCGGCAAAGTCCTCCTTCTCGGCGCTCTCACCATACAACTTCTTGCTTTCGTAGCCGGCACAAATATCAGTCTCTTAGTGGATTCATCCCCATCGGCGGAGGAACATGAGAATTTGGACGAATGGGTCACTAATCAATTTGTTGTCGTCGCCTGCGAACTTAATGTTTGTGTATTCTTAGGTTATTTTCATACTGGAATGGTTTCCCCGCACTCGCCAGACAACTTGGCAGCCATTGCAGTGTTAGTAACAGGTTTATACTTTCCAATAAAGGATTTGATCTCTGCTAATGGTAATCAAGATCACAAGGGAAAATCTCCTCTTTTGAGCGATTATTTTAATTTTCACTGGTTTATGTTTATATGTATTAAATTTCTTATTCTTTTATTAGGCTGTACAATTATAGCAGGAATTACTGTTCGCCGCATTATGAAACAAAGGATTTCTGCAATTCTGTCAACTGATCAAGATGGAGAAATTCAACAATCCACTGATAAAGATAAAAGGATGCCCCGTTCATGGAACGATTTCGAAGATGAGTTGTTCAAGTCATGGATTGTTGCTCGCGTGTCCCAGCCAGATTATGTGATAGCTAGATCAGTGTTGAGTTCAGCAGCGGGGCTTCTTGTCACATTTTGTGTCATAATATGTACGTTCGCATATGCACATGATTACAAATATACGTCTATATTTAATTACCCTGGAAGGCCGCTATTCATTTCGTTGGGTGTTTACGTGCTAGAGGAATGGATTGTTATCTGTTGCAGATGGTATTCGTCGCTTCTCATTCGCAAAAGATGCTTTTGCTTTGAAGACTTCTGGACACGCGCCCTCTCTGAAAAAATTGACATGTACGACTTCCAAAATTTGCGTCCAACATCAAACTACTCTCTCGGCATGTCCTTGACAAGGATCGTAACCCTTCTCAGATTGCATAAACTACTGCATTTGATTCGGCTTCTTCAGATATTAGTGATTTTACTAAGCAAATTATTTTGGCTTATCTCAGAAATTGTGTTTGGCATGATTTTGCGGCAGTGTCACAAGTGTGTTCGGTGTTTGAGGCAGAGGATTCAACCTGCATCACCAAGGTATCGTTATAAATCCTATGCTGTAATATTAGAACGCATCTGCATGCCTGGTGAAGATCCCTCAGATCTGTGGAAAGCCAATAAGAGTGCTATTAACAAGATAGCCCTTCTTCTCAAGGAAGGCCGTGATCATGGCAGCATCAGCAATAGTCTCTTCACCCCATTTTCTGTGGATTGGGTGGATCAAGCTTTCCAACTCCTAGATGAACTCCAAAAAGATGTGCTTCCTCAAGTTGTCAAGTATTTCCCCAATTCTGAAAAACGGTGTTGGAAAATGACGGTGGTGTCCTTGACTCTTTTTATAATTAAACTTCATAAGCCAGTGAAATCAGATCGTGTGACCAATGCTTTTAAAGCTTGCAATCAAGCTTGGGATTTACTCTCCTTCTTAGACGAGAGCAATTCTCCTCGCCTTGCCGACAGTTTCAACAGAGGCAATGAAGTAAGTATGGCTGCCGACAAAGAATTCTCCAGGCTCCAACATCTGTATGCAAGCCTTCCTATCTACTTAGAAGAATCTACTCAGGAAAAAACTACTGAAATGGCAAAGAACTTATGCAAGTGCTCGGAGGTACTGCTGGAAATAAAGAATGTACTGGGGGAAATAGAAGGAAGAGCAAAGAGGGATACACAGCAAGGATTGGATAAGAATAGCACCCAGCTATAACCTCTACAAACTATGCCAAGTAATGGAGACCGAGTTAGGGATCGACAAAATGGAGGATCTGGAGGCACAGTTAGAGGCCAACATAGCGGAGGATTTGATCGCATGGGCAGAAAGTTCATTAAGAAATGTAATTACTGCATGTGTGTGGATGGTACCTGATATGCTAGCAAAGGACTGTCGGAAATGCGCCCAAGGATTCGAAGAAGACAAGATATGGGAAGCAATATATTTAGCAGGGAAGGCCCGAGGAATGATGGAATCGTGGGGGCTACAATTGAAATGGAGCTCCAACGAATGGACATTCCAACTCAACCGAGTCGCCCAAGAATAATTTTAGATCCTCAGTTCTTACATTTTAATCTTGTTCTGTGATGTTATATTAACTAGCTATTACACCTTAGTGTGCAATGGGTACGCCGAAGAAGTATGAAAGGTCAATTAGGATAAATTTTGGTCTATGTTTTGCATAATTGTAATTACATTTTTATATATTTTTTATTATTTAAATATATATATATATATATATATATATAAAAGTAATGTTCTCTAATTTAATAATATTTATATATATAAAAGTAATGTTCTCTAATTTAAAAAATATTATTAAGTCAAATTTCACATAATACATTTTTCATAACCCTTTTAAATATTAAATCTCTTAAACAAATTCAATTTTTTTAAATCATTTTATCTCAATTTTAAATTCAAATTATTTAAAATAAAATAAAAAGAAAACTTTTAAAGTCCATAGATAGTCTATGGATATAAATACACATCTAGACTGAACCATAATTTGCGTAGGGGTGTTCCTAAGGAGGGAAATTTTAGCATATTTGTTGAGGTCAAGTGAAGGAGACGATAAGACAGAATCTCAAGTCACCATCCACTGAAAAACGAAAGGAGGTCACCACGAAACCGCGCGCCATTTTCACACAGAGGGAGGAGATTAGAGAATCCCTTCATGGTTGATGAAAGCGAGTGAAGGAGAGAGCAAAGCGTGAATCCTTACATCCATCTTCAACATCTGCAAAATCAGAAATTGCTTTGAAGTCTGGTGCCAGGGATAGAGATGAAACTGGTAAGAGTGATCTAGAAGCCTACCAAGAGAGATAACCATAACTTGCCAAACATAGAACATTGAGGAGGATTCTATTCATGAAGAAGTTCAACAAGAAGATTTGGGCTTACAGATTTCTGCATATTATTTGACTGCATCAAACAATGCATTGCAATTTGAAGAAAATGTAATGGACGATGATGACATTGATGAGGATTCAACAGACAAGCATCTACTTGTCTTTTACGCTTTGAAAATCTCACCGACACGTGTCCACTGCCGAACAGTAATCCAAACACAAGGCAGGACAGGGACTCATTTAGCATGGCCATATACGACAGGAATATTCCAAAGCATTATCCCTTGTGAGGTGAGGAGAATTGTAGCTAGATTCACTGTAAGAATTATGTTCTGCTTCTCGGCTCTCAAATGATCTGCAACAAACGGAGCCAGCGGAACAGATCTCCCGTAGAGAACATGGGAGATAATGTTGACATCATTGTGCTACTGATAAAACGGCGTTAACGGGCCATACGGGGTGATCTGCTGACCAAGGTAGTTAGCGTAGACGTTGATCCGGTCGTAATAGACGTCGATCCGGTCATTTGGATTGCGAGAGATGATGGTGAACCGCAAGATGGAGGTGAGCGTGTCATCGCTTGTGACGTTCCATCGGCGTAAATAGCGACGTCCTGTACATAGAAGCGTGGCTTAAACAATCAACGGTTGCAAACGACAGAACTGTCAACCATGCCCTGTCCGTGAGTTTAAGCCGTTCAAGGAGAAAGTGAGCTTGGAAAGCTCAGATAAGGAAACGCCTTCGGCGTAATAAAGTTACTCTATCGTTGTTATTAGCTTTAAAGTTTATTGTACTTCACCGACTACAAAGTATGTTATATTGTTGTAAGGCGCAGTCAAACTCAATTAGAGAGAGAATTAAAATTAACTAAGTGCAATGATACCTTAATAGGCATTGATAAGTCAGTTTGATTAGCATTTTATTAACATCATTTTGTGTTATTTTTAAATATGTTTAGATTATTAAAGTTTGAATATGATGTATAAGTTGTTCAAAAAAATATAAATATTTATTTAAATAATGATATATAAATTTATGGTTTAGATATAATTTGTATTGTTTATTATTTTTATATTTTAAAGGTATATGTACATTTTTTAACATAAAATAAATGATATTCAATTTTAAGTATTATGAAATAGTTGGCATGAGTTTTTCATGTTTTATAAAATTATATAAGAGTATGTTTAGATTCAACTATGTGTAACGTTTTGTCTACATTTTAAGATCACATTAAATGATTCATAAATACTTGAATAAATCTATATGATCTTTCACATTTGTCATCCATACTTGTTCATGTTATAGTGGAGGATTCTAGTTGTTCAACCATCCTTTAGCCCCGACCCTATGTGTTTGAGTTACTAATGATTCTAGAGGGGCTTGAGTAGTTGGTTGAGTTTCAACTAGAGGTGAATTTGGAGTTGCATGTACAACTATTATAGCTCTATTAGAGGTCCAAATAGTTGAACTTTGTGAAGAAATAAGCTCCAAAGAGACTATAGGGAAACTCTTCTTCTTTTTCAATAGTTTTCCTCGTAGAATCCTATCCCATTAATTTTGGCCATCTAATTGCAATACAAAATTATGCTTAATGATTAATTACAATAGTCCATGATGGAACAAGTGATTGCCAAAGAATCTATGTTTGATGGCCATATTTTGAATGTAAATGTACATAAAGAGAGTATGGTTTATTAAACATTCAAGTTGGGAGACCCCATAGAAAATATAATTTAGAAGCCTCATGCCATAACCCATAATAGTATCATGATTTCCATCATAAGTGAGTGTTGGAGTTGATGGTGAACCCCACAACTCGAAATCACCTACAAGAAATTATCTTATTACGGGGTGATCCCACAATAGTGGTTTACAATTTTTGGCCAAACTAGACACTAAAATCATTTTTTTAACTAAATCTTCACTTTCGGGCACCTATAGCGGCTAAACTATGAGGAATTTAAGATGATACAAACTAGAGTTTCATGAAATTTTTTCTATAGATTCTAAAAATATTTTTTTCAAATTTTTTGGAATCAGATTGCATTGCATTTTCCATCTCCCTCAAAAACTAGTTTTTTTCATAAAACAACATTTTTAAAAAGTGGTGCTCACCGTATAATGCATAACTTTTTTTCCATGAAGGATAAAATTATAATTCTTTCGAATCTAGATTTGTAACTCCGATATCTAGTGCTTCCACTTGGTTAGATATTTTTTTATTGAATATTTTTTCTTTAATCAAGTTTCAAAGTCAAACCAATTATAATTCAGACATAGCGCAATCGTATAGCGCGCAACTTTTTTGTATGTATCAAAATTTATTTTTTTGTTGGATCACAGACTCCAATATTTTGTGCACTCATATTTAAAAAAAAAAATGATAATCTTCTATTTTTCCACATGTGTAGAACATAGAGCTTCATTTTTGATGAAAAACTTATATTTAATAAAACTAAAAAAACAAATAGATAATAAAACCAAAAAATATTAAAATTATATTCGTTAGATAACTCATTCTAAGGGCTACCTAATACCAATTGGGTTTGTGAAGTATCCTCCATTTTAATTCTCAAATCGAGCTTCGAAGTGCAAAATTATGGAATTTTTGGTGCCTAAGGGAGAAGGGGCAAAAGGGTGGTTCGACTGAACTAGGGTTTGGTTGAACCTAAAAAATATGTTCTGTCGAACATGGGTCTGACTGAACCAGTTTAAAATATTATAAAAAAATGTATGGCGGGCTAGTTCGAGCAGACTCTTAACCGACATCTGCTTAAACCCCCTACCATGAATCAATTTTAAATTTTTTTTTTTTCCATTGTTGTAATAGATTTATTTTATAATATATAATATTAATTATATAATTGTGTTGTATTTTATTTTATTTTCTAATAGTTTTATTGAACATGGAGGAGGTGTGAATGAATGTAATTATGAAAAAGAGAGGCAAATGAGAATAGTATGTTTTCTTAGCCCTTTGTGATTGTAAGATAATGAATTGTGCATGTATGAAATAAAATAATGAAAATGACATAGATTTTAACTCTCATAAAATCATGTTTTGCCTCTAAATATATACTTGTAATATTAATTATATAATATATAATAATTATATACTTTTTAATCTCTATAATATAAATGATATCTATATGATAGTTATTAATAATATATAAATCATATATATGATTAATAATTATAAATAATATACTATATAATTATATATTATTAATAATTATAAATAATATATTATATACTTATATATTATAAATAAGCACAAAAATGTAAGAATATAGACAAGGCACAACGATGATACAAAACATTGAAATGCACAATAGATCAAACATGAAACAAAGGGGTTGATCTACATACTTGTGGACTTTTGATTCAATCTTCACACCTCTAATCACTTCCAAACAAATTCTCTACCAATAATCTCATTCTGGGTGTTCCAAAATTTCTCACTCTCTCCTTATTTAACATGGAGGAGGTGTGAATGAATCTAATTATGAAAAAGAGAGGAAAATGATAATAGTACATGTTCTTAACCCTTCACAATTGTAAGATAATGAATCCTGCATGTACGAAATTAAATCATGAAAAGGACACGGCTTTTAACTCTCATGAAATCATGTTTTGCCTCTAATAAAAAGAAAACAATTAGAGGTTGCTCACTCATTTGAGCCCAACCACTTTCAATCCTTGCACCCCATTTAGTCACCTCTAGTTTGAGCTACAATCTTGTGTTAAATTTGAAGAAGGATAGCCTCAAAGATTTCCTCCTAGGATTCTTCATCTTGATTGTTGAATTTATGCTTAACCTTAGCTTTTGACCATGAGAACCATGAGAATGTGTCTTTGGAAAATATATTATAAATGGTTTTGATGTATTTTTTAAAAACATGATAGAATGACTAGACTAGAGTTTGTTAGCTACCAAATGGACATGAGTTTCTAGAGAAAAATGATGAGGTAGTAATGTCAAGAGTTTGTTAGCTACCCAAATGGACATGAGTTTCTAGGAACTATTTTAGCTCTCTAGGACTGGACAACTAATAAAATTTATTAGGAATCTTCAACCAATGAAGCTTATCTTTTATATAAGCTCTTAAATGAGTATAGGCACTAGTTGTATGCTTCTAGTAGGTCATCTTAGCAACTTATAACAAGTAGAGAGGTGGAAAGAAGGGTTAAGTCTCCAAATCTATGGAAACATGAATGAGTTTGAAGTTCATCATAACATATGAGCTATGATGATTATAGATGCATACAAATTATTTCATGCATTTGGTGGATTTAGTCCACCATAAAATACAACCATTTTGAGAAGTTGGTGGAGGTTTCACATGGATGTTTTGGTGTGTGATTATATATTAAAGTGGGAAGAAATAAAGAAAAGTTGTATTTTCTTCACCTCATTCTTCTTGAAATTTGAGAGTATTTGAAAAGCATAGTATTCTTTAAAATATCCATTGGAATTGAATAGAAACTCACAAAAAAGAAGAAATATTGAGAACATTATATATTTATCAATTATCTTAATTCTTGATGTTCAAATGAATTATAGGGGTATAGGGAGGGAGTGGGAGAGAGATAAAGGGTTGGGCTTAAACGTCACACACTAAGCTTTGACTGCTTAGTGTGTGGATGTGGCCCCCATTAACTTGTTTCGTTCCCCTTCCAAAATCTGTTTGTCTAAATAGCTTTTGTGACAATCAGTAGTTAGTAGTTCTCCCGTGCATTAAAAAAAACTATGTTCAAATTCAAACATACTATTCCCACAGAAGTTTGGTAGATACCCTAAAATATTTGCTAACATAAAAGAATAAAACATTCTAATGGAAAATGGTTATTACAATGTAGAGAAGACATGGGTGCCCTCAGAAGGCAGCCACACTATTTCATCATATCCAACAAAAAGGCCTCAAACCCGATCAATTTTCTTTTGTGTCAAAATGGGGGCTTTGAACCAGGATTTACGTATCCATAAAAGTAGAAAGGATAGGGGACTTTTCCCAAATGATGTTGGAAATGGTCTGGTGGACATACATCCAAAATGTGGAAGCATGGAAAAGGCACATGAATTGTTTTACTGAATGCCTCAAAGAAATGTGGTTTATTGGAATGCCATGATTGTAGGATATGCACAAAATGGATTTATTGAAAAGGCTTTAGAAATTTTCAAGCAGATGAAAATTGGTAGGTGTGAAGCCAGTCATCACAACCTTCGCCAACATCCTCCCTACCTGGGAAAAAATGAGAGCTTTGGAATAGGGTATGGGGGCACATTAGAGGATAATGGATAGAGAAACTTTATTTGTACTTGCATCTATCTTGGTAGACATGTATCCAAAAATGTGGAATTATAGACAAGCACGTAAATTGTTTCACAAAATGCCTTAAAATATGTCACCTCATAGAATGCTATGATTGCAGGATTTTCACAAAATCTATTGAAGATGGAGGGCCTTTCATTTGTGTTATTTAACTTAATAATAAGTTTTGCACACAATTTTTTTTTGTGATTTTAGTTTGAGATGCTAGAAAATTGTTTGTGAGAGTTTGAGAAAAAAAAAGAAGCTCTAATTATTTGGTTGTCATTCATAACTTAATTGTTAATAATTGTTGTTCAAAGACATTTTGATTATTTGTTCCAGCTTTTTTGCTTTACAACATATCATGCATTGCAGCCAATACCTTTGAAAGGTTGTCAAATAGTTGTATTAGCTTAAAATTAAGTTTCATATAGAGAGTAATTCTTAAATTTGGTCAATAAAAGTAGGAAAATTATTTATCTTATTAGTAGGGATGAGGTGTAAGATTGTTATTGATCATATGTAAAAATGACAATTTCCTATTTTTTGGGTCTCAAGGTTGTCGCAATATAAGTGATCTCTAGATTATCTAGAGTCAAAATATCATGCTCCTGTCTATATTAAACTATAATTATTGATTGATCTTGCCATTATAGAGATATTGGTAGTAGGTCAATTTCCTCAATGATTAATGCCTCACATAAGTTTTCATTAGTTTAAAATCATTTCTTGTGATGTTATATAAGGATATTATTATATGTCCCCATAAATTTAATGATATTCTCATCATTCTAAAATGTATGTAGAGAAACAAGGTTTTGTTGTTCCCAAATGATGAGTTTGGGATAGGTAACTAGGAGTCAATAGTACAAATGGAGGTTTCATGGAAGAGTTTGGTAATTTCAAGATTATCAAATAATTTAGTGATGGGTTGGACCTTAATATTTTCAATATTAGGAGACATGTCTTTTATAACAATATTCATGAGTTTTCATTTAGTTTATTAAATTTATCATTAGGTGGTATGTATCTTAAGCATCAAGTTTTGATACTTTCTTATATAAAGAGTATATCAAGAACACTTTAGTTGTGGAGCCAAGGCCTTTTCCATTGCATCTCATGTTCATACAAATGTGGAGCATTGTGGGTATTTTTATTTTAGGAATCATAGTGTGAACTCTTTATCTCAATCAATCTAGGAGCTAGTTGCACCTTCAATTTCTTCATATTTTAGTAACCCATGTTGGAAAAATGTGTTGGTACTAAAATGCATGATGGTTTGTGTTATTTTTGATAAAGGATGAGGTCAATTATGAGATCATGGAGATAAAATTATCATGATGATACAAAATGTGTTGTTTAAATCATACTCTCCATAGCCAACGTTAATGATCTTGATTTGAGCTTTGAGAGGTGGAGTGGTAGGTGTATGGGATCAATGTAGTAATAGGATGGCATAATTGTTGGACATGAGTGGAAATTTTTGTTTTAGGATTTTGATAGTCCTCTTGGTGAGATCCATATCTATTGAATGAGGTTCATATCTAATGACTTAGTGTGAGAGTCTAACTCACTCCCCACCACCACTTTGCAGGATATTAAATTTATTGTAAGCTTAGCCTAATGAAAAATGTACCTCAAATGGAGATTAATTCCATTATCTAATTTATATACCTCATTGTAACATAAGGCTTCTAGGTTGCTACTAGGTGATGAAACCCAAGTCAACCACCAAAAATAAACTAAAATAAAAGGACTTATCACTTGCAACATGAGGGAAGAGTATACATGGATTTATCCTTTTGAGGGGATTTTTATTAGTTAAAGGGATGAATTTTATTCCTAATTTACTTAGGTTACACATATGATACTTGTTACTTTATGTCTCAAGTCATAATATTAAGACACATATCATAATTTTATCTAATCCTATGTCTCACCTTGGCCTATGTAACCAAGTAGTTCTCTATGCATTTTTAATTCATATTCATTGTATATTTACATAATTTGAGAGAATAAAATTATTCTCATATTTCATCACTCTTGTGCTTTCATTGAAGCTCATAGATATTAGGTGGCTATAAATTCAATCAAATATTTTATGGTATAGAGCATTCTATACCAATTCTTACATTAAATAGTCATGAAATGAATAATACAAATAATATTGTACATAGTCAAAAATTTAGAAAGTGAGATAAATGAAAGATTATCCTTGAATGCAATTTAGGATATTAGCCAATATTATAATTGATTCATCCAATTTATTAAATTTATGTATATAAAAATGGAAGAATAAGAACCATACCAATATATATTCATGGTATTTTGACTAAGATAGACACACATAAATATAGGAAGGACCCCAGATTCCTCTCAAAGATATCTAAAGATGCTTCAAGATCCAAGATGGGTGAAATAGCTACTCTATTGGCATATAAGGATGATAAAGAATTAAGAGTAGATGATTATAAAATGAATACTATAAACATGGGACAAGAAACCAAAGATCAAGAAAAATAAGCTCATTTAGTAGTTTTTGTTATGGTCTCAAGGATGAATATAGATGAGAAGATAAAGAAAGAACTGAAGAAGTAGATAGAAAAATTGCAAGCATATATCAAGTAATTGGCTACTCCATTATAATTGATAGATGTGCATCTCTTTCTCCTCTAGTAACAATATACCAACAATAAATATCCTTTCTAGAAAAAATGAAGGAATATCTTCCTTGGGGTTCTCTATTTGTTAGAAAATTCATCCTCTCCCAATTTCATCTTCATCGACAAATGTGCATGGTCCAACAAGCTTATGAGGCCATAATTGCTAGCTAGAGGTAAAATGAATAGTTCCCCAACCTACACTTAGTTAGGTTGACATGTCATCACACATAATAATCATGAATGGTTTCTCATATGACACCTAACAAGGATATGTTGTCAGGCTTTATGCAACTAGATGACTACTTTAGGTGTAGTGAAAATGGATTTATCAAAAACTCTTGGCTAGAGGATATAGTAGATTTGGTGCAAAAGCATAGAAGTTGGTCACAATTAACTTTATTAAAATGAGTTATAAATTTGAGAAGGAAATGGAGTTGACTAAAACATAAAATACTATCATCCAACTTAAGGCCTAGATAAAAGCTGAGAAAAACTCCTAGGGAAAGATGGATGCTAAATAAAAGTTATAATGTAGTACATACTAAGATAAACAAGGCCAAGTTGATAATAGGAAATTTACAACAAGTGAAGAAGCTTGAGGAGTCATAGAGGAGGAGGATAGATGAAGATACCAAGCTGTAAAAATAACTAATGGAGCTAAGGGATACTAATTCTTAATAATTATAGGTAATTAACTAATTATAGTAGGAGCTTCAACTCACCAAGAAATTGTTTGCACTAACATCCCTTTTCAAAATGTACTCATCTTATTAGGCCAAGCTTGTGGAGATGATTGTGGATATAAGTTTTGTTTTGAAGTTCATTGCCTCCACTCAATCCCTAAACATAAAAGTGAAGGATGGGGTGGATGAAGTGATCCTATATTTAACCCCCAAGGTTCCGCAAGTTAAAGTTCTAGTTCAAAAACTCTATGATCTTCTAAATTAGAAGCTAATGGCAATCAATGTGGAAATAAGAGAACAATAATAGTGAAGATGAATGAGGTGGTTACAAGCAAGATTAAGGCCACACTAAATTTTTCACAAAGTTAGCCACTTAGATAAGGTCATGAAAGGAATGAGGGAGCATATAATCTCTTTGGTTCAACAAGTACTTATCTCTTGATTGCTAGCTAATGATATAGTGCTCCAAGAAAAAGAATTGAAAGAAATGCTCATAAACAAAGAACAAAACTAAAAATCCTTTTATGGATGAGCACATATGTTAAGAATCAAATAAATAGAATAAATCATATATCTAATTGCATGGTTATAATTCTAATAAAATATTGTTGTGGAGAGACCCAAAGACATCTCCCATTAAGATATCATTGGATTAGATAAGTTCTTTTAGGCCTTAAGAAGAAAGGAGAGTCCAACTAATATAGAATATGGATTTTGACAATCAATCTTGGAGAAAATATAAGTACTCCAAAGTTGAGTATTGTTTAAAAAAAAACATTTTATTAGTTTTAAGAATATTCATGCAAGATTCTAGGTTATTCCTCATATGTGATAATCCCTTATGAGTTACTCAAACTGTAGAGGTTTAATATCTATCTACCCCTTTGAGACATTTTTTGGGATAAATATTTTATATTTCCTCTCATTCCTCTTTAGTGCCTTTAATCACCAAGTGGAAATATCATAATTTTATTTTCAATTTACTTGGTTTTATTTAAGTTACAAACTTTTTAAATAACTCATAGGTTTTATTTTCAATGACATCTTCAACAAGTAGGGTCACACCATTGATCATTTAAAGACATAATAGGAACTAAATTTTTTAGAAGTTGGTAGTTTTGACACTCTTGTTTGGTGCACTATTTGTTAGTAATGAATATCAACACAAGGGGCCCAATTTGTCAAGATGGAAAAAGAAGAGTTTTAAAGGACCCCGGTGCATAACTTTAAATCTCTCTCTAGCTAATCTAATAACATAAATGAAATTTCAATCAGTTGTATTACATTGTAACTAAATTTATTTCACAATTGTATATAATATAATGAGCTAACAAGGGTATGTTTCCCAAGTCTTCTATCTTTTGAGAGAAAATTAAGAGAAAAAGAGCCAATACCAAGTGCTACATTTATTTTTGGTGCTCTTCCAAACTATGTCAACATGATAGGAAATTACCATTGTCACGTATTAGTTAATGGATGAAATGACAAATAATGAGGTGGGTCCATTTTCTTATCAAATAAAATAATTCTTTAATTTTTTATTCATAACATCAATGTTCATTTTGTAAGATCAATAGTATACACATCTTCCAAAAACTTGTGAATCTAATAATCCTAAGGAGTTTTCCTTTTTCCTTTAATTTTTTATACTTGAGCATTTGTATGACCACCAATAAAAGGGACAATTTAAATCATATAAATGTACATAAAAAAATAGTTGGCACCAGATTTCTCATCAATTTTATTGTTTTTGGATTTGATACAAATTTGCTCACAATTAAATCTAGAAACTACAAAATTGATGTTAATATGGATTGTGGAAATCTAGTAGCATTGAACCATAATGCTCTTCATAGAAATGATAAAATTGACACATATTTTTCATTTCACTATTGACTATAAATAAATTAGATATGATAAAGAAAATTCTTCATTCTAAACTACATTTTGAAAACTATTTTGTTCAACTATTCTAATTTTTAGCATGCATTCATTTTTATGGACCAAATTCAAGAATCACTTTCTATATGAAACTTAATTTTAAGTTAATACAACTATTTGACAACCTTTCAAAGATATTGGTTGCAATGCTTGATATGTTGTAAAGAAAAAAAACTGAAACAAATAATAAAAATTTCTTTGAACAACAATTATTAATAATTAAGTTATGAATGGCAACCAAATAATTAGAGCTTTTTTTTCTCAAAATCACAAATAATTTTTTAGGAGAATTTTCTCTCTAACTAAACTCACAAAAAACAATTTGTGTGCAGAACTTATTATTAAGTTAAATAACACAAATGAAAGGCCCTCCATCTTCAATAGCTTTTGTGAAAATCCTGCAATCATAGCATTCTATGAGGTGACATCTTTTAAGTCATTTTGTGAAACAATTTACGTGCTTATCTATGATTCCACATTTTTGGATACATGTCTACCACCTAGGCAGATGAAAGTACAAATAGAGTTCCAAAGCTCTCATTTTTTCCCAGGTGGGGAGGATGCTAGTGAAGGTTGTGAAGACTGGCTTCACACCTACCAATTTGAATTTTCTTGAAAATTTCTAAATCTTTTCAATAAATCCATTTTGTGCATATCCTGCAATCATGGCATTCCAATAAACCACATTTCTTTGAGGCATTTGGTAAAATAATTCGCATGCCTTGTCCATGCTTCCACATTTTTGAAGCATGTCTACTAGACCATTTTCAACATCATCTATGAAAAGTCCCCTATCCTTTCTACTTTTATGGATACGTAAATCATGGTTCAAAGCTCCCATTTTGGCACAGAAGCAAATTGATCAGGTTTGAGGTCTTTTTGTTGGATATGATGAAACAATGCAACTATCTTCTGAGGGAACCCATGTCTTCTCTATGTTGTAATAACCATTTTCCATGAGACTATTTTATTCTTTTATGTTAGAAAATGTTTTAGGGTATCCACCAAACTTCCGCGCGGGAATAGTATGTTTGAATTTGAACATAGTTTTTTTTATGCGTGGGAGAATTGCTAACTGCTAACTGTCACGATAGCTGCTTAGAAAAAAAGATTTTGGAAGGGGAACAAAATAGGTTAATGGGGCCCACATCCACACACTAAGTAGTCAAATCTTAGTGTGTGACATTTAAGCCCAACTGAGATAAATGGTATAGGGTTAAGAGTAGAGGGTAAAGGATTTAAGGGTTTAGGGTTTAAGGGTTAAGGGTTAAGGGTTAAGGGTTAAGGGTAGAGGGGAGCTCAAGATAGAAGGAGTGAGTGAGAGAGAGAGGGTTTAAGGGTGTAAGGCTTAATGGTAGAGGGTAGAGGGGATCTAGAGATAGAAGGAGCGACTAAGAGAGAGAGAGACTTGGGACAGAGAGTGGGTCTAGGGGGGAGAGACTTGAGAGAGAGAGGGGGGAGTGGGAGAGAGATAAAGGGTAGAGGGTACAAGGTTTTAGGGTTTGAGGGTTAAGGGTAGAGGGAGAGAGGTAGAGGGGTAGGAGGGAGAGACTTGAGAGAGAGAGAGGGGAGAGAGGAGAGATAAAGGGTAGAGGGTACAAGGGTTTAGGGTTTAAGGGTTAAGGGAGAGGGGAGAGAGGGAGAGGGGATAGGAGGGAGAGACTTGAGAGAGTGAGAGAGAGGGAGGTAGTGGGAGAGAGATAAAGGGTAAAGGGTTTAAGAGTCGTTTAGGGTTTAAGGGTTAAGGGTAGAGGGTAGAGGGGAACCCAAGATAGAAGGAGGGAGTGAGTGAGTGAGAGAGGCCTGAGAGAGGGAGAGGTAGGAGGGAGAGACTGAGAGAGAAAGAGAGAGGGAGGAAGGGAGAGAGATAGAAGGTTGAGTGTTTAAGACCAGTTTAGGGTTTAAGGGGTTAAGGGTAGAGGGCAGAGGGAGCTCAAGATAGAAGGAATGAGTGAGAGAGAGAGAGAGGGGTGAGGTAGGAGGAAAGACTTGAGAGAGAGAGAGGGAGTGGGAGAGAGATAGAGGGCAGAGATTTAAGGGTGGAGGGTTTAAGGGCAGAGGGAGAGAGATAGAGGGAGTGAGTGAGAGAGAGAGGAGCCTGTGGGCAGGAGGGAGAGACTTGAGAGAGAGATAGGGAGAGAGTGAGAGAGATAGAGGGTATAGGGTTAAGAGTAGAGGGTAGAGGGTTTAAGGGTTTAGGGTTTAAGGATTTAGGGTTTAAGGTTTTAGGGTTTAAGGATTCAAGGTTTAAGGGTAGAGGGGATCTAGAGAAGGAAGGAGTGAGTGAGAGAGAGAGAGAGGGTTTATGGGGTTTAAGGCTTAAGGGTAGAGGGTAGAGGGGATCTATAAATAGGAGTGAGTGAGAGAGAGACTTGAGAGAGGGAGAGTGGGAAGGAGAGAGATACTTGAGAGAGGGAGAGTGGGTGGGATGGAGAGACTAGAGAGAGAGAGAGGGAGGGAGTGGGAGAGAGATAGAGGGTAGAGGGTTAAGGGTTAAGGGTAGAGGTGAGAGAGATAGGAGTGAGAGAGAGGGAGTGGGAGAGAGATAGAGGGTATAGGGTTAAGAGTAGAGGGTATAGGGTTTAAGGGTTAAGGGTTAAGGATAGAGGGTATAGGATTTAAGGGTTAAGGATAGAGGGTGTAGGGTTTAAGGGTGTAAGGGTAGAGGGTAGAGGACAAAGGATTTTAAGGTTTAAGGGTTAAGGGTAGAGGGTAGAGGGTTTAAGGGTTTAAGGGTTTAAGGCTTAAGGGTAAAGGGTAGAGGGTTAAGGGTAGAGGGGAGAGAGATAGAGGGTATAGGGTTAAGAGTAGAGGGTAGAGGGTTTAAGGGTTAAGGGTTAAGGGTAGAGGGTATAGGGTTTAAGGGTGTAAGGGTAGAAGGTAGAGGATATAGAGTTTTAAGGTATAAGGGTTAAGGGTAGAGGGTTAAGGGTTTAAGGATTTAAGGCTTAAGGGTAGAGTGGAGAGAGATAGGAGTGAGTGTGAGAGAGAGAGACTTGAGAGAGGGAGAGAGGTAGGAGGGAGAGACTTGAGAGAGAGAGGAGGGGGAGTAGGAGAGAGATAGAGGGTAGAGGGAACAAGGGTTTAGGGTTTAAGGGTTAAGGATAGAGGGGAGAGAGGGAGTCATATAGAAGTCATTTAAATATTGATTTGGAAACTGGATGGGAACATTCTATTTCCATTTGTGGTATATTTTGTAAATTAAATTGATGGAAACTTTTTTTTTTATTTGCATTGATTTATGTTTTAAATATGTCTGCAAAAATTTTCTAATTAGATAATACTTAATTTTAAAATAAATAATTTCCCATGGAACAATTCGATGGAATAAATGTAAGTTGTATATAATTTTATATAAGATTCTTGAACTTAAGAATTCCATGAAACAAATATAAGTTGTATATAATTGTAGTTTAGGCAAAATGATTTTAAAAAACTTTACTAGGTTTCAAATAATTATTGAAAGCATATATATATGGGTTTACATGCAAACAAAAAAAGAAAGAGATGATGCTATAAGTGTAACTTTGAACTTTCAAATGAAATCAAAGATTCTTGAACTTAAGAATTCCATGGAACAAATATGTACATATAATTGAAATTTACACAAAATGATTTACAACTATGTACAAGTTACTATAAGTTCTCACTTGAACATGTATAGGGTTACAAATGAACTTGAAAATCATCCAAATATAATCTAACTTAAACATTCTGGCTCAGCCTACTCTTCAATAACATGTAATTTTTTTTTATGATCATCACTATCTAGTCTCCATTTTTTTCGGCCACGTGCGTGTGGAACTGCATGAAGATGTAGGGTGGTAGCAATTATTAAGTGACTATATTGATATACCTTGTTATTAGGTTGATATTCAACCAAATGAATCCCATGTTGAACAAATTTGACTTGTTTTAGATATGTCCTTTGCACTACAACAAAACCTGTGTGGTAAACATGAACCCAAGGTAAGACATGTGAATGTGTACAACATTTTCGTGCTCAAGGTTTGTACACTATATATATTTAATGTTTATAATGTAACATGTGCACATGTGAACACAATGTATATATAATTTTAAATTCAAACTCACTTGTGGGAAATAAAATCCCATCACTTGTTTTAGGTTGTGTTAGCTTATTCCTCTCTTCTGTGCAACACAATAAATAATAGCTAACACCTTCTATGTTTCCAGGCTCTGCTATGATTGCAAAAACATCTCTTGTACACAAAATTTACACAAAAAATTTCTAAAAAATTTAGAAATGTCTCTAGACTTTAAAGATAATTAACTATATATATATAATATTTAAATTATTGAAAACTTACACATGTACCTTTTCTAACCAATCTTGAAATATGGTCATAATAAATTGAAATTAAAGGAATGTCTTCAAATATTTCTTCCTCATTTTCATCATATGTTTCTGAAACAACTAGTGGCACTTTATCCCATTTACCAACATATCGAAGTTCTTGGTTGTTGTATACATGATCATAGTTTCCCGCAATGCACTCAATGCAAAAACAAGAGTAATCCCTTGTGTATAATGTCCATCTATGGTGACTATCTAAACTCATAACCCAATGCAAGGATCTTGTTTTGTCTACCCTCTTGTATCCATGCAATGATATTCTATCCACACCTAAATACATGTACAACAAAAAATTTATGTGAACAAATATATATATATATATATATATATATATATATATATATTAAATTTAAATAAACTCAAATTTTTGAAAATGTAATTTATACATACCCGATATCTCCCAAAACACTCTATGTGGAATGTGTCATTTTGTTCTTGAAGATGTGCCAACCACATTTGATGCAACATGTTTCTTACACCATTCAACAACATCATGTGCATTTTCTATATGATCTTCTAAATAACTCATTTGATGCTTTCTTAAAGGTCGTTTGATGCAAACTCCTGCTCCATCATGCTCACCCTTTCCATGCACACTCTCAAAAAAACTCCAAACATGTGGTATTTTGTAGATTTTATGATATCTACAAAGTGCATAGAATGGCCGTAAATATTTGAATTGTGTCACACATCCATTTGACCATACAAATGCTTTTCAAATTTTACACCCTTACTTCTCAAATTCTAAAAAAATTTTGAAAAGCAATGTTGTACAAAAAGTGTGTCATACTCTTTATCATCACTAATATAAAAGTGATATTATTTCTTAATGGATCATTCTTCATCTGTGCTCTCAACACCATCCAATTCTAATTGTGCATGTCGATAACACCCATGAACCATAATAGTGATCTGCTTTGAAAAGTAATATTCTGATTGAATCTCCTTTTGATGTACAAAGGAGTAATTTTCTGCAAAGTCAACTACTGATAGAATTGTTCCAAGTGGGAAAGTATCTCTCAATGTTTGGAATTTTTGTTCTTGCCACTTAGCAAAAAAGGAATATTGTGTGTATGGTTGTATCAATTTTTGAAATATATTTCATAAATTTTCCAATAGGAATCTCCTCTTCTACATAGTTCAACCTTGTGGATTCTTTCCCAAAATTTGTTTGAAACTTTACATACTTGTACCTGAGTGAGTAAATTATGTGAAAAAGTAATAAACCAAAAAATCAATGAAAAATTACATTAGAGAATTCAAATAACAATATAATCAAGTTAAAACAAATAAACTCTCTAAAAACAATACTTACCTCTTGCAATTTACTGTCTTTGTTAGGTCAGTATCCTCATTTCTTGAAGGAAATTTAGCCAAATTTCCACATGTTTCACAAATTCCTTTTATGTAGTTTATTTGAGGTCCATTTTCATGATCACATAACATAGCCTTTATGAAAAAACTTTCCTATTTAAGAGGTAAATTTTGAAAACCACAACTTTCTTCTCTCATGTTTTGAAATGCCTAATAGTAGAGATCAAATTCAATATGATAACAACAAGTTTCAAAAAACTTGTTGATCTTCACATAGTATGAATTTAACCTTTCAAACATTGTTTGGAAAATCTTTATATGAGGATATATATTACAAAATTTCATATACATCTCAAGTTGTGTTATGTCTAGCCAATGTTTGATATGATTTTCATAAATACTAGGCCCAATCTTGTGTCTCCTCTAGTATTTGATGATGGATGTGTGTGATCATGCCAAAAACTTGAGAACAAGTTCCTAACAATATCTTCAATCCTATTAGAATGGGGAGCTCTACACATAATTGTCCAATTTCCTTCTGAACTCTCATCCAAAAACTTTCTCTTTTTCTCATATTTTATTAGTGTGGTTTTACTATAACCAATTTCAGCCGAAAGTGCAAACATTTTTATTTTTCTTGCTATATCTTGATTTATAATTGATGTCAACATGACCCTCCTTGTAGTGGCCTCATCCACTAATTGAGATCATTTCCCAATGGAATCTAAACCCTTTTTGACATTTTGAACAATATCCTTTTGTAATGCCATGTATTTCTTCTTATTTGATGTTGAATGTACACCCAACAATTGTAATGAATCTTTTAGCTCATTACAAAGAAGTAAATGTGATAACAATTTGGTTTTTTCAAGTGTTTCAAGATGATTGAAATGATCATTGATTATTCCATTTATATATTTATTCACTAAGCTCTTCTCTTATTTGTAGGCTAGTTGGCATAACATTTCAGTTTCTCCATATCCATTTCAAGTAAATGATCTAAATTTCTGTAAGAAATTTGTTTCATCACCTTTTCAACTAGTTTTATATGCTCATCCATAGCAATAGAAGGAAGTGATCCTGACCCCTCTCCAACATGCATTGTTTGAACTTGGGCCTCCTCCCTATCTTCAAGGTCCATGTGGTCTTCAACGGATTCATTTGATCCAATATCTAGATTTGGATTGACTTCAGTATGAGAACTTCTAGCTCGTTGATACCTTTCTACGTGTCACAAAATATTTTGCAAAGAAAGTGAGACATGATGCTAGATATAAGTGAAGTTTATGTATGCAAGTAAGCAAAGTGATAAAACATGATGCTATAAGTGAGAGAAGTTTCAACTAGTTTTATATATGCTCATCCATACTAGTAGAAGGAAGTGATCCTGACCCCTCTCAAACAAGAATTATTTGAACTTGGGTCTCCTCCCTATCTTCAAGGTCCATGTTTTCTTCAATAGATTTGTCTGATCCAATATCTAGATTTGGCTCGACTTCAGCTTGAGAATTTCCTACTTGTTGTTTGAATTTACATGCAAGAAAAGAAAGTGAGAGACTATGAGATATTTAAGTGGAGTTGAAACAAATAAAATCAAAGATTCTTGAACTTAAGAATTCCATGGAACAAAATCAATTTGAAATAGATGATAAGGAATTTAGGTAATGTCTATGGAAGATGACTATTTTTTAGTATTAAAGTTTCTAAGTTAAATCTAACATGGTTTTCATAAAATTTAGAAATATATTTATAATGAAAAAAAATTGAGGTGTTAATAAAATTCCTAAACACACACTTGAGAGAGACAGAGAAGAAACAATCATGTACTTGTTTCTTTCTATGATAATTTCCCAAGTTTTGTTCATGCCTCTTTTGTTCTTCTTCTTTTGACAATTTTTGTTGAGACACATTTTTTATTTTTCTTTGTTGTCCCATTTTCTTCTTCAAGTTAAAGATGGTCCTCAAAAAAAATCCTCTACCAACTTAGTTAAATTCTCCTCCAAAATTTACCTTGATTGATAAAAATGAAAAGTTGTCTTCTCCAATATTTGCCTCCTTGATAAATGTGAAAAAATCTCTTCTCCAAAATCTATGCTCCAAGTGATATAAATGAGAATTAATCTTGCAATTTGATATGGAATAATGAAAAATAAGCTTGTATTTATATGCTTGTATTTAAATGAATCAAGTGGTAATCAAACAAGTTATTTTATTGTGGAGTTTGTTGTTATTTAATGTATAAGTATGCAACATAGAGTAATTTTAGAATTTTGTTCCTTGTCAAAAATTAATATTCCGCAAGCTTGATACCAAAGTTGAAAGATTATCTCAACCAATGAGATAACATAGTGTTTAATAAAGTGTCTCTTAGATAAGTTATGCTCATTTCAGAGTAAGGGAACAACCCAATATATAGTAGAGGAAAATTTCCATGGTCATTCTAGTTAACCAAACACATCATGATGGTTCTAAATCAATAGTTGAGATATTTTCATTTGTAGGAGATGTAGAGAGGGTAGAACAATAATTTGAGCACATAGAGGTATAATTTGAATTGAATTTTCTTAATGTTTCAAAGAATAAAATTTTCCTATCCTAAGTTGAAACTAGAAAATTATGCATTGAATTTCTTTCAAAATCTATAATTTTATATCTAGTTGTAGGAAAGCACGATCATGTTAAATAATGGTGTAGATTAAGAGATTATTTATGAAATAATTTAACTTAAATTTTATAAATTTTAGAGGGAAAGTGTTTGAAGGATGATATAATTATAAAAGGAATGTCCCTACCTCTTCTTTATAATTATATTTTGTTCTCAACTCCACAATGGTTCATGTTGCTTAAGTCATTTTTAAAAAATATGAGTTTTGTGTACCACAAAGTGATGCACTTTATTTGTTTTTATTTTGTATCAAGATTTTAATTCCATCATTTTTTATCAAAATTTAAAATTGTAGTAGAACATGTGCATTAATAAATAGGCTTGTAAATACACTCATTTATAAAGTATCATTAGTTTACTTGCTTGGGAGTAATTTATTTTATAATTTTTTACTACTTACTATAAAATTCAAGGGGTGTGTGTGCAAAATATTTATTGTGATCAACATGAATGAACTTAATTATAAAGTGGTATTTGTTTCCTTATATTTGGGAATATAGGATCAAATGAACTAACATAAAATTTCACAACTCTAGGGGATTCTATAATAAAATTTGGGACCATTTTGATGGTCTTTGTTTGTGGGTTCAACATCAACAAAACTTATTTCAATGTGCATTATTTATTTTTGGCTAAAATGAAATAGTCTTAGAATCCTAAAATTCTACTAGAGATAAGCATGTATATCATATAAACATGTAAACATAAGAAAAAATATACATACATGTAAATAGATTCAATGTATAAACATAACATGTTATAGGAAAAGAGGTCATCAAATAAGCAAATTGCGTATGTATATTGAATATAAGCAAATGTATGTATGTCATATAAACATTTAAACATAAGCAAAGACATACATACATGTAAATAGATTCAATGTATAAACATAAACATGTTATAAGCAAAGAGGTCATCAAATAAGCAAATGTATGTTAGAGATCAAATGTATATCATATAAGCAAATGTAAGTTAGAGATCATCAAATTTCGAATACTAGAGATCAACATATAAGAAAATACATGTAGTAAAGATCATAAATCTAGTGCAGGGCCTAATATGAATATTGACTCCTAGTTGAATGACCATCTGAATGAGAACCCTACTCTGATGGATGTGTTGAGCCCTATAGATAAAATTGTGTGCACAATGTGTTAAAAACATATAATATATTAAATAAATTTTATGAAAGTTATTTTTAAGAATTTACTTGTATTTTTAAATATCTATCTAGATCTATGCATACATATGCATGTACATATACACATGTATATATAAAAATTTAAAACTCACATGTCCACTGGTAGCAAAATCATCCATAGAGCCATGCCAATGTACACAATCTAGAGCAAGGCTAGGAGTGACATTAGGTATGTCCACCTATAATATATATACATATACATCAGCACATGAATATCTAGTTAAAAATAAAATTTAAAAATAATTAAAAAAATAATTGAAACATGCACATGCACATCATCTGATATCAGATGACCTAAGTCCTCTACAATGATCATCTCCACCATATGAACCAAACAGTCAAGTGACAAGTCAACATCTACATCCATCTGACCTGTCCCTTGTCATTCCATAAAATATGAGTGAAGAAGACTATGCAGGTTAGATGGCATCAACGATGACGAACTGAGACCAATCAACATCACAGTAAAAACCATAGTATGTGTAGCGATTGAATGATCTATAGGTGGATCCCAATGTGCACTAGTGCTGGGTTGAGAGTGATGGGATCCTGGATGTGGATGAGCTCTATGCCAAATGATTTTTGACCCCTCTATACTGATCCCATAGTCTGATTCCCTCCAGAGGTCCTCAACCAAACAGTGCAAAGTCATGTGTGCCATATCTCCTGAAAGTCTGTCAAGCTGTGTAGGAGTAGGGATTCCAACCACTGTCTAAGGATCCATGTTAGTCCACTTTGATGGATGATGAGGGCGCAGCCTGAGACACAGAAAATAACCCATAAATAAGAGAATAATTTTATTATTTAGAAAATGGAGCTTCTTACATACAGAGGATCTCAAATCCCCAAGTTCTACAACACATGCAAGTTACAGAAAGCTACAAAATAACCCTTTCGCAATATGCGAGCTTGTCCCCAAAAAGCTACACAAAAATTAGAAACCCGCCCATAAATAGAGCTCCTCTTTAGTTTGGAGCCAAAACAACATTAAAATTTGAGTTTAGGTGGTTTGGCGCCAAAAATTACAACTTGAAGTTCAAATTTCAAAAGAACATTTGCAATTGTATCTTCTAGAAAGTGCACCAACTTCCTGGGGCCATAACTTTTGATCTGGGGCTCCGATTCATGAATCGTTTGAACCGTTGGAAAGGTCTCGAAGTCAACAATGCGCTCAAAATTGCTATGCCAATTTTGACAAGTTTTGGTACCATTCCGGGAACTCTAAGTTCCTCAAATCTAACTAGGAAGATTTTCAGGTGCAAATCTGGGAAACTAAAACTACAATATCTTTCAACCTTGGAATAGAAAATAAAAACCGTAAATTAGGAATTTCATTATGAAAAAAAGGGCATCCAAAAATATAAAAACATCTAAAAATTGAGAAACTTGAAATTTAACTATTTTTGGGTGATGCAAGATTGCCCTTACACCATTGGATGCTCCTGCATCAGACACCCAGGGTAATTTGAGAAGTGACCCCATCACGTCTCAGATGGTTGAGGAAAACTCAACCGGTCAACCACTACCTTAGATAGCCAGGATGAATCTTCCACAAGCCTTCCTCCCCATTTCAGCAAATATTCTTCATACTACCTATTTTTGGTACTCCTTCCCACACGACTATCCAAGATTGCTTCAATCTCCTCCCTTTCTGAAATAGGTGTTGGAATGCCATATTGCCCTATTGCTGGTGCTTCCTCTGTTTCACCTTCATGATACTCTGTCAAATCTGAAATGTTGAACACAAGGGAAATGTTGATTCCATCAGGCAACTCTACCTCATATGCATTCCCTGAATCATGCTTCTTCAAAATCTTACAGGGACTAAATTTCTTCATCTTCTATTTGTTATAGGTTCCCACAGGAAACCTTTCTTTCCTCAAGTGGACCATTACTTCATTACCAATCTAAAACTCCTTATTCCTCCTTTTTTGATCTTCCTTAGCCTTATATTGCATATTCATCTTATTAATGTGTTCTCATACCTTCTCATGCATATTAGTACTTATTTTCTTCTCTTGGTCCATCTTCCTCAATTCTGGAGTTGTTCTGGGGCTACCTCCATACACAATCTAGAATGGTGATCTACCAATGCTTCTGTTGACAAAATTGTTGTAAGAAAATTTTGCCTGGGGTAAGATCAAGTCCCATCCCTTGGGTTTATCTCCTACCAAACATCTCAGTAGGTTACCCAGACTCCTGTTAACAAACTCTGTCTCCCATCTGTTTGTGGATGGTGTAGAATTAAACTTCAACTCTATCTTCAGCTTCTTCCACAAGGTCCCAAAAGTACCCCACAAATTTGGTGTCACGATCTGAAACAATACTCTTTGGCAGACCATGTAGCCTCACCACCTCTTTGAAGAACAAGTCAGCAATGTGGGGTGCATCATGGGTCTTCCGACATGGAATGAAATGTGTCATCTTCGAAAACCTATCAACCACCACAAAGACTGAATCATTCCCTCGTTGTGTCCTTGGCAAACCAAGAACAAAGTCCATACTTATATCCTCCCATGGCCTCTCCGGTATAGGTAAGGGCTGATATAAGCCTATATTCTAGCTCACTCCTTTAGCCATCTAACATACCCTACAACTTTGTACAAACTTCTTCACATCCTATGACAACTGAGGCCAATAATAATGCTCACTGATAATGGCAATGGTCTTATCCCGACCAAAATGTCCTACCGTTCTTCCACTATGCTTCTCCTTTATTAGGTTCTCCCTCATGGAACTCCTCGGGATACACAATTGACTTCCCTTAAATAACATGCCATCCTGGATTATGAAATTTAGCCACCTTGTCTTGTCCACTGTAACAGGTTCCTTGCAAGCTTTGCAAGCCTTTGCAAAATCAAGATCTTCTACATATAGTGTCTTGAGTTCAATGAACCCAACCACTTCAATCTGCATCTTTCTCATCAATGTATGCCTCCTACTTAAGGCATCTGCAACCCTATTTGACTTCCCACTCCTATGTTTCAAAACAAAGGTATAACTCTGCAAAAACTCTACCCATTTCATATGCCTCTGATTTAATTTTCCTAACTATTTAGGTAATGCAAGGCCCGATGATCGTGATATAGAACAAATTCCTTCGGCTAACAAATAATGTCTCCATTTCTTTAATGCTTGAACTATTGCATAACATTCCATCATATACGTATACTTTCTCTGGCATCATTAACTTTTCACTGAAATAGGCAATGGGCCGCACTTCCTGGCTCAACACTGCTCCAATGGCACAACCACTGGCATCACAATCCACCCGAAACACCTTGTTGAAATCTAGGAGGGCTAGAACAGGTTGCTCTGTCACCTTCTGCTTCAACAGTTTGAAACTTTTTGCTGCTCCAGTGCTCCACTTGAATTCTTTTCTATCCTCTCATTGTTTCAGTCAGGGGTCCACAAATACTACTGAAGTTTCTAATGAACTTTCTATAAAAAAACTAGCCAAACCATGAAATATCTCACCTCGGTAGTGTTTGGGGTAGGCCATTCATAATAGCCTTCACCTCTCTAGGTCCATCTGAAACCTTCTCACTAAGACAACAAACCCCAAGTACACTAACTCCCTCTTCACAAATCTACACCTCTTCAAATTAATCAATAGTTTCTCTTCTCTTAACTTCTCAAAGGCTCTCTGAATATGCATCAGATGTTCATCCAATGTCTTACTAAAATTCAAAATATCATCTAAATACACAATAACAAAATTCCCAGAAATTCTTTTAGTACCTCGTTCATGAGCCGCATGAATGTGCTCGGTGCATTGGTTAGCCCAAAAGGTATGACTAACCACTTGTACAGGCCCTCTTTGGTCTTGAAGGGAGTCTTCCATTCATCTCCCTCTCAAATCTAGATCTGGTGATATCCACTCTTCAGATCAATCTTTGTGAAGTACTGAGCTCCACTCAAATAGTCCATCAGGTCATCCATCCTTCGCAGGAGAAATTTGTACTTGATTGTTATCTTGTTTATGGCTCAGGAATCTGTACACATCCTCCACTCCCTATCCTTCTTTGGTGCTAGTATTGCAGGTACTGCACATGGACTCAAACTCTCCTATATAAAACACTTTCTCAACAACTCTTGAACTTGTCTATTCAACTACTCATTTTTTACTGGAGTCATTCTATGAGCTGCCTTATTTGGCAAACTGGCTCCAGGAATCAAGTCAATCTGATGACTGATCTTCCTTATTGGTGGTAAACTCTCAGGTACATTATCAGAAACAATATCCTAAAACTCATCCAACATCCCAAAAACTTCTTCTGGAACTTTCTCACTATCCTCCTTACTCACTTTAGGAATAAGTGCATAACACACACGCTCATGCTTCATACCATTTAAAAAATTTCTTCCATCTACATAACAAATTCTAGCACTACTGCATACCTTTTCTTTAGTCTCCTTTAGGGGTTTCAACTTGTGATGAACCCCACCCTTTCTCAAGAAATAAGTGTTTGCATGGCCATCATGTATAGCACACCTATTGAACTGCCATGGCCTCCCCAACAACATGTGACATGCATCCATGGGGATGATATTACAGAGTACCTCATCATGGTAGCTCATGATCTTGAACTTTACTAGGCACTGCTCATTGACCAAAACTTTGTGGTCTTTCTGCAACCAGGCAATCCGATATGGATGCGAGTGTCTTTCCCTCTTCAGCTTCAACTTTGTGACCATCTCCTCTGACACCAAATTATTAGTGCTCCCACCATCAATAATGACATCACAACATTTTCCTTCACACTTTCACCTTGTGCAAAATAGATTCTTCCTATATTCTGGTTCCTTTTCCTCAGTCACCATGGCTCTCCTAATCACTAGGGCTTCTCCCCTTTCAACATCATCTAAATGTTCAGATTGGGCCTCCTCATCTGCATGCGCAACCCTTCCATGACCTTCTGGCCTTTTGTCTACCCTTCCTTGGTGTTGTGGACATTCATAGGCTCGATGCCCTTCACCACACCGAAACACATTCCTTTGAAACCACCTCTTCCATCCTTGTCCATATCTCCTCGTCCTCTACCTCTTTGATCACCACTATTTTGATCACGAGGGTGGTAGAAGTTATCATTCCTTTGGCTTCGTCTGGTACCCACATCTTCACTTTTATTTTCATCATCATTTCGACTTCCTGAAGGTCTTCCACTACCCCTTTCACTTTGACCTCCTTGTCCTTTTTGCTTGCCATCAAATGTTTTGTTCAGCTCTTCCACCTTGAGCAAACTAATACACATCCTCAATGGTGGTCATTCCCGATAGGCTTAACTCCTCTTGAATGCTCGGTCAGAACCCATTAAGATGTCGCTACCTTCCTTATTAGCCTCCTCGCGTGACCCATTCTGATGATTATCTTGTGAAAATATTTAGTATATTCTTTCACGGATCTACTTCCTTGCTTCAACCCTTGCAATTTCTTCAACAGATCTAACTCGTAGTCCACTGGTATGAACTACTTCTTCAGTTTCTCTACCATGCGATCCCATCTGGTGATATTGACTTTTCCTCTTCGATTTCTTTCCAACTAGACGTCTTTCCACCAAATACTGGCATGGCCCTTCAACTTCATTTTTAAAAACTTAACCCGATCTGGGTCCTCTATTTCTTCATACTCAAAATATTCTTCTAGCTCGTTGATCTAGTCGATCAACTCTTCCGGGTTCAGACTTTTGGAATAACTGGGGACTTCTGCTCTGGGTCTTTTCTCGATCTTTGAAATGGCCCTTATTAGCCGCATTTGGTCTTGATCAATTGCTTCTTCTTCCTCTTCTACATCTGAACCTTCTTCCTCTCTTTCATCCTCACTTTCCTCCCTCGGGTTTAACCCTCTTCTCAACTGTTCTTGTAATGCATCAATCTGTCTTTGGAGGGCTGCCAGTGCATCTCTTCCACCAACATTTTTGCCACCTCGACCACCTCTGGCACCACCACGCCTACAAGGCATCACTCTTGGAGGCATCTTTCTTGACCTTGACCCACAACCATTGTCCTGGTGCGAACTGCCTCATGATCAGCGATCTATCCACATGCTCAAGAAAACCTTGCTCTGATACCACTTGATGAGGGCATAGCCTAAGACACAGAAAATAACCCACAAACAAGAGAATAATTTTATTATTTAGAAAATGGAACTTCTTACGTGTAGAAGATCTCAAATCTCCAAGTTCTACAACACATGCAAGTTACAAAAAGCTACAGAATAACCCTTTCACAATATGCGAGCTTGTCCCCAAAAAGCTACCCAAAAATTAGAAACCCGCCCATAAATAGAGCTCCTCTTTAGTTTGGAGCCAAAACAACATTAAAATTTGAGTTTAGGTGGTTTGGCACCAAAAATTACAACTTGAAGTTCAAATTTCAAAAGAATATTTGCAATTGTATCTTTTAGAAAGTGCGCCAACTTCCCGGGGCCATAACTTTTGATCCGGGGCTCCAATTCATGAACCGTTTGAACCGTTGGAAAGGTATCAAATTCAACAACATGCTCAAAATTACTACATCAATTTTGACAAGTTTTGGGGCTGTTATGGGAACTCTAAGTGCCTCAAATCTAATTAGGAAGATTTTCAGGTGCAAATCTGGGAAACTAAAACTACAATATATTTCAACCCAGGAATAGAAAATAAAAACTGTAAGTTGTGAATTTCATTATAATGAAAAGGGTATCCAAAAATGTAAAAATATCTAAAAACTAAGAAACTTGAAATTTAACTATTTTTGGGTGATGCAAGATTGCCCTTACACGACTAGATGCTCCTGCATCAATGGAAATGGTGTGGATCATGAATGTCTAGAAATCAAATAATGACCTACATGATCAATAGATATCCTAGTGGTGGCAGCTGCAATGTCACCTACAGTTTCAATTGCTTCCATTTGGGAAGCAACGACAACCTCATTTGCTAAGGGGGCCAAAGCTGGGGTGAGAACAAGAGACGTGTCACCAACCAATACCCTAAACACTGGGGCTGGTCTATCTTCTTGATGATAGGTGGGCCAATCAACAATCTTTCCATGACCCTGACAAGCATATGTTGAAAAGTCCAGGTAGTTGACTTTGAGGCCCAAATGGACCTCAACATACAACTGCTGAACAAAATATAATGGAATCTAGTCATTGTTTGGATATTGACCATGTGTTGCAAGAAATCATGGGTAGATCAATGGGGCCATAGCATGATCCACACATCTGGTGACCTGGTATGCCCTCAACTTATGTTGATTTTGATAAAATGGAAAATAAGTGTTTTTAATCATTTCTTTGGTCACAAAATCTTGTATTTGTTTAAAGAAGACCTCACCATGTACTTCTTCCCACATGCGAGAAAGAATGGAAGCTACTTTATTAGGGGGATATGCACTAGTCTGTCCAAGTTCATCTCTTAGTTTTTCTAGACTATGTAATATTGACATGCATACTTCAGAATATATCCCTGGTTTTGCACCCTCTACTAATGAGTCTCTCAATTTCTTAATCCCATTAGTGGTATTTGCAAACAAAGATTCTGGAGGTGGAACATCTTCCTTTTCCATGTTATATATGTATGTACACCTAAAGCAGCAATGAGACCTTGGTAAATAATATATCTAGATCTAGGGAATAGAAATCTAAAACAGTTCTAATAATTCATCTAATGATCAATAATATTTTCATACCATGTTAATGAAAAAACATTCAACATCTATCATATTTTTTAATAATCAAAACATTCAAATTACTAGATTGCACGCAATACATAATCTAAAATAGTTCTAAATTTTAAATTTACAAGTGTGCACTCTAGTATAAAATGTGCCATTAAAGACTTAAAAAATATTGATAAAGGTTGCATCTCAAATTTATTTCCTAGAAATAGTAATAAAGGGAAAGAATCATTACTTAACATTGGTGGTCATGTAAAATCAATTTAATCATTATTGAAGGTACAAATAAGAGAAGAAAATGAGAGCAATGATAAGCTTGTAAATATAATTTCTAAATTATTGAAGCAATATTTTGATGAGGAAACCAAAAAATTAGAAATAAACTTCCTCATATCCATAAAGAAAATAAGATAGGAGGAAGGGACATGCACATAATATTTATCATGAAAGTTACCATACAATGTACAAGAACATGATACTAAGGAACAAAGGTTTCTTATAAGTACACAACAAACCTAGATGAAGATTTAACCCTAGTACAAAAAGAAAGAAATAATGAAAGAATAGGAGAAAATTAAGATTTAATCTTTATACATATTTTTTCTATTACCTCAAATCTTGCACCAATATAAATTGAATTAGTGATTAATCAAAATACTAAACTTTTAAAAATTGAAAATTGAATAAACATTAATACCCTTCACTTTCACCTAATTGAATGATTAAATTGATCACATAATTTAAGTTTTAGTGAATATAATGAGATCACATCTCAAATCAACTATCAATTACCTAAATTATCATTTTTTTGAGAAATTTTATGATTTTGTGAATTTGTGACTTATGGCAAAGATGTCAAAAAATACTAAGGTGATATTCTTGTCATGTCATTATATTGAAAACTCATGTTTCACTTGGAATAAGATCATTTGTATGGAATATTAGGTATCGTATATGAAGAAAATGTGATTTCTTTGTTTGGTGTCATCTACCACGGGTATCTTCAAATTTTTTGATCATTCCTCCTACTAACATTTTGTCTAATTTTATTTCAACTCTTTTTTTGACCTTGAGGTTTTAAGTTAATATTTTATTTTCTTTTCCTTTATGGTTTGGATCCTTCTTTTAGTTCTTAATATTTATCTTTTTCCATTAATATTTTATTTTCCTTTATGGTTTGGATCCTTCTTTTAGTTCTTAATATTTATCTTTTTCCATTAATTTCATGCTTGAATTTAGTTACAAATGGTCTACACACCTATTCCAATATTCCATTTCATGAATTTTATGGGATTACCTTATCTTACATGCCAACTTGTCACAATTTCCTACTCTTGAAATTGAATTCCTATAAGAAATTAAGGAACTTGGGATACCCACCTCCAAATGGTCTTGGAATGGATGTTAATTTAAATGGAGAAGGATTTCAAAAGGCTAATGGTACTGGTGGACCCCTCAAAGGAATGATATATAACACATTAACTCTATTTATGACATTTGGCCTTTAGTTGTTGGCTTCTAGTATGAATGTGATTTATAAGGTGGAATTCTTAGTTGAGACTCTCAATCTTCCATTGTTGGTTTCTAGTGTGATTAAACAATATGAGCCAAGTATTAATATAATGTTAATTCTTGAAAGAAGGTATATATTATTCTCATCTTAATCCTCAGACAGAGTTGTCTTAGTCAATTTCTCATATGAGTTTCATATTTTTAATTTTTTCTTAATATAAAAACATATTTTATTTCATTAATTAACCTCTCTATTCTATGTTACAAAGGATGTTTGTATTTTAAATTATAAGTATATAATTCAAAATTAACTAGTAATTCAAGATAGAGTACACACAATATTTAGTTAAAATAAAATAATATTCTTATTTCCATGAGAGTTATGTAGAATGGTAGCTTGATGTCTCGAAAATATTTCTTTGATGTAATATTTTTTTATCATTACATTAAGAGTGAATCATCTCAACTATATAGCCAAGCACATCAAAAATTTATAGATTGGAAAGCAAAATAATCAGACATTTATCATATTTTTATATGTATAAACTTTCTACCATCAAACTATTTATACTTATAGATTGTATAAAACTATAAATTTAATCATTATTCCTAATTTATTAAGAATCAATCTAATAAAGTTTGACTTCATATTGTATACTTGTTATAAACATCTCACTAATCCAACCATACATTTTATTTAAAAAATATATAATAACAAAATACAACTTCTAAATATGATAGTAAATCTAATCAAACATGACCCAAATGTAGGATAAAGACAAGAATCTTAATCTATACCATTATTTTGAGTTTGGTTTAATAGAAATTGTAAAAAATTATAATCTTGAAAAAAACAATGAATAAAGTAAGGATCATTTTAACAATGGTGAATTAGTGCCTAAGATTGGCCTAAAAAATTATAATATTCAACATTCTCATCACAAATGATATATGAATTTACTAAGGATCGTTTGGTTATATTTTCATAGATTTAAAATTTGAATATTTATTACTATAACATTCATTACAATTAGATTTTTAAATAATATTGTAATAATATTATGTCTTTGAAATTTGTTATGTGGATTTTAATGTTGTTTTTTAAATTTAAGTTAGAGTAAGTAAAATCTAATGAGAGACAGGTTAAAAAGATTCAAGTAATTTATGTTTGCCTTAAAATTATGATTAAATTGAGATTAAATAGATAATTGATTGTATTTTGATTTCAAAATTGGAAATAGTTTAAAATTATAGAACCATATTATCCTTTGATACAAAAAGACATGTCAAGGATTATTTGTATCTTCCTCATAATAATGTTTCACATATTGAATATTTCAAGAAGGATTGTGTGGAAGATTTGGAAGTTGAAGCAAAAATTGGTTGAGATTGACAATGAAATATAGGTTGGATATTTTGATATACTCCAAAATCATAAGAATAGATAAG
The DNA here is from genome assembly GCA_007258455.2 of Sequoia sempervirens. Lineage (NCBI taxonomy): Eukaryota > Viridiplantae > Streptophyta > Pinopsida > Cupressales > Cupressaceae > Sequoia > Sequoia sempervirens. Next base: position 595,082,853 of record VDFB02270651.1, on the reverse strand, counting down.
ATGGAAAGTCATATTTTAATAGACCTTATATTCACTTCTTCTATTCAAATGCAACCTCTCTAACCAATTTATTGGATTGAAAAATAAGTAATAGATATATATATGAACTTACTCCTAATCCTCCTCCATTTACCCCACCATTAGATATATGCATATTAGTATTCACCTACTAAAGTCTTATGAGACCCTAGGTGGATTTGGTAATACACCAAAAATATTATGCATGATGTCTAAGATTTTAATTGTGATGGATTGATATATTCCAATAATTTATAAATGAAACTTATATTCATATATATGTATTTGTTTGAGTGTTTCTGTGAGGGATTTATGCAAATATGAAATCTTAGAAAGATAATTTCATGTCATTTTGGCGTAGGTCATAACTTAACTTTTAATTTATCATTTATGGGAATGACATCTTCAAGAAGTTTATAGAAGGCCATAGATGGCCCATTTTTTGAATTAAATTTAGTTAAGAATTTGTATTTTTTTGGATGTGCATTTAGATTTAAATTTAGAGAGATATTTTGTTGAGGAAAATATCTAAGAGTTACCACATTTTATAAGTTAAAACTTACCAAGTATTTACTCAAAATTCCTTTGTGGAATCTCTTCTTTTCTTTGAATAAATGGTTCAACATGTTAAAAATCCATTAGATCAAGCCATATATATTAGATTCAACTTATTTAGCCAAAATGAAAGGTTAAGAAGAGGGGTTGCCTCTTTTGTGATTTGATTATTATATAATTTGAGGATCTTGAGAAGAGGGAAGTGAAATAAACCAAGAGGGTTTGGATTGAGAAGGATTCCGTAAAGCTTGTGAGAATATTGGAAAGGGTTTTCTATCAGCATATCAAATCTCCTTGGATTTTAAATTTTACTTGAGATAGTACTCTTGTGATATTTTATTCCTTTCCTAACTCTACCTTTCTTTAAAAATAATGATGCTATTATTTTTTATGTTATTTTCATGTTTATTAAATAATATGATTATCACAATTGAATGGAGCCTTAAGCTTTTTGGCTAATTTCCTCTTTGTGCATATTTATTTAAAATAATGGACAAGTCTTCTTTATGTTCTTTAAAATGGTTTTTGTAACTTTATAAGGGTCTTTCCTTTGGATTTAAGCTTTATTTCCTTGTCCAAGACCTTTATTTAGATCAAGAGAGATCTTTTATGTATGTTTGAGGAAGCCATATGTGTACCTAACAAGTTCTTCAATGTTGCCATAACTCAGCCTTGAATGTTTATGTTTATGGATCCATTTTTGAGGAAGTATAACAATAATTTAGGGATGAATATATGCCAAAAGTAAAGAGTTGGGGAATATTATCAAAATCTCAATGTTAAGTGCAAAATAAAAATAAACTAACAATTAGCACTAATCTCCTAACAACTAGAAACTAAACTCTAAATTTTGACTTTTATATTTTGCATGGGATGTATTAAACTAATGGTATTGATAGATTTAGGAAAAACTCATAATTTCATCAACAAGAAGCTAGTCTCTCATTTGAATTATATTATTCCACTATTGAAAATTGGTTTGTTGAAAAGGCTTTAGAAACTTTAAATAAAATGCAATTGGCAGTTGTAAATCCAAATTATAGAGCACATGGGTTTGTTGAAAAGGTTTTACAAACTTTCAAGCAAATGCAATTGGCAGCTATAGCAAATTTGGGTTTGTTTAAAAGGCTTTAGAAACTTTCAATAAAATGCAATTGGAAGTTGTAAAGCCAAATTTTTGAGCAAATGGGTTTGTTTAAAAGGCTTTAGAAACTTTCAAGCAAATGCAATTGGCAATTGTAAAGCCAAATTTTGCAAAATGGGTTTGTTTAAAAGATTTTAGAAACTTTCAAGCAAATGCAATTGGCAATTGTAAAGCCAAATTGTACAGAAAATAGCTTTGTTGAAAAGGCTTTAGAAACTTTCAAGCAAATGCAGTTGGCACAAATTTTGATGAAAATTTTAAGGTGCCATGTCAAAATCCTTAATACAATTCTCAGAAAACTCAGTTGAAAAGGTAGCTTGAGGAGTATATTTTGAAAAAATCATAACTTGGAATATACTTATTTTCATGCAAAATCATTTTACAGGAGTGTTCCCCTATTATACATCAACATACTGTGTAGTTTCATAGCTCTTGGAGATCATTTGATTAGTTTTATCGGGTAGTTTTGGAGGCAACTTGGTATATTTTTTGCTAAAAATTATAATGATTATCCATTCAAGTGTGAGTGTTCATATGCAATACAAAAGCATGCCCTCTCAAGTCAAGTTCATGAGAAAGAGGGATTTCCATTATGATCGACAACTTGGACTTTGCCCCAGTACATCAAAAAGGTAGAAGTATTGATATAAAAAATTTCAAGACCTGAGATCACACCCATGTCAGGGATAATGCAGTTATAATTCCATACCAGTTAAGCACATAAAGGTCTCGAATCACATTTTTTTTAATTTGGCCAAGAAGAAATTTAAACATAAGAAATCAGCTAGGAACCAAACAACACTTCATGTGGGCATTTTGGCTTGATTAGTGGTGATAGGTAAATAAATGTTCACCACATTATGAGTGAGAGCAGGAAAGTAGTTGACCAGTATATTGAAATTCAAAAGGCAAGTAATCTCAATCTTAGAAGATCCAGGTGAAGGTTAAGCGGATCCAAACCTAAGATTAACGAAATGGGTAGAAAGCTCCAATTATTGTGCACGGTGTTATATCTGCATACTATACATTGGGGCTGGAGCAGTTGTTACAATTATCAATGTATGCCATATATTCGGTTATGTGAATGGAGTTTATTTGTTTGTGGTAAAGAGATCACAAATATGGTACCTGCCATGCTCGATTAATACAAGAGATATTGATAAAAATGTTAAAAATTGAATGACACTTTGGAGCAGGCAATCGAGCTAGGATTGAAACTTAAATAGCAACGAGAAGTATGCAAGGATGAAGATTTACAACAAATACGATCATTCAACAGATTGTACCACTTTGGTGATTCAGAAAGGCAACAGGAATACATTTCCTATAAACCTCGTAACCGACAGAGAACCCTAAAACAAAACGAAGTTCATCAGCAAGATTTTTCCCATCGATGGGAGATATTTTACAACCACCAATAATGGGGAGCATATGGAGTAGCAATTAGTAAGAATTGTCAAACCTCTGGTAGAATGAGTAAGGATTATTTGGGATCGGCTATGAATTATGAAGATATACCTTGATGCATTTTGGATGCAATGATGGGCTCGGCGGATTGTGAAGGAGATTACTTTTCTTTGGTTATTACCACAGTGCACAGGAACATTAAAAGAAGCCTACGTTGACCATGGCAACTTGATTTTGGAATTTATATTGGCACTATATTTAACTTGCTAGGAATTTAGAGCTTTTGCAGTTAAGAAAATAATTGCCTTGAATTTTAACTTGGCATCCTCAAATTACATGTTACGCTTTGATGTTGGTATTACAATAAAGAAGATTTCAACTTCAATACTTCAAAAAAGTGAAACGTACTACTGGTGAGGTTGTTGAAACAATGGTAGAATTAATGAATGCACTTCCCGCATTCAAAGCTATGGCAACGAAGTTCAGAGGCCGAAGTTCATCAAGCACAAAAGCAAAATACAGACAAGAAGATTTGAACTGGCACGCCAGGGACAAAAACCCTAAACTTATCGGCAAGACATGTGATGTCGATATGAATTTTTTTGGTCTCTCTGATATAGCAAGTTATGCTGATGGGTTCTCGGGGAGAGTTTTACGGAAAACCAAAATATGGGCTTCATCGGAGAGACTGCCTTGCATTGCTAGGAGTCTTTTCGAGTTTCAAAGTCTTACCGATAGAACTTACTTCATCAGTGAGAAAATCACAAGAAAAAATAAGTCTCTAGGATGGTTCAAGTCACCCCGAAATATGAATAAGTGTGGTCATAATGCAGAAAGAAAATTGAATAAATTGAGGCTACGATGGAAAACAATATTATTTTGAGAAATCTAGGTTTCACATTTTACAGAAGGATTGTGTGGTAATTGAGAATTTTACCTATGGGGTAAAAAATTATAAAATGCTTGCACTTGGAGACATAGGAAGGAAAAGGAGTACGTAATTTTTAGATAAAGTGTAACCGAAGATTATTTACATTAGAAAAGGAAAAAACAATTTATGGGATGAAACAATTAAATAGGTAAATATTTTAATATATTTTCATTATGTGAGAATGCAAGCAAAATATTTTTCACCAAAGGAATAGTAAGATGAATAAAGGTGAAAGTGGAGAGGTAAAGTATTTGTATGTGGTGAAATATTTTAAACCATGATGTAAATTATTTGCACTAAGGGAGTTACAAGAGTGAGAAATATGTATTTATTGGGTGAAAATACAAATGGAGATATTGGGATTATGTGATGAAATAAATGTGCAAGATGAAGTTGTGAAGTATTCAAATAGGAGGATATTTTAAATGATTGAAGGTAAATCTTCTTCATGGAAGAAATCAAAAGAATATTGTAATGAGAGATGATTATTACTTAAAAGTATTTCACACTGAATAAAAAAATGCATGAAGTAAATACAAGGTAAAAAACTTTCACTAGGATGGGAAACGTTTTCAGTAAAGAAGTCATGAAGCGGGTAATTGTTTTAACAAGAGAAAAGTGAAAATTATCGGCAAAGGATCATCACCGAAATTGATTTTTCATGAAATAAAAAAATGATGAAGATTAGTTAAAATATTTAATTTTCCAAAAGGGTAACTAATTAAATCTTTTATTTTACCGAGTTAAATTAACTAAAATGTTGCAGTGAACAGGTGTTGTGAAAGGTTGTAACCCTAAAATAGCAATGTATATATACAAAGTGAAATTGTATCATAAGGGAGATGTAGAGATTTAGGAGAAATAAGTAGGTTAGGTAGTTGGATAGGGTGAAATTTTGCCAAAATAAATATCATGTTGAACATTGTAAAATATTTTAAAATTATATGATGGAGAAGAACATATTTATTTGGTGATCCAATTATGGTGTCAATTGTTTGTCAAATTTATTGAAAACATTATTTGGTTGTCTCCAAGATTGTCATTTCTTGATTATTTAAATTGAAATATCAAGGATATTTATCAATTTATCAAAGCACACTTGCTACTCTTGTGTGGTTCAATTAACTGGTTCTTGCAAGACAGGATTAAATCATTTTAATTAATCACAGTAATTTGGAAAAGGACATTTGGATCATTAAGAAGAATTCGATAATTATACTCTTGCACGTTTACACAAGCTATAAAATAGTCACAAGTGCCAAGAAATTTGAATTATAGCCATTAATTAAGTCACCCATTATACATATCTTGACTCCATTAGCCCAACATAAGTAGGCACTGGTCACACCATTCACATCTTCGAATTTTATAAAATCTTATTAAAACATTTACATTTCAAGTTCAGTATTAGGAATAGGAGTATTCAGTAAGCTTTCATCTATTACACTTTGTGCCATCATAATAGATCCATCAATTTATTCAATTCATACAACTTTAAGTCTGCTTTATTCACATAGGTACACTCGCCTAGGTTTGGCAACACCTGAAGAGTAGAAGGTTCAAACCATTTGGCCTTGTCTGTTACTCTAATTTAATGTACCAAGAGATTAGCAACCTCTTGAGGTATTTTACCTGCATTATTGAGAGTTAACAGGTGTAAAGCCAAATTCCACAACCTCCACAACCTTCACCCTCTGTGTACCAAAATGGGAGCTTTGAAACAGGGTATATTAAATTTGTTTCATTTTAAAGGAAACCCACATAGTATATTAATTTTTTTTCATTTTAAAGGAAACCCACATGATAAATTTGGTCTCATGAAATGTTGTGATAAAATGATACACACAAAATGGATTTCTTTTATCACATTTAGGGTTTACGAATTTTCAAACAAATGCAATTTGAAATCAAAGAATTTGAGCAAAGATAACCAACTTGGTGCACTATGGAGGGAGGTTAATATACTATAGATATGGTGCACATTGAAGCTTTGCCGAGCTGGGAGTTCACTATTCACCACATGCTCTATTTAGTTCACATTCACCACACATAGAGGAAAAAGTGTCGATTTGAAAATGATAGGAAAGTTTTTAGAAAAACCTTATTTCAAGGGGTTTGATCAAACCCTATGGTTTGACCAAATATCTTAAAGGGTTTGCTCGAACATGCTAGTTCGAACGAACCCCCTTACCTAGTGCAAACAAAAAAAAAAAGAATTTTCCTTCCTCCATCAAATTGTAAACCACTATTGTGGATTGACCCTACAAAGAGATCAAGCAAGAGCTTATCAACCTAAGAAATTGTATTGATGTAATAAATTGAATAATAGATTACAATGAATGAAGAGTCCTTATGAAAAGGAAAAAAACAACCCTAGATCATGTTGGAGTTGATAGTGAACTCCACATCTCCCAGAAATCCCTACAACCAAAATGCCTATACATCTAAGAGATCAAAGAAACTAATTTTCTATGCAACCAAGAGAGAAAAGACTAAATTTAGAAGAGTGCTGATATGTGCAATGTATTAACCTAAATGGTTCTAAATTGACTTATTACAATGAATGTGCAAGCTTTATAAAAGTATGTAAAAGAAAACCCTAGATGAGCATTTGACTAGATAGTGATAAGTATTCTAATCTCATGCAATGAGACAACTTGTCCTATATTTAATTCAAATTAATAATAAAAAAGAACTCCTAAGTTTAGTTTAAGTGAACTAAACTAATAAGGGATTTAATAATTAATGAATAAGTAATTATCAACTAATGTCCTAATTACTCCAACACCCCCTCTTAAGATCAACTTATGGAGAAACTATAAAACCCTGATGTAGAATGTAATGATGGATGCATGGATGGGTCTTAGATACAAGTCTTGATGAGGTACCCATGTACAAATAAATGAATCTTTCATAACTAGAGAAAAGGAGAAAACCACATGGGAAAAACTCCTCTCCAAAAGAGAAAAAAAGAAATGAATGTACTAGAGAAAGAAGGATAGAAGGAGGACTCAATGTGACCCCCCAAGGACTGCTTCTATCATGCAAGTACAATATATGCCCCCCTAATAGAAGAGAGAAAATCAGGATATGAATGCCCCCATAAGGAAAGAGCTCTCATGCCAATGATGAATGCCTAAAAACAAAATATGATCCACTCGGCCTACAAACTACATTTCTCCCCTTAGGAAGAAATAAATACATTGCTGATTGGAGAATCCAATCCAAAAGAATGGGTGATGTCAGAATCCAAATCCAAATGATGTGTGCCTCAAAAAGTTGCTCGCATATCCACATGTTGGAAAGAAATGATATCGATCCAAGATCCTATGAAAACTGATGTAGAACAAGTTGCAAAGGTGATGAAGATGGTGAGCCAACACCGTTGATGTGGCTATCAATAAAGAGGAGGTGAATTTCCTCAAAATAATCCTCCAAATATGCAATATGAGACTCTACAAACAAGGATGATATGCCTACAAGATATGAATCCCAAGTAGTTGTGTTTGAAATATGTATGATTTCCTGTTGTATTGAATCAATAGGGGCCAAAGATGTGGTGATGACAAGTTGATTAGGAACAATAGGATATGATGATGTAGTCTCAATCTATAGAGTGGGAATATGGAGACAAGTCTATGAACCATCAGAACATGCAATCTTGACCTATGATATACTCAATCTCCTCTAAAGTATCATCATCAAAGGGTATGTAATATCCATTTGCAAGAGGGATGAGACAATCTACAACATGATCCTTTGGGTATGGAGAGATATGAGGGTCTCGACAGATCTCCCAAAGTCATGTCCAAAGTATGTGGGGACATTCAATGTTTGATACAACATACATAGTGTCAAGATCAACACTAGAATATATAATCCCTATAATATGATCTCCGATGATAACCCATCTTGATAAACTCCCTGGTGTGTCTGGTGTAGGTATGAGTCCATACAGATAAGGAAAAATATCAAGCCACCTGAGATGTGTTAGGATGCCATTTTGCCAAGACTCATAGTTATCCTTATCCAAGTTGATCACAGAAGGATGAACATAAAAACCCATTATACTCACTCAAATGATAAAATTAAAGACTAACAACCTTAGTGTCAATAAAGCAGATCAAAATATGTCATCTCATGCCGTCCTTTCCAGGTGCCAAAACACCCAAGTAATTGAGAAAAATGTGAATACACAAAAATATTGAATAGAATATACCTCGGTCAAATTTTGAAAAAAGTACATGAATAGATTTGAAGAGCTTTGAAATACCTTTCCAATGCCACTTGAATTGTAAAAATTAGAGATATAGGAAAACCGTTATGAGCTTAGAAGCACCAAATGAAGATCTGAATTTGATTGAGAATAATAGGAACTAGCAAAAATATTTGATAATACACCAATAGAAAGTTCACAAAACTGGCTTTCTGACAATATCTCATTTGCCTAATTTTGACACAGTATGCCCAAGTTAAGCCAAAAAGAGAAAAAAAACTATTCCTTTAGGGAAAATGGGGCTAGGAGGGGGCTTGGAGGGGTTGTATGACTAGTGATGTCATGCTAGATTTAGAAAATTAGTGGTTTAAATTTGATGATTAGATGTACATCATTAGAAAAATTCACCCCCTAGTGGAATTTTTTTTAGATCTCTAGAAAGCCGCCCAGTTGCTAGAATATTCTCAAAGCTCCTTGGAATATGCTATTAGATTATGAAAGATTCATCCATCTATTTGTTGCCAAAATATTCTTCGTGTTGGGTATGTGTAGGATCATCATAGAAAAAATAGGCTCTTAAGTGGAAAAAAATTCAAAAAAATCAGAGTTAGGCAACTTGACGTAAAAATTTGAATAAGTTAACTATATTATTTCAAAAATATGTAAGAATAGAATCTATAGAAAATTTAATGTAGTTTCTAAACTACTAGGTTTATTTTAAAGAAAAAAAATCTATTTGATGAAAATTTGAAATTTCAATGCAGTAGTACTTAAATTTTAGGGGAAAAATAAGAAGTAGGTGTCTGTCTGACCACCGTAACCACAATAAAATGATAATATTTTAGATATAAGTAGAGGACTCATGTCCCGATGTGATGCATTTTTTTTTATAATTTTTTTCTAATTAAATAATTAATTATGAATTTTTTATTACAACTTTTAAAAAATATAAAAACTTGTATGTCTGACCACCTTAACTTGGTCAAAACTTCATGAAAATTGATTTTTTAATCCTATAAAATGTGAAGCATAGAATGTGATGCATGTTTCCAATTAAAATAATGTGACACTGTTTGAAAGTTATAGATTTTTTCAATCAGCCTATCAATTAGGACTTTAGTCATAATTCAAATAGAAAATGAATAATAATTATTAATTAAATTTAAAGCATAATTTATATTGGTGGAAAGTTGAGAATCTCCTTTAAAAACCCTTTTTGTTTCATCAATTTTGGGTAAAAAAAAAATTCATCAATCACATACCCATCATATTGCCACTTTTTGGCCCATCATGATCTTGCACATACCCTTGCAGTTGAAATATCCAAGGTAATATTCTAGTTTTGCAAGATTCCTATCATGATTCTCTACGTTGAGTTGTGTTTTGCCAAAAAATTTGCAAGCCAAATAGTTTTAATGGCCATTTTGAGGTTTGTCGTCTTTTTGAAGAAGCTTCCATTTAGGGAGAATGTATCCAACGAGTATGTGGGCACTGCCTTGGCTAAGCATGTAGGGTACGAATTTACCCTTTCACCAATATTTTTTTTAAAAAAATTGCTTGATTTTTTTTCATTTCAATTTTTTTTGTGTGTTTTCTTATCTTTTTGATAAAAATTTCTAGAATTTTTTTTGAGAAACTAGACAAAAAAATTTCAACCCTATACCTATGTCAAAGGAGCGATATGAATTCATACAATGACTGTACAGATTGTATAGGATTCACCTCGAATTTTGTGCCTATATAGGAGTGAATATGAACCCCTCTCAAAAATTTCCCTTTTACATCCTCCACCTTAGAAATAAAATCCAACCAAGTAATTCCACATCACCTCTCTACAATCCATCCACTTGTCACTTATTTTTAGTGTTGGTGGAGAAATTTCTGTTGGGGATGCACGCACGACATGTAGATGTCTACGCAGCACACTACCATCTTGACAAATTCCTATCCTCTGGAATCTGTAAATGAATTACGTTCTCCATTGGTGATGAAACATAACGCCTCTACACCTTCCTAAAGATGTTTGAATGGCTCTTTCCCTCCCTTTTCATCTTCAAAATGCTATCTTCTATCAATCCATCTTCTTTATGTTTCTACATGCTTTCTTGATCTTGCTTCACAATTCTCACTCCATACTCTTGCTACTCATTACACTATTGTCATCACAACTCCAACACTACACATCCTACATATTCTAACACAGAAGCTATAGCTTGGTGCCTAGTGAGGTTTCCTTCAGCTATTGTGGTTGCATCAACTCTACCATTGTTGTGGGCTTGCATTCCTCTCTCATTGGCCTTGAGTGCCTTTGGTTGAGGGTGGTAACACTTCTTATTTATTTTGTTGTTGGATTTGTGTAGTTTTGTGTCTCTTGTCGTATTTGGTTCTATTTCCATTCCAACATCACTTGCTTTATCATATTTCTATCTATCTCTCTATCTAGCTATCTTGAAGGTGGAAACACCAAAGTGGGGGTTTGACTATGGAAAACCCCTATACAACCCCAAAAAAATTTCTATCTTGGCTATGTGTAGGTATGCGTTCAGGTAGATCTTTCTAGTGAACTAAACTCCTAGTGATCTAACATTCATCACCTTCATCCTTGTCATCTTCTACATCATTTTTCTAGTTATTTTATTTATTTTTCTTGTTATCACCTTAGTACTTTAAACATCATTCACTAAGTTGTTAGTATATTTCTAGCATTCTTATTGAAACTTTGCAATTCTTGGCTATATGAACACCAACACCCCAGTGAGATGCCAGTGCATCGCGCTATCATCCCTGATCCACACTATTGTCCTCTAGTAGAGAGTTGTCTGACGTATAGTTCGGGTTCCATAAACCAACTCATTTAGCTCCATTCAAACTCCCAAGTTAGTAGAGTGATATAATCAATTGAGAGTGCTCTTCATTCTCTATCCTTTACCTTAAACACTTATCCAACCTGATTTAGACTAGGGAAACCTTCCACTCTTGACTCTCCATGACCTAGAGCCTTGGTGTGGTTAGTCCCCCTCTTCTACATGTTGGTGAACCCAACATGAACCATTTTGGTTCCATTTGGCAGTGTTGAAAGACCCTTTCCTCGTATCCTAGGATTATTGTGGGGGTGAGTGTTGTGAGGAACCTAGCCTTGCAACCCAACCTATGACCCCTAGTGGCATAGTTGGAAGGTTCCATAAGCATCATGAAACAAAACCTTTGTTGGGCCACTGTCTAGTTGCAAAATCCTTGGTAGTTCTATGAAAGTTTTGTTTAGTGCACGAAGAAATGGCCTCCTTTTTACATCTTCCCTTCTCATCTATGCAACATGTGAGTGGATCCCCTAGCATAACCTTTATCTCATAAGACTTGTTGATGAATTACAATAGATAACCATCTCCCTTATACATCCTTGCACGTATCAATGGAACATTGTAACAGGTGTTCTTGTTGACCCTATGTGTTAGATGAATGTAGTGATAACTTTAAGAAACCCCCTTAGAAAAAAGATATAAAATCTTGGTGAATCATTCAATTTTTTAGGAAAAAATATTAATTTGTATTGACGAATATTTCCTTTTTTTTTTTTAAAATATTAATTTTATTGGTGATTTTTTTACATCACTAAAATTTTGTACAAAATTTTGGTGAATCTTGAAAAATAATAGGAAAATACATTAATTATGATGGATACCCTATCCAATCTAAAAATAATTCTCATGGAAAAGTAGGGGCCCAAGGGTGGAAATTATCTATGGGTTTAAGGGGTAGACTATAATATTTACTTTTTACCATTGTTTTAAAATATAATATAATGGATCTCATTATATTTGGAAAGAGAAAATGTACCCATGATTTGTAGTTATCATGGGACTCAAAATTTCTTTTAGATCATTGATCTAACGACCCTCGGTGTACTTTATAAGGTAAAATTTACTCACAATCTATAATGCTCATGAGACCTAAAATTGTGGGGCCAATGAGTATTATAGATCATGGGTACATTTTACCTTGTGGAATACAACAAGGGCTATTAGATTATATTATAAATCAATGGTGAAAACTAAAGATTCGATATATGGACCTAAACCAACTAATAATTATGATATTACTATTGGTGAATTATTATAGATTTTACTATAATTTATAGAATTTAGGTGAATCTAATCTAATCATGTATTGAATATTGTGGTGAATTTTTGAGTTAATTTTTTAATTAAATATATTATTTGGTGATTTAAATAAGAGTATGATTTTTTTTTTAAATGTGGAAATTCAAGTCATGTTATAGATCAAACTATTAGCCAATTTTGGATTCCCAAATTTCAACTATTAGCCAATTGGTGAATATTAGCCACTAAAAAAATCACTAGTTAGATGAATGTAATCACTAAGGAGATTCTACTAATTAACTTCTTACAAAAATATGAGTATGATGAATCTAGGAGTACCATCTATACACATGATGGGATTTCCATACTTCCCATCAGCTCCATCACCTTGTTAGTTTTAGTTGGACCTAAATCCATAAATGCACTCTTTGACATAATCCCGAGGTCTGAGCTCTTTAGAGTGAAACTAGGTATCCCCTGGTTGGTCTTTATGAATGCAATTCCCTTGGTGGTTCATAAGTTTATGAATTTCATCCATGAGGGTACTATTAGAACTATAAAATTTTGAAATTTTTACAGTCAATTGCATTCATGAATTTCTATAAATAAGTCCTTGTCATAAGTATAAAATTCCCTCTTTGTATTGTCTTGCTTATTTTCTGTCATGTGGCCCATTTGAATCCATCTAGTCCTTCATATTTCATTGAAATACCCATATCGGCAAGACATAGTAAAAGTTTTCCCAACTTGAATTTTCACTAACATGTATTTGTTACAGATCATTAGCAGGACATTTCTTTTGTTTTGGCGACTGAGAAGATTCATATTGGCAAAAGAATTACTGTCAGAGTAAAGTCACAACAAAGTATTTTTTCTTGCCGACCATCATATTGAAAAAATATATCAATATAGGTTGGGGCATCGATGTGATGTCACGGCGAATCCAATATGTCATACTGACTAGTACATTGAGGGGTTATTTCGGCCAGACTAATTGGTATCGGCATGAAGTCATAACGAAATCATTTTGTCTTACTGATTGGCTTGCAAGCAAATGTCTCGGTAAGACATATGTACATCAGGGAAGGTCTTGGTGAAGTGGCTATTGTCTTGCCGAACCAAATACAAGGGGATTGAAAAGCTATTAGAGACAAGCTATTGAGTCTTGCCGATTCAAAAGGTTATGCCCATAGAGATATGCATCGCCAGGAGAAGAATTCTTTGGCATAAGTTTCACCAAAGTTTGAATGTTAAACCAACAAGTATTTCAGAGTGAGTCTTGCTAAATGGAGAAGTCTGGAGGAATGGTTTCGGTAAGACATTTGGTATCGATATGAGTCTTCCCAAAGGTTCATTGTCTTGCCGAAGGTATTGTTTCATTGGTAGGGTTTATTTCTTTGGTGAGAAAAGTTAGTGGTCATGCCAAAATGAGATTTCATCGATGAAAGGGTGATTTTGACTCAGCGATTGGAAAATTATTTGAAGAATGCATATTGGTATGACATTGTGAAGTCTGTATAACATCTTCCCGACTTGTAATTGTCTCAGCGACATGGAAAACATAAGCGATAGTCATTTTTTTGATTCCAAGTGTCGGTAAGACTGCAGAATGTCTTGGCGAATGGTGTAATAAACGTTGCTAAAGGACTTCGCACCAGATTTGAAAATCTATCATCGATAGGAAATTTGATGCAATAGTGCCAGTTTCAAATGAGCCTTCATTCATGCTTCATTAATGGCGCAATGGGGTATAACAACAAAGTTTTAATCAGTTCTTCAATATCGAATTGATTGCAGGTGAATTAGCATGCTGAACAGACAACTGGGACATTTTTAGGTCTAAGGAGCTCGAGCAGAATACTGTAAGTGATTGCTTTTTGATTTTTCACATTTTGATTCTGTAAGCTTGAGAATGGAGTCTTCTGGTTCTGGAAAGGGTAAGGGTAGGAAGCCTGGTGAGTGTAGTTAGTCAAAAGGAAAGAAACAAAAGGTTGATGTTGAGCATGAGGGCATTGAATGGAGGTTGAACCAAGACCTTATTGATCAACTACCTGGTTCAGGGCCTAAAGCCAGAAGGTCCGTGCAACTTAGGGTAGAAGTTGATAAGCTGGATGATAAATGTAAGTTCATAGGTGATGTCTGGACTGCAGTAAGAGGGTATGAATTATTCAATTTTCACTACCATAGGAGAAACCAATTTGAGCCAGTCTGTAATCCATGGAAGTTGAATGTAGGGAAATTGGTGTGCCCTAATGTATTTGTCAATGTAGAATTGGTAAAATTGCTTGCTGATCATTATGATCCAAAACATAAAGCTATATGTGAGCCTTCTGGAAAACCCTAGATATATGTGTCAAAAGAAGCAATAGGTGAGGTTTTCAAATTGGAAGGGTTCTGTAATGTGGAGATTAGTTGTGAAGAGTTGGAGAAGGAATTCTCAAGGATGGATACAATTTATAAAGGTTGGAGGTTGCCTATTTATAGAGTCAAATAGGGTAACAAGCCAGAACCTCTGCAAGATAGTGAGGGGCCTCCGTATCATGTAGATTTGTTTGAGCCCTATATGAAGTACACATATTTCTCAGTGTGTTAGGTGTTGGGAATGGATGCCCCAGAATTCATGTCAATGGTTCCAATGGTTATTGCAGTAGATATCCAGTATCATAATTCCAAGCCATTTGATTATGCTTCATACATTTCTAGGGGACTTGAGTCAGGATTGATGGCTATTAAGGGTGGTTCTTCTATTGTTCATCTCAGACACTATTCATTGTTCATGCATTTAGTGCTGTATTTTGGATAGGAGTTAGGAATATGGCCTCCTGAAATAAGAATTTCTCAAATTGGTAAGGAGGGTGAAGCATTGCCTATTCAGTTATGGATTGCTATCTGGGACAACAAGTTTGCTAGTTATAGTTTCATTCATTTTGAAGAGCATTTTCTAAAAACATTGTATAAATTGTATGAATATCCTTGTAATTATTCATTGACTAATTCATTAAGAGATTTCTACGCCCAAAGGACTTTAATGGGTTGATTGATCATAACTAGGGAGACTTGTATTGTTTGGAGGGAGCTACAATGATCGGGGTATATGGATTTGAAGATACCCCATTTATTCTGCCAAGGACAGTTCCAAACAGAGTTGCATATTTGGAAATTGTCAGACAGATGGATTACAGCAGTGTGATGCATCTTAGCTCTTTTGGGAAGCAGGCTTTTATGCCTAGTGCTTTTTGTTTTGGTGACTTCATTGTGTTGGCTAAGGAGGGATATAATTCAATCCTTGATAGATTGTTGCATTATAATATGAAAAGAGGACCACCTAGGAAAAACTTTGACCCTGAAGGATATATCAATTCAGCCAAGGAAAGGATTAACTTTGGAGGGTATTAGCATGTACCTTATCCTTTTGATGATATGATCAGAAACTTGGATGAAGATGAAGTAGAAATGGTGGTTGAAAGGTACACCCAAGGGTTGCAGGATATTGAGCTATTGTCTTCTGAAGAAGAAGAAACACCAAGAGTTAATGTTGCATAGGGGAAGTCAGAGAAGGTATCTAGATTGAGGACTCGGTGGTATGTTTACCCAACAAGAGAACAAAGTGTGGAAAGTGGTGATGTTGATGCAAGGAATATGGAGTACATATCATTTTTTTCTGATGATGAGTTTATAAATTCCCCAGAGTTCAAGGCATTCTTATACAAGCAAAAGGGGAAGGAAATAAGAGAGAGTGTTGATGATGTTTCTTCAGGAAATGAGCAGTAATTGCTGGCTCAATTGAGAAAATGTGTGGATAATGAAATGACAAATATGACTCCTAAAAAGGGGAGGAAAATGTTGGAGAGCGTTGGTTTCATGATTTTTACTTGCCTTGATTTGAACTCTGCATTAGTTTTTGATAGTTTCTTGAAGGGCAGTAATGCTACACACAAGCTTGACAAGGAAAAGGTGATAGAAGTATATGCAGGCTCCAAGTATAATATTGATGAGGGATCATTGATGATATGGGCTTTGTACCCACCCCATAGGAAATCAGTGGTAATTAATACAGAGAAGGCATTTGGCCATGTCATGACTCTAAAAGTTGGAGAGGCTGATCTTGTGGCTACTGCAGAGATTGGGATCAATATTCCAAAATTGAACAAAGCAAAAATCCAGATGCTGATAAAAGAAAGAGAAATGTATGAGGAAAATAATGAAAGAATGTTGAGAGAGAATGATAGAATGAAGGATTTGGTTGGTGTTTCAATGGGGCCAACCAAGATGCTCACTCAAGGAGAAAGCTCTCAGGAAAAAGATCATTAGATTGGATCAAGTGTGTATGCTCAAGGAAAGTATGATGTAATTGTAGCAATTGTCAAGAGGAGGTAGGATAATTTGACATCTTGGTTGAATAAGTTGTGGGAAAAATACTCTCATACTCTTGCTGCATTAAAGGAGCATAAAAGGATGGATTGATGACTCATGGAGAAGTTTCATGAAGTGGCCCAAAGTGATGATGCTAATAGTATTGCACTTGAAGCTGCAAATCATATTATCAATCACCATCAAAACTTCTGTGATGAATTGCAAGGGGATGAACAAGGATTAATTGAGGTTTCCAAGAAAAATGTGATCACATTTTGTGATGATAAAGGAAAATTGAAAGATGCAACTAGGTGGAAAAATGAATGTGAGTCAATGCTGAATGAAGTGATGAAGACAGCTTCTGCAGAGGATGTAGCATTAGAGAAAGCGAGCAAGCACAATGAGGAGATAGTCAAAATGGAAATCATGATCCGAAATTTTTTTAGAGATGCGGACACATATGAGCACCAGGATTATTTCGATCACCTTGCTAAGACTCACTTGTGGCTAAATATAGCCTAATTATTCTCTATCTTTGTTTTATAAATTTGATATTTCCTATTTCCGAAAGGATGCGTCCTTTCGTATTCTCAATGTATAAATATCCATCTTGAAAACAAAATGCGGGCGATAGATAGAATAGGATAGAGGATAGAGAAGAGATAGTTGAATACAATTTTTTGACAAGGATGAGACTGGCTGCATATGTAAAATCATGGTGATATCAATGAAAATCTAATACTATGGTGTAATTGTTTCTGGTGTCGGTTGTTTATGGTATTCATTGAAAAGTATTATTGAAGTTGTCTCCGTAATGTTGTTTTCTGGTTATTTCAATTGGTGTAACAAGTTTATACCTAGTTCATCAATGCACATTTGTTGCGTTTTTATGGTCAATTAATAGTTTATTTCTAGTAAAGATTAAATTCTTTGAATTGATCATAGTAATTAGGGAATGTCAATTGGATCACTAAGAAGAGCTCAATAATCACAATCATGCATGTTTATACAAGCTATAAACCAAATAAAATGCTAAATAACTTGAATGTATGCCAAAACAATGTACTTGTTTCAAATATCTCTTGACTCCATAAACCCTATAAGGTATTGGTCTTTTCGTATTTATTCTTTAGTTTCACTCACATTTTTTACATTTGTTAACTGAACATATTAGGGTTTAGTTTTGAATATCTGGTATACAATTTATACCAAATTTTTTTTTATTTCTCCATTTTATATGCCATCATGGACAAATCATTGCATAAAAGATAATTATAAATCAAGCCTGCATTGTTCAAAAAGGTATACCCACCTAGGTCTTGTAGCACCTAAAGAGTAGAAGGTCCAAAGTCTTTTCGACCTTGTCTATTACCCTAGAATGTTGTGAAAGCTTGGCAACCTTTCGTGGTTCAAACCTGCATTTTTGAGAGTTAACAAATTGGTGACTCCACTAGGGAAAACAAAGAATCTACACCTTAATCATAGAGTCGGAAGTCCTATATACAGACTCCGCTAGGAATAACAAGTAACAATATTTTTCTCACTTTCAAGAAGTGAGTGGCGACTCTGATCAAACATTGTAGTATGAATGGAAGAAGATCTCAATTTAGGGGAGGTCATTCTGGAGCTCCTCCTGGAAATAGTAGGTGGACACATAAAGATGATAAGGCTGACAAGGGTAAAGGGAAAAGTGAGGACATGTGCTTTACAAACAAAGACAAATCATCAATATCATATGGTGAGAATTGTTTTGACACATGGAAAGATAGTTCAACTGAAGATCCTTGTACCTCGGAAGACCAGAAAAAACCTTTTTACAACCCTCAGAAACAAGCTGAATTTGAAGCTCAGAAACAAGCCAAATTTGAAGCTAGAAAAGAGGCTAAGTTTGAAGTTGGACTCAAACCTAAACGACTCAGAATTCAATATGAATATGACCAAAAAATGCAAGGTAATTAGAATAGACCTACTAATCAGGAAATTCATCAAGAAGATTATGAATCTTTAACTTATGAAGAAGTTAAAGCACGGTTTGAATCTCAGAAAAAGGAGAGGGAAGAGCAGGAAAAAGCCCAAATGATTCAAGCAATGAGAGAATTCAAACTGCAGAGAGCTCAGAACATTCCTCACACATCTGGTTTTCCCCCAAAGTATGTACCACCCCATAAATAGGGTAATCATGGTCTCTGCTGTCATAATAGTGGTTTACAATTCCTGAGAGGAACGAATTTTAGCTGAAATCACATATTTTTAGAAAATATAATGATTTAAGCCTTAAAAAGTTCCATTTTAAGGATTCCAATTGAAGAGGGTTTGATCAAATCACCTTAGATCAAACCCCCTTAGATAGAACCTCGCTAGTTTTAAGCCATACCTATAAATGCGTCTCCTTTACACCTATCAAAATGATGATAAAAAATCACTTTTGATTTAGCTTTTGGGGGATCAAATGAATTCATTTAAAATTTATTTCAAATTATTATGGTATTCCTTAGAACAATCTATCTAATGAATATAATTTTAATATGTTTTGGTTTTGTTATGTATTTGTCTTTTAAGTTTTATTCAACATAAGTTTTTCATTGAAAATGAATTTCTTTGTTCTTCACATGTGGAAAAATAGAAAATTATCAAAAAAAAAAATTGAAAAATATGAGTGCACCAGATATTGAAGTCCTTGATCCAACAAAAAAAATTAAATTAAATTTTGACATATACAAAAAAAGTTACGCATTATACGGTCACGCTGTGTCTGAATTGTAATTTGTTTGACTTTGAAACTTGATTAAGGAAAAAATATTCAATAAAAAAATATCTAACCAAGTGGAAGCACTAGATATCAGAGTTACAAATCTAAATTTGAAACAATTAGAATTTTATCCTTCATGGAAAAAAAGTTATGCATTATACAGTGTGCGTCACTTTTAAAAAATGTTGTTTTCTGAAAAAAATCAATTTTCGTGGGAGATGGAAAAACAAGTGCAATTTGATTCCAAAAATTTTGAAAAAAATATTTTTAGAATCTATAGACAAAATTTGATGAGACTCTAGTTTGTACCATCTTCAAATTCCTCACAGTTTAGTTGCTATAGGTGCCTGAATGTGAAGATTTAGTTAAAAATAATAATTTCAATGTCCAATTTGGCCAAAATTGTAAACCACTATTATGGGATCACTCAGGTATTCTGAACCACCAAGGAACCCTCACTATCAAATTGGGAATCAACATAGATAGCCAAATCATCCACCTCATATTCCCACACAACATACAAATAATTATCCACCTCCTGGTCAGCATCATGTGCCACATCATAATATGCAATTCAATAATCCTATGTATCAATATCAGTATCCACCCAACCCTCCTCCTCATCAGTATACCACTATGATTAGACAATTTTATTTGGCAGGGTTTCAGTTGTACTCTTATCCTATGGATGGTTCTTGGAGAAATTTGGTGCCTAAATTCACAGGGAGTAATGCAATCACTGTCAAGGATCATTTAAGGAGTTTTAATGCATTTATTTAGGATTTGGATGTACCTTATGAAGATTTGCATATGAGGTTATTCATGATGTCCCTTATTTAGGAAGCTAGGGATTGGTTCAATAGCCTTGCAACAGCTTCTATTTATTCTCTCCAGATATTTCAAGATCAATTCCTTGAACAATTTGGGAATATGAGTACACCAGACACTGCTCTCCATGAACTAATGCGAATTCAAAAAGGTCAAAATGATTCAATCTTTGATTTTAACAGAAGATTCAATAAACTGCAAAATAGAATACCTCCCGGATCAAAGTTACCAGACTCTGTAGCCTTAAGTGTATACCTGAATGCATTTGACCCTAAAACAGGGTATGAGCTGAGAAACAGGTTCCCAAGGGACTTAGCTGAAGCACAAAAGATAGCATTAACAATTGAGAACAACGGAAAGGTTGTTGGGATAATGAATAAGAGAGACAACCCTAGAGCTCCTCAACAAAACAATAATTACCAATATAAGCAAGAGAACACATATAGGAATGAAAGGCCTAGGCTGCATGATATGCCCTATAACACAAACTGGAAAGATGGAAAACCTATGACAGATAGGCCTAGAAACAAGGATACTCCTGATCCATTAAGAAAGAAGGGAATGTATATGGTGAATAACAATTATTTTTGTGAGGCTTTTGATAAGCCACATTCCCCTGAGTATTGTGTTGTAGCCCAGAGAATGCAAGAAGAAGGAGTGTTAATCAGAGATGGTGGAGAAGATCACATGATCTTCTTAACTTCAAATGATTTTCACATTATTGAGGAGAGAAACTCATCTTCAGAGGAGGGAGGTTATGAATATGATGTTTCAGAACAGAGGTACAATGTCCATATGGCTGAGCAACATGTCTTTTCTGATTCTGAGGATGATTATGTAGAACTTCAACCTATTGAGGTGCCCACTCATAGTAATGTGAGGAGACTTACTGAAGAAGAGATAGAAATATTGACTATTACTGCAGTAGAAGAAGCAAAGAGCAAGTATTGGCTGAGAAATAGGAAAGTAAATGATAAAGAGGGTGTCCCTAGGGGTATCTTTATGAAAGATCAAAAAGCTGCACAAGGAATTTTGAAGAAAATTGAAAGCAAACAACATGAAGAAAGCAAAAAAAATCCTATCCAAAAGGATGCAGTAAAATAATTACATAGAGAAATTCAAAAGAATGATCAGTCAGGCAGAAGAGAAAAAGAAGAGAATAAAGGAGAAACATCAGAACAAAAGAAAGTGATTAAGGCAGAAGGTTCCTCTTTTGATTTCACTCAAGCCTTGTCTCAAGTAAAGATGTCTGTTCCACTTCTTGAAATGATGAAAATTAAAGAATACAGGGATAGTGTAGTGCAATTGATAACAAATGAAAGTGAAAAACATGTAAATTCTGAAAATAAAATGGTTGCTAAAAATAAGCAGGATAAAGTAAACATCCCAGAAATTTGCTTGAGTAATGTATTGACAAGCCCACCACAAGTTCATCCTTTCTTTATTACATTACTTATAAATGACAAATTATTGAGGAATTGCATGATAGATTCAGGTGTTGCCATGAATATTATGCCAGTAGGAGTAATGAAACAACAAGGCATGTGGGTGGATACAAATGAAGGAAAATGTTATGCAATGGATAACCAACATGTTCTTGTGGTGGGTATAATGAAAGATGTAGAAGTCAAGTTAGTTGCTTATCCTCAAGTAGCTTTCAATATTGATATAATAGTGATAGAAACCCCTCCTCAATTTGGTATGCTTTTATGAAGACAGTGGATGGCAGCTATTGGTGGAAATATCCAGTTTGATTTATCTTATGCAACCATTCCTATAAATGGCCAAGAGGTGAAATTGTACAGGGAGTCGAGGATGAATCAGCTCATTAATTGTGTGCCACAAGACCAAATCAATTGCTTTTGTGATGTTGATCTTGGGAATTTCAATATAGAACCAGCATAGCCAGAATTGACTAATAGTGATCCTATTGAGAAGCATGCTGCACAGAACCACAATGGTGTGTGGAAAATGTATTTTGATGGAGCCTGTGGCCAAGAAGGCAATGGAGCTGGAATAGTATTTGTTTCACCTGAATGTATTACATTTAAGTATTCATTCCTATTAACTTTTGAATGTACAAATAATGTGGCAGAATATGAGGCTCTATTAACTGGATTGAATATATCGGTGAAGCATAAAATAAAGTTGTTGGTTGTTCTAGGAGATTCAGAGTTAGTTGTCTCACAAATTAAGTCAAAGTATGTAGCAAAAAATAAATGACTAAAGCAATATAGAAACGTTGTATGGGATACAATTGAGTTGCTTGATGCTTTCTCAATTGAGTGGGTAGATAGATCGGAGAATATAATGGCAGATTTTCTAGCTAATGTAGCATTGAAAAGAGATGATATTACGTTGGCTGGAGTGTCCCAAATTGAATTCAAGACAAGGCCTGTTGTGCCTATTAATATATGTAACTGGTAGGTTTTCAATGATGATACTGACCTATTAAAATTTCTACACTGTGTTGATCAGTATGAAGCCCAAGAGATTGACTTCAGCGCCTTTGTTGAAGAAGTCGATGGAAAAGAAACAATCTTTGGAAAAGAGATTTTATAGCTTAAAACAAATAAGATTCCTAAAGGCTTGGTGGCATTAGAGAGGGTATATGATGGAAGTGATCAGTCTTTAAAGAAGCAAACACCAGTTGGAAGGGATGATATTGAAGAAATTAATTTCGGAACTGAGATGGCACCAAAAAGGTGTACATAGGTAAAAAGATAAGTCCTGCAATTAGAAGAATGCTGATAGAATTGTTGAGAAAGTATAAACATGTATTTTCTTGTTCTTATGAAGATCTAAAAGCATATAGGGAAGATTTGTTTCAGCATAAGATACCATTGAAGCCAGATGTTAAACCATTCAGACAAAAGCAAAGGCCTATAAATCCAACTTTGGAACCTAAAATGCAGGAGGAATTGGCGAAGCTCAGGGATGGTGGAATCATTAAGCCAATTAGACATTCAACATGGGTTTCAAATTTGGAACCTATCAGGAAGAAAAATGGAGATATCAGATTATGTGTAGATTTTAGAAATATAAACATAGCGTCCCTCAAAGAAAATTATCCTTTACCTAATATGGAGGCCATATTGCATAAGGTGATAGGTTGCAAGTTGTTGTCCATGATGGATGGATTTTCAAGGTATAATCAGGTCAAAGTTAAAGAGTTTGAGCAATACAAAACAACATTCACAACTCCTTGGGGAACCTATTTTTATCTGAGAATTCCATTTGGTCTCACTAATGTAGGGGCGACTTTTCAAAGAGCCATGGATGTGGCCTTTGCTAATTTGATCAATGTTATCATGGTGGTGTATCAGGATGACCTTACTACTTATTCTAAGAAGGCTGAGGATCATGTTCATCATTTGGAAAAGGTATTTATAAAAGCCCTTGAATATGGTATTAGCTTAAACCCTAAGAAGTGTAATTTTGTAGTTACAAAAGGTAAATTTTGGGACATATTGTTTCAAAGGAAGGGATACGGATAGACCCTGAAAGAGTGGAGGCCATAGATAAAATCACTATCCCTAAAACTGTTAAGGCAATATAGTCATTCTTTGGACAGATAAATTTTGTTAGGAGATTTGTCTCTAACTTTGCTGAGATTATTAAACCTATATCAAAAATGTTGAAGAAAGGACAAAAGATAGAATGGACTACAGAAGCCTTGGGAGCTTTTGTATCCATAAAACAAGCCATCAAGGAGGCTCCTATTCTTAAATCTCCTGATTTTTCAAAACCTTTTCAGATTTTTTCATTTGCCTCAATGCACACTGTTGCTGCTATTATGCTACAGAAGAATGAAGAAGGTCATGAACAGCCCGTGTCTTTCTTCAGTAAGTCATTACAAGGGTCTGAATTAAAGTATGATATAATGGAGAAGAAAGCATTTGCACTAGTGAAAGTTGTAAAAGCTTTCAGGCCATATCTTGTTGGAGCAAAGGTAGTTGCTTATGTTCCTCATGTAGCAGTTAAGGATATTCTGACACAGTCTGAAGTAATAGGTAAAAGATGCAAGTGGATCAACAAGATCCAAGAATTTGACTTGGAGATACAAATTACTAAACTGTTCAGAGGTCAATGTTTGGCTAAACTAATGGCAGAGGAAAATATTGAAGCAAATCAGATTTGTAATGTAGAAGAAGAAAATGTAATTGCAAGCATTGAGCACACTCAATGGTATACAAATATCACGTATTATCTTAAATACATGAAGTGTCCAGAAGGAATGAATGACAACCAGAAAAGAACGCTGAAGTTACAGGCTTCCAAGTATGTTTTTATGGATGGAGATTTATTTTGGAAGAATAGGGATGGTATACTATTGTTATGTCTGGATGAATTTCAAGCTAAGCATGTCTTAAATTAAATGCATGAAGGAGTGTGTGGAGGACATTACTTAGCAAAGACAATAGCGCATAAAATTCTCAGGGCAGGCTATTATTGGCCTAAACTTTTTAATGAATCTTTTGCATATGTGAGAAAATGTGAAGCTTGTCAAAAGTTCTTTGGAAAACTAAAATATCAGGGAGCTTTGCCACTTCGACCCTTGCAGGCTGATGCCCCTTTTCATAAATGGGGAATTGACTTCATTGGAGAAATATAGGAAAAATCAAGTGGTGGACATAGGTGGATATTAGTGGCCACTAATTATTTTACCAAGTGGGTAGAGGTGATCCTGACAAAACAAGCCACAAGTAAGGTGGTAACATAGTTTCTGATGGATAATATCATTACTAGATTTCGTGCACCATTGAGGTTGATTACTGACAATGAGATGTATTTTAGGTCAGATGAGTTCAGAAATTTTTGTAGTTCAAATGGTATTATTATTTCTTATGCAGCCCCTTATCATCACAGGCTAATGGACAAGCATAATCTAGCAATAAGAGTCTTCTTAAGATTATAAGAAGAATGTTAGGTCACAATAAGAAAGCCTGGGACTCAGAGTTAAAGTTGGTTGTTTGGGCTGATAGGATTACAGTAAAAAAGGCAATTGGGAAATCTCCATTTGAATTAGTGTATGGTACGTAGGCTAGGATTCCTTTGAAAAATTTGTTACTAGTCTACAAGTTTGTTCTTCAAGAAGATTTGGATATTCCTGAACCCATGGAGGAAAGAATGGAGTAGCTAGCTGAACTGGATGAAATAAGGAGAGTGGCTCAAAATCAAAATATAAAGTTGCAGATGCAGATGAAACATTTATTTGATAAAAAATCAAAGGATAGAAAGTTTGTAGAAAGTGATTTGGTACTAATTTGGAACACGAGGTGCCAGGAGAAGGGAAAATATGGAAAGTTTGAAGCCTTGTGGCTGGGGCCTTTTGTTGTGGTTGGAAAGAAAGGCGAAGATTCTTATTATTTACAAAATATGGCTGGTGAGGATCAGGAATTGCCTGTACATGGGAAATTTCTATAAAAAAAATTCTCTTGAAGTAACACAGAGGATTAAGGGTTTCCAGTGCATGGACAACTCTTGGTGATCCTCTTTAAAATTATTTTCCATGCACAGTAGTCTAGGGTATAAAAGGAATAGGACTTGCAAGTACATGGACAATCTTGATTTCTCCTTTTTTCAATCCTTTATTCCATGTACAGTAGTGTAGGGTCACTTGCTTTCTCATTCATGTTGCCTTGTTCACCTAATCCATCACCTTGAGTTTGGTCTGCTCAGCCAGAAATCTGGATCCTTGCAATGATCTCACTATCATTCATCCCCAGTCAGAGCCACTATTAGAACTGTAAAATTTTGAAATTTTTATAGTCAATTGCATTCATGAATTTCTAAAAATAAGTCCTTGTCATAAGTATAAAATTCCCTCTTTGTATTGTCTTGCTTATTTTCTGTCATGTGGCCCATTTGAATCCATCTAGTCCTTCATATTTCATTGAAAAACCCATATCGACAAGACATAGTAAAAGTCTTCCCGACTTGAATTTTCACTAACATGTATTTGTTGCAGATCATCGGCAGGACATTTCTTTTGTTTTGGTGACTGAGAAGATTCATATCGGCAAAAGAATTACTGTTGGAGTAAAGTCATAGCGAAGTATTTTTTCTTGCCGACCAGCATATAGAAAAAATATATCGATATAGGTTGGGGCATCGATGTGATGTCACGGCGAATCCAATATGTCATACTGACTAGTAAATTGAGGGGATATTTTAGCCAGACTAATTGGTACCGGCATGAAGTCATAACGAAATAATTTTTTCTTATCGATTGGCTCGCAAGCAAATGTCTCAATAAGACTTATGTACATTGGGGAAGGTCTTGGAAAAGTGGCTATTGTCTTGCCGAACCAAATACAAGGGGATTTAAAAGCTATCAGAGAAAAGCTATGGAGTCTTTCTGATTCAAAAGGTTATGCCGATAGAGATATGTATTGCTAGGAGAAGAATTCTTGGGCATAAGTTTCACCGAAATTTGAATGTTATATCGACAAGTATTTCAGAGTGAGTCTTGCTGAATGGAGAAGTTTGGAGGAGTGGTTTTGGTAAGACATTTGGTATCAATATGAGTCTTCCCGAAGGTTCATTATCTTGCCAAAGGTATTGTTTCATTGGTAGGGTTTATTTCTTCGGTGAGAAAACTTAGTGGTCACGTTGAAATGAGATTTCATCGGTGAAAGGGTGATTTTTTCTCAGCAATTGGAAAATGATTTGAAGAATGCATATTGGTATGACATTGTGAAGTCTATATAACATCTTCCCAACTTGTAATTGTCTCAGCAACATGGAAAACATAAGCGATAGTCATCGTTTTGATTCCAAGTGTCAGTAAGACTGCAGAATGTCTTGGCGAATGGTGTAATAAAAATTGCAAAAGGACTTCACCCCAGATTTGAAAAATTCTCATCAATAGGACATTTGATGTGACAGTGCCAATTTCAAACGAGCCTTCATTCATACTTCATTAATGGCACGACGGGGTATAACAACAAAGTTTTAATCAGTTCTTTAGTACCAAATTGATTGCAGGTGAATTGGCATGCTGAATAGAGAA
Organism: Sequoia sempervirens; assembly: GCA_007258455.2. Lineage (NCBI taxonomy): Eukaryota > Viridiplantae > Streptophyta > Pinopsida > Cupressales > Cupressaceae > Sequoia > Sequoia sempervirens. The sequence continues at coordinate 595,055,540 of VDFB02270651.1, read as the reverse complement.
CCGGGACATTTTTAGGTCTGAGGACTCGAGCAGAATACTATAAGTAATTGCTTTTTGATTTTTCACATTTTGATTATGTAAGCTTGAGAATGGAATCTTCTGATTCTGGAAAGGGTAAGGGTAGGAAGCCTAGTGAGAGTAGTCAATTAAAAGGATAGAAACAAAAGGTTGATGTTGAGCATGAGGGCACTGAACAGATGTTGAACCAAGACCTTATTGATCAACTACCTGGTTTAGAGCCTAAAGCCAGAAGAACCACGCAACTTAGGGCAGAAATTGATAAGTTGGATGATAAATGTAAGTTCATAGGTGATGTTTGGACTGTAGTAAGAGGGTATGAATTATTCAATTTTCACTACCATAGGAGAAACCAATTTGAGCCAGTCTGTAATCCATGGAAGTTGAATGTAGGGAAATTGGTGTGCCCTAATGTATTCATCAATGTAGAATTGGTAAAATTGCTTGTTGATCATTATGATCCAAAATATAAAGCTATATGTGACCCTTCTGGAAAACCCCAGATATATGTGTCAAAAGAAGCAATAGGTGAGGTTTTCAAATTGGAAGGGTTCTGCAATGAGGCGATTAGTTGTGAAGAGTTGGAGAAGGAATTCTCAAGGATGGATACAATTTATAAAGGTTGGAGGTTGCCTATTCATAGAGTCAAACAGGGCAACAAGTTAGAACCTTTGCAATATAGTGAGGGGCCTCCGTATCATTTAGATTTGTTTGAGCCCTATATGAAGTACACATATTTATCAGTGTGTCAGGTGTTGGGAATGGATGCCCTACAATTCATGTCAATGGTGCCAATGGTTATCGCAGTAGATATCCAGTATCATAATTCTAGGCCATTTGATTATGCTTAATACATTTTTATAGGGCTTGAGTCAGGATTGATGGCTATTAAGGGTGGTGCTTCTATTGTTCATCTCAGACACTATTCATTGTTGATGCATTTGGTGTTGTATTTTGGACATGAGTTAGGAATATGGCCTCCTGAAATAAGAATTTCTCAAATTGGTAAGGAGGGTGAAGCATTGCCTCTTCAGTTATGGACTGCTATCTGGGATAGCGGGTTTGCTAGTTCTAGTTTCATTCAATTTGAAGAGCATTTTGTAAAAACATTGTATAAATTGTATGAATATTCTTGTAATTATTCATTGACTTATAAGATTAAGAGATCTCTACGGTCAAAGGACTTCAATGGGCTGATTGATCATAACTAGGGAGACTGGTATTGTTTGGAGGGAGCTACAATGATCAGGGTATATGGATTTGAAGATGCCCCTTTTATTCTGCCAAGGACAGTTCCAAACAGAGTTGCATATTTGGAAATTGTCAGACAGATGGATTACAGTAGTGTGATGCATTTTAGCTCTTTTGGGAAGCAGGCTTTTATGCCTAGTACTTTTTGTTTTGGTGACTTCATTATGTTGGATAAGGAGGGATATAAGTCAATCCTTGATAGATTGTTGCATTATAATATGAAAAGAGGACCACCTAGGAAAAAACTTTGACCTTGAAGGATATATCAATTTAGCAAAGGAAAGGATTAACTTTGGAGGGTATCAGCATGTACCTTATCCCTTTGATGATATGATCAGAAACTTGGATGAAGATGAAGTAGAAATGGTGGTTGAAAGGTACAACCAAGGGTTACAGGATATTGAGCTATTGTCTTCTGGAGAAGAGGAAACACCAAGAGTTAATGTGCCACAGGGGAAGTCAGAGAAGGTATCTAGATTGAGGACTTAGTGGTATGTTTGCCCAACCAGAGAACAAAGTGTTGAAAGTTGTGATGTTAATGCAAGGCATATGGAGTATAGATCATTTGTTTCTGATGACGAGTTTATAAATTACCTAGAGTTCAAGGAATTCTTGTACAAGAAAAAGGGGAAGGAAATAAGGGAGAATGTTGATGATGTTTCTTCAAGAAATGAGAAGCAATTGCTAGCTCAATTGAGAAAATGTGTGGATGATGAAATGAAAAATATGACTCTTGAAAAGGGGAGGAAAATGTTGGAAAGTGATGGTGTCATGATTTTTCCTGGCCTTGATTTGAACTCTACATTGGTTTTTGATAGTTTCTTGAAGGGCAGTAATGCTACACACAAGCTTGACAAGGAAAAGGTGACAGAAGTATATGCAGGCTCCAAGTATAATACTGATGAGGGATCATTGATGATATGGGCTTTGTACCCACCCCACAGGAATTAGTGGTAATGTATACAGATAAGGCATTTGGCCATGTCATGACTCTAAAATCTGGAGAGGCTGATCCTGTGGCTACTGCAAAGATTGGGATCAATATTACAAAATTGAACAAAGCATAGATCCAGATGCTGATAAAATAAAGAGAAATGTATAAGGAAAAAAATGAAAGAATGTTGAGAGAGAATGATAGAATGAAGGATTTGGTTGGTGTTTCAATGGGGCCAACCAAGATGCTCACTCAAGGAGAAAGCTCTCAGGAAAAAGATCATTGGATTGGATCAAGTGCTTATGCTCAGGGAAAGTATGATGCAATTGTAGCAATTGTTAAGAGGAGGCAGGATAATTTGGCATCTTGGTTGAATAAGTTGTGGGGAAAACACTCTCATACTCTTGCTACATTGAAGGAGCATAAAAGGATGGATGGAAAAATCATGGAGAAGTTTCATGAACTGGCCCAAAGTGATGATGCTAATAGTACTGCACTTGAAGCTACAAATCATATTATCAATCACCATCGAAACTTCTATGATGAACTACAAGGGGATGAACAAGGATTAATTGAGGCTGCCAAGAAAACTGTGATCACATTCTTTGATGATAAAGGAAAATTGAAAGATGCAACCAAGTGGAAAAATGAATGTGAGTCAATGCTGAATGAAGTCATGAAGACAGCTTCTGCAGAGGATGCAACATTAGAGAAAGTGACCGAGCACAATGAGGAGATGGTCAAAATGGAAATAATGATTCAGAATGCTATTGGAGATGCGGACACATATGAGCGCCAGGATTATTTATATCACCTTGCTAAGACTCACTTGTGGATAAATAGAGCCTAATTATTCTCTATCTTTGTTTTATAAATTTGATATTTCCTATTTCCGAAAGGATGCGTCCTTTCATATTCTCAATGTATAAATAACCATTTTGAAAAAAAAATGCAATTGATAGATAGAATAGGATAGAGGATAGAGAAGAGATAGTTGAATACAATTTTTTGGAAAGGATGAGACTAGTTGCATATGTAAAATCATGGTGATATCAATGAAAATCTAATACTATGGTGCAATTGTTTCTGGTGTCAGTTGTTCATGGTATTCATTGAAAAGTATTATTGAAATTGTCTCCATAATGGTGTTTTCTGGTTATTCGAATTGGTGTAACAAGTTTATACCTAGTTCGTCAATGCACATTTGTTGCGTTTGTATGGTCAATTAATAGTTTTTTTCTAGTAAAGATTAAATTCTTTGAATTGATCATAGTAATTAGGGAATGTCAATTGGATCACTAAGAAGAGCTCAATAATCACAATTCTACATGTTTATACAAGCTATAAACCAAATAAAATGCTAAATAACTTGAATGTCTTCCAGAACAATGTACTTGTTTCAGATTTCTCTCGACTCCATAAACCCTATAAGGCACTGGTATTTTCATTGTTTTTCTTTAGTTTCACTCACATTTTTTACATTTGTTAACTAAACATATTAGGGTTTAGTTTTGAATATCTGGTATACAATTTATACCAAATTTGTTTTTATTTGTCCATTTTATATGCCATCGTGGACAAATCATTGCATAAAAGATAATTATAAATCAAGCCTGCATTGTTCAAATAGGTATACCCACCTAGGTCTTGCATCACCTGAAGAGTAGAAGGTCCAAACTCTTTTTGACCTTGTATGTTACCCTAGAACATTGTGAAATCTTGGCAACCTTTCATGGTTCAAACCTGTGTTTTTGAGAGCTAATAGGTACAGTGCATGTAGTCTACGAACCTAGCTATAAATCATCGATTGCATGTGGTGGCTACTCAATGGATCACTTTTGGCATGCACCCATTGGTCTGCTTCCTCCTAGGACAGACCTCTTGTACTGAACCTATGTGAAGTAGAAGAGTGGGGACATAATGCCTAAGGTGAGATACCCTCCTTCTCCCTATACCATTTGGCATAGCACTTGTCTCAAAGTGAAGCGTTAGAATGCCTTGGCTTGAAAAAGGGAAGAAGAGAAGTGTGCCTAGGGCCCTTCTTCTTCTTCTGATGTTCCACCTATCGCTTGCTCTCACCCTATTTTGGTGTAATTTTTGTATGCTCCTAGGCATTTTCTAAAGAATCCAATGGTGCTTGCTTGGTAAAATACTAAGCATCCAACATTTAAACTTTCCATCTTACCCACAGTGCCTCACCCCATTCAGTATGGTAAGGGGAAGGGTTCCCATTGGGAGTCCTCTATGTCTCGGCCTCCATGGCATCCTACTACTATTTCCTCTAAGGAAGTGAATGGGAAGAGGCTTGTCGATGAGGCATTAGAGCCAACTCCCTCCATTGTTGTTTCATCAGCCTCTCAACCTCTCCCTCCTATTCCCATCTAGGAGTCTCTCCCTCCACAAAAAATAGTTGTGATGAATACTCTGATGGTCGAATAGGATTCTTTCATTCTCTTTTATCCCCCAACCTCTAGCTCTCAGAGTCATAGGAACCATCTTGCATATGAGCACAAGCATTAGAGAAAGGCTTTGGCCATTGAGCAAGTCACCTTGCAGAGGAAAGAAGGGGAGTCTATAACTCCTGCCTCAGTATCTATTGTTGTGTCCTCCTCTCCCATCCCCTCTTTTTTAGTTCCTTTAGCTTCTATTATGCTTTTGGCTCCCACTATGAGAATAAGTGATCCTCAACTAAAAAGGTTGTAGGTGTTTATTGCTCCTTTGGTTGAGCCCCTTCTAATGTCCCTACAAAACATCCCACCATTCTCAAAGCCTGTGGACATGTTGAATACCTCAGTGGTGTCTTTTGTGGTTTTCTCCTCTTCCTTCGTGCCTTCTGCTTCATCCATGGGGATTTCACATCCTTTGATAAAGTGGAAGATGGAGGATGACCCTGCTAGCACTGGAGGTTGAAAGAGGGGTTCACCTTCTTTAGAGGGTGGTTCTACATTAGCTTGTGTTGTCTTGGTGACAAAATAAGTCATGAAATCCCTAGTGTTTGTCTCTACTCCCAAGTCTCTTGGTTAACCTAGTAGTGAATCTTAGGCACCGTATCCCTTGCTTGTTGAGTTAACACATGGAACTCTAGTGAAGTGCATGTTTAATTTTTTGGATGAGGTATTGGTCCTATTAATGATTTTCAAAAGTCATTGAATTTCACCCTACAAGAATTGAACAAAGAATAGCTTGAGGGGCCTTCTTCCTTGGCCCTTGTTGCAGGAGGGTTGAAGGGTTCCCCCCTTGATATTTCACCCTTGTAGGCTCATCCTCCCTCCCAATACAATGATCTAGATTGGTATAATGACAACCTCTTAGTTGATGAGGACTAGGGGACACCTCTTCTTCATCTATAGATTAGATTTTGTGTGTGTTTGTGTTCCCCCATGCTCACATTATGTGTTCCTGGATGACCCTTGTCACCTTTGTAGGTGCTTGGATACATGAGTATTTGTGTGTTGTAAAAATTCCTCTATTTGTTTCATCATTCTTCCTCTATTGTGTATCGATTTTCGACAATTAGGGATGATGCAAAGTGTTGGTGGTATTTAGGATTCCCTTCCATGTTGACCCAATTTTTTATTTTTATTTTGTCTTCTCATTCCTTTCTTCATATGGTCTGATATAGTAGGGGGTTGATGAAAATTCATTTATATATTATTATACTTATTTATCTATATTTATGAGCAGCTCTAACCCTGAAATATTAGATCAACCCTGTCCCTTGTTTGCAATGTTATTGTCTCTTCTTTCATTTTTTCTCTCTTATCTTTTGTGCTTATTTTTGTGGTGTTGTGGTACTCATGTGTTGTCCCTCGTGTGTGCAAAAAAATTACCATGATTACATCTCACTATGTTCCGAGGGCCACAACATCACTTTTTCATTCTTTATTTTATATCCTTACGATGTCACATGCATTTGTGATCGATGTGCACCATCCTATGGGGGGACTATCACACCCCCTCAATTTTTAGAAAATGCATTTGGTGGCCAACAAATATTTTCAAAATTTTTTTCAAAAATTACATTCCTCAACGAGGACCCCTAGCATAACAATTTTCCTTCATCATGGCTTCATAAAGAAAGAATTTGAAAAAAATTCCTCTAAGGAGGGCGCACCTTCTCCTATGGGAAAGTTTTGACCTTCCCCTTGTGAGGGGACCTTCTTCCTTTTGAATTCCTTGATGGAGTGAACATATTTCAAAATGAATTCTTGATGTTTAATTGATTTATGAAAAATACTCTTGCTTGCTTGTTTTCCTGTGTGGCTATTTTTTGTTTTCTAACATGTGTTCTTGTGAAGTTTCTTTCTAATCTGACTTTGCAGAGTCCCCTCACATTGGGATTCCTTCAGGAGAGAGTACTTTAGGGTTCCTTCTTTGCAGATCTAAGGACTTGTAATGTGGTTGCATCCTATGAGATTTGTCCATCATTGGTCTACAGACCTTCAGTGTACTTTGTTCGAACCTCCTTAGGAGAGAGTACCTATGGAGTCATTTTCCTACCCTACACTTTCAAGCTCAAAGATTATGGTCTGCTTCCTTTACAGTTTAGGTATAGGTTTCTAAACTCTTTGTGATCTACTTTAATGAACACTCATTAACACATGCTTGCTAAAGTGGGGGAAAAATGTATAGGAGGGAATTTTCACCCCTCTAGAAAATTCCCCTTTTACATCCTCCACCTTAGAAAATAAAATCCAACCAAGTAATTCCACATCACTTATCTACAATCCATCAACTTGGTGCTTGTTTTTAATGTTGATGGGGGAATTTTTGTCAAGGAAATGCGCACAGTGAACGAATGCTTGTGCAACACGTTGTCATCCTTATAGATTCCTGCCTTTGGAATCTATAGAGGCATTACGTTCTTCATTGGTGATGAAACATAGCATCCCTATGCCTTCCTATTATCCTTTGAATGGCTCTTTCCCTCCCTTTTCATCTTCAAATGGCTATCTTCTTCAATCAACCCATCTTCTTCATGTTTCTACATGATTTTTTGATCTTGCTTCATAGTTCTCACTCCATAATCTTGCTACTCATTTCACTATTTCCATCATAGCTTCAACACTACACATCCTACACATTCTACCACAAAAGTTGCAGCTTGGTGCCTAGTGAGGAAACTTTCAACATTCTTGTGGTTGTGTCAAATCTACCATTATTGTGGGCTTTCATTCCTCTTTTATTAGCCCTGAGTGCCTTTGATCGAGGGTGGTAATGCTTCTTGTTTACTTTGTTGTTGGATTTATGTAGCTTTGTGTCTCTTGTAGTATTTGGTTCTATTTCCATTCTGACATCATTTCCTTTATTATATTTCTATCTATCTCTCTATTTGATTGTGTGTGGATGTGGAAACACCAAAGAAATGGCTTGACTATGGAAAACCCCTATACAACCCCAACATTTTTCCTCTTTTTTCTGTGTGTAGGTGCACATTCAAATGGAGCTTGTTGGAAAACTTTACTTCCAGTGAGATAACATTCATCACCTTCATCCTTATCATCTCCTACATCATTTTTCTAGCTATTTTATTTAGTCTACTTGTTATCACCTTAGTTAGTTCTTTAAACATAATTCACTAAGCTACTAGTAGATTTTTGACATTCTTATTGTACCTTTATACTTTCTAGTTGTACGAATGCTAGTGCCCCAATGAGATTTTAGTGCATCACACTATCATCCTTGACCCATGTTGTTGTCCTCTAGCAAAGAGTTTTCTAAGGTACAATTCAAGTTCCAAAAATTGATTTTTTTAGCTCCATTCAAATTCCTAAGTTAGTAGAGTGATAGAAGCATTTGAGAGTGCTCTTCTTTCTCTATCCTTGATCTTAAATGCTTATCCAACCCAAGGTAGACTAGGGTAGCTAGCTGCTCTTGACTCTCCATGACCTAGATCCTTGGTGAGGTTGGTCCCCCTCTTCTACAATGTTGCTATTTTTTTTTTCTTTTTTGCAACTACACCAAAATCAATGAAATGATAAGTGATCTTAAGGTTTTTGGCCATTATAGACACAACGATGATGTTCATTTCTCCCTAGGATGAGCCAATTTTTTGCTCAAGTCTGGATCTCTCAAAATTTGGACAAGAAGCTACAAATCTATTACTTTGATACCATGTTGGAGGTGATAGTGAAACCCACAGCTCCCATAAATCCCTGCAACAAAAACACCTAACACATCGAAGAGATCAAAGCAATTGATTTTCTATAGAATAAAGAGAGAAAAGATTGAATCTAAAAGAGCACTAATATCTGCAATGTATTAACCAAAATGGTTTTGAATTTAATGAAACGTGGGAAAATAGGTGTTTAGGGATTGATTGCAAGTAAAAGGGAGTTCACCAAAATGATAGAAGATAGACCTATTTTCCACCATTTCATTTAGGAAATGAGATCCAAAAAATGGAATGAGTTTCAACCAAAAGGTGACTCAAATCAAGGTAGGAATCTACAAATTTCCCTTTTATGCAAGGATGAGGGCCCTAATTAAATAGCACTTCGGGGAGAAAAAATAAAAATAGAAAATCAAACCCAAAATGCAAGACATAAAGTGCATCTAATAGATTAAGCTCAATTATGTTGGAAGTAGAAACTAAATTGCAGATTTGAGAATGGGAAAGTGATGTATACTAGTCACCAAAAGGCTTTTTCAAAGCTTACTAAGGACTCATTTGACCTATGGAGAATGGTTCTTGGCTAGAGCTCCTGAAAAATGGTTTCTAGAATCTCTTTTTCTATCTCTAAACTCCTAGATTTCTAAATCTCATGATCGAGAAGCCGAAAATAAATCTTGTAAGTTAGTTTCTATGAAATTGCAAGAACAATGAAAACTTTGACAACTTTTTCTCTTCAATAGATCTTCCACTTAAAATCTACAAACACACATCAAGAGAGAAAAAAGTTGTTTTGTTCGTGAATGGTGGTTTTCCTTGGTCAAACCTCATTTTGGTAATTAAACCTTGTAATGAAATGAAATAGCATGAAGGAATGATGAACAAACAAATGAAATGTCACAACTCACCAAACCCTTATTTGAACCTTGGAATATGGATCTACAACTTGCATGGAATGGATTCAATGGATGTGGATCTTGATTATGAAACTTGACTTGAAACAATGCCTTTGAATGCTTGAATGGATCTTGAACACTACATCAACACATTAACTCAAATAAAATGCATGATTCAAGAAGACTTTGACATGATAATGGATCTTGATTGCTGCAATAATTCTTCTATAAATATTCTCTTGAATTCCTTGAAAATGCTCTTGATAATGCTCACTGGAATGCTCTTAACTTGCTTCAAATCTTCTATGATCAAATTGCTCATAAAATTTGCTAGGTGAAACATGTTGGAATGACCTCTTATTTATACATATGTTAACATTAATTCCTAAAATTCAAATAACACAAGTTGGCATGTGAATATATATTTTAAATCATTGAAATACCATGAAAAAAATATTTGAAATTAAGTCCTATGCCCAAGTGAGGATCCATTTTCCCTTGGATGAATTGGTCCTAGGTCACTTACCTAGGACACACATTCTCCAATGTTAAGTGTTATGTTATGGAATTGATGAATGTTGTGTTTTTGCCTTCAAAAATTGCAATTAATTAGGATTGGATTTGAATTAAAGGGGACAATTAAGGAAAATTAACCTCAATTAATTAATAAAGCCCTAGATGAGTGTGAAAGTGAAAAATTAAATTTTACAACACCATAAATAAGGCACAATTAAGTCCATTTTATTTAATAATTCCCTAAACTTAATGCGAATAGGTAAAATACATATTACAACACTAAATTAAGGCATAATTTAGCTCATTTTATTATTAATAATTTCCCAAATTAAGTGTGAAAAAGAGATACTTTTTCCTACGCTACATTTAGCCCCCACTTTAGTGAGAGTATGACCCCATGTCAAACTCACACTAAAGTAGACATTCAAGACACTTATGCATACAACAATGACAAAGATACTCAATCATACATTATCAAAGCCTAGGAGAAGAAGGGAAACATAAAAAACTTTGACTGTCCCAACCTGATGTGCAACATGGATATTTTTCCTATATGTTCAAAATAATAACTTGATGTCTACTATGTAAGTGACATGTACGCTCACACAGGCTAATGGAACCTTAGGCCCTCCACTAAGTGAGTGGTGTAGGTGCACCCTAGCAGAGCATGCCTCAAGGAGGCAACTTCAAGTTTTGAGTTAAATTTTTTGATCAAATAAGGTCTAAATGGACACATTATACATAGAATAGGTCATAGCTAAGAATTTTGGAGTGATTGGGCATTAAATGTAAATAATTGCAAAAATTGCCTAATTGTTGTCATGTCAATATTGCAAAAATAGGGTAATATGAAAGGTTATGTAGTTAAGGAGTCAGTTTTAGGCATTGGATTTTCTTTATAAAGGATTTTTGAAGCCTCAAAAACTTTGAGGAAGGCTTGAGGATAATGTATGAATAAGAGATTCAATGAAATTCTCAGATTTTCAGTTATTTTTCTACAATTTCAAGGTTTCAAGCCACTATACAAACTTGTTTTGAGTATAAATACTCTCCTCCTCCTTTGTAAATTAAAGACCTGTGAATATATTTCATTTAAATCCATTGAGTATTGTGAAAGTTATATGCAAATTTCTATAGGCGGGTAAAACCTTGATCTAGGGTTGACACTGCACACTTAAAAATGTATTTCTCTATTTTCCACTATGGTAATCACCTAAAAATTGGTGAGATGAAATATTAAAGTGTATTTTAAAAGTCCTCAAAGTTTTAGAGCATGGAAAGGTGGTTTTGGGTAGTTATCATGAAGCCCTAGGTCTAGAAAATGGGTAAAATTTGTAAATGACTGTGTATAGTGGTGATTTAAAGAGTTTTACTTGTGGAATGTGAAGTCCTTGTATAATTTTGTTTTGGAAGGTTTTTTGGGTATAGGTGAGTCCATTTCAAGAGAGGTAATGGTGAATTTATATGTTTGAGGCCATTACTTATTGACTACCTAGTGATGGAAGATTGATGACAGTCCTAGTTAGGACAAAATTTGCAAATGTTGTTGTCTTCCATATTGAAGGGGCATGAAATCATGTTAAGGATGTTCTATTGAGGATTTTTATATTCCATTTGAGTCAAGTTGAGAATCCTTAAGAGTCATTTTTTGTTGCATGTCAAAATTGAATAGTGACAAGAAGCCTATTTAGGCCAGTTATGACAATCATGGCTAATGGTTGAAGTTTATCATTAAAGTGTTGATAAAGGTTAAGAAACTATTTTAAAAGCAAAGGCAGGCATATATAAACATGTTTGTTGCATTGGGAAGGAGGAATGGACTTGGGGTTAAGTTTTTTCAACAAACCCTCATGTGCATAGGCCTAATAGGCCTAGTTGTTGATTAGGATAGTCTACCTTTGAATTACTCATGGTTGGGATGTTGGAGTTGGGAATTGGCTTTGAGTTAGTTGATTTGAAGTTGTTTAAAGTGTTTTGAGGAATATACAGGAAGCTTTGTTCCTTAATCTCATTTTGAGTACTTTGAAACAAGGTTTTGTGAATGAAAAGAGAGTCCTAGTTGTAGGGACAATAAGGTTTGGTTGTGTTCTTGTCAAGTTCAGTTTTGGTGGAGAGTTTTGTGGTCTTGCATTGTCATCAGTATGGTATTAGAGCTCAAAAAGGTCTAGGTAGAGAGAGAGAGAGTTTGTGTTAGTGGTTGTGTGTTGTGTTTTTCATGTTGAAGAGAGAACCTAATTTCCTAGGTGAGGCAAAGTGAATTTAAGAAGCAAGGAGAAGCTTGCTTAAGTAAAGAACAAGATGGATGTGTTAAGAAGACATTTGTAGGCAATAGAGTTACAAAGGAAGAAAAAACAAGAAGAGAGGAAAATAAAAGAGGAAAACACCAAATAAAAGAAGAATGATCAAGAATTGAGGCAAGCACTAGAGGAATTCAGTGTGAGGATAGAAAGATTAGAAGTTGAGATGAAGAAGTTGCATAGAAAAGCACTCAGTTGGCATTTGACAGTAAAAAGGAAAGTGGTATGGCCCATTTAGAAGATAGTCAAAAGGAGAAGACAAATGAAGAAAAAAGAGGAAGAATATGAATTTTAGGATGTTGAAGAATAATTCAAGGATGAATACAAATGTATTGCAGCCATTCCCAAGCATGAAGATGAAGATGTAGTAGAGATAAAGGACCTGATATTAGAGGGAGAAGATATTGAGTTGGTGTCAAGATTGGATGAATAAATGCTCAAGGATGAATTGATATTGGAGACTTTCAAAGAGTTGAAGAATGATGGAGGTATTGTGATATAGTTAATATATCATTTCTTTATTGTATTAATGTTTTGGATAGAGAATAATTTCCAGATTAATATGTAGCAGTTTGAAGAGGGACAAAAGGAGATTGGAACATTTCAGGGCATAATGGAGTAGATTCACAGAGATAAGACAAGATGGAAACAAGTTGGAATAGACCAACTCAAACCAAATGTAAAGATGAAGGTTGTAGGGAATAAAATATTGCAAGGAGGACCTTTTGATGATCTAAGAGGACTTCAAAGGTTTTATTTGGTTGGAAGAATGGTGCAGGTGCACCCCAACAGACATACCTCAAGGAGGAAACTTCAAGTTTTGAGTTAAAAATATTGATCAAATAAGGTCTAAATAGACACATTAGACATAGAATAGGTCATAGCTAAATATTTTGGAGTCATTGGGAATTAAATGTAAAAAATAACAAAAATTGCCTAATTGTTGTCATGTGAATATTACAAAAATGCAAAAAAGGAAAAATAGGGGAATATGAAAGGTTAGGTAGTTAAGGATTCAGTTTTAGGTGTTATATTTGGTTTATAAAGGCATTTTGAAGCCTCAAACACTTCAAGGAAGGCTGGAGGATAATTCATGAATACAATATTTAATGAAATTCTCATATTTTTAGTTATTTTTCTGGAATTTCATGGTTTCAACCACTGTATGGCCTTGTTTTGAGTATAAATCCTCACCTCATGTGTTCATTAAATCCTTGTGAATCCATTTCATTTTTCAATTGATTTCATTTAAATCCATTGAGTATTGTGAAAATTATATGTAAATTTCTATAGGTGGGTAACACCCTAATCTAGGGTTGGCAGTGTGCACTTAAAATTGTATTTCTCTATTTTCCACTATGGGAATCACCTAAAAATTGGTGAGATGAAATATTAAAGTGTATTTTAAAATTCCCCAAATTTTTAGAGTTTGGAAAGGTGGTTTTGGGAAGTTATCATGAAGCCCTAGGTTTGGAAAATGGGTAAAATTTGTAAATGACTGTGTATAGTGATGATTTAAATAGTTTTACTTGTGGAATGTGAAGTCCTTCTTGTGTAATTTTATTTTAAAGGTTGTTTGGGTATAGGTGATTCCATTTCAAGATAGGGATTGGTGGATTTATATGTTTGAGGCCATTAATTATTGACTATCCAATGATGGAAAATTGATGATAGTCCTAGTTAGGACATAATTTGCAAATGTTGTCTTCCATATTGCAGGGTCATGAAATCTTGTTAAGGGTGTTCTATTGAGGATTTTTTTATGCATTTGAGTCAAGTTAAGAATCCTTGAGAATCATTTTTTTTTGTATGTAAAAATTGAATAGTGACAAGAAGCCTATTTAGGCCAATTATGACAATTGTGGCTAATGGTTGAAGTTTGTCATTAAAGTGTTGATAAAGGTTGGGAAACTATTTTAAAAGAAAATTCAGGCACATATAAACATTTTTGTTTCATTGGGAAGGAGGAATAGACTTGGGGTTATGTTTTTTCAATAAACCTTCATGTGCATAAGCCTAATAGGCCTAGTTGTTGATTAGGATAGTCTACCTTTGGATTACTCATGGTTGGGATTTTGGAGTTGGGAATTGGTTTTGAGTCAGTCAATTTGAAGTTGTTTAAATTTTTTTGAGGAATCTACAAGAATATTTGTGCCTTAATCTCAGTTTGAGTACTTTGAAACAAGGTTTTGTGAAGGAAAAGAGAGTCCTAGTTGCAAGGACAACAAGGTTTGGTTGTGTTCTTTTCAAGTTGAGTTTTGGTGTAGAGTTTTGTGATCTTGCATTGTCATCAGTGAGATCCCAAGAAAGTGGAAAATGAGAGAATCTTATTAGGATCCCATACCATATCAAATCCATCCTCTTAACAACTTCAATAAGGCACCACACACATTTCGGTTTTGAACTTCATAAGGCTTAACAAGCTATGTTATGCTAACTACCTATGAACATGTGCATGGCTCCATTGGAAAGCAAGGCGTGTTATGCTTGGTGGCCTTGAATTGAGAAGTTTGAGCTTCACAAGGTTAACAAGTTGTATTATGCTAAACACTTATGAACATTATACACACACACACACATATATATATAGGTTTTGTTCAAAGGGATCTTGCATAGCTTGTGTAAGGTCTTCTTCTTAGGGATCATCATGCCAAATATCTCTAAGAGAGGAAAACTCTAGAATAAGAGAATCACAACTTATGGAATGCAATGCATAGCATCGCCACTAAGAGGAAAGTTGTATGCTAAGAAATATCACTTTTAGAGGACATCAAACCTAGTGAGACCACCAAGAAAAGGACATATCACAAGAATAAATAAAATTACACAATGAAACATGGGTGTTGATGTATGCATCCACTTTAAAGTGATTGATAACACCATTTTTGTGAGCAATAAACTTTAAAGTAGTTGATATTCAATGCTAACCATAAGGAAGACATGAGAGCTTATTCAGAAATCCCTATGCCAAGCCATATGTTCCCAAATAAAACTACACCATGAAAGGGGAAAGGGATTTCCCCCAAAAGCACATAAGGAATCTATAATTTTGGGTTAGTATATCTTTGCTACAATGGGATTAGAGAGCTTAGAAATGTCATCATTCCTCAAATACTCGTAAAATAGTAAGAATGAAATGTATGGAGAGCAAAAACAAAGAAAATATTTTGGGTCAACATGGAAGAGACCTAAATTTCTTGATGCCTTGCATCATCCCCAAAAGGAAAACACAAGACAAAAGAAAATATATTTTTTTATGACATAGAGAAGAATGTAGATACAAATAAAGGAATGCACATAAAGAGAGAGATACATCAAATGAAAACATTACAGTGGATCACATTATGCACAGGGTATGTGCAGGATCATGATAGGCCAAAAAGTGGCAATATGATGGGTATGTGGCTGATGACCTTGTTTTACCCAAAATTGATGAAACGAAAAGGGTTTTTAAAGGAGATTATTAGCTTTCCACATATAAATTATGCTTTACTTTGAATTTAATAAATAAGTATTATTCATTTTCTATTTGAATTATGACTATAGCTTTCAAACAATATCATATTTTTTGAATCTAAAATATGCATCACATTCTATGCTTCACATACTATAGGATTTAAAAATAATAATTTCATGAAGTTTTGACCAAGTTAAGGTGGTCAGGCATACGAGTTTTTATATTTTTTAAAATTAGTAATAAAAAATTCATAATTAATTATTTACATGGAAAAAAATTACAAAAAAGTATGCATCACATCGAGACATGAGTCCTCTACTTATATCTAAAATCTTATAAAAAAATATTATCATTTTATTATGGTTAGGGTGGTCAAACAAACACCTACTTATTTTTTCCCTGAAATTTAAGTACTACTGCATTGAAATTTCAAATTTTCACCAAATAGATTTTTTTAAAATAAACCTAGTAGTTTAGAAAATAAATTCAATTTTCTAAAGATTTTATTCTTACATATTTTTGAAATAATCTAGATAACTTATTCAATTTTTTATGATAAGTTTCGTAACTCTGATTTTTCTAATTTTTTTGCCACTTAAGAACCTGGCTTTTCCATGATGATCCTGCACAAACCCCAAATGCAATCATACAAAAAAAACATGAAAATGAAAGTAAAAAAAAATAATAGTAAGGCACATGTGAGTCAACCTATAGTAGGTTGTTTGCATCCCAATCTTGTTTAGTATATGCAGAAGGTGAGCAACTAGCCAAAGGGACAACATCAAGTGTCGAACTAGGACAAGGCTATCTAACCCCTTGCCCCCAATAAGTGTAGGAAAATGATGAGCTGAGATAAGTGATGAGAATGAGCTCCTTACGATAAATAAAATGATTTACAATGAATGTTAAACATGTAATAGTGAGCATACTAAGATCCTACAACTATTACATGGCAAGGAACAAAGCGGATGCTTTAAGGGATTATCTCCATCATACCAAATTTCTCAAGGATCATCCTTAAGGCACAACACTCATCAGTAAGGTGCCCAAGGGTTCTATGATATGTGCAGTAGTTCATGTTTTTAGGCTTGTTACCCTTACTAGGAGATAGAAATGTAATCCATCCTGCATGAAGAAGGTCTTCCATTTTTCATTCAATTTATGTCTTAGTATGTAGGAATGACAATTTCTTGAGTTTGTAAGGTTTTTATTTCTTGCTTTATTGAGGATCTTGTTGAGGTGGATTGGAAGGAGAAGGACCTAAAGTGATCCTATCATCCTTGTGATATGTTACTTCATAATTATGAGGGAGGACAAATTTGTTTCTTTGGAAGATGTAGAGGGATAAGTATTTTTATATCCTAGTCCCTTAGTGTATTCAATAGGAAGTTGCTCTAAAATTTTGAGAATTTCATGCTCATTAGTTATGCCATATCCTTTTTTAGTTAAAATATTAAAACCTTGGCCATAACTATAAGTCTCTTCTAGGTTGATGGGTGTGTTGGTCACTTTGTTAACATAAGATGGATAGCTATGCATGTGATTCTAGAGGAGATAGGTTCACTCAATGTTGGAATTTTAGGCTTAGTTTGTGACTCAATTTTAGGATGTAAAAGACCAAAAATCTCAAGTGGTGGGATGGTAGGAGGAATTGGTTGTTGCATGGATGGGTAAAAGTATGAATTATTCTCAAGATTGTTAAGGAAATCATTTATGAAATTTTTCATGCTATCATCATCTTCTCCAATGATGAAAACTTCATGAGGACACTCATTAGGAGTTGATTGAGCATGATTAGGTTCAAATGCATTAGGATCATTTCCAAAAACACAACTTGAAATATTAACTAAAGATATCAAAGACTTCCATAGACTACCTATGCACATGTCCATTGTTTGAAATTTTCTAATTACACAATGCAAAAACCTAATTTCTTTTAAATGAAATTTTGAAATCACACAATGGACTAATGTTATAAAATTAAGATAAATATGATCAATTTCAACTAACAAAGTATTTGTAAATTGAAACAAAAAACTAAAAATATCAAAATGAAATGCAGAAATAGATGTTTTAATGCCCAAAAAATCAAGAAATGACCTTGATCAATGACTCATTCTCCCTAAGGTGAATGGGTCCTAGGTTAAATTTTTTAAAAAGTTTTTATAGATTTCTGAGATGATTTTAGTGGTTTCTAGATTCTGATTAGAAACAAGTTACAATTTTATTTTTCTTTGAATTTAATGTGGAATGCAAGTGCAATTTTATGATAAAATGACAAACTAAGAGACCTAATTTTATGTGCAATTTTGTTTCAATTTTCAAATGCAAGTGAATATGATGCAATGCTATTTAAATGATATGCAAATGACTGATTCTTTTTTATTTTTCAGATTTAAAGAATGCAAATATGCAATCCTAAAACCCTTAAATGAAATACAAAGTTAAATGCAAACTAGACACCCTAAATGAGACTCAATTCAATGCAATGAAATGCAAATGAATCCAAGATCTAAATCTAGGGTGAATATGGACTCCAAAATCACAAAATTGTAATGATCAAACTCAGGTTCACCACAATGAAACATAGTGTAAATAGGTGTTTAGGGATTGATTGGAAGTAAAAGGGGGTTCATGGAAATGATAGAAGATATATCGACCTATTTTCCACTATTTCATTTAGGAAATTAGATCCAAACAATGGAATGACTATCAACCAAAATGTGAGTCAAATCAAGGTATAAATATACAAATTTCCCTTTTATGCAAGGACAAGGGTCCTGATTAAACAAAACTTTGGGGAGAAATATTAAACAATGGGAAATCAAACCAAAAATGCAAGCTCTAAAGTGCATCTAATAGATTAAGTTCAATTCTAATGGAACAAAAACTAAATTATAGATTTGAGAATGGGAAAGTGATGTATATTAGTCACCAAAAGTTCATTTTCAAAGATTATTAAAGATTCATTCACCCTATGATAAATGGGTCCTGGCAAGGGCTCTTGAAAAATGGTTTTTGGGTTCTCTTATGTTCCTGCACTCTCAAATTCATGAAATTCATAGTCGAAAAGCCGAAAATAAATCCTATAAGTCAATTTTCTTAAAATTGTAAGAATGATGACAACTTTAACAACTTTGACAATTTTTTCTCTTCAATAGATCTTCCACCTAAAATCTACAAACACACATCAAGAGAGAAAAATGCTGCTTTGTTGGTGAATGGGGGTTTTCCTTGGTCAAACCTTGTTTTGGTAATTAAACCTTGTAATAAAATGAAATAGCATGAAGGAATGATGAATAAACAAATACAATGTCGCAACTCACCAAAATCTTAATTGAACCTTAGAGTATGGATCTGCAACTTGCATGAAATGGCTTCAATGGATGTGGATCTTGATCATGAAACTTAACTTGAAACAATGCCTTTGAATGATTGAATGGATCTTGAACACTACATCAACATATTAGCTCAAATAGAATGCATGATGCAAAAGGACTTTGAAATGATAATGGATCTTGATTGCTACAATATTTCTTCTATAAATCTACTCTTGAATACCTTGAAAATGCTCTTGATAATGCTCACTTGAATGCTCTTAACTTGCTTGAAATCTTCTAGGATCAAATTGATCATTAAATTTTCTCGATGAAACATAGTAAAATGAACTCTTATTTATGCATATGTTAACATTAATCCCCGATTTATTCAAATAACACCAATTGACATGTGAATATACATTTGAAATCATTGAAATAGTGCCAAAAACATATTTGAAATTTAGGTCCTAGGCCTAAGTGAGGACCCATTCACCATTGGATGAATGGGTCCTAGGTCACTTATCTAGAACACACATTCTCCAATGTTAAGTGTTATGTTATGGCATTGATGAATGTCAGGTTTTTCCCTTCAGAAATTGGAATTAATTAGACTTGGATTTGAATTAAAGGGACCAATTAAGGAAAATTAACCTTAATTAATTAATAAAGCCCTAGATGAGTGTGAAATTGTAAAGTTACACTTTACAACACCATAAATAAGGAACCATTAAGTCCATTTTATTTAATAAGGCCCTAAACTAAGTAGTGTGAATATGTAAAATAAATATTACAATACTAAATTAAGTCATAATTTAGCTCATTTTCTTATTATTAATTATCCAAATTAAGTGTAAAAAACGGATAATTTTTCCTACACTACATTTAATTATTATAATGAATGTGCAAGCTTTATAAAAGCATGTAGAAGCAAACCCTATATGAGGATTTGACTAGATAGTGACAAGTGTTCTAATCAAATGCAATGAGACAACTTGTCCTGTATTTAATTCAAACTAATAATAAAAAGGCACTCCTAAGTTTAGCTTAAGTGAACGAAAGTAATAAGGGATTTAATAATTAATGAACAATTAATTATCAAGTGATGTCCTAATTACTCCAACAAATCAAACCCTAGGTGAGGATTATATTAGGTTGTGACAAGTTTCTTCATCCTATGTAATGAGTAAAGTTGAATGATAATTAGCTCAATCTAATAATAAAAATTAATTTCAAAGTTTAACTTAATTAAATAAAGTAAAAGGGGCCTCTTAATTAATCGATGGATAATTATTATTAGGTAACTACCTATGTACTACAACACCACTCTTAAGACCAACATAGGGAGAACCTATGAACCTAATAATGAATATAGACACATAAAATATACTACATAGGTACCCATTGTAGACACATAAAATATATTGATCGACATCGTGCATCTGATCCTGACCTACTAACACCATTTCTTCCATAATCATCATTCAGTCTGACCATTTAATCAAATTCCCCTATCTGGTTAAATTCATCAACTTTCATCGCCTAATTAAATAAATCATTTTGTCTAATTAAGTCACTCTCTCTCGGTAATTAAATCAATCCATCTGATCTAATTATCCATATTTAATTAAATAATCAATTTATTTGATTAAATCTCTAAAGTCTATCCATTAAATTAAATAAATTAAAACCTTATTTGATTTAATCTAACACCATCCCTTTTAATTAAATAAATCAAAATAATTATTTAATTAATCTCATGTCATATTCCTCTCTTATTTGATTTAAATAAATCCATAAATGTAAGTGAAATAAGTCACATCATCAAATATCCTGTTAAATTAATTAGCCCTTGATTAATTTAATATAATCTCATGTCCCATCCTCTAGATAATGCAAGTTGCACATGAAAATAGATTTAATTCATTTATTAAATCCCTATTTTCCTCAAATGGCATCTTTTGGAATATTCTCTCAATTTGAATTCAAAAATTCTAAGTCAACATGTACATCCAACAAAGCAATAAATTCATCTTACATGTCCTTTTCCTTGAGCCAAGTGGCATTTATTGCATTTTCCCTTCCCTCTTGAATGTCATTTCAACATATTTGAATTTCAAATATTGGCATTTATTGGCACAAACCCCAAATCTTGCACATCCTCCATCCATTCATAGCTTGACAAGTGGCATCATATCATTGGATGAATATTAGTCCCACATTGCTCAAATTTGGAAATTCATCCATCTTAAAATCCTATAAACAAAATGCTCATATCCTCATTTAATCATCCACAAACATTGCAAAGTTATTATGCTAAAATAATTAGCCATTTCCATCCAGCATTGAATTCTTAGTTAGGCTTTTTGCAGATTTGGCTTGGAGTTCTCATCTTTCATCAAAGTGGATCAAGATCATCTTCAACATATCAAGATTTCATCATACGAATTGGGAAAGGGCCAATTTTAACATCAAATTGGCACCAATTCCCCCATGGGATCATGAGTTTGCACATTTGAATTATGATTTAATTTAGTTTATCATTTTCATTGTGTTCTTGGTTATTTTCATTCCTAGTTTGAAGTTGTAAATGGATTTTATGGGGAATCCTTGTTTAGACTTGCAATTTCTAACTTGAGGTGTTTATTTTCTTTGTTTTGCAGGTACCTAGGTTGGGGTTTGCAAATTTGGTGCTAGAAGGAGGGCTGACAATGATGAGGGCACAACCCAAGACACAGAAAATAACCCACAAACAAGAGAATAATTTTATTATTCAGAAAATGGAACTTCTTACATGCAGAGGATCTCAAATCCCCAAGTTTTACAACACATGCCAGTTACAGAAAGTTACAGAATCATCCTTTCGCAATATGCGAGCTTGTCCCCAAAAAGTTACCTAAAAATTAGAAAACCCACCCATAAATAGAGCTCCTCATTAGTTTGGAGCCAAAACAACATTCAAATTGAGTTTAGGTGGTTTGGCACCAAAACTTTACAACATGAAGTTCAAATTTCAAAAGATCATTTGCAATGGTATCTTCTAGAAAGTGCGCCAACTTCCCGGGGCCATAACTTTTGATTCGGGACTCCAATTTGTGAACCGTTTGAAACGTTGGAAAGGTCTCGAAGTCAAGAATGCACTCAAAATATGCTATGCCAATTTTAGCAAGTTTTTGGGTCATTCCAAAAGCTCTAAGTGCCTCAAATCCAACTCAAAATATTTTTAGGTGCAAATCTAGGAAACTAAAACTACAATATCTTTCAACCCAGGAATAGAAAATAAAAACTGTAAATTAGGAATTTCATTATGATGAAAAGGGTATCAAAAAATGTAAAAACATCTAAAAAATTGATAAACTTGAAATTTAACTATTTTTTGGGTGATGCAAGATTGCCCTTACACCACTGGATGCTCCTGCATCAGACACCCAGGGTAATTTGAGAAGTGACCCCGTCATGTCTCAGATGGTTGAGGAAAACCCAAATAGTGAACCGCTGCCTTAGATAGCCAGGATGAATCTTCCACAGGCCTTCCTCTCCATTTCACCAGATATTCTTCATACAGCCTATTTCTGGTACTCCTTCCCACACGACTATCCAAGATTTCCTCAATCTCCTCCTTTTCTGAAGTAGGTGCTAGAATCCCACACTATTCCATCATTGGTACTTCCTCTGTGCCACCTTCATGATACTCTGTCAAATCTAAAATATTGAACACAGGGGAAATGTTGAATCCATCCAGCAACTCTACCTCATATTCATTCCCTAAATCATGCTTCTTTAAAATTTTACAGGGACCGAACTTCTTCATCTTCAATTTGTTATATGTTCCCATTAGAAACCTTTATTTCCTAAAGTGGACCATCACTTCATCACCAATCTGAAACTCCTTATACCTCTGCTTCTGATCTTCCTTAGCCTTATACTACATTTTCATCTTGTTAATATGTTTTCGTACCTTCTCATGTATATCCTTGATGTGTTCTGCAAAATCTTTGGCTTCAACACTTATTTTCTTTTCTTGGTCCATCTTCCTCAATTCTGGAGCTGTTCTGGGGCTACCTCCATACACAATCTGGAATGGTGATCTACCAGTGCTTCTGTTGACAAAATTGTTGTAAGAAAATTCTGCCTGGGGTAAGATCAAGTCCCATCCCTTGGGTTTATCTCTACCAAACATCTCAGTAGGTTACCCAGACTCCTATTAACAACCTCTGTCTGCCCATCTATTTGTGGATGGTGTGCAGAACTGAACTTCAACTCAAGCCAACTTCTTCCACAAGGTCCTCCAAAAGTACTCCCACAAATTTGGTGTCGATCTCGAATAATACTCTTTGGCAGACCATGTAGCCTCACCACTTCTTTGAAGAACAAGTTAGCAATGTGGACTGAATCATGGGTCTTTTGACATGGAATGAAATGTGCCATCTTTGAAAACTTATCAACCACCACAAAGACTGAATCATTCCTTCGTTGTGTCCTTGGCAAACAAAGAACAAA
>VDFB02270651.1:594694465-595032142 GCA_007258455.2 Sequoia sempervirens | reverse complement strand
GTGGTGATCAAAGAGGTAGAGGATGAGGGAGATATGGACAAGGATCTGGAAGAGGTGGTTTCAGAGGAACGTGTTTCCAGTGTGGTGAAGAAGGGCATCGAGCCTATGAATTTTGCACAACACCAAGGAAGGGCAGACAAAAGGCTAGAAGGTCATGGAAGAGTTGCACATGCAGATGAGGAGGCCCAATCTAAACATTCTGATGATGCTGAAAGGGGAGAAGCCCTAGTGATTAGGAGAGTCTTGGTGACTAAGGAAAAGGAACCAGAATAAAGGAAGAATTTGTTTTGCACAAGGTGCAAGTGTGAAGAAAAATGTTGTGATGTCATTATTTATGGTGGGAGCACCGATAATTTGGTGTCAAAGGAGATGGTCACAAAGTTGAAGCTGAAGAGGGAAAGACGCCCGCATCCATATCAGATTGCCTGGTTGCAGAAAGACCACAAAGTTTTGGTCAATGCGCAGTGCCTAGTAAAGTTCAAGATTGGGAGCTACCATGATGAGGTACTCTGTGATATCATCCCCATGGATGCATGTCACATATTGTTGGGGAGGTCATGGTAGTTTGATAGACAAGCTATACATGATGGCCATGCAAACACTTATTTCTTGACAAAGGATGGGGTTCATCGCAATTTGAAACCCCTGAAGAAGACCCAAGAAAAGGTATGCAATAGTGCTAGAATTTGTTATGTAGATGGAAGAAAAATTTTAGAAGGTATGAAGCATGAGCGTGTGTGTTATGCATTGATTCCTAGAGTGAGTAAGGAGGATAGTGAAAGGTTCGGAAGAAGTTTTTGGGATGTTGGATGAGTTTTAGGATATTTTACGATAATGTATGTAAGGTTTACCACCCGATAGGAAGATCAATCCTTCAGATTGACTTGATTCCTAGAGCAGGTTTTTCCAAATAAGGCAGCTCATAGAATGACTCCCGAGTAGAAAATAGGGAGTTGGAAACAGACAAGTTCAAAGTTGTTGAAAGTTTGTCTGGGAGAGTTTGAGTCCATGTGCAGTACCTGCAGTACTAGCACCAAAGAAGGATGGGGAGTGGAGGATGTGTACAGATTCCCAAGCCATAAACAAGATAACAATCAAGTACAAATTTCCCCTACCAAGGATGGATGACCTGATGGACTGTTTAAGTGGAGCTTAGTACTTCACAAAGATTGATCTAAAGAGTGGATATCACCAAATATGGATTCAAGAGGGAGATGAATGGAGGACTGCCTTCAAGACCAAAGAGGCCCTGTACAAGTGGTTAGTCATGCCTTTTGGGCTAACCAATGCACCGAGCACATTCATGTGGCTCATGAACATGGTACTAAAATAATTTCTGGGAAGTTTTGTTATTGTGTATTTAGATAATATTTTGATTTTCAGTAAGACGTTGGATGGGCATCTGATGCATATTTGGAGAGCCTTTGAGAAGTTGAGAGAAGATAAATTGTTGATCTGAAGAAGTGCAGTTTTGTGAAGAGGGAGTTAGTGTACTTGGGGTTTGTTGTCTCAGTAGAAAATCTCAAGATGGACCCAGAGAAGGTGAAGGATATTCTAGAATGGCCTACCCCAAGAATTGCTACCGAGGTGAGATCTTTCCATGGTTTGGCTAGTTTTTATAGAAATTTTATTAGAAACTTCAGTAGTATTTATGGACCCCTAACTGAAACAATGAGAGGGGATAGAAAATAATTCAAGTGGAGTACTGGAGCGAAAAAAAGTTTTGAACTGTTGAAGCAGAAGGTGATAGAGCAACCTGTTCTAGCCCTCTCAGATTTCAACAAGTGTTTCAGGTGGATTGTGATGCTAGTGGTTGTGCCATTGGAGTAGTGTTGAGCCAAGAAGGTAAGCCCATTGCCTATTTCAATGAAAATTTAAATGATGCCAAGAAAAATTATTTTGTATATGATCAAAAATTTTATGCAATAGTTCAAGCATTAAAAAAATGGAAACATTATTTGTTGTTGAAGGAATTTTTTATATATACTGATCATCAGGCCTTGCAGTACCTAAATAGTCAAGGAAAATTAAATCAGAGCCATATGAAATGGGTAGAGTTTTTGCAGAGTTATACCTTTTTTTTGAAACATAGGAGTGGGAAGTCAAATAGGGTTGCAGATGCCTTAAGTAGGAGGCATACATTGATGATAAAGATGCAGATTGAAGTGTTTGGGTTCAATGAACCCAAGACACTATATGCAGAAGATCCTGATTTTACAAAGGCTTGGAAATCTTGCAAGGAACCTGTCATAGTGGACAGGACAAGGTGGCTCGATTTCATAATCTAGGATTGCATGTTATTTAAGGGAAGTCAATTGTGTATCCCAAGGAGTTCCATAAGGGAGAACCTGATAACAGAGAAGCATAGTGGAGGAATGGCAGGACATTTTGGTCAAGATAAGACCATTGCCATTATTAGTGAGCATTATTATTGGCCTCAATTGTCACAAGATGTGAAGAAGTTTGTACAAAGCTGCAGGGTATGTCAGATGGCTAAAGGAGTGAACCAAAATACAAGATTATATCAGCCCTTACCTATAACAGAGAGGCCATGGGAGGATATAAGTATGGACTTTATTCTTGGTTTGCCAAGGACACAATGAGGGAATGATTTAGTCTTTGTGGTGGTTGATAGGTTTTCGAAGATGGCACATTTCATTCCATGTCAAAAGACCCATGATGCAGTCCACATTGCTGACTTGTTCTTCAAAGAGGTGGTGAGTCTACATGGTTTGCCAAAGAGTATTGTTTTAGATCGTGACACCAAATTTGTGGGGTACTTTTGGAGGACC
The DNA here is from genome assembly GCA_007258455.2 of Sequoia sempervirens. Classification (NCBI taxonomy): domain Eukaryota; kingdom Viridiplantae; phylum Streptophyta; class Pinopsida; order Cupressales; family Cupressaceae; genus Sequoia; species Sequoia sempervirens. The sequence goes on along the minus strand of VDFB02270651.1, from coordinate 595,029,350 downwards.
TTGTGGAAGAAGCTGAAGATAGAGTTGAAGTTCAGTTCTACACACCATCCATAAACAGATGGGCAGACAAAGGTTGTTAACAGGAGTCTGGGTAACCTAATGAGATGTTTGGTAGGAGATAAACCCAAGGGATTGGACTTGATCTTACCCCAGATAGAATTTTCTTACAACAATTCTATCAATAGAAGCACTAGTAGATCACCGTTCCAAATTGTGTATGGAGGTAGCCCTAGAACAGCTTCAGAATTGAGGAAGATGGACCAAGAGAAGAAAATAAGTGCTGAAGCTAAAGATTTTGTAGAGCACATCAAGAATATACATGAGAAGGTATGAGAACACATTAATAAGATGAATATGCAATATAAGGCTAAGGCAGATCGGAAAAGGAGGAATAAGAGTTTCAGATTAGCGATGAAGTAATTGTCCACTTGAGAAAAGAAAGGTTTCCCATGGGAACCTATAACAAATTGAAGATGAAGAAATTTGGTCCCTGTAAGATTTTAAAGAAGCATGATTCAGGGAATGCTTATGAGGTAGAGTTTCCTGATGGAATCCAAATTTCCCCTGTGTTCAACATTTTAGATTTGACAATGTATCATGACGGTGGAATGAAGGAAGCACCAGCAATAGGGCAGTATGGCATTCTAACACCTACTTCAGAAAGGGAGGAGATTGAAGCAATCTTGGATAGTCGTGTGAGAAGGAGTACCAAAAATAGGCAGTATGAAGAATATCTGGTGAAATGGAGAGGAAGGCCTATGGAAGATTCATCCTAGCTATCTAAGGTAGCAGTTGACCAGTTGGGTTTTCCTCAACCATCTGAGACGTGACGGGGTCACTTCTCAAATTACTTTGGGTGTCTGATGCAAGAGCATCTAGTGGTGTAAGGGCAATCTTGCATCACCCAAAAATAGTTAAATTTCAAGTTTCCCAATTTTTAGATGTTTTTACATTTTTGGATACCCTTTTCATCATAATGAAATTCTGAATTTATGGTTTTGATTTTCTATTCCTAGGTTGAAAGATATTGTAGTTTTAGTTTCCTATATTTGCACCTAAAAGTCTTCCGAGTTAGATTTGAGGCACTTAGAGTTCCCGAAACAGCCCTGAAACTTGCCAAAATTGGCATAGCAAATTTCTAGCACGTTATTGACTTTGAGACCTTTCCAATGGTTCAAATGGTTCACGAATCAGAGTCCCGAATCAAAAGTTATGGCCCCAAGAAGTTGGCGCACTTTCTAGAAGATACAATTGCAAATGTTCTTTTGAAATTTGAACTTCAAGTTGTAGTTTTTAACATCAAACCACCTAAACTCAAATTTGAATGTTGTTTTCACTCCAAACTAAAGAGGAGCTCTATTTATGGGCGGGTTTCTAATTTTTGGGTAGCTTTTTGGGTACAAGCTTGCATATTGCAAAAGGGTTATTCTGTAGCTTTCTGTAACTTGCATGTGTTGTAGAACTTGGGGATTTGAGATCCTTTGCATGTAAGAAGCTCCATTTTATGAATAATAAAATTATTCTCTTGTTTGTGGGTATTTTCTGTGTCGGGCTGTGTCTCGGGCTACGCCCTCATTAGAATAGTTTACCAAGATAGTCATGAAGGTATGCCAAAGGCAAAATAATGTTAATCACTATTTGCTAATGTTCATTGTTCCTCGTGCATCACCATGACCACTAGCTTGCTACATCAAAGTCAAGAAGTATCACCTTTGTTCATTTATATGTTGCTATAGCCCCCTGCCGTCAGTGAGATGTCATACAGATAATGAAATTTTTTATTGAAATGCATTCATCACGTGCCTTCCATTCACTGAGACACCAGGTATCTCTCACCGAAAACACACTTATCATATGCAGGTCGCCATAACACCATGCTTGTTACACTAAGGTCAAAGGATATTCTTTTGATTCTTTAAGTCCCGCTGTGACCATACAACATTAGTGAGACTCTATAATGAGTTAACTTTGTTTTGTTGAAAGCTTTGGGCCACAATATATTGCCAAGACATAAATGCTCTTATACCGACAAAAACCACCCATCTCATGTTTGTCGCTATAACTTGTAACTGTCAGGGAGACCTTACGTAGATTATACAATGTTTCACCGAAGGCTTCTCACCCATCTCTGAGTCACCAAGACAAAGCACCTCCTATGCCGAAAAACCATTCCCCACTCACTTTCGCCAAGACAATACAGTATGGGGGAGACCACACAGAGACAACACCATGTCATAACGAAGTACCTTGAAGTCATTCGTGTTCACCAAGACCAAAATATTTTCATACCGATGGAGTCTCCATATGCATTATCGGTGAGACTGAAGGTCACTCGCCAAGATGATATATCAAAAGCCCCAACTCATATTAAAATGTATCCCTTTGTCTTGTGTATCGGGGAGACCTGTCAATGTTGTAGAGACTTCATAGAGATTGAAACATGCTATACCGAAGCATCCCAGGCTCACATCTATTCGCAAGACGAAAACAACTTTTCGCTGAAAGCAAAACATAAGAAACTATTGGCAAGACTCAACAAATTCGCTATGATATACATCGATGCCTCAAACCTTCGCTGATAGAACCCTAGCATATGCCTCTCAGAAAGATACTCATGTTTCACCATGACCATCACCCGAATATGAATCTTGTGCCAATAGATGTCTTTTCTGTCGTCGAAACATAAGATATGTCATGTTGATAGCCTGCAACAAGAATTAGTGAAAAATACATAGGTCAGGAAGACATTGGGATACCTATGTCGACATAGACAAAAGGTGGAAAATGCATAGATAAATGATTTAGGGGACAAATATGAGTAAAATATGAGTAAACGAATCATGAAATGGAGGAAATATACATAAGGAAAGATTCATATGAAAACTCAGGGGACATGAAAAATATGCAAAAATCATCAGATTTAAAAAAGTTCCAACACCTTTCTCATACTACAAGAATCTTGAAGCCAAATATTACAAAATCCCCCAAGTGCCAAAAAATGATGAGGGCCCATCCACATCATACATCGACCCCGCCACCCTCACATCCACTTCTGAGATAGAGACACCCACCATTCCTACCATATTCGACATCAAGCTCATCATCCAGGAAGATGGTTGTGGAAGCTACAAGCTCCCTAAAAATAATTTTGTGGTAGGAGAGTTACCACAATCTCCTAGATCACGAGGTTTCCCATAAGAGAATCACACTTCCACATCACAAACATATCCTAAAGACTATCCCAAATACACAAGATGGGGAGACCCTGGCCAAGAGATTATTGAAGCAGATCCATTACACATTCTCTATCAAGATGAAAGACCAACACCAAAATTACCAATGGATGAGACAAGCAAGGGCCTACAAATGATGCTTGCAATGGGCTACGACAGAAATCAAAGATTGTGACAAAACGAGAATGGGCTCATAATACCTATCATGCTAGAGACACGACCCATAACAAATCTCCGTCTTGGATGTACCCCTCTGAGCATAACCATACGTGGCCAAAGTCCTCTAGTTAGAATGGTTAATATTTCTCCTCAGCCAATACTAGCAAAAGTACGCTCACCAATATCCATAGGTAGAAACATACATAACTTTATAACTGAGGCCTATATTAGTAGCGATGATGAAGATACCATGACCAATCTACCTAGGTTATTCGGGGATACCACCCTATGTATGATTAGCACCCTCTCCTTTGAAAAAGACCATCAAAATCATGAGATTCATTTTGTATATCCCAACTCATCGACTATGACCCCCCAACTGATCGACTATGACCAACAAGCACCACCAGTTCTTGATACATTTGAAAATGATGAGGCACTCTCAAAATTCATGGGATTGAGAAATAACATTCTAGATGGGGATCATAAAGCAAGATTTATAATAGAGTTGGACACACATGCCTATTATGGGGAAACAATTGAATCCTTCAGTCACAAAAGTGAGAAACTAAGAATCATATCCAAGTCCTTGAGTGAAAACCACATTGTGGCACTCTCTGACAAGAAAAAAATAAAAATAAAGGACATATCCAACGGTGAAAACCTCCCTGAGGCACTTGAGGATGAAGGATTCAATATTCCTTTAAGTGCTATTCATCAGGAGAAGTCAGCAGTCTTGGCCGAAAAATGCAATCCTATCAACCTAGGAACAGAGGAGACCTCGCATATCACATTCTAGGTGGAATCACTATTATTAGAAGAGAAAGAACTCCTAGCAGCATTCCTAAGGGAAAGGAAAATAAAATTCGATTGGAGTTATGCCGACATGCCAAGGCTTGATCTAGAGAATGTGGTTCATCACTTGGCTATGTATCTAGAAGCAAAGCCGGTCAAATAAAAGCTTCAAAAAATGCATCCTCAAATTGCTTTGTTAGTCAAAATGGAGCTCAAAAATTTGTTAGATGCAGGATTCATATGACCAATTGACTATCCAAAATGGGTAGCGAACTTGGTACCCATTTCAAAACCTGATGGAGCTATCAGAATCTACACATATTTTAGAGATTTGAACAAAGCATGTCCAAAGGATGATTTCCCACTTCCTAACATTGACATGATAGTAGACATGGCAGCAAGACATGAGATGCTATCACTAATGGATGGATTTTCAGGATACAATCAAATCATGATAGTAAAAGAAGATCAACACAAGACAACTTTCACTTGTCCATGGGGGACATGCTATTGGAATATGATGCCATTCGGCCTAGAGAATGTAGGAGAAACCTATCAAAGGGATATGATGTTGATATTCCATGACATGATTCATAAAATAGTCGAAGACTACGTCGACAACATTCTAGCTAAGTCAAGAAAAAAGACAAGATCATATAGGAACCCTAAGTGCCATCTTCGATAGACTGGAGGAATACAAAGTCAGACTAAATCCCAAGAAGTGCATCTTCGGCGTACAATCAGGTAAACTACTAGGATATATAGTATCAATGACGGGTATCAAGGTAGATCCAACAAAAGTGAAAGAAATCCTTGAAATGGAAGCACCAAAGACATTAAAACAATTGAGAGGTCTCCAAGGTAGACTTCAATCCATCTGACGATTCATAGCACAACTGGCAGACAAGCAAAACCCATATTCTCATCTACTCCAAAAGGGAGTAGCCTACAAATGGGATACAAAATGTGAAGAAGCATTCAACAAAATCAAGGAATACCTACTGACACCACAAATTTTAATGCCACCCATCCCAAAGAAGCCATTGATCTTATATGTGTCAGCAATAGTCACAGCCCTTGAAGCTCTCCTAGATTAGCATGATGAAAAGGGAACGGAGAGGGCCATTTACTATATTAGCTGAACAATGGTCGGTCACAAGCTAAATTACTCATTCATCGAGAAAGCTTGCCTTGTAGTAGTATTTGCATCCCAAAAATTCAAACACTACATGTTGGCACACAAGATAAAGCTCATTGCCAAAATTGACCCCCTCAAGTATCTCTTATCAAAGGAAATGCTCATAGGAAGGATGGAAAAATGGGTGATGATACTATCAGAGTATGACATTGAGTATGTAGAAAGGAAAGCAATCAAGGGACAAGTTATTGCAGATCAACTAGTAGAAGCACCCATTTATTTTGAGAATCCTCTTATCTCAAAGTTTCTGGATGAATCCATCTTTAACCTCAACATAGCCAACTACTGGAAACTTTACTTCAATGGTTCATACACACAACATGGATCAGGATCTGGTGTCTTCTTCATCACCCCACAAAGGGATTTCATACCAAATTCATACAAATTGGCATTTCCCTGCACAAACAACATAGCAGAATACGAGGCTTTGACTATAGGCCTCAGGATAGCAGTGCAATGGAACATCATAGCTCTTAAGGTGTATGGAGACTCTTATTTGATCATAAATCAAGTCAATAATGAATATCAAACTAAGGATGATAAGCTCACTCCATACAAGAAATTGGTGGAGACTCTAAAGTAATCCTTCATTGACATAACATTTGAGCAGATTCCAATAACCAACAACAGAGCAGCCGATGCCATGGCTACAATTGGGTCTCTATTAGACATCCCTCATAACGTACCAAAATATGAATTCTTGATTGAGCAGCTTCTTGTTCCCACATTCGAGGTAGCAGAATTAGAATATGTGTGTGAATCATTGGTCCTAGCGATCTTTGGTATCATGACATCTACACATATCTTTGTATAGGACTCATACCCACTGACCTCCCATCAAACCTAAAATGAACTTTTATCAAAAAGGCATCTAGATTTGTCATCCTAGGTGATACCTTACACCGTAGAAGCATAGAAAGTAGCTTACTACACTACCTAAATTCTAAGGAGGCATTAACCACTCTAACCGAAGTACACAACGGTATTTGTGGGTCACACTCGAGTGGAATAACCATAGCCAAGAAACTGCTAAGGATGGGGTATTACTAGACCACAATGGAAAGAGAAGCACATGATCACGCTAAAAGGTGTTTACAATGTCAGCAGCATGGGGATCTCATCCATGCTCCAGCTCAAGAGCTTCACCTGATTATCACACTATTACGTATTTTTCACTACCAGCTCAAACATGTAGAGTTGAATCAAGTTCATCATTAATAGGTATAGAAATTTTCATTGATTTGTTTGAAGTATTCATTGATCATCATAGAAGATCATTTTACATATGAATCATAGTTTTATTGTGCAAGCATTTAAAACAAAAAATTGACGAAAACTTGCATAGTAATGCTTTTTATTCATTTTCTAAAAATGTTGAATCTTGCACAAGCCACGAGAGTAACTGAGTTTGATTATAACAATCAAAAGATGAATACAAAATTCAAAGGGAAAACTACACTGCTGAAAATAACATAAGCATAAAGAAGAGGAGAAATTCATCATTGCCTGTAATGATGAATCACTTTCATTGGTATCTTCAGCAGTCGCGTCTCCAAGCATCTGTAGCCTCATTTCCTCACTCACCTTGTTTCCTCGCTCCATTCACCTACAAAATTGTAAAGGAAATGGTGTTAGAGTTATACTCTAAGCAATGGTGAATTACATTTTTCCTTACGCCTATGCTACAAACAGGAATGTAATTTGCATTAAACCAAGCATTCATCAAATGAAAGGATGACAATCAAGAGAAACATAATTCAATGGAAGCTTTCAGCTTCTTTTATTTCTCTAACATGTTTGTTTCAGTGTGTAGGAACAGGTTCATCATGTTCGAGATCATTTTATCATATATGTGGAGTAAAACAGGCTCCCACAAGGGTTGAGCTTAGCATATCAAGGAGGATACACTCTCAAGTTTCATACAAGCAAATCATCGTAATCATAATCATGGAGTATAACAGACTTGCAATAATCCAATTCTCTACAAGTTCTTTAACAAAAAGCAGCAATTTTGGCTTACTCAACATTTAAGAATAATGGAAGATACAGATTCATCATCTTTCATCAAATAGGTATGTTTGTTTCAAGTACCAAATGAGAATATTAGAAGGATCATGCTTCATTATATCGTTGTATGCAGCTTATTAAGTCATGAATCTGAAAAGATAAGCATTCAACTGCTGCTAATAAAGCTAATAGAAAGTTTAGATTTAATAATATTCATGACATAGATTTAATGGAAAATGATAATCACAGCTATTACCAGTCATTGATAGGCTCACAAGGTATAGAGGGATAGTGGAAGATATATATGAAGTGCGGTGGAATCTTACTATGCACAGTGAAGCATCATCTTTTATCAAACAGGTATACGATATTACAAGTGCCAGATCACAAAGCAGGGGAGTAGTGAAGTCTTAGCATCATAATGCCAATGATAGTAACCAGATTAAAATTGAGTTTCATCCCATACATTCAAAAAAATGTAATGGCATTAAATCAAAAAGTAGCGATCAAACAATAGAGAGCTGCCAAGTACAAGAACATTGATATCATAATACTATGGTGGATAGTTATTCATCCAAGAAATGGACAAAAGAACACAGTTCTAAATATAGAGGAAGAACAGAATTATATAAAAGTAGAGTATCATTATAAGGAAGCAATTTCACATCCATTCTTCATTTGAAAGGAGTTATCAAGATCACAGAGGCCAAATTAGAAGTGAAGAGTTTCTAATACATGGCGGAAAGAACATGCAACCATCAAATGCTAATGATTCCATAACTAATATAGAACATTTTTCTGAATCTCTTAAAGTTAGAATTAAACATTCTACTAATGTTGATGATGCTCAAAAGTGTAGAGATAATGTTTAATAAGCATAATGATTGACAAAGATTGGTATCTTTCAAAATTTGCAAGTTGTATATACAATTGAAAGAGAGGTTTCCAATAGAGTCAATACTCCATACAACACACAAAAAGGAAAATCTGTAGATTAATGATAAGAGCAACATACTATATGAAGAGATTATTAAATAATCAATGACAACCTTATGTCTGTATAATGAGTTTGGACCACACTGCCATGGACAGTCAAGAAGCATGAATCCATAGAAGAAAAAGAGAGCATCAAATATCAAGCTGCTACAGGAAGTTTATGGCCATGAACGAAGATTTGATAAAGAGAGTTTTTTTTGTTTCCTTTCAAAGGAAAATAAAATGGGTAAAGGCCACTGCCATTCATAACAAAGGTCCACAAATTTAGGCAAACCCTCAAAGAACCTTCGATAATGAAAACCAGTATGAGGGGGTTTTCTTTATTTTATAGAAATCTCATAAAACCCTACTTCATATGCCATCTCTATGGTTTAATTTTTTGAAATAGAAAATTCAAATAGAAAGAATGTTGTTCTTTATTATTTATACAAATTTCAAATAGGTAAGTATTGGTTTGTGGTAAAAATAAGTGCTAATAAACTTACCAAAGATTGCATGGAGCTGGAAAATAACAATTGTGCAGTAATATTTGTAAGTGAAAAGAATTTTCCATGGCAATTTTGAGCTTTTCTAGCAAGAATGAGTTCTTCAAAAGAGGCGTTCATCATAGTCAAAGATACAGTAATACTCCATCATCAGCCTCGATGCTAAATCATTAAACATTGAATACAACAACATGAATGAATCAAAGAAGTATGGAAGTCGTGGCTATATATAATAAGAAAATTCTCCAGACAAAAGAGAGATGTCTAGTCTCAAGAGAAGTTTATTCATCATTTTTTTTTATCTCTGTGTAAGATTCAAATGCAAGGATTTCCCAGGTATGGTGGCACACTAGGGCAGAGCTCCATTCAAGCAGAAGTAAAAAGAATGATAGCGATTTTTAGGGTTCAATGTTGCTTTTGGTCAATTCACCCTAGGTCATTTTTTATATTTTTATTAATGATTTGTAATAATCATTATGTTTGATATTTTACCCGTGGTTGTTTTGGACTTTTAAGTCAATATTGTTTTAGTATTATGTCGATTACTATCAAAAATTTCCAATATATATGATAGTCGACTAGTGTTTGTTTTTTTGGAAATGGTGAATGCATGTTGGAAATATGCTAAGTATAATGTAAGAAAGCCCATGAGAGGAGAATTAAGGCTTTTGATTTGATATTAGACTTTATGCCTTAATATTATTCTTTCTTTTATTTTTTGCATTCTTAATGTAGGTTAATTGATTAAATGATATATTGTAAATCATTTAATTAATTAACCATCTTTACATGCAAATAAAAGATGTCATGTGACGATAAGTTAATCAGAAGATCCATGCAGATACAAGTAAAGTCAACTGGAGAATGAATTAATATCAGATTGTTGACTGAAGGTTTGTTATGCACAAATGGATTTTGATTTATCAGGGGTGAATTGATTAAAGAAAGGAATATTTTTGCATGTTTTGGCTCACGTTCAGAGATTTTTAGTTCAACTTGAGTTACATATCAGTTGCACGCTTTATGACTACCAATTCGAGACTAAGTTCACTCATTTTTGCATGAGTTTTAACCAAATTTTTAGGGATTTTTACTTGTGCTCGGATTTCACTTTGGAATTGTCACTTTTCACTTTCAGATGACTTTCAGTTGCTTATTCATGCACCTTTGAAGTGCATTCATATTGTATATATTGAAAAAGTTTATCTTTTTCAATTCAATTCTTATTTTTCAGCCTTTGCACTCTGCAAAGTGAATCATCTTGTAACTCAACTTTTAGATTAATACAGTAGTGTTTTTTACAAGTTCAAAGTGTGTAATTGCAGAAGATTCCTTTGAGTTTTGGTACTTTAGAGTTTTCCTTCTAGATTTCAAGCATCATTTTTGTGAAGAATTTGATCGAAGAATTACTGTGTTTCAGTTCTGAAACCTCTGATTTTCTCTATATTTTTCACATATCTATATGCAATTTAGTTTAAAGTTCATTGGTTATGCATTGTGCTTATAAATTGATTAATTAATTTTTTCATGAAAACCTTGTTTTCCCTCAATATTGCATTAGATCAAAGCCTTTGTTTAAATCATTCAAGTGATCAAATTATTAATTCAAGTTGTGCAGATTAGAGTTTTGAGAAGTTTATCGTGAGTCATAATTTCAAGTCATTATCATTTAGGTGCAATCACCTCACATAGCTTTAGGATTTTAATTCAAGCAAGCTTTCTATCTCTTTCCCAGCCAAGTCAGTTAGATTTTAGGACATTTTCATCAGGGAACCAGCCCCCTCTAGAGATTGATTCTCAAAATTAGGCAACCCACAGGCCTAAGAATCATTCCATGTTTCAACAGATTGCTGAATTTAACTATTCAAGTGTTTGAGTGCAATCTAATTGACAACAGTTTTTGGCATGCCCAGTGGGACTCTAAAGATCACTTTAGAGAAGAAATTCAAAAATTTCAAGCTGTTGTCCTGGTATATATAGCAGGGTATTTTACCTTTCAGAGGTACATATTTATATTGGCGACTTCGAGCACATCTACTGGTTTCAACAAGTTCAATGCATGTATGTTTCAAATTCAAGCTTAATATTCTGATTTCCAATATAGAGATGACAAATTTTTATAGTTAGCACATATATCCACTTCTGTTTCATGAAAATCATGTCAATCAATCACCCTATCAACCATATCAAGCCAATCACACTGCTGGTTTTATTCCAAACAGCCATGCAACAACAATTGATCAACATGCTCAACATGCTTACCTCCCACCCACCCCTGCTCCACCTTCAAATTAATATTCATATGTTCACAATCAACTCCAGGAGGTTGATTATATGAAAATTAACATGAAGTACATGAAGTACATATTGTTAGACATCACAGAGCAGATAGAAATGTTTAGGAGGCAACAAGAACTTGATTTGCAACAGCAGGAGTTAGACTATCAGGCCTACTTTCATGAGTAGGAATTGGAGAATCAACAGATATAGTTTGAAGAAAGGCTCGAGAAGGAGTTAGCTGCAAAAGAAGAGTAGATGAAGTTTTTGTTTGCTCAAAATTATGAAGTCCAAACAACTCCCTTCATTCCAGATCAGCCTTTTCAAGATGAAATTCGGCCCTTTCAATATGAGGTTTTTACATAGCATCCCATTGATCAGGATAGCTCACTTATCATGGAGAAGATTAGAAATGTAAATACATTGCATTTAGTTTTGGAGGTTTACTGTTTAGAGCCACTAAAGATTGAACAGGAAAGGATTGTGGAGTCTAAACCAATTGAAATTCCAATTTTTAGGAGTGCTCTTTCAATGTAGCAGCCAATTCATAGCCAAGAGCAGTCTGAAACACCTCATAACAAAATTAGTAATCCTATTTCAGTAGCTGAACGTTCTTGCAGCCCCTTTTTGCCAGCAAAATAGAAAAATCACATGTCAAGCAAGAGGTTGTTGTTGTTTATAGTGTGTTTCCAGCTAAAAATGAACATAATGCCTATATAGAGGAGGTAAGTTCAAACTTGACATTGAATCCTTTACACTTTGATTCATTTGACAAGTTTTCCAATGCTTTTTATGAGATGAACAGAAGCAAAATGGAAAGGCTACAAGGTGAAAGTCTTCTATTGCAAAGACAAGTTGTCAAAGTCTCATTGGACAAGATGCCACCTGAGGAGGAAAATTCAATTTCTTTGTTTGACCAGCTACCTAGATCCATTGACAATGAGGAAGATAGTTTACAGGTGCTCAACTTATCAGCTGTTTTGGAGTAGCAAGAGCACGCTGAACATTTTTGTAAGTTGCTAGTCCATGACAGCAAGGATGATAATCTTATTTTGCATGAGGGTATTACTGACTATCACTCTAAATATAAAAATAAATTAGATCAAGCATCAATTTTTTTTTCAGAACTTCCTTTGTATTACACCGAAGAGGCCAACATGAATGAGTTGAAAGTGACTTTCCTTGAAGAGAATTCGAGTGAATTAATTGAAGATGATCAATCTCTTCAAGACATATCAAGGTTTGACTGTCGAGATCCCACCTATTCAGCTTGTAGAGATCTTGCTACTCTATTGGATTCTTGTAGTGATCAAAAGCCCAAGCCAATAAATAATGAAGATAATCAGTGTACATTCTTTACAAAGCTTTGCACCAATTTATTGAGTGTCTTAGGGTGCTTAATCTATTTTTAGTTGTCCATAAGCATGAACATTAATATTTGTTGTCAAGGAAGGGAAACTATTGCTCACAACCAATGAATGGTCATGTATGAGCACTAATACTGTTGGTTAGTGTAGGGTAAGGTAGAGTTTCATTTTTTCTTTCAATAAGTGCCTACTAGCACGTTTCATTTTAGTTTTGTCATGTTTTCAATAAGTGCAGTTGTTGCACCTAGTTTTTCAGATTCTATCTTCAATAGAATTGCAGTAGTTTATTTCAAGTTTGTGTTTTTGAAGCTGAGTTATAGTTTTCTGAGTTAAAACAGAACAAAACATGGACTCCATGCCCAATGGATATACAGGGCAACTGGTCTAATGTGTTTAGCAGGCAAACACTTCACAGAGGTCGCCAATTTGTCACCTATTTTTCACTACTAGCTCAAACAGGTAGAGCTGAATCGAGTTCATCATTAATAGGTATAGAAATTTTCATTGATCTATTTGAAGTCTTCATTGATCATCATAGAAGATCATTTTACATCTGAATCATATTTTTATTGTGCAAGCATTTAAAATAAAAAATTAAGGAAAACTTGCATAGTAATGCTTTTTATTCATTTTGTAAAAATGTTGAATCTCGCAGAAGCCATGAGAGTAACTAAGTTTGATTATAACAATCAAAAGATGAATACAAAATTCAAAGGGAAAACTACACTACTAAAAATAGCATAAGCATAAAGAAGATGAGCAATTCATCATTTCCTGTAATGATGAATCACTTTCATTGGTATCTTCAGCCATCACGTCTCCAAGCAGTTGCAGCCTCGTTTCCTCACTCACCTCATTTCCTTGCTCCATGCACCTGAAAAATTGTAAAGGAAATGGTGTTAGAGTTATACTCTAAGCAATGGTGAATTACATTATGCCTTACGCCTATGCTACAGATAGGAATGTAATTTGATTAAACCAAGCATTCATCAAATGAAAGGCTGACAATCAAGAGAAACATAATTCAATGGAAGCCTCCAGCTTCTTTTATTTTTCTAACATGTTTGTTTCAGTGTGCAGGAATAGGTTCATCATGTTCGAGATCATTTTATTAGATATGTGGAGTCAAAAAGGCTCCCACAAGGGTTGAGCTTGGCATATCAAGGAGGATACACTCAATTTTCATACAAGCACATCATCATAGTCATAATCATGGAGTATAACAGACTTGCAATAATCCAATTCTCTATAAGTTCTTTAATAGAAAGCAACAATTTTGGCTTAGTCAACATTTAAGGATAATGGAAGATACAGATTCATCGTCTTTCATCAAACAGGAATGTTTGTTTCAAGTGCCAAATGAGAATATCAGAAGGATCATGCTTCATTATATCATTGTATGCAACTTATTAAGTCATGAATTTGAAAAGATAAGCATTCAACTGCTGCTAATAAAGCTAAGAGAAATTTCAAATTTAATAATATGCATGACATGGATTTAATGGAAAATGATAATCACAACTATTACCAGTCATTGATAGGCTCACAAGGTATAGAGCGATAGCAGAAGATATATATGAAGTGCGGTGGAATCTTACTATGCACAGTGAAGCATTATCTTTTATCAAACAGGTATACGATATTACAAGTGCCAGATCACAAAGCAGGGGAGTAGTGAAGTCTCAACATCATAATTCCAATGATAGTAAGAAAATTAAAAATAAGTTTCAGCTTGTACATTCAAAATAATGTAATGGCATTAAATCAAAAAGTAGTGATCAAACAATAGAGAGCAGCCAAGTAAAAGAACATTGATATCATAATAGTATGGTGGATAGTTATTCATCCAAGAAATAGACAACAGAACATAGTTCTAAATATAGAGTAAGAACAAAATTATATAAAAGTAGAGTATCATTATAAGGAAGCAATTTCACAACCATTCTTCATTTGAAAGGAGTTATCAGGATCACACAAGCCGAATTAGAAGTGAAGAGTTTCTAATACATGGCGGAAAGAACATGCAGCCATCAAATGCTAATGATTCCATAACTAATATAGAACATTTTTTTGAATTTCTTAAAGTTGGAATTAAACATTCTACTAATGCTGAAGATGCTCAAAAGTGTAGAGATAATGTTTAATAAGCATAGTGATTGACAGAGATTGGTATCCTTCAAAATTTGCAAGTTGTATATACAATCAAAAGAGAGGTTTCCAATAGATTCAACACTCCATACAACGCACAAAAAGGAAAATATGTCGATTAATGATAAGAGAAAGATACTATATGAAGAAATTATTAAATAATCAATGACAACTTTATGTCTATATAATGAGTTTGGACCGCACTGCCATGGAAAGTCAAGAAGCATGAATCCACAGAAGAAAAAGAGAGCATAAAATATCAAGCTGCTACAGGAAGTTTATGGCCATGAACGAAGATTTGATAAAGAAAGTTTTCTTTTGTTTCCTTTCAAAGGAAAATAAAATGGGTAAAGGGCACCACCATTCATAATAAAGGTCCAAAAATTCAAGAAAACCCTCAAAGAACCTTCGATAATGAAAACCAGTATGAGGGGTTTTCTGTATTTTTATAGAAATCTCATAAAACCCTGCTTCATACGCCATCTCTATGGTTTCATTTTTTGAAATAGAAACTTCAAATAGAAAGAATATTGTTCTTTATTATTTATATAGATTTCAAATAGGTAAGTACTGGTTTGTGGTAAAAATAAGTGCCAATAAACTTACCAAAGATTGCATGGAGCTAGAAAATAATAGTTGTACAGTAATATTTGTAAGTGAAAAGACTTTTGCATGGTGATTTTGACCTTTTCCAGCAAGCACGAGTTCTTCAAAAGAGGTGTTCATCATAGTCAAAGATACAGTAATACTCCATCATCAGCCTCGATGCTAAATCATTAAACATTGAATACAACAATAGGAATGAATCAAAGAAGTATGGAAGTCATGGCTATATATAATAAGAAAATGCTCCAGACAAAAGAGAGATGTCCAGTCTCAAGAGAAATTTACTCATCACTTTTTTTTTATCTCTATGTAAGATTCAAATGCAAGGATTTCCCAAGTATGGCGGCGCACTAGGACAGAGCTCCATTCGAGCAGAAGTAAAAAGAATGATAGTGATTTTTAGGGTTCAATGTTGCTTTTGGTCAATTCTCCCTAGGTCATTTTTTATATTTTTATTAATGATTTGTAATCATCATTATGTCTGATGTTTTACCCGTGGTTGTTTTGGACTTTTAAGTAAATATTGTTTTAGTATTATGCCAATTACTATCAAAAATTTCCAATATATATGATAGTCGACTAATGTTTGTTTTTTGGAAATGGTGAATGCATGTTGGAAATATGCTAAGTATACTGTAAGAAAGCCCATGAGAGGAGAATTAAGGCTTCTGATTTGATATTAGAATTTATGCCTTAATATTATTCTTTCTTTTATTTTTTGCATTCTCAATGTAGGTTAATTGATTAAATGACATATTATAGATCATTTAATTAATTAACCATCTTTACATACAAATAAAAGATGTCATGTGATGAAAAGTTAATCAGAAGATCCATGTAGATACAAGTAAAGTCAACTAGAGAACAAATTAATATCAGATTGTTGACTAAAGGTTTGTCATGCACAAATGGATTTTGAATTATCAAGGGTGAATTGATTAAATCAAGGAATATTTTTGCATGTTTTGGCTCACGTTCAGAGATTTTCAGTTCAGCTTGAGTGACATATTAGTTGCAATCTTTATGACTGCCAGTTCGAGACTGAGTTCACTCATTTTTGCATGAGTTTGAACCACATTTTAAGGGATTTTTACTTGTGCTCGGATTTCACTTTGGAATTGTCACTTTTCACTTTCAAATGACTTTCAATTGCTTATTCATGCACCTTTGAATTGCAATCATATTGTATATATTGAAAAAGTTTATCTTTTTCAATTCAGTTCTTGTTTTTCAACCTTTGCACTCTGCAAAGTGAATCATCTTGTAACTCAGCTTTCAGATTAATACAGTAGTGTGTTTTATAGGTTCAAAGTGTGTAATTGCAGAAGATTCCTTTGAGTTTCAGTACTTTAGAGTTTTCCTTCTAGATTTCAAGCATCATTTTTGTGAAGAATTTGATCAAAGAATTACCATGTTTTAGTTCTAAAACCTTTGATTTTCTCTATCTTTTTCACATATCTATATGCAATTTAGTTTAAAGTTCACTCTTTATGCAATTTGCTTATAAATTGATTAATTAATTTTGTCGTGAAAACCTTGTTTTCCCTCAATATTGCATTGAATAAAAGCCTTTGTTTAAATCATTCAAGTAATCAAATTATTAAATCAAGTTGTGAAGATTATATATTTGAGAAGTTTATCATGATTCATAATTGCAAGTCATTATCATTTATGTGCAATCACCTTACGTAGCTTTAGGATTTTAATTCAAGCAAGCTTTCTATCTCTCTCCCAGCCAAGTCAGTTAGATTTTAGGAGATTTTCATCAGGGAACCAACCCCCTCTAGAGATTGATTCTCAAAATTAGCCAACCCACAGGCCTAAGAATCATTCCATGTTTCAACAAATTGTTAATTTAACTATTCAAGCATTCAGGTGCAATTTGATTGATAACACACACCATGGCCCTTTTCGCAGTGGGGACTCAATCTCATTGGAAAAATTACACCCATGTCATCCAATGGCCACAAGTTCATCATAATTACAACTGAATATTTCACAAAGTGGGTGGAGGCCATACCCATGACGTATGTCATGAGGAAGCAGATCTCAAAATTTATCCTGAACTATCTCATCTTTCGTTACGGTGTCCCACAAGCCATTATCTCAAATAACGGGACACCATTCAAGAACCAAGAGGTTTGCGACTTGTGTAAGAAATTCAAAATCCAGCATCGCTTCTCCACCCCATACTATCCCGAAGGAATGGCCAAGTAGAAGCCACAAACAAAATTATCCTCAAAATCCTCAAGAAAATAGTTAATGACGTAGGTCGTGATTGGCACTTGCAGCTTAATCTCTCCCTCTAGGCTTATCAAAACAACATCCGCACACCCACTGGCACCACCCCCTTCTCCTTGGTCTTCGGATCAGAAGTCCTACTCCCCATTGAGATTGAGCTCCCATCTCTTAGGATATCACTACAAAACCTTATCACAGATGAAGAATATCGGGTATCAAGACTAAATGAGCTAGAGTTACTAGATGAGTGATAGATAGATACTTTAAATCATTTTCCAATCTATCAGAATAGACTCAAAAGGAGCTATAACAAGAAAATTAGAAGTAGGAATTTCCAAGTTGGAGAACTAGTCTTAAAAGAAAATTAGAAGAATGTCCCAAACCCAAACAACAAAGGCAAGTTTGAACCCAATTGGTTGGGACCATTTTTCATCACAACAAGTTACAAATCAGAGGCATATTGGCTATCAACACCTGAAGGGGAACCTCTACAAGAGCCCATGAATAGCTCCCATCTCAAAATGTTTTATGCCTAATTCTCTCAAGGTATCAAACCAAAAATCCAAAAACTCATAAAAAGTCCTTAAAAAATGGTTACTTTGGTGAAAATCTGGCAAACAGGCGTCTCGGTAACAACAAAAAATAAAAAAAGAAAAAAAAATTAAAAAAAATTAGAAAAAGCATTGAAAACAGTAAAGAGAAAAATCGTCCTATAGTGAAAACTACTTTGGTGGCACTTTGGGATGGGACCTTGGTGAAAACCTAGCAAATAGGTGCCTTGTGTAAATAAGCACTTTCCATCCACCAAGATCTTTGCGGCTTGTTCGACATCATCCCTCCATTTTGCTTCCATCATCCATCGCATTCAGGTCTCCATCCATCACACATCCACTCGCATCCGCACCATAGCTTGGTCTTGTGTTCGTATCATGATCCCTCCTAGTACTACTCGGCCCATCCTCAAGGTCAATTTGTTCTGCCTTTATCAGAGTAGTCTATTGCATCACACTGGGGGCATGTTCTCATCAGATCAGATTCATGTATATTCTTAAAGTCCTCAAATCAGAAAATCCAAAAAACATTAGAAAATTAGAAAATCCAAAAACATCAAAAAATTAGAAAATCCAAAAACATTCAAAACATATCAAAATCCAAAAACAGGTCAAAAATTCATTCAAAAAGTCAAAACAAAGTCGTCTAGTTGAACTACGTCATCTCTGAGCTTGAACGTAGGCAAGGTTGATCTTTGATCATCCCCCGAGACATTTAGGTTAGTCCTATAGGAGTCTATCATAATAAACTGGCATCTCATCATGTATATCATCATCTATAAATTAGTCAAGTCATCAGTCGAACTATGTGGTCTCTACGTGTATAGCGTAGGCAAGGCTAGTCTATTGACCAGCCCCCGAGGCCCCTAGGATAGGTCTTTAGGTTATTCTCTTGGTCAAAATCCCAAAAACATTGGAAAATCGAAAATCAAAACATTTATAAAATCTTGGAAAACACCAAAAGCAGCCTCAAAACATTACAAAACATCAAAAACATCCAAATATTTGAAAAAAATCCATCCACCCCATCTCGCTTACACCTGCAATAAACACCATCCATAATAAATTGATCATCACCCTCAACCTTTGGTGAAATAGTTGGAAACAAGTCTAGCAGCTTAAAAGTAGAACTCCAAACGTCAAGTCTTAAGTCTAAGTCAGTGCGTAAACAAATTGGTCATCTCTTTGTATCAGTAACACATCATCTGAAACGGTCCCATATCAATCATCCCTTAGAGCACTTTGGGTAAACGAAATGACATGCCACCATCCACTAATATGTCCTAGGATGAATCCTTTCTACAATGGGAATTATCTTTTGGAAAATAAGTTTCGGTTCTTATCCTTAGAAAACACATCCTCTCTTCGTTAGCGGTATTGAGGAGCATCATTTTGTTTGTTTGCTTGGTCTTTATCTTTTGACTTATCTTATTTTGCATTCATTCCAAGGATGTCTTGATGATATCCCAAGGTAGAGGATTTAGAGAAATAGGAATGGGACAATGATCATTATCTTTTGTCTGTTGTGCTTATTGGACGTTCTTGTAATATAACCTTGGCGAATACTTGCTTTGTTAGGCATGTATGGATGAGGTCTAGGGAAACTTGTTGACTATTACAGGGATATGTTTACCTTTCTATGTTTTGGTCCGAGCTATTCGAAACTTCTAAAATACATCCTAGCAAGGTTTTCATATGTCAAGTGTGAACAAGAATACTCCTATCTGATTGTTGAGTCAAAGTCCATCACACTAGGTACAACGCCATCTTGGTTCCCTATACCTTGATGCTTCGTACCACGTGTGTTATCAAATAGAAGAAAATTTGGCCCTTTGAAAATCCCAATTCCTCAGCAAGTAATCATCATCATCATCATCTGCATTTGCATCATTGTGTGTCTTGTTGAAATGACTTCTTCTTTTCTTACTAATCACGCTAACAAGGTACTATGATAGTTGATCATCATCACCATCATTGCCATCGATCCTGCATCCACAAATCACTAGCATATCACATAAACGTATCATATAAGAAACATATGCATTGCATGTCCATCATCATATAAATAGGTTATCATAAACATTCTTCATAAATAGGTGCATTCATGTCATTGCATTTTCACCCATTACATTGCATTATATCAATTAGTGCATAAATGTTCATAACCATTTCATATAAATCATCACATAAGCATCTACAGAAACATTTTATTATCATTTTTTGCATAACAAATAGGTATATAAGCATTTAATTCATTAGGCTTGCATAACATAAATGACATGATATCATCATATTACATTGACATTACACATCAGCATATCACTTTGCACTAACATATCATTGCATTACATACATCATCACTAATTACGTTGAGGATAATTTCATTTGCATTAAAACCATTTCATTTGCATAATATCATGACCATTGCATCATATTACATCCATTCATAAATCATCTCATATATAAGCATATTCCACACATCATTGTATATACCATAGATCATATCATTTTACATATTAAAACCCATACCACATATTGCATTGGCATAAAATAAATCACAATATAGATAACATCATTACACATCATATCATAGGTTAGCATAATATAGATCTGGTAGTCATAATCATAACGCATATATCATTAGAAATAAATGCATCCATAGGACATCACTGTAAAGCATATAGAAATAAGCCATCCATGCATGAAAGAGAACACAATACATCGCATCAAAATCGGCTCATATATATCATCAATCATGTCACTATCATAATACAAAGAATAAATCAGATCACTCTACACATATATGTCAATCGGTACAAAAGGCCCATCGGGGCTATCAAAAATGAGCCCCTAAGGCACAAAAAGTACATCATAATATCAGGATCAAGCCCGATCTTTGTGAATGCTTCCCTCACCCCTATCACCGTGACCCTCTAGTGGTCTCTGGCTGGCCCGCTTTGAGTACTCTGAGACCCAATCTACTCTAGGTATGGTGTCATGGTAAGCTCAGCAATAGTACTCTATCTCTCGGATAGCATCCCTGTAAGATTGTACTAACACTGTACCTTGGGAGGAGGAGGCTGTCATACTCTCGATCTATTGCCTGCGACCTAGCTCAGTGGCTGCCTGTAGCTCTGTAGCCTATCTCTGCTGCACAACCTGATCCCTCTCTGCTCTGAGCTGCTCTCTCTCAACCCTTGCTTGGTCTCTCTCTACTGTTCATGCCTGAACCTAGGCCTATAGTTGTGCAATCAGTGCATCTCGACCATCTGCTTGTCCCTGTGGCTGTACCCGTGGCTGCACATGAACCTGATCCTCACCCTTAGCTCGTGTTGGTGGGACTGGTGGCTCCTACTGCTGATCCTAAATAGGGACATCTCCCTGACCTGGAAGAACTAGGGGCACACCTGGTGGATCCTATCAAATCTCGACCCTCGGTCCTCGCCCTCGTCCTGTACCTCTAACTCTACGCACCTCTAGATTCTCGCCTAGAACAGTCAACCGAAGAGGAGGTCTGAACCAATCCTTGTAGGCCTGAGTGGTTCCTGGATCTTCCAAGCCCTAATCATAAGCCCATGGGTAGGCTACCAATTTCCTAAAGCTATCAACTACCTCAAAAGTAGGAATACTGTGCCCCCATGTTATCTGTGTCATGCTCCATGCAAAGACAACTACATAACCATCATCGGGTTGATCCTGTGGCTTTCCAAACTAACATTACACATGCCCAAGTAGGTACCACGCAATCATCGTGTGCTCTGGCCCCTACATATATCGATCCTAGTGTTAGTAAAAGACCTAAGTAACATTGTTGGCCCATCTAGGCTAACCAAGGTATGGGTACCAAGTAAAGACAAGCATCTCATCTAGGACCCACCTCTAATAGGGTATTCTGTGCTCTCTGGTGTGTGTGAATGACACACCCCCTCTGTATCATGCCATAAGGGCATCCTTTTCCCCCATCGGAACTGGAACGACTCATGGATGTAGCACAGAAATGTGCTCCCATGCCCAGACATGAAGCAAAGTCACTCCAGCCCCTAGCGCTTTGCCATCCATATAAACATACTCATATAAATCCCTATAGAGTGATGCTAGAAGGACAGGCTCCCATGTGAAGTGAACTGGCCTATCTCAAACCATCCACTCCTAGCAATAACCCTAGTCGAGACTAAAGTACCACCCTCGTCTGTCTAGGGCAACCAAACCTGAAATGATCACTGCAACTACCCAGTGATAGGGAGGTGCAATAACCTTGTAGTGAGGACTTTGATACAGGACTCGCGTCCCTCATCCATATCATAGATCGCCTGACGGCTAAGAATAGGCAATTGAAGAATGTGCACAACGTCCTCTAGGGTGATGGTCACCTCTCCAGTGGGAAGATGAAATGATGATGTCTCTCTGTGCCACGTCTCGGTTAGTGCTGATAGCATCCCTAGGTGTCTACGCACGGGTGCTGCATACACAATATCCCGTAATCCTGTGACTCCCAGTCGATCCTGGTCTCTGTCACTTGCGTCCCGTAGGATGCTAGCCAAATCGTGTGACTGGTGCTCCTGAGAGTAGAGCTCCCTTGGCTCGTCCTACATCAAGGAAAGTCACCGTGTTAAAATTTTTGAAAAATTCCTGGTGAAATGCTCTAAGCTCATCTCTAGCGGTGCAGTTTGTGAAGGCGTCGCAGTTTGAGTTTACTCAAACTTCGATGCTTGAGCCCAAAAAGATAAAAAATGCACCACCGCCGTAAACTTTAACCTCTAGCATCGTAGTTTGCATGAAAAGTGTACAGCCATGGCACACTTTTCCCAAACCGGCCTACCGAGCTCGAGCCCAACATTGGAGTTTCTAAACTATAAACTGCATCACTGCAGCGCAAAACGGCCTAGTGCGGCACAGTTTAAATGTCGAGCGACACTATATAGCATTGTTGGAGGCGAGTTTCTCTTTTAACAAAGTAATTAATGCATTAAAGGAAAAGATGAAGCTTCAGTAAGGGTCACATACCGGTGCTCCAATGCCAGGTGGTTGCTGGTAGGTCCGAACTCAGTCCGAAATGTGTAGGGGAAGCTGTTGTTGAGTCATATCATCGGAAGTTCAGAGCTCAAATATCAAGTTTGCTAACAGAGGTGTGTGAAACTGACTTGAAAGTGGCCCCTCGAGCCCCTTTTAAGCCTAAAAGTTAGGGTTTTTTCACCCTGTTTGGCTATCCTGCTAAGGTTTTGGACCCCTGAACCTGTTTTTGTCTGTTTGAGGCTTGTTTTTCATTATTTTATTGCATTTAGACACGTTTTTAGCCTGTTGGACCCCTTTTGAACTTGTCGGGCACTTTGTCACCTTTTTCGCAAGATCACCCAAAAAATTAAAAATTTTCGTCCGATCTCTCGAGGGGGCATTATAATGGCATGTTTTCTCTCGCCATGCAACACTGGGGCAAGTTTTTAAAGTATCAAAATTTTTGGCTTTGATCGAGATTTTTTATTCTTTGAACCAACGTAACGAGTGCATTGCTTCAAAGAGGGGCAAAATGTAGACATGTAAAATATACTGATCGACATCGTGCATCTGATCCTGACCTACTAACACCATTTCTTCCATAATCATCCCTCGATTTGACCATTTAATCAAATTCCCCTATTTGATTAAATTCATCAACTTTCATCCCTTAATTAAATAAATCATTTTGTCTAATTAAGTCACTCTCTAAGTAATTAAATCAATCCATCTGATCTAATTATCCCATTTAATTAAATAATCAATTTATTTGATTAAATCTCTAAAGTCTATCCATTAAATTAAATAAATTAAAACCTTATTTGATTTAATCTAACACCATCCCTTTTAATTAAATAAATCAAAATCATTATTTAATTAATCTCATGTCATATTCCTCTCTTATTTGATTTAAATAAATCTATAAATCTAAGTCAAATAAGTCACATCATCAAATCTCCTGTTAAATTAATTATCCCTTGATTAATTTAATCTATTCTCATGTCCCATCCTCTAGATAATGCAAGTTGCACATGAAAATAGATTTAATTCATTTATTAAATCCCTATTTTCCTCACATGGCATCTTTTGGAATATCCTCTCAATTTGAATTCAAAAAGTTTAAGTCAACATGTACATCCAACAAGGCAATAAATTCATCTTACATGTCCTTTGCCTTGAGCCAAGTGGCATTTATTGCATTTTATCTTCCCTCTTGCATGTCATTTCAACAAATTTGAATTTCAAATATTGGCATTTATTGGCACAAACCCCAAATCTTGCACATCCTCCATCCATTCATAGCTTGACAAGTGGCATCATATCATTGGATGAATATCAGTCCCACATTGCTTAAATTTGGACATTCATCCATCTTGAAATCCTATAAATAAAATGCTCATATGATCATCCACAAACATTGCAAAGTTATTATGCTAAAATATTTAACCATTTCCATCCATCATTGAATTATTAGTTAGGCTTTTTGCATATTTGGCTTGGAGTTCTCATCTTTCATCAAAGTGGATCAAGAGCATCTTCAACATATCAAGATTTCATCACAGGAATTGGGAAAGGGCCAATTTTCAAATCAAATTAGCACCAATTCCCCCATGGGATCATGCGTTTGCACATTTGAATTAGGATTTAATTTAGTTTATCATTTTCATTGTGTTATTGGTTATTTTCATTGCTAGTTTGAAGTTGTAAATAGATTTCATGGGGAATCCTTGTTTAGACTTGCAATATCTAACTTGAGGTGTTTATTCTCTTTGTTTTGTAGGTACTTAGGTTGGGGTTCACACACCCATGTACAAACAAATTAATCTCTTATAACTAGAGAAAAAGAGAAAACCACATGGGAAAAATACTCCAAAAGAGAAAATGGAATGAATTAACTGGTGAAAGAAGGATAGGAGGGCTTGTTGTGACCCTGAAGGATTGGTTCTACCACATAAGTACAATAGATGTCCCCCCATAGGAGAGAGGATATGAGGATATAAATCCCTCGATAAATAAATAGATCATGTGCAAATGATGAAAGCATGACATCAACCCCTTTACCATAACTTGGGAACTTAATGTCAAAATCAAGAAAACAATATATCATCAAAATTTTGGTTCCAAGAAGTTTTTGTAAGAAAATTTATAGTACAAAATAAATTGAGAAAATAGTAAGCATAAATTTAATATACTATTTATGTGGAAAAATTGGTAAAATTATACTAGGAAAAAACCATGGGAAAAGATCTTTTATATTTTACTTCTCAAGAAATTTGCAATTACAACAACCTTCAAAAGTTCCAGAAAACGTGACTTCAACAAAGTATAAGCAATCCAAGTTGCAGAGTCCTTGTTGAAAAGAACTTTCCAAAAATAGAAAGTGTGACTCATGCAACTACATGTTAAACATTTGTCAAAACTAGCTATATATCAATGTTGACTATCCATCATTGTTGGAATACCAGAAAAATTGACTTCATAGTCCAATAATTTCTAGTGGTATATGTCCCATCATCATATTTTCTATTGGTATAGTTTATCATCTATTAAAGTCAGATCATCAATTTTGGCTTTTGAGTTCACTATTGTTTTCTTATATCTTTGATTTTCATAATTCTTGTGGCATTGAAAAGTTATTTCAAAGCTCTTTAAATCCATTTGTTGCAAGGTGTGTTCCCTTGGTCTCCTTTTTTTGTGCAACACAACACTCAGGTTCATGACATGGCTTAACCACCTCTTGTGGATTCATTAACTCTAGCAGTTGTATTGGGCATTAACAGGTCGATCTTGTGGTGCAACGACAACTATGTATCCAACAATTGGTATCAGAGCCCAGGTCATAGGTTTTAACCCATCACTTACACTAGGGGGATTGTTGCAAGGTGTGTTCCCTTGGTCTCCTTTTGTTGCATAGCACAACGCTCAGGTTCATGGCATGGCTTAACCACCTCATGTGGATTCATTAAATCTGGAGGTTGTATCGAGCATTAACAAGTCGATCCTTTGGTGCAATGAAAACCATTTTTCCAACACCATTTATGTATTTTTTGTAGAATCTTCAACAAGTACATTCTATTCATTTTTTTGTGATTTCACATTTTGGTCAATTAATTGGACAAATCACTCTCAAGCAATTCTAAAGATGATTTTTCTCAGGCACTTGAAAAATTATTTTGATGCAATAAATTGAATGATAGATTACAATGAATGATGAATACTTATGTAAAGGAAAAAAAACCTAGATCAAACCCTTGGTGAGTATTAGATTAGACTATGACAAGCGTCCTCATCCTATGCAATGAGACAACAAGACCTATAATTAGCTCAAGGGTGATCCCACAATGTCGATTTACAATTTCTGGGAGATTTTGATTTTTACTTAAATCACATATTTTTAGAAAATATAATGATTTAAGCCTTAAAATGTTACATTTAAAGCATTCCAATTGAAGAGGGTTTGATCAAACTACCTTAGATCAAACCCCCTTAGATAGAACCCCGCTAGTTTTAAACCATACCTATAATGGAGTCTCCTTTACACCTATTAAAATGTTGATAAAAAAACACTTTTGATTTACCTTTTGGGGGATCAAATGAATTCATTTAAAATTTATTTTTTGCAAGTATGTAATCCTTATTATAAGCTTCCCAAAAAGTATAATTTTAAGTAAATTTAATTTTATTATTATATTTATTTTTATTTCTTGTGAATGTAGGTTTTTCATCTAAAATCAAGCTCTTTGTTTTGCACATGTGGAAAAATAGCAAACTATCAATAAAAAAAATTGGAAAATATCAGTGCACTAGATATTGAAATCCTTGATTCAACAAAAAAATGAATTTTGATATAGACAAAAATAGTTATGTTCTATACAATCTGCCTATGCCTAAATTGTAATTAGTTTGACTTTGAAACTTGATTAAGGAAAAAATATTCAATAAAATACTATGAAACCAAATGAAAACGCTAGATATCGTACTTACAAATATAAATTAAAAAATTAGAATTTTATCCTTCATGGAAGAAAAGGTATGTTGTATACAGTGTGTTGGCACTCTCAAATTTTGCAAATTTGAAGTGCCCATTTTAAAATTTTTCCTCTGCACTTTCAGAAGTGCACCTGATGAACTTGCCTAAATGACCTACTTTGGAGGGTCATAATTTGATGCACATTGATTACCAGGAAAAATCATTTTTTAGGCACAATCATGTGTCCTATGTGAATGTGCATGTCAATTTTAAGCTTCCCATGATGAGTTTTGTTAGCATTTCGAATAGTGAAGCTGGAGGGTTTTGTCACTTTTCTGTTTGCAAATTTATAGTTTTGTAAAGTTGCCTCCCATTTGAGCTTGTATTTTACAACTAGTTAATTTTCAAGTCAAAGTGAATGTTATTCTGCATTTTCCATACCAAGATGAACTCGTATGTCAGTTTTTAGAGCTTCACGAGTTGATTTTCTATGTTTAGCGGATCAAAACCAAATGAAATTTCTTTAGTTTTGCATTGAAACCTTTCTAAGAGGTCAACTCCGACCCTGAATAACTTTTGATGAATGATGATTCAATCAAATCCCTCTTGCACATGTTTTCACTATGCCAAAATGAGCTAATGTTTCTGGTGGCAGCTCTCCAAGAGCTGATTTGATATTTTTGCAATGAGGTGACCTCTTGAGTTTTAACTAGTTCTGAACAACTACATTTGCAGGAAAGTCTAAGAGGGCAACTTTTCCAGATAATAAATTTTTCCTCGTGATCGATTTATCTGATCTGTCTTTTGTACTCAATTCTCTGGACCAATGGATACATGCTAACAAGTTTTCATAACTTCCAGAGGTTGTTTGACTAATTTTCAAGGCTGATTCTAGAGCCAACTTGGAAATTTCTCATCATTTTCCAAATGAGCTAGAAAGCAAATTCTGGTGAGAACCCATTTAAAAATTTCAATCTAGATGCATTCAAAAGGAAGTGTTGAGTTAATTAAGCCTGAAATTCATTTGAAAATGAATTTTTTTTAGTTGGGTCCACATGGGACTTGGCCTGCTATGCATGGTTATGAAGTTGAAGTGTTTTCTTTGATCATGAAAGCATTGATGAAAAAGAAAACCAAGGTTACTACATAGTTTTGAATGGACAAGTTTCAGATGTTGATATAATGGAGGACAATATTGACTAGATGAAATTTCCTTAGCCATAATGTGTTTAGCAAGGAATGAGATATATATCATGACACAAGTAAGATATCTTAGTAATATTGTCCAATTTCATGAGGTAATAGAAAGCAAAGAGAGGATCTATTTTGGAAATAGAGAACATCATGGAGGCTATGGTTCAAGGCAGATTTATGTGAATTTTAATGCATGTGACTCAACAAAATTACCAAGTTTACCATTAGAGGAAGCACCTATGTTCAAAAGACTCAATGTGAAGGAAAAACCATTCACTGTTACATCACCAAAAATGGATGTGAGCTAAATATTTGGGTGGAAAATATTTTCTTGATAAGTATAAGAAGTGTAAGAGCTCTTGAGATTTGATGTCCAATGTGTTGTTTCTTTATTGAAAAAAACATAAGTCCTTCAACCATTCGATCCATGCCACTAACAAAGAACATGTTGCAGCTAGGGTACTTCTTGTGGTAGGAAAATGTAGTGGTTGTTGTAAAACTGGTATTGCCTCAACAATCTGAAGAAATTCCTTTGTTCAAATCTTCAACTGCTGACGAACATATGCCTAATGTTTTGTGTTAGAGAAGATTTGATCTTGCAATGCAATGTATTAACACTGTTGGAAGAAATTCTATTTGGCGCCACTGCTTGTATCTCATCATGTCTAACTTGAGTACATTATGAAGCAAAGCAGTGCAGATGCTTGGATCTGAGTTTCACATTAGGGAGAAAGTTTAGAGGAAAAGTTCAAGCTCAAGTATGCAGGGTACGCATATCCATAGGAAGAATTCTAAAACACACATTGCAAGGAGAACGCCATGCATTGACAATAGGGGTACGTTTGGTTTTTTTAAATGAAAGTGAAAACAAGGAGTGAAAGGAAATGCAACCACCCAATTGAAAAAGGAATACAAATGGCTAATGAAGTCCGCGCATAAGATGAGGGCAAGGCTGCACACATATGAATCTGCGGAAAATGAAATAGAAACTCTTCAAGCAAATGCATCCATCAAAGACTCTAGGGCACACATAAAATAATTTTTTTTAGAATGCTTTTGAAACTTTCAACCAAATGGGTGTGCATGCGGCTTGAATATGAGAAGGCCCCATCAAATAGTGTGGTCTGCAAGATACCAGAGCATAATCATCAAATGGATTTATTTGAAAGCCTTCATAAGAAATCTCCAAGAAGATGTAATTGAGGGTTTAATTTTGAAGCTTTTTGCACTACAAATGACATAGGGAAACACAAGCAGATGTGGACGCACTGCTATATAAGAGTGGCCAACACAGGCATTGAAAATGCCTTACAAATGTTAAAGGTGGCCATGGTTAGAAATGTGTGGACATCCATTAAAGCATGTACAAAGGAGGTCTTCATGGAATACCCTGAGTCTGATAGAAAATGCAGCCAACACTAGGAGGCATGGATTGGAGAAGGTCTGAATGGCCATTGAAATATGAAACAAATGAGGAGAAAGCCATACTTCATACCAGATGTATTTGTTGATAAGTCCTTAGAGACTGTGGAAAGTCACACGCCCATTTTAGAATGTCATTTCATGGAATTCCATCCCACATAAGAATGAAAAGATCGATGCAGGAGTTCTTCAAACTTGTAAAAAATTTATTAAGGAGCCATACTAAGGGGCACACACATATCCAATATGGATTTGTTAAAGGTTTCTAAAACTTCACAACTAGAAAGGCATAGGAAACCATTTGGCAGAAGTCTAGAACAAATATGGAACTTTGAAAGCATCAAACAAATGCTGGAGTGAACACCATAATTCACAGCCAACAGACAAAATAGATTGTTGAAAATGTTTCAAAAATTATAGAGGATGGAGCCGCAACAGCCATGGAAAAATTGTAGAGCTTGAGCATCAGAAATAGAAAAATTAGGGCACATTGTGTGAAAAAATGAAGCAGAGGAGATCAACGATGGATAAAGGAAGAGCAAAATCCAGCCTCATCCTTACCATCCCCGCCAGTTCGTTATCCAAACATGTGCACTCTTTAATCATGGCGAGATTGCATGCTGCTACCCCATGGCAAGTACGGGCCTGAGTGAAGTATCATGCACAGGACCCGATATTTTAATTACTTTAAAAGCTCATTTTCCTAAGTCCAGAAGTGAAATTAAAATCTTACACATAAAGGGGTTTTTGAAAGTTTTAAAGAGGGGCCTAATAAAATTTTAAACGCCCTCATGTTTTAAAAATAAAGTGGAGACTTAAAAGGATAAAGTGCTTCGTAAATATAAGGGGAAAAATATTTCAAGTGGGGCATGTTTTAAACAATGGCACGGGTAAATTTAAAATAAAGATGGGGCTTCCAAGGTGAAAATAAAATGTGAAAGAAGCATTTAAAAATCTTCGCTGGGTGAATAATGAAAATACATGTGAAAATGCATAGGCCGAGAAAGTCAATTAAATATTGACTAAATATTTTGGTGGGTAGTAAAATAAGGGCTCACAGGTGAAATATTTTTTTCTAGTGTGGTGATTCTCTTGAAATGGGGTCTTTACCATTTTTTAAATGGTTAACATGAAAAAATAATGGGAAACATTTTGTTTGCTCGTTGATAAAATTTAGAAAGACTTTATTTTATTTAAAAAGAAAATATTTTAAAATGTGGCATAGGGAATAAGTGAATAAAATATTCACTATGATAAGGTGAATATGAAAATTTATGAAGTGCAGCAACAAAAAATAAGGAGTTGAAATAGAGGATTTTCACGGGCAAGGTTGTTTTCCAGCAACTGGGTGAATTTGAAGATTCTCCACATGGGCAATTTTCTATTGCAAATAGAATAAAGGAAAATGATGAGGAAAATTTAATTGGAATAGAGATGAGAGATGCTTTGAGAAAATTTATTGATCAACAGGAGAGAAATTTCCAAATTGCATCTACAGATCAGATTGATCTTAGGGATACTTATATTTCTCTTTTATTCTCTTCTTCTCTCATTGTAGAAAGGATGGGATTCCAATTTTTGAAAGCTCTGTAAGTCAGGCAGAGGCTCTGGGTAGAATTGTATAGCTGGGAGAAATGTAATTGAGTCATTAAATTTGAAAGTGTCTGCTCTGAATTGTGCTCTCATGTTTATATTTTAGCTGATAATTGTCTCCATTTCTGAGATGTATTACTCTTTTGGATTCAACAATAAGATTAGTCGAGTCTTTTCATGAAAATTTGCTGCATTAGAGTGATATATGTTGTTTCCTTCTATTCTAAGAATAATGTAATTACTTTAATGAAGCACAAGTTGCATTTATTATTTCCTTTTGTTCAAAGGATAGTGTAATTGCTTCAGCACATGTGACGGGAGTATTATGTTTCAGGTGGATTTATAAGAAGAGTTATCAGATAAAACTTCAGTGCTCTAGTTGTCACAATGTGATAACATTTACAAGGATCTTCTTAACATGTTCAAAACAGTTGTAGAATGAATGTTGGTTATATGACTCCATAGCCCATTTTCTGGCACTGGTCAAGTGTTATACTTCTGTTATTTTTAGCTTGGTCCCAAATCTTCAAAATTAAAAATCATTTCAAATCCCTAGGTATTGTAGTTATCTCATGCTCCAAATAGTTGATATTATTGATGAACATCCAATTCTATTTAGTATTATCCTATTATGTTGAGCTATTAAATGAGATTATATGTTGTTGTTAATGTTGTTTATGATAATAGTGCAAAGATTGTAAAAGCATTAAGGGATCACACTCCTAGGTCTTGCAGAGCCCGAAGTGTAGGAGGCTTTTTAAAATCCTCATCAGTTGGTCCAGGTCCTTCGAGCTGACCTTGATTGGAATTGGAAATTCCATAGGTAGATTATAATACCAACCTAGTTGGTAGTAAAAACAAACCAAAAAAATAGCAACTCTGCTAGGGATGGCTTTGAATCTCCAAGTGTAGACTGCTTAGTTATAGAGTCATATTATTGCTTGCCATTTTGAATTTAGTTCAAATATTGAAGGATCTCAAGCCTAGAGAAAGATAATTGTTGCAGTGAACCTGATTAATTTCAAGATCTGTGGTGCTCTACTGGTGGAAGGAACTCAAAATAAATTTACATGTAAAAATGTAGACACGTAAAATATACTGATTAACATCATGCATTTGATCCTGACTTACTAACATCGCTTCTTCCTGAATCATCCCTTGGTCTAACCGTTTAATCAAATTCCCCTATCTGATTAAATTCATCAATTTTCATCCCTTAATCTAATAAATCATTTTATCTGATTAATTCAATTCCTTTTGTTAATTAAATCAATCTATTTGATCTAATTATCCCTATTTAATTAAATAATGAATTTATTTGATTAAATATCTAAAGTCTATCCATTAAATTAAATAAATTAAAACCTTATTTTATTTAATTTAACACCATCCCTTTTAATTAAATAAATAAAAATCTTTATTTAATTAGTCTCTAAGTCAAATAAGTCACATCATCAAATCTCCTGTTAAATTAATTATCCCTTGATTAATTTAATCTATTCTCATGTCCCATCCTCTAGATAATGCAAGTTGCACATGAAAATAGATTTAAATCATTTATTAAATCCCTATTTTCCTCACATGGCATCTTTGGAATATTCTCTCAATTTGAATTCAAAAATTCCAAGTCAACATGTACATCCAACAAGGCAATAAATTCATCTTACATGTTCTTTTCCTTGAGCCAAGTGGCATTTATTGCATTTTCCCTTCCCTCTTGCATGTCATTCCAACAAATTTGAAATTCAAATTTATGCATTTATTGGTACAAACCCCAAATCTTACACATCCATCATCCATTCATAGCTTGACAAGAGGCATCATATCATTGGATGAATGTTAGTCCCACATTGCTCAAATTTGGACATTCATCCATCTTGAAATCCTATAAATAAAATGCTCATATCCTCATTTCACCATCCACAAACATTGCAAAGTTATTATGCAAAAATATTTAGCCATTTCCATCCATCATTGAATTCTTAGTTAGGCTTTTTGCAAATTTGGCTTGGAGTTCTCATCTTTCATCAAAGTGGATCAAGATCATCTTCAACATATCAAGATTTCATCATAGGAATTGGGAAAGGGCCAATTTTCACATCAAATTTGCACCAATTCCCCCATGGGATCATGAGTTTGCACATTTGAATTAGGATTTAATTTAGTTTATCATTTTCATTGTGTTCTTGGTTATTTTCATTCCTAGTTTGAAGTTGTAAATGGATTTCATGGGGAATCCTTGTTTAGACTTGTAATATCTAACTTGAGGTGTTTATTCTCTTTGTTTTGCAGGTTCCTAGGTTGGGGTTCGCACATTTGGTGCTTGAGGGAGGGCTAGATATCATCATTTCTAAAATTTTCTTAAAATTTTTGTGTTTTTCTTCACATAGGAAACTCCAATGTGGGCTCATTAGCGTTGTTGTTTTGACACTGCATGAAACACAAACGCTGTCGCTGGGTTCGTCTCACCAAAAAAATTAAATTTTTAACTCTGTCGCTAGACTCGTTGACTTGTAGGACTTTTTGAAATTTTTGAAAACAATGATGCTGGACGAAAAGAGTGACGCAATTGAGCTCTCTGTCCTGACACAGAACACCACTTACTGGTAAGCGGCACTGTGAGGGCACCACTGGGAGAACAAACTATGACGCCTTCACGAGTTGTGATGGTGGGAGACAATAAAAGGGAGAATTTAATTTTTTAGCACATGCTTTTGATTTATGATTGATTTTTCCTTAGTTTTCTGCTTTTCAATTTCTTTGTTTTTCCAGAATCTGATTGCTTTTCTCCTTTGTAGGTTGGAAATCGAAAACAAAGGAAGGAGGAGCATGGTGATGATATTTTGTCCAATCAAAGTGTTTGTTTAACACTTCTTTAAGAATTTGTTATCTTTCCATTCTTAGAACACTAGTTTTCATTTGGGCTTAAAAAGAACCTTTCAATTTCTTCTTGCAAAGGTTAAAACAAACTTTAGGATCAACAAAATACTAGATTTTGTTTCTTGGATTAAAAAATTGAACAAATGTCATCCACTTGTGATTTGGTGCTCTAAAATGAACTCACATATTGCTTTGAGGATTTAAAAAGAACAAGTGTAGCTTTATTTCTGTGAGGGCTTACTTAGACTAAAGCCATCGAAAAAGGATGTATGCACTTCTCTCGCACTTTATAGCGATCTTGAGAATCAAAAGGCCTTTTTCATAACCTTGGGGTGACATAAAGCAATCACCTACACACTTCAATTTGGGCTTAAAATTGAAAAAAATATTGTGCGAGTGTGAGTGGGGGCTTTGTTGCATATATTCTCTCTTTGTTTCCTACAAAGATTGATCGAGTTACGAATATTATTCTTCACTCGCTTTTGTTTATCCTAGAGGGCCTACCTTGGGGGAAAAGTACTCACCCAAGGGAATGACTCAACTAGTAATTCTCTAAATCCAAGAGTATTTCCAGCCCGGATATAAATGTGGATATTGGACGAAATTCCAATATCATGTAGTTGATTCTGACAAGATGGATCCAAAAGGGGACTCTTGTTGTATGGGTAAATCTCCGCAAATGGAAAGTCCTTACTAAAACCCATGTGCTAGAATTTTCCAAAATCCTTTAATCTGTTTGTTGGTGCATGAATGGTCGTTCTGAAGTTGCCCCACACTTTTATGGTCTTCTAGTAGAAATGGAAAGCATGCCATGGGATTTTCATGGGTGTTGATGCTTGGCTGCCTTGATTGACATTAATGAGCTGTGGAGGGGAGCCAGTGGGGTCAAGCATCTTACCATTCACTAGAGATAAGCATAGCTGGACTTGTCCAAGTGGGAATTTAACAAATATTGTCTTACACATCCATAGAATTGTACTTTCTTGGGTTACAAAATGCATTGCTTGATCGAAAACATCATGGAAACAAACACTTAACACTATCATTCAAATTTCAAATGCTTTTTGAGACAAATAGCATTGACTCAATCCATATGTTATTGCTTTCCCTTGGGATTCACATCCTTAGAGGTTTCTAAACATTTGATTATATCTCAATTTGTCTCCTTAAGTAAACAATAGGAAAACCCTTGCCTTAAGTTCATTAAATTTCCACATAACATATCTTGTGGAGTTTGAAGAAATTAAGACATTTGACATCTTAGTTTGAAAACCTAATTGAAGAAGGCTTTTTTGGTAAAATAAAGCCATTAAGCAAAGCTAAGAAAAATGAATTTTCATGTGTGATTGAAGACTCATAAATCCCAAAGCAAAAATAATTGTAAATCCAAAAATGAATGTTCAAATAAAATCATTTCTTGGTTACAAAGGTCTTTAGAAAGCATTTGCATGATCTTCGATACCTAGGTCTAGGAAAACAAAGTATCTTTTTCTAGGTTCACCTAAGGTTCAAATCAAATCAAAACCTCTTTCATCCATCCTTCAAAACATCAACATAGATCCATCTCATCATTATCTTTGGGAAAATCTTGAAATCATTCTTGATACTAGGCTTTGTGGGAAAATAAAAAATCATCCAAATCATTGAGACTATATCCTTGAAAACATTATCAAAATCACCTTTGGCTAGGAATGTGTAAATGCATCCTTTTGCATATCCTTAGTCAAAGTTATCCAAATCATCTTGCTTAGCTTAGTATATGTAGATGAATCCTTCTCCATATGCTTAGCAAAAGCTATTATCTTGTTTGAATAGGTGTGGGTAGATACATGCTTCTCCTCACACATATTCAAATCATTATCCTTTGAAAAATTCCATCCCTTAGATCATTATCCAACATCTTAGGGTCCTTTTGTTCAAAATCAGTTCAAAATAAAAATCAAAATCAAGGAAAAAATCCCAAATTCAAAATCCAATCAAAATCAAAATTTGCAAAGTCCTAAATCCTAGTGTCTCATTCAAGATTTATCAAAATCCAAAACATCCATATCATCCATAATCATCATATCATCCCCTTTGATCCCCAAGGCATCCTGAAACTTTTACTTTGGACATAAAATAGAGATCAACCCAAAGAATCAAGAGATTCATCTCCCATATTCTCGAAGATTGATCCCCATTTTATGGTTCTAACTAGATTTCAATACAAGAAGAGTATGGAAGCCAACAAAGAAACACCCGCTTCAAGTGATCTTAGCCAAACAAATGTTGAAATGAGTCCTGTTGAATCAAGTAATCCTTTGACCCTCTCATCATCGCAAAATCTGCAAGAGGAAAACCAAGAAGATGATCTTACTTTTGGAATGTCTCGCAAGGAAATGACTGAAATCCTCCAAAATATGGAGAACCATAAAATCATTAACATCATGATGAGACTCAACCCTTCATTATACATGCTTGAACTAGCAAAACAAGGGGCCAAGTTACTATCAAATTTTTATGTAAGTACTATAGTGGAGACATATTTTCCCCCAATCTCATCCACCATTCCAATCTCATCTACACCCCCATCTCAAAATGTCATGCAAAACATTCTGCAAATCACGACATCGTTTGCTCCAACCCAACCCAATGTTAATAAGGGAAACACATTCCTCAATGCTATTCAAGCACATCCCCTTGTTAATAATCAAAACTTGGATGCAAACACCACATTGGAACAAAATATACCCCAAAACCCATTACATAAAAATGTTCCTCTCACATTCCATCATGATCCATCATCATCATCTTTTCACGCAACACCTCAAACACCTCTCCTCACAAATTCACAAGAGGAGGGATATATGTTTGGACCAGGGGGCATATTCGACACCACAACATTCTCACAACAACTCACACCCCTTACATTTCCACCACTTCCACCGTTGCCATTGTCATCTACACCACTCCTTGGTTTAGGGCTTCCTTCCCTATCAAGTATCAATCAAACTTATATCCCAACCATCAATCAAAACATTACACCAAATGCTCCAAACTTGTCATTGATATTGCAACAAAAAAAGACAAACACACAAGCAATGGCAACATCATCAAACACACTCATAGCATCGCAAAGCATGGTCTCTCAAGGGCCAATCACATCAATGGTGCCACTCATCACTCATACCACCACACCAACAATACCATCCACCAATCAAATAATTAACACAACATTATCGCTCACCATGAATATCATTCCAAATCCACCACCACCCGCACCACCACCAACTTCCACCACATCAAGTCAATATAACGCAGCACTCTAAGCTTATTTTCAAAGAGGATACCAACAAGTGTAGAAACAAAAAGCCATATACCTAGCTGCTCAACAAGCCACTCAAGCTGCTCAAGCTGCCAAAGTAGCCCAAGCAACACAAGTCATAGTACAAGCACAACAAGCCCAAGCTTTATTGCAACAACAACAACAAGCCACTCAAGTTGCACAAGCATTGCAAGCACAAAAGGTTGCTTAAGCACAACTTCTATTGCAACAAGTAGCACAAGTGCAAATAGCCCAAGCACAAGCTCAAGCACAAGCTCAATATCAAGCACAACAAGCACAAGCACAAGCACAAGCGCAACTTCTTGCACAAGCAATGCAATTGCAAGCATATCAACAAGAATTAAAGCAATATCAAGAGCAAAATGAAGCAGCAAAATTGGCAGCCCAACAACAAGCGTTGTGGGAACAACAAGCATTTTTGTAACAAGAACAAGCATTGTTGTAACAACAACAAGCGTTGTTGTAACAACATCAAGCGTTGTTGTAACAAGAAGCACAAATCCTAGCGCAACAACAACAAGATCAACAACAAGCATTGTTCATATAAAAGCAAGTAGAAGCCTACTTTGCCCGCAAGAACACATAGATAGCATCGAACAATGCACCGACCAACCAACCAACCCAACCCATGATTCAAACACCCCAAAATACCTTCATCCCACCCCTTGATCCGAAAATTATGTGATGACACAACTCAAGTTGCTTTCGCAACAAGTGCTTGATATGTAATCCGAGCGAACAACCAAAACACCAAGCAACTTGTGTCCCTATCCATTTGATAGGAACCTAGAGATGAAACCATTTCCCAAGGGATTTG
The DNA here is from genome assembly GCA_007258455.2 of Sequoia sempervirens. NCBI lineage: Eukaryota > Viridiplantae > Streptophyta > Pinopsida > Cupressales > Cupressaceae > Sequoia > Sequoia sempervirens. The sequence goes on along the minus strand of VDFB02270651.1, from coordinate 594,991,094 downwards.
AAATCCCCAAATTTGAAAAATATGGAGTGATGGGAAATGAGATCACATTAGAGAATTTCAGGTTCATTACATGGAAGTTGCATATGACAATACTTATCTGATGCGGCTATTCCCTAGGAGTTTGGTAGGCCCGCTATAGAATGGTTCTCTCGCTTACCTTTAGGCATTAAAACATTCCAAGAAATTAGGGATGCATTCATTAAGAACTATGCATGTAACATTGCAATGGGTGTTAGTCTCAAAGAACTCTTGGATTTGAAACAAGGAAGGAATGAATCTTTCGCTTCATTCCTTCAACAATGGTGATCCAACGCCAATCAGAGCAAGTGGACCATGCCAGAAGAACAACAAGTTTGCACCATCATAGCCAACCTTGAAGATCACTTGGCATTTCATCTCAAGGTTTAGGGCATCACCACATATGAGCAACTGATCTCCAAGGTGCTTAGCATCGAAAGAGCCCTTGTGACCCAACCTGTGGAATCAACATCATATCATGAACAACAAAATAACCACCCACCATCCAATTACAACAATAAACCTCACACATGGGCAAGGAACAAATACATCACTAATGATGGCATCGTCGATGCCAAGGTAGTCATTAGTGGTCCACGCCAACATACACCCACACCGTAAACCCAAACACAACACCAAAACAATCATCACACAACATATCATCCAAACAACAATCCAACCATCAATAATCTGAATGACCAAAGAGGACCACCCCAACACAAAAGTTATCCCAAATGAAAATACACCATTTTGTGGGAACCACTTGATGACATAATGAAAAAGTTGATCGACGAAAAACTCATCAAGCCTCCTACATTCAAGAATTACCAAGAACCCGATGCCAAACCTCCTTGGTATAACGAGAATCAAATTTGAAAATTTCATAAAATCAAAGGCCACACCACAAACAGTTGCATGAGACTCAAAAAACCATCCAAGATATCATCGATAAGAAAATCATAAATGTGGAACAACCTACGGGAAATCAGGATCTTAAAATATATACGAATCCGATGTCGAATCATGGTAATAAAGGAAAACAATGATAAAGGGAAGAGCAATGTCAATCATGTTTATGAATCAGTCATTGCCTCCCTAAATGAAGACTACATGATCATCACCATCAAGGGTGTCCATGCCAAAGATTGTGGAGTCACCACAAAAGGCGGAAAAGTCACTATCACATGATCATCCCAACCAAATAGAGTCCCAACATCTACATCTATTCATAATGGCTACAATTTCCTACATCAACTCAAGAGAATGCCAACACACATCTCACAAAAAGATCCTTGAAGAAGCATTAGCCTCATCCACTGTCCCCGCAGATCTCGATGCAGAGCAATTCCAAGCTATGGTCGGAAATATCATTACGCCTAATCTTCTTACATGCTTTGACCAAGATTTTCCCGCCCAACCATCTCACAACCGTGCACTTCACTTGGAATCCATTGTACACAAGAGAAAAATCAAAAGGGTCTTGGTGGATGGAGGTGGTACAGGAGCACCCAAGCCCTTCAAGGAACACTTCAAGTTCTAGGAGGTTGCAGGGGTCTCTTGAAGACTTATAAACCACTCCAGAACATCAATTATGATATCTTGCAGCCTATAATGGCATTTGGCATGGATGAGAGTAGTTGGAAGATCAATGCAATGTAAATTAGACAGTCATGTTTTACAGGTTTAAATAGTGATCTAATCCTTAAATTGTGTCAAATAAGGTTGGAAATTAAGAGTCCAATAGTTTTAGATAGTAGAGTTTAATAAATTGTAAATTGGAAATTCAAATTTTTGAATTCCAACATTGGGCGGGAAAGTAGTTTTTTGATGTTTTAATCACTTTAATTTAAACTAATCAATCCAAAATGGTTTGAGAAGTTTGGGAAAGGTTATTTAAGGCCATAAAAGTCATTTGTATGGAGGTTGGGTTGCTGGTACAGATTTTGTACGGACTGCTACAGGAAAAAGCAAAAAAAAGCAATTTCTTGCATTTTTCTTGTGTTCATTTGATGAAAACTTGATTTCCATTGAAGATATGTCTAGTTGGATGATTTAGGAACCTGTATTTACATGTTTTAAGGTCTTTTTATGCTTTGGTAAGCAACAACAATCAATTCTTTCTATTTTATAACTGACTGTCCTCAAGAAAGTGTAGATTTTCATTGATTTTGAGGGTTTTTATGGATGATTGATCCATTTCAAGGTAGAATGATGTTGTAATCTTTGAAATGGATCACTTATAACATGTATAATACAAACCTAACAAACTAATGTGCAGGAAGGAAGAATATCAAGGTGTACACTAAGTTGTCAAAGGGAAAAGTGCATGAAAATGGTGCCTAAAGTGTAGCAGCAGGAGATCTGCCTTAATAAGGGGTATCTTTTTGAGTTGGAATAGTTGAAACATGTTGAGTTATTGGTGAAAAGTCCAAAATAAGGTTCTAGAAGTGTTGGGAAGGCTAGATTTCAAAAGGCCCTAGTTTTGAGGCAAGTTTTGGAGGGTTTTGTGTTTGAGCATGTTAGGGGTGTCATAGAACTCTAAAAACTTGGAATCTTTGGTTTTGAGACATTTTAAGGGATTTTTGAAAGTTTCATGGTCAGGGTATAAAGTTAGAGATGGGTTGCTTTGTAAAAGTAGGCTAATTGAGTAGCCTTGAGCAGGGTAGGTGTATTGAAAGTATATGTTGGTCCAAAAGAATAAATGTTGTTTTTTGGATATGTTGTGTAGGCCCTAAAAGGGTATCTCAATCCATATTTTATTTGGTATGTGTTTTGAAAGCTTGAGTGTACAGTGGCTTAAACCAAGTTGCATATGCTACAAGAGAGGGCATGCTCATATGGTGGAGTTTTGTTGAGTTCTTTGAAACCCATTTTGAAGTTGATATGATATTCATTTGTGAGTCATTTTGAGAAGGTTTCCACTTTCCTCTACATTAGGAGGTGTGGGCTTGAACATATGTTCCCTAAGCCTCATCAAGTAGTTGAAAATATCAAAAGATTCCATTGACAAAGGAAAGGGCATCACAATAAGAGAATATGATGACCAAGAAAGTGTGTCCAAGGGAATCATTAAACTCCCTATTCAAGTAGGGCCTACAATCATGGAAACTACTTGCCAAGTCTTGGATCTCAACTTACCATATAATATCCTCCTAGGATGCCCATGGATTCGTGCGATGAAAGTCGTAGCATCAACTTTCCACCAATGTGTAAAATTCACACATAATGGAAAAGAGGTTACCATCCATGGAGATCCTGAACCTTTCTCATACTACAAAAATCTTGAGGAAAAGTATTACAAAATACCCCAAGCGCCAAAAAATGATGAGGGCCCATCCACAACATACATCGACCTAGCTACCCTCACATCCACTTCTAAGATAGAGACACCAGCCATTCCCACCATCTCCAACATCAAGCTCATCATCCAGGAAGATAGTTGTGGAAGTTACAAACTCCCTAACAATGCCTTTGTGATAGGAGAGTTACCACAATCTCCTAGATCATGGGGACGTCCACAAGAAAAGTAAGCTTCCACATCACAAGCATATCCTGAAGACTATCCTGAATTCACAAGATGGGGAGACCTTGGCCAAGAGGTTATTGAATTAGATCTATCACACATGCTCCATCAAGATGAAATACCAACACCAGAATTACCAATGGATGAGACAAGCAAGGGCCTACAAATGATTCTTGCAATGGGCTACGACAGAAATCAAAGACTAGGACAAAACAACAATGGGCTCATAATACCTATCATGCCAGAGACGCGACCCATAACAAATCTTGGCCTTGGATGTACCCCTCTGATCATAACCATACGTGGCCGAAGTCCTCTGGTTAGAACGGTTAATATTTCTCCTCAGCCAATACTAGCAGAAGTATGCTCACCAATATCCATAGGTAGAGACATACATAACTTTATAACTGAGGCCTATATTAGTAGCAATGATGAAGATACTATGACAAATCTACCTAGGTTATTTGAGGACACTACCCTAGATATGATTAGCACCATCTCCTTTGAGCCAAACCAACAAGATCAGGAGATTCGTCTAGTCTATCCCCAACTCATCGACAATGACCAACAAGGACCACCAGTTCTTGATACATTCAAAAATGATGAGGCGCTCTCAGTATTCATGGGATTGAGGGATAACATTATAGATGGGGATCACAAAACAATATTTATAATAGAGTTGGATACACATGCCTATTATGGGGAAACTATTGAATCCTTCAGTCACAAAAGTGAGAAACTAAGAATCATATCCAAGTCCTTGAGTGAAAACCACATCGTGGCACTCTCTAACAAGAAAAAGGTAAAAATAAAGGATGTATCCAATGGTGAAAACCTCCCTGAGGCACCCGAGGATGAAGGATTCAATCTTCCTTTAAGAGCTATTCATCAGGAGAAGTCAGCAGTCTTAGACAAAAAATGCAATCTTGTCAACCTAGGAACAGAGGAGACCCCGCATATCACATTCTATGTAGAATCACTATTATCAGAAGAGCAAGAACTCCTAGTAACATTCCTAAGAGAAAGGAAAATAAACTTCACATGGAGTTATGCTGACATGCTAGGGCTCGATCCAAAGATTGTGGTTCATCACTTGGCTGTGTATCCAGAATCAAAGCCAATCAAACAAAAGCTTCGAAAAATGCATCCTCAAATCGCTTTGTTAGTCAAAATGGAGCTCAAAAAGTTATTAGATGCAGGATTCATTTGACCAATAGACTATCTAGAATGGGTATCAAACTTGGTACCTATTTCAAAACCTGATGGAGCCATTAGAATCTACATAGACTTCTAAGATTTGAACAAGGCATGTCTGAAGGATGATTTCCCGCTTCCTAACATCAACATGATAGTAGAAATGACAACAGGACATAAGATGCTATCACTAATGGATGGATTTTCAGGATACAATCAAATCATGATAGCAAAAGAAGATCAACACAAGACAACTTTCACTTGTCCATGGGGGACATATTGTTGGAACATGATGCCATTTGGCCTAAAGAAGGCAGGATCAACCTATCAAAGGGCTATGACATTGATATTCCATGACATGATTCATAAAATAGTTGAAGACTATGTTGACGACATTCTAGCTAAGTCAAGAAAAAGACAAGATCATATAGCTACCCTAAGTGCTATCTTCGACAGATTGGAGGAATACAAAGTCAGACTAAATCCCAAGAAGTGTGTCTTCGATGTTCAATTAGGTAAAATAAAAGGATATATAGTATCAATGAGGGCTATCGAGGTAGATCCAACAAAAGTGAAAGAAATCATCGAAATGGAAGCACCAAAGACATTAAAACAACTAAGAGGTCTCCAAGGCAAACTTCAATCCATCCAACAATTCATAGCACAATTGGTAGACAAGCAGAACCCATATTCTCATCTACTGCACAAGGGAGTAGCCTACAAATGGGATACAAAATGTGAAGAAGAATTCAACAAAATCAAGGAATACCTACTGACACCACAAGTTTTAATGCCACCCATCCCAAAGAGGCCATTGATCTTATATGTGTCAGCAACAACAACAACCCTTGGAGCTCTCCTAGCTCAGCATGATGAAAACAGAATGGAGAGGGCCATCTACTAAATCAACAGAACAATGGTTGGTCATGAGCTAAATTACTCATTCATCAAGAAAGCTTGCCTTGCAGTAGTATTTGCATCCTAAAAATTCAGACACTGCATGTTGGCACACAAGATAAAGCTCATTGCCAAAATTGACCCCCTCAAGTATCTCTTATCAAAGGCAATGTTCACAGGCAAAATGGAAAAATGGGTGATGATACTGTCAAAGTATGACATCGAGTATGTAGAAAGGAAAGAAATCAAGGGACAAGTTATTGTAGATCAACTAGCAAAAGCACCCATTTATTCTGAGAATCCTCTTGTCTCATAGTTTCTGGATGAATCCATCTTTAACCTCAACATAGCCAACTACTGGAAACTTTACATCAATGGTTCATACACACAACATGGATCAGGAGCTGGTGTCTTCTTCATTGCCACACAAGGGGATTGCATACCGAAGTCATACAAATTGGCATTTCCCTGCACCAACAACATAGCGAAATACGAGGCTTTGACTATAGGCCTTAGGATAATAGTGCAATGGAACATTATAGCTCTCAAGGTCTATGGAGACTCTCAATTGATCATAAATCAAGTCAATAATGAATATCAGACTAAGGATGACAAGCTCACTCCATACAAGAAATTGGTGGAGACTCTAAAATAATCCTTAATTAACATAACATTTGAGAAAATTCCAAGAACCAACAACAAAGCAGCTGACACCATGGCTAAAATTGGGTCTCTATTAGACATCCCTCATAACGTGCCAAAATATGAATTCTTGATTGAACAGCTTCTTGTTCCCACATTTGAGGTACCAAAATCAAAAAATGTGTGTGAAATCGTTGATCCTGGCGATCCTTGGTATCATGACATCTACACATATCTTCGTATAGGAGTCATACCCGCTGACCTCCCATCAAACCTAAAATGCACTTTTTTCAAAAAGGAATCTAGATTTGTCATCCTAGGTGATACCTTATACCGTAGAAGCATAGAAGGTACCTTGCTATGCTATGTAAATGCTGAGGAGGCATTAACCACTCTAACTGAAGTACACAATGGTATTTGTGGGTCACACTCGAGTGGAATGACCATAGCCAAGAAACTACTAAGGATGGGGTATTACTAGCCCACAATGGAAAGAGAAGCACAGGATCATGCTAAAAGGTGTTTAGAATGTCAGCAGCATGGGGACCTCATCCATGCTCCAACTCAAGAGATTCACCCGATTATCACACCATGGCCCTTTTCGTAGTGGGGACTCGATCTCATTGGGAAAATCACATCCACCTCATCCAATGGCCACAAGTTCATCATCACTGCAACTGAGTACTTCACAAAGTGGGTGGAGGCCATACCCATGATGTATATAACTAGGAAGCAAATCTCAAAATTCATCCTGAACTATCTCATCTGACGTTATAGTGTCCCACAATCCATTATCTTAGATAATGGGACACCACTCAAGAACCAGGAGGTTCGCGAATTATGTGGGAAATTCAAAATCCAGCATTGCTTCTCCACCCCATACTATCCCCAAGACAATGGCCAAGTAGAAGCCACGAACGAAAACATCCTCAAAATACTCAAGAAAACAATCAATGACGCAGGTCATGACTGGCATCTGCAGCTTAATCCCACCTTCTAGGCTTATCGAACCAACATATGTACACCCATTGGCACCACCGCCTTCTCCTTGGTCTACGAATTAGAATTCATACTCCTCATTGAGATCGAGCTTCCATCTCTTAGGATATCACTGCAAAACCTTATCACGGATGAAGAATATCGGGTATCAAGACTAAATGAGCTAGAGTTACTAGATGAGAAATGAATAGATGCTTTAAATCACTTGCAAGTCTATTAGAATAGACTAAAACAGAGCTATAAGAAGAAAACCAGAAGCAGGACTTTCCAAGTTAGAGAACTGGTCTTAAAAGAAAATTAGAAGAATGTCCCAAACCCAAGTAGTAAAGGTGAGTTCGAACCCAATTTTCTAGGACCATTTTTTATAACAGCAAGTTATAAATCAGGGGCATATCAGCTATCAACACTCGAAGGAGAACCTTTGTAGGAGCCCATGAATAGCTCCCATCTCAAAAAGTTTTATGCCTAATTCTTTCAGGGTATAAAACCAAAAATCCAAAAAATCATAAAAAAGTCCTTAAAAAATGGTTACTTAGGAAAAAACCTGGCAAACAGGCATCTTGGTAACAACAAAAAAATATAAAAATATAAAAAATATAAAAAAATAGTAAAGAGAAAAATCATCCTCTAGTGAAAACCATTTTAGTGGCACTTTGGGCAAGTACCTTAGTGAAAACCTAGAAAACAGGTGCCTTGCGTAAAAAAGCACTTTCCATTCACCAGGATGTTTGTGGCTTGCTTAGCATCATCCATCCATTTCACTTCCATCATCCATCATATTCAGGTCTCCATCCATCACACATCCACTCGCATCTACACAATAGCTTGGTCTTGTGTTTGTATCATGATCCCTCCTAGTACTGCTCAGCCAATCCTCAAGGTCAGTTTTTCCTGCCTTTATCAAAGTAGTATATTGCATCACGCTGGGGGCACGCTCTCATCGGATTAGATTTGTGTATATTCTTAAAGTCCTCAAATCAGAAAATCCAAAAACATTAGAAAATCAAAAAATCCAAAAACATTAGAAAATTAGAAAATCCAAAAATATCAAAAAATTAGAAAATCCAAAAACATTCAAAACATATCAAAATCCAAAAATAGGTCAAAAATTCATTCAAAAATTCAAAACAGAGTCGTCTGGTTGAACTACATCATCTCTGAGCTTGAACATAGACAAGGTTGATCTTTGATCATCCCCCGAGATATTTAGGTCAGTCCTATAGGAGTCCATCATAATAAACTGGCATCTCATCATGTATATCATCATCTATAAATCGGTCAAGTCATCAGTCGAACTATGTGGTCTTTGCATGTATAACGTAGGCAAGGCTAGTCTGTTGACCAGCCCTTGAGGCCCCTAGGATAGGTCTTTAGGTTAGTCTCTTGGTAAAAATCCCAAAAATATTAGAAAATTGAAAATCAAAACATTTGTAAAATCTTGGAAAACACCAAAAGCAGCCTCAAAACATTGCAAAACATCAAAAACATCCAAATATTTGAAAAAAGTCCATCCGCCCCATCTCGCTTGCACCCGCAATACACACCATCCATAATAAACTAATCGTCACCCTCAACTTTTGGTGAAATAGTTGGAAACAAGTCTAGAAGCTTAAAAGAACTATAAACGTCAAGTCTTTAGTCTAAGTCAGTGCGTAAACAAATTGGTCATCTCTTTGTATTGGTAACACATCATCTAAATCAGTCCCATATCAATCATCAATTAGAGCACTTTGGGTAAACAAAATGACATGCTGCCATCCACTAACATGTCCTAGGATGAATCCTTCCTACAATGGGCATTATCTTTTGGTAAATAAGTTTCGGTTCTTATCCTTGGAAAACACATCCTCTATCCATTAGTGGTATTGAAGAGCATCAGTTTGTTTGTTTACTTGGTCTTTATCTTTTGACTTATCTTATTTTTTCTCATTCCAAGGACGTCTCAATGATATCCCAAAATAGAGGATTTAGAGAAATAGGAATGGGGCAATGATCATTATGTTTTTTCTGTTGTGCTTGTTGGACGTTCTTGTAATATAACCTCAGCGAATACTTGCTTTGTTAGGTATGTATGGAAGAGGTCAAGGGCAACTTGTTGACTATTACAGGGATAGGTTTACCTTTCCGTGTTTTGGTCTGAGGTGTCTGAAACTTCTGAAATACATCCTAGCAAGGTTTTTGTGTGTCAGGTGTGAACAAGAATACTCCTATCTAATTGTTGAGTCAAAGTCCATCACACTAGGTACAACACCATCCTAGTTCCCTATACCTTGATGCATCATACCACGTGTGTTATCAAACATAATAAAATTTGGCCCTTTGAAAATCCCAATTCCTCAGCAAGTAATCATCATCATCATTTGCATTTGCATCATTGTGTGTCTTGTTGAAATGACTTATTCTTTTCCTACTAATCACGCTAACAAGGTACTATGACAGTTGATCATCATCACCATCATTGCCATTGATCCTGCATCCATAAATCATTAGCATATCACATAAACATATCATAAAGAAACATATGCATTGCATTTTAATCATATAAATAGGTTATCATAAACATTCTTCATAAATAGGTGCATTCATGTCATTGCATTTTCACCCATTACATTGCAATATATCAATAAGTGCATAAATGTTCATAACCATTTCATATAAATCATCACATAAGCATCTACAGAAACATTTCATAATCATTTTTCGCATAACAAATAGGTATATAAGAATTTGATTCATTAGGCTTGCATAACATAAATGACATGATATCATCAGATTACATTGACATTACACATCAGCATATCACTTTGCACTAACATATCATTGCATTACATACATCATCAATAATTCTATTTAGGATAATAACATTTGCATTAAAACCATTTCATTTGCATCATATCACGACCATCGCATCATATTGCATACATCCATAAATCATCTCATATATAAGCATATTCCACACATTATTGCATATACCATAGATCATATCATTTCACATATTGCATTAGCATAAAATAAATGATTATATAGTTAATATTGTTGCACATCATATCATAGGTGAACATAGTATAGATCTGTTAGTCGTAATCATTGCTTAAACATCATTAGAAATCATTGCATCCATAGGACATCACTGTAAAGGATATAGAAATAAACCATTCATGAATGAAAGAGAACACAATACATCGCATCAAAATCAGCTCATATATATCATCAATCATGTCACTGTCATAGTACAAAAAATAGAATAAATTGGATCACTATACACATATATGTCAATCGATACAAAATTCCCATCGGGCTATCGAAAATGATCCCATAAGGTACAAAAATTACATCATAATATCAAGATCAAGCCCGATCCTTGCGGATGCTGCCCTCACGCCTATCACCATGACCCTCTGGTGGTCTTTGGCTGGCCCATTCTGAGTACTCAGGGACCCAATCTGCTCTAGGTATGGTGTCATAGTAAGCCCAATGGTAGTACTCTATCTCTCGAATAGCATCCCAGTAAGATCGTACTGGCACTGTACCCTAGGAGGAGGAGGTTGTCATACTCTCAATTTGCTGCCTGCGGCCTAGCTCATTGGCTACCTATAGCTCTACAGCCTATCTCTGTTGCACAGCCTGATCCCTCTTTGCTCTAAGCTGCTCTCTCTCAACCCTCACCTGGTCTCTCTCCACTGTCAGTGCCTGAACTTGAGCCTACAGATATGCAATCATTGCATCCTGACTGTTTGCCTATCCCTGTGGTTGTGCCCATGGCTGCATGTGAACCTGATCCTCACCCCCGACTCGTGGTGGTGGTACTGGTAGCTTCTACTGTTGATCTTGCATAGGGACATCTCCCTAACCTGGCAGAACTAGGGGCACACCTAGCGGATCCTGTCGGATCTCAACCCTCAATCCTCGCCCTCATCCTCTGCCTCTGACTTTGTGCACCTATGGATCCTCACTTGGAATAGTCAACCGAAGAGGAGGTCTGAACCAATCCCTGTAGGCCTGAGTGGTCCCTAGATCTGCCAAGCCCTGATCATAAGCCCATGGGCGGGCTACCAACTTCTTGAAGCTATCAACTTCTTTAGAGGAAGGAATTCCATGGCCCCATGCTATCTGTTCATGTTGCATGCAAATACGGCTACATAACCATCATCGGGTCAATCCTGTGGCTCTCCAAACTAATGTTGCATGAGCCTGGGTAGGTATTGCTCAATCATCGTGTGCTCCCACCCCTGCATATATCAATCCTGGTAGCAATAAAAGAGCTGGGCAACATCGTCAACCCATCCAGGTTGACCAAGGTATGGGCACCAACTAATAATAAGCATCTCATTGAGGACTTGCCTCCAATAGGGGACCTTGTACTCACCAGTGTGTGTGAAGGACACACCACCTCTGTATCGTGCCACCAGGGCATCCTCTACCCCCATCAAAACTGGAACGACACGTGAATGTAGTGCAAAAATGTGCTTCCACACCCAAACATGAAGAAAAGTCACTCTAGCCCCCAACGCTCTACCATCCATATAAACATACTCATGTAAATCCCTATAAAGTGAGGCTAGAAGGACAGGCCCCCATGCGAAGCGAACAGGACTATCTTGGACCATCCGCTCCCAGCAATAACCCCAGTCAGGACTGAAGTACCACCCTCATCTGTTTGGGGCAACCAAACATAAAATGATCACTGCAACTACCCAGTGGAAGGGAGGTGTGATAACCCTATACCGCTCGAGCTCGATCTATCACTCGCAGTAGATAATGTCCCATGTAGTGAGGACTCTGATGTAGGACTCGTGTCCCTCATCCATATCATAGATCACCCAATGAACACGAATAGGAAACCGAAGAATGCACCAAACACCCTCCAGGGTGACGATCGCCTCGCTAGTGTGAAGATGAAACAATGATGTCTCACTATGCCACCTCTCGGCCAGTGCTGAGAACATCTTGAGGTGGGTGTGCACGGGCCCTGCGTATGGAATGTGCCACAATCTTGCAACTCCTAGTCGATCCTGGTCTCTGTCACTTAGGTCTTGTAGGACGCTAGCCAAATCGCATGACCAGTGCTCCTGAGAGTAGAGCTCCCTGGGCCCGTCCTGCATCAAGGAAAGTCACTATGTTAGAAATTTTCAAAAATTCCTGATCGAACACTCCAAGCTCGTCCCCAGTGGCATAGTTTCTGATGGTGTCGTAGTTTGAGTTTAATCAAACTCTGACGCTTGAGCCCAAGAAGAAATGCATTGCTGTGGTGCACTTTAACCTCCAGTGTCGTAATTTGCATGAAAAGGGAACTGTCGCGGTCCACTTTTCCCAAACTGGCCCGGCGAGCCCAAGCCCAGCAACAGAGTTTCTAAACTCCAAACTGCACTGCTATGGCACTAAATAGCATTGTTGTGGTGCAAAATGACTTGGCACAATGCAATTTAAATGTCTAGCGGCGCTATATAGCACAGTTGGAGGCGAGCTCCTCTTTTAACAAAGTAATTAATTCATTAAATGAAAAGACAAGGCTTCAGTAAGGGTCACATACTGGTGCCCTGATGCCAGTTGGCTGCTAGTAGGTCTGAACTCGGTCATAAATGTGCAAGGGAAGCTATCATTGTGCCATATTTTTGGAGGGTCAAAGCTCAAATCTCAAATTTTTCTAGTGGAGGTGTGTGAAAATGACTTGAAAGTGACCCCTCAGGCCCCTTTTAAGCCTAAAAATTAGGGTTTTTTCACCCTGTTTGGCTGTCCTGCAAGGGTTTTGGACCCCCGAACCTATTTTTTTCCATTTGAGGCTTGTTTTTCATCATTTTATTGTGTTTAGACACTTTTTTAGCCTCCCAGACCCCTTTCGGACTTGTTGGGTACTTTGTCATCTTTTCGCGAGATCACCCAAAAAAGTTAAATTTTTTGTCCAATCTCTTGAGGGGGCATTATAATGGCATGTTTTATCTTGCCATGTAGTAATGGGAAAGTTTTTAAAGTATCAAATTTTTTGGCTTTGATCGAGATCGTTTATTCTTTAAACCAACATAATGAGTGCATTGCTTCAAAGAGGGGCAAAATGTAGACACGTAAAATATACTGATTGACATCGTGCATCTGATCCTTACCTACTAACACCATTTCTTCCATAATCATCCCTCGGTTTGACCATTTAATCAAATTCCCCTATCTGATAAAATTCACCAACTTTCATCCCTTAATCGAATAAATCATTTTATCTGATTAAGTCAAATCCTTCTATTAATTAAATCAATCCATCTAATCTAATTATCCCTATTTAATTAAATAATCAATTTATTTGATTAAATCTCTAAATTTTGTCAATTAAATTAAATAAATTAAAACCTTATTTCATTTAATCTAACGCCATCCCTTTTAATTAAATAAATCAAAATCCTTATTTAATTAGTCTCTTATCATATTCCTCTCTTATTTGATTTAAATAAATCCATAAATTTGAGTCAAATAGGTCACATCATCTAATCTCCTATTAAATTAATTAACCCTTGATTAATTTAACCTCATCTCATGTCACATCCTCTAGATAATGCAAGTTGCACATGAAAATATATTTAATTCATTTATTAAATCCCTATTTTCCTTACATGGCATCTTTTGGAATATTCTCTCAATTTGAATTCAAAAATTCCAAATCAACATGTACATCCAACAAGGAAATAAATTCATCTTACATGTCCTTTGCCTTGAGCCAAGTGGCATTTATTACATTTTCCCTTCCCTCTTGCATGTCATTCCAACAAATTTGAAATTCAAGTTTATGCATTTATTGGCACAAACCCCAAATAATGCACATCCATTATCCATTCATAGCTTGACAAGTGGCATCATATCATTGGATGAATGTTAGTCCCACATTGCTCAAATTTGGACATTCATCCATCTTGAAATCCTATAAATAAAATGCTCATATCCTCATTTCACCATCCACAAACATTGCAAAGTTATTATGCTAAAATATTTAGCCATTTCCATCCATCATTGAATTCTTAGTTAGGCTTTTTGCAGATTTGGCTTGGAGTTCTCATCTTTCATCAAAGTGGATCAAGATCATCTTCAACATATCAAGTTTTCATCATAGGAATTGGGAAAGGGCCAATTTTTACATCAAATTGGCACCAATTCCCCCATGGGATCATGAGTTTGCACATTTGAATTAGGATTTAATTTAGTTTATCATTTTCATTGTATTCTTGGTTATTTTCATTCCTAGTTTGAAGTTGTAAATGGATTTCATGGGGAATCCTTGTTTAGACTTGCAATATCTAACTTGAGGTGTTTATTCTCTTTGTTTTGTAGGTGCCTAGGTTGGGGTTCGCACAGAAAGAACTTCCTATTTTTTGAAGTTCAATCCTCTAAGAAGAGAGGTGGCGACTCTATCAAAAAGAACCTGATGAAGAGGTGATTATAGTTCCAAATCTACAATATTTCTAGAAAATTTGTAGCAGTGGTAATGTTTCCAGGTATTCTTCACGTATTTTAATTTCTTATAAAGAAATTTTAGTTCCCTATTTAGTGATTTAACACTACCAGAGGGAAAGAACAGTGAATTTAAGTTTGTACAGTTCCATTTGTTGAATCTATTGAATGTAATTGCAATTGCATTGAAATAATTTTGTCTAGTGCTCAAATATTTCATAATTTGGACAGTTAGAATGCATTTATGTATCTTTGAGATTGCCATACATTTGCATTGTCAACAATTGTCATTGTGATCCTTCATATGGTCATGATTGTAATTATCCAATAATTAGAGAGCCTTGGATTGTAATATCTATGGATCATAAGATAGCCATGCTTGTAGACACTTTGAGACAACTTGTTAAGAAGTGTCAGAAGTATGATAATATTCATTCATTTGATACCCCAAAGTGTAAGAACCCAAGAGTTAATAAGCCTAGGTTCAAGCCTGAATGGAAAACAGTGTTTGAAAGAGGACTTAGGGAAATGGATGAAAGACACCAGATGTTTCAACAAGCCCATTTAAGAGACCATCAAACTATGTCTACTTGCCAAATTGTTGCACCATTTGTGAATTCCTTTGATCCATTGTATGCTCAGTTAGATTTGTCATGGGTTGATTACAAAATTCAAGGAATGCTAGCTCAAGTCTATAAGAAGATGCCTAGATTTGATGGATATAATTTTTGTGAAGGAAATGCACATGTCAAAAGTTTTTCCAGCTTCATGGAGAAACACTCATTTGAATATCAGGATAAGTGGATGAGATTATTTGTTAGATCCCTTGAAGCACGAGCTAGGGATTGGTATCTAAAGTTCCCTAATAAGTCATTTCCTTGTTGGGATAAATTGGTAAATGCTTATAGAAAAGAGTTTGTGAGAGATCACTATGACCTTCTCATAAGATTAAAGCAAATTAAGAAACAAGATGAAGAATCATGTGTTGATTTCAATCATAGATTTGCTACTTCCTTATCACTAATCCCAAACAATTTCAGACCTCGCACATCATATTGTATTCATATGTATTTTGAATCTTATGAAGAAGGATCTAATGCATTGTTAAAAGAGTTTAAAATATTGAGTATGCAGATGTCTTACATAGTCCTGGACAGTTTGGAGAAGTAGAGGAATGAATATATGCAATGCTTGTTGTCTTCAATTGCTAGCAAAAATGCTAATGAAATCAGCAACTATGTGAATGTGAACGATCAAAGGTCTTCAAATAAGTGCATAGTTGAGAAGCTAGAAGATGAAAAATATGCATCATCAGATGATGAGAAAGTTGTTAATGAACAACTTATAGAAGAAGTATACCAAACTGAGAATCTGTAGTTGAGTCTTCCAAGCCAAGAACATGATGAAGGATATTAGTTGGACTTATTATTTGAAGAAGAGAAGTGCAATAAGCAATGTTGTAATATAGTTGACCATGTCAATCCTACAAGGGTTGAATGTAGCTTTGGTATAAATCTCCATGATGAGACATTTGAATTTGCTAACTTAGGGAATTCTATTGAGAACATCAGTTTACCAACTGCAAGTGATAGAGTATGTGATGAATTTCAGTTTGAAAGATCAACTACAAGAAATTGCAATGAGGAAACCATTGATTTTTTTCAGTTTGATAGAGAAGATGTTTATGTCTACCCTCAAGAGGATGAAAATGACAAACTCAATGAGGACATCCAGTCTAATGTTGAAGTACAAAGAGATGTGGATTGTTGTTATGACAGCCTAGTGGTGAGTAAGGATGGACAGGTGGATGGTCTGTTCTCTATGACAGATTGTGACCATGTTCCTGACAATGTTGTTAACAATTCAATCTCCTATGATTGGGGAGACCCTATTTATGATCAGCCCATTGAGTTTTCAGACATTGATGATGATGATGTTTTGGCATACCTTGATTTGCAATTTGATAATGTATCCAATTCAAGTGAAGATCAAGAAGAGGAAATAGTTGAAGGAAGAGATCAAAATAATGATCTATTAAGTTGTGAACAAATCTCAGATCTATTGACCATTGAATATGCATCTTTTGTCTTTGACAATGATGATGATCTTCATGGTGTAAGGTATGATGCAAGTGAATCTGATTCTCCTTCAAATTATGAACCAATTGATCATGATGATGATAATACAGATGAAGACAAGCATCCATTTGATGGTAATAATGCAATACATGATGATTATGAAAGTGAGCATGCTGATGCAAACTCAGGGATCTATTTTGATGAGTTTGAAGCAACAGATGAATATGAGGATTGTGCATCTAATGAGCCAAGTTCTAAAAACTTTGATGCAAATTTTAAAAATTCTTTATTTGTTGACTTGAATGAGCCTATCCATGAGTCTTTTCATGTGGATGTAGAGGTTCATTTCGATGAGAAATCAGATTATGATTCTGAACCAAAATTGCTTGTTGAGCAAGCTTGTGATATTGAAAAGGTTGATACCTTATGTTTAGAAGATGGAAATATGACAACAGATGATGATGAGTCAGAAATTTCTGATGAATCTCAATACCAGCATGATGAAGAGAAAGTACAAAGTGTGCCAATGCATGAGTGTATCTCTTTGAATAAACTTGAAGATAGTTTGCATGATGAGCCAGAACTTTTGGCAAGTTCTTGTGATGGTATAAATTTTGATGTGCAAACTAATGATCAGATTGAGCATAACAGTTCCAGCCATGTAGCAAATTGTGAGTGCTATTTTTGTTAACTAGAAGAAGTTTTCATTGAATGTGGCAATGTGCAGAACATTGAAACAAGTTGTTTTCAACTTGAGAGTGATTTACATGATGAACGTAATCAAGTGTTGCCACATGACAATCGACATTTTGAAAGTATGTTTGACTTTCAAATACATAGTGATTATGAAAATGCTTATAGTGTGGTGTATGATGGCATGTTGAGAGGTACCAACATGTTCAATCAAGCAAATGGTTGTGATCAGACTGTGCTTTCATATGGTCTTGATCCCCATTTCCAAATCTTTCCACTTGATGCAAAATCAAAGAATGAAGAGAGTGGCAATGAAGAGACCTATTTGATTTGGTTTCCAACTGATGGCAACGTTAAACAAGAAGCAAGTGTTTACTTGCACAAAGGCAACTTGGTAATTGTGTTTGCAAAGAGGTAGTTATTCATGATGTTATGTTTTGACAAAAGCAAGCATGAATTGAGGAATATCAACATTTTTTTCAGATTGGTATTTCATAGAGGTAAATCTTGACTCCCCTTTTATCATTTGGTGGCCTGGGGTCACCAGACGAAGTTGAAAAATAAATTTGAATAAAGGAGCAGTTTCAGGACACCTAATGGACTCAACTTTTGGTCTACTCCCCAGAGATCTGGAATCTTGCTATGCCCACAAGAGGCATACATCCCCAGTCAGAGCCACTATTGGCACCCTCAAATTTTGCAAATCTAAAGTGCCCATTTCAAAATTTTGCCTCTGCACTTTCAGAAGTGCACCTGATGAACTTGCCTAAATGACCTACTTTGGAGGGTTATAATTTGATGCCCATTGATTTCCAAGAAAAATAATTTTCTAAACACACTCATGTGTCCTATGTGAATGTTCATGTCAATTTTCAGCTTCCCATGATGAGTTTTGTCAGGATTTCAAAAAGTGAAGCTGGAGGGTTTTGTCACTTTTCTGTTGTTTGCAAATTTGTAGTTTTGCAAAGTTGCCTCCTGTTTGAGCTTTCATTTTACAACTGGTTAATTTTCAAGTCAAAGTGAATGTTATTATGCATTTTCCATACCAAGATGAACTTGTATGTCTTTTTTTAGAGCTTCACGAGTTGATTTGCTATTTTTAGCAGATCAAAACCAAATGGAACTTCTTTAGTTTTGCATTGAAACCTTTTTGAGAGGTCAACTTTGATCCTAAATAACTTTTGATGAATGATGATTCAATCCAATCCCTCTTGTACACATGTTCACTATTCCAACATGAGCTAATGTGTCTTGTGGCAGCTTGCAAAGAGCTGATTTGATATTTTTTCAATGAGGTGACCTCTTCAGTTTTAACTGCTTCTGAATAGCTACATTTGCAGGAAAGTCCGAGAGGGAAAATTTTCCATTTAATAACTTTTGCACTTAATTCTCTGGACCAATGGATACATGTTTGCAAGTCTTCATAACTTATGGAGGTCATTTGACTAGTTTTACAAGTTGATTCCAAAGCCAACTTGGCCATTTCTCATCATTTTCCAAATGAGCCAGAAAGCAAATTCTGGTGAGAACCCATTTCAAATTTTCAATCTAGATGCACTTGAAAGGAGTGTTGAGTCAATTAAGCCTGAAATTTGTTTGAAAACAAAAAAAATTTAGCTAGGTCCACATGGGACCTGACCTGCTGTGCATGGTTATGAAGTTGAAGTGTTCTCTTTGATCATGAAAGCATTGATGAAAAAGAAAACCAAGGTTACTACATAGTTGTGAATGGACACATTTTAGATGTTGATATAATGGAGGAAACTATTGGCTAGATGAAAGTGCATTATCCATAATGTGTTTAGCAAGGAATGAGATATATGTCATGACACAAGTAAGATATGTTAGTATGTTAGTAATATTGTCCAATTTCATGAGGTAATAGAAAGCAAAGAGAGGATCTATTTTGGCAATAGAGAACATCATGGAGGCTATGGTTCAAGGCAGATTTATGTGAATTTTGATGCATGTGACTCAACAAAATTACCAAGTTTACCATCAGAGGAAGCACCTATGTTCAAAAGGCTCAATGTGAAGGAAAATCTATTCACTGTTACATCACCAAAAATGGATGTGAGCTAAATATTTGGGTGGAAAATATTTTCTTGATAAGTATAAGAAGTGTAAGAGCTCGTGAGCTTTGATGTCCAATGTTTTGTTTATTTATTGAAAAAAATGTAAGTCTTTCAGCCATTCAATCCATGCCACTAACATAGAACATGTTGCAGCTAGGGTAATTCTTGTGGTAGAAAAATGTAGTGGTTGTTGTAATATTGGTATTGCCTCAGCAATTTCAAGAAATTTCTTTGTTCAAATCTTCAACTACTCAAGAACATATCCCTAATGTTTTGTGTTAGAGAATATTTGATCTTGCAATGCAATGCATTAACACTGTTGGAAGAAATTCTATTTGGTGCCACTGCTTGTATCTCATCATGTCTAACTTGAGTACATTATGAAGCAAAGTGGTGGAGATGCTTGGATCTAATTTTAACATTAGGGAGAAAGTTTAGAGGAAAAGTTCAAGCTCAAGTATGCAGGGCATGCACAGCCATAGGAAGAATTCTAAAGCACACATTGCAAGGAGAACGCCATGCATCGAAAATAGGGGCAGGTTTGGTTTTTATAAATGAAAGTGAAAACAAGGAGTGAAAATAAATGCAACCACTTGATTGAAAAAGGAATGTAAATGGCTGAAGAAGTCCACACATAAGATGAGGGCAGGGCTGCACACATATGAATTTGTTGAAAATGAAATAGGAACTCTTCAAGCAAATGCATCCATCAAAGACTCCAAGGTACACATAAAATAGAATTTTTGAGAATGCTTTTGAAACTCTCAACCAAATGGGTGTGCATGTGGCCTGAAGATGAGAAGGCCCCATCAAATAGTGTGGTCTCCAAGATACCAGAGCATAAACATCAAATGGATTTATTTGAAAGCCTTCATAAGAAATCTCCAAGCAAATGTAATGGAGGGTTTAATTTTGAAGCTTTTTGCACTGCAAATGACAGAGGGAAACACAAGCAGATGTGGATGCACTGATATATAAGAGTGGCCAACACAGGCATTGAAAATGCCTCACAAATGTTAAAGGTGGCCACAGTTAGAAATGTGTGGGCATTCGTCAAAGCATGTAGAAAGGAGGTCTTCATGGAATACCTTGAGTCTGATAGAAAATGTAGCCAACACTAGGAGGCACGGCTTGGAGAAGGTCCAAATGGCCATTGAAATATGAAACAAATGAGGAGAAAGCCATGCTTCATACTAGATGTATTTGTTGATAAGTCCTCAAAGACTGTGGAAAGTCACGCGCCCATTTTAGAATGTCATTTCATGGAATGCCATCCCACATAAGAATGAAAAGATCGATGCAGGAGTTCTTCAAACTTGCAAACATTTGTTGAAGGAGCCATACTAAGGGGCACACACATATCCAATATGGATTTGTTAGAGGTTTCTTAAACTTCATACCTAGAAAGGCATGCGAACCATTTGGCATAATTCTAGAACAAATATGGATCTTTGAAAGCATCAAACAAATGATGGAGTGAATGCCATAATTCATAGCGAACAGACAAAATAGATTGTTGAAAATGTTTTAGAAATTATAGAGGATGGAGCCGCAATAGCCATGGAAAAATTTCAGAGCTCGAGCATCGAAAACAAAAAAATTAGGGCATATTGTGTGAAAAAATGAAGCAGAGGAGATCAATGATGGAGAAAGGAAGAGAAAAACCCATCCTCATCCTCATCGTTCCTCGCCAGTTTGCTATCCAAACATGCGCGCTCTTTAATCATGGCGAGATTGCAGGTTGCTTCCATGTGGCAAGTGTGGGCCCGGGTGAAGTCTCGTGCATGGGTGAATGTTTTAAAAGGGACCTGATATTTTAATTGCTTTAAAAGCTCATTTTCCTTAGTCTAGAAGTGAAATTAAAATCTTTCCCGTAAAGGGGTTTTTGAAAGTTTTAAAGAGGGGCCCAATCAAATTTTAAATGCCCTCGTGTTTTAAAAATAAAGTGGAGACTTAAAAGGATAAAGTGCTTCCTAAATATAAGGGGGAAAATATTTTAAGTGGGGCATGTTTTAAACAATGGCACAGGTAAATTTAAAATAAAGATGGGGTTTCTAAGGTGAAAATAAAATGTGAAAGAAGCATTTAAAAACCTTCGCTGGGTGAATAATGAAAATACATGTGAAAATGCATAGGATGAGAAAGTCAATTAAATATTCACTAAATATTTTGTTGGGTAGTAAAATAAGGGCTCATAGGTGAAATAATTTTTTCCCAATGTGGTGATTCTCTTGAACTGGTTATCATGAAAAAATCACAGGAAACATTTTGTTTGCTTGGTGATAAAATTTAGAAAGACTTTATTTTATTTAAAAAGCAAATATTTTAAAATGTGGCACAGGGAAAAGTGAATAAAATATTCACTTTAGTTTTATTTGATGGGGAATTATAGCAAGCGAATTAAATATTCACTATGATAAGGTGAATATGCAAATTTATGAAGTACATCAACATAAAATAAGGAGCTGAAATAGAGGATTTTTAGAGGCAAGATTGTTTTCTAGTAGTTGGGTGAATTTGAAGATTCTCCACATGGGAAATTTTCTATTGCAAATAGAATAAAGTCAAATGATGAGGAAAATTCACTTGGAAGAGAGATGAGAGATGCTTTGAGAAAATTTGTTGATCAACGGGAGAGAATTTTCTAGATTGCATCTACGGATCAAATTGATCTTAGGGCTACTTCGGTTTCTCTTTTATTCTCTTCTTCTCTCATTGTAGAAAGGCTGAGATTCCAATTTCTAAAAGCTCTACAAGTCAAGCAGAAGCTCTGGGTAGAATTGTATAGATCGGAGAAATTTAATTGAGTCATTATATCTGAAAGTGTCTGTTCTAAATTGTGCTCTCATGTTTATGTTTTAGCTAATAATTGTCTCCATTTCTGATATGTATTACTCTTTTGGATTCAATAATAAGATTATCTGAGTCTTTTCATGCTCATTTGCTGCATTAGAGTGATATATGGTGTTTCCTTCTATTATGAGAATAATGTAATTGCTTTAATGAAGCACAAGTTGCATTTATTATTGCCTTTTTTTCAAAGGATAGTGTAATTGCTTCAACACATGTGATATGAGTACTATGTTTTAGGTGGATTTATAAGAAGAGTTATCAAATAAAACTTCAATGGTTTGGTTGTCACAATGTGATAACATTTACAAGGATCTTCATAACATGTTCAACACTATAGGATGAATGTTGGTTATATGACTCATAGCCCATTTTCTGGCACTGGTCAAGTGTTATACTTTTGTTTTTTTCAGCTTGGTCCCAAATCTTCAAAATTAAAAATCATTTCAAATCCCTTGTAGTTATCTCATGCTCCAAATAGTTGATATTACTAATGAACAACCAATTCTATTCAGTATTGTCCTATTATGTTGAGCTATTAAATGAGATTATATATTGTTGTTAATGTTGTTTATGATAATAGTGCAAAGATTGTAAAAGCATTAAGGGATCACCCTCCAAGTCTTGTAGAGCCCGAAGTGTAGGAGGATTTTTAATGTCCTCTTCAATTGGTCCAGGTCCTTTGAGTTGTTGTTGATTGGAATTGGAAATTCCATAGGTAGATTAGAAGACCAACCTGGTTAGTAGTAAAAACAAACCAACACAGTGAGCATCACTCCTTAAAAATGGTGTTTGCTAAAAAAAACTAGTTTTCAAAGGAGATGGAAAAAGAAGTGCAATCTGATTCCAAAAATTTTGAAAAAAATATATAGAATCTACAGAAAAAAATTCACAAATCCCTAGTTTGCATCTTCAAATTCCTCACAGTTTAGCCACTATATGTGCTCGAAGGTGAAGATTTAGTTAGAAAAAATTAGTTCAGTGTCTAGTTTGGCCAAAAATTGTAAACTAGTATTGTGGGATCACCCTCAATCTAATAATAAAAAATTAACTCTTAATTTTAGCTTAAGTAAGTAAAGAAAATGGGCCTAATAATTAGTTAATAATCAATTAATTATTAGGTGATTACCTATTTACTCCAATAGTTAGGAATTTCAAGGCCCAAATAATTACAATGGACCAAGGTGATGGAGGATTGAGCCCTCCCACCCCTATGATGATGACCTTTTATATAATTTCTTGGGGTAAGGGTTCAATCTCAACATGGAATTTTTTTAATAATTATTCATAAGAAGTTTTGGAGTTAAATTTTTTGGAACCTACCTTAGGAATATTAGTGAGTTGGCTAATAATGGTGGGGATGAACTCTATACAAACTCCTTGAAAAATAAAAAATAATAATTGTATATTTTTAAAAAAATATTTTAACGAATTTTCATTGTACCTTTCAAAAAATTTCAAGAAGTCTATCCAAATTTCATTAGTGAAAATTTCTACCACTAGCTCCTAAAAAATAGGATGTGTCATGTAACATGCCCATTGTTCTACACAATAATTTTCTTATGTTTTAGCCTTAAGTAAATAGTTTAAACATCTAACTATAATGCCCGCAATAAATTTTCTCTTTTCAAATGTAAAGATAGCATGCACATTTGAAATAAACATCATTCCAACCTTTCCCATTACATTATATTAAAGTATTACAACTTTCCAATATATTGATTTCATAGTACATAATTTCATGATAACATTTCTCTTTTATATTATTTCCATAGTAATGGATATAAAATTACATACAAGGCTCCATTAAACTTACTAGCAATATATGTATAAATGGTCTAGGTATCCTCCATCAAATATTGGTTGCCTCATGATGAGGAGAAGCATCACTCAAGTGCTTTTCCACCAACCTTGGAATAACTGCGATACCTTGCACGTCTACCAAACTGATAGATGGCCCTACCCTTAGACGATGAGATTGGTTTGGTAACCTCATAATAACATTGACCTTCCTTGAGATTGGTGGTGTGTCCTATACATTTCTAGAATTGAAATATAGTGGTTACAACTTACATGTATGAATATCCCTTGCCTAGTACGCAAGCTTAGATCACAATGAACTGATAGTGCAAACAATGACAAGTTACACTACTTTGGCCAAAGTATTCATCACCCCTAATTCAGAATGGATGTCACACACTCACCCACCTTCCTAGCTTGATTTGTATTGATCATTCATAACCTATGCATAGGCTATCCCCTTATGCCATGGAGTAACCTTAACCCAAGGAATAACCTATAACCTCTATGTTAACTAAGACACTTCTACTAAGTAAATCAAAGTATCTTCTAAAACTCAACTAAAGTATTAGCTATATAAGCTCTATCTATAATATAGTATTTAATGCTACTATAAACAACCATTCCTTAATATGGGATATATACAAACACTCAAGCAATAAAGATCCTTCCCTAGGTACATCAAGAAATCTTTCACTTTCACATAAAGAAGAGAATAACCTTTCCCTAACAAGAAATTGACAAAATTCTTCAAACAAGGAAAACAATGTCTCACAATATTTTCAAACACATAGAAAGTATAAAAGAGTAGAAATCGCATGCATGTTTATGCAGAGATCCAATTGATCAAATTGGATTCCTAGCTCAGCCTTTCTAAAATCAGCAAGTAATTCCCAAATAGCTCTCTTCCTTTCACCAAACCAATTCTCAAACCTCTCACAAGCTCTCAAAAACCTTTCAAATACCCTCAAACTCAAAAAATTAGAATAACAACTCAAAAAATAAGCATCTAGTGTGGATAATGTGTCCCAGTTGAGGGAGAAATCACCTCTATTTATACACAAAAGTGAGCAACTGTAGGCTATAAATAAGTTATCAAAGATAACACTTCTCAATCCAAAAGGTTCAACTTAGCAAGAAAAAAAAAAGGTGGAAGCTAAAATCATTGCATAATTAACACATAAATAACTAGATCTCATCACAATGAATGAGTTGCTTATTCAAATGGGTAGCAAGAATGACAATAAAATATGTGAGGTTAATGTCTTCTATAGGTCGACTCAATTTGGCCAGCTTCTCATTTGACCATTTTCAATATTTTGATTGGCTTGATAAGCTAGAATTCATATTGCAAATTAGACTTCTAATTGGTTCACACTATTCACAAGTTGGTGCCGCATTATACCTTACACGCCTTATTCCTTTGGTTGCTATTTGCTAATGAACAGGTCAAATTTTCCTATACACTACACATCCCCTTTTCCTTCATGTTTGACTTAGTATTGGCATTTTTAACTTACATGTTGGTTTGCATTTGATACCATTCACTTTACTCCAATGTTGTCAATGTTTCATATTACTCAACATTTTAAATACTATAAACATTGCTTCAAACTTAACCACTATTCCCTTTATCCCAGCATCATATACTATATGTATATGTTATGTAATTTACATAGTATATGTTGTGTTTGATATGATATACGCTTAATAAATAATTCAACACTATATATTTAATACATATTATATATATATATGTATGTATATATATATGTATATATATGTATGTATATATATATATGTATATATATGTATGTATATTCATATGCATATATATTAACATACTAGTATGGGAATTTCCTTTTCGTCAATACATATGTGTATGTTAATATATATATATATATATATATATATATATATATATATATATCTCATGCTTTGATCTATTTAAACACATATATTCATAGTCATATTGAAGTTGGTGAATGATGGGCTTGTTGCTAGGTTGTTTTCTTTGGAATCCCATATGAGTTCTTTTGTGAGTGTTGATAAGGTGGACATATGGTGCTTATTTGAGACTTTTATCCTTGTCCATAGTTTTTTTTTGGTGTAGTGGTTACCAAAGGATGCTACTGTTGTTTTCTTGATTACTGTGTTAGTTGTCTCCTCTGGTCCTATGAAGGTGGACCTCCCTCAACTATTATTGAGGTGGGTAGTGCTCCTATGGAGATGGAGGTGGAGGATGCTGGTGATTTTTGGCTACAGTGGTCTTCCTGCTTGTAGCATCCTCTCCAATAGAAGGGATCTCTTTCCTTTTGAGGTGGTTGTGGAGTTGGTTTCCTATTGCCAAAATATAAGTCGGTACAACTAGGGATATCCTTTAATGTTTTGGGTTCCTTGGCTTCTCTTGCTTTGCTACTAGCTGGGTGGTATTATTTGGAGCTGCCTCCCTTGTTCAAGAAGTGGCTTTGTGCCTAGTGGTTTTTTGTACTCTCCATATCCCCTATTGAGGTGGGGTGTCTGGTTTTGCTCAAGTTTTTGATTAGGGGTCTAATGATTACACCATTATGTAGATTTTTTTTGGCTCAATGGTGTCTTCCATGAGCGGTTGGTTTGCTAACACCTGGTAGATGCAGGTAGGTTTTCTATGTATTTGAAGGGTTTCTGGTCCCAGTTAAAACTAGGTTGTTGAAGGGTCTTAGGACCTTGCTTGTTTTTTAGTTGTAATTTATGTAGTCTTGCTAATATTTTGAGGCTATTGTGGGGTTGTTGATGGTTTATGATGTATCTTAATTATAGCCTGCCTTTCTGTGTTTTTCAGTTCTAGGCCCCATCAAAACCTATTTTTTACCTCTAATCAAAAACATATATGCACAAAGCGTATATATATATATATATCACCTTTTTTTATCGATATCCCCATGCATATGGGTAATCCATCCATGAGCATGCATAGATACATCTATCTAAGTATACTCATGCACATATTTACTCATGTGTATGAGTTTATTATTGACACATACATATATATATACATTTTATGTATATATCCCATCGATTAAATATAAACACATAAAAAAGAACTCACACATCAGAAAGAGACTCAATACTTTTAATCCCCTAAGACAAGAACGTTCACAAATAAAACCACAAGTGAAACTAAAGGTAACTTACTATTTCTCAAGCTATTATCCCAACTCAACCAAGTTGAAGTGAGTGTGTGAAAGCTCAATTTAGTTCTTATCAAAGGTTACCAAACCAAGTTCTTCTCCTGAGTGATACTTCCCCTCTCTTTAGGAGGCTTGATTCTATTCCTGCATCCAAGTTACTACATTGCAACAATAGGTAGCCAAAAATAATACATTCATTTGCATCATATATTTCACAATCAGAATCATTTCATAACATCATATTAAATCAAAAATTTATTCCTCATATTTCCAAATCAGATAAAGCATAAATACATTAATTTAAAGCATTTTCACCCAACTAGGTAAAAGTAAATAAGTAGTAACACAATGGGGTCTAACATGTCATCTCCAAATTTCACTTCTTTCTCATTGTTTTAGGCAAAAAAAATCTAGTTTCTACTTTGGAGAATATTGATCTCAAAAGATTGTGGAGCTTGTGTTCATGTGAAATAATGGTGAGAAATCCATAAAATGGTGGAAGTTTCAAAAGTGACACATATATTACAATAATTTTTTTTGTTAAGGTGGTGATCTTGTTCAATTTAGATTTTTTTAGTGATAGGGAGGTGACTTCCTATGGATGATTTGATACCTAGTCACAAATTCTCCAATTGTAGCTAACATGAATTGGGACCCTTGATTTGAAACAAGAGCTCATGGTGCTCTAAATATTTTTAGAATGTTCTTATAGAGAAAATATGCTACATTATCTTCACGATCTACTAATAATTCCTTGGCTTCAACCTATTTAGGAGCATAATCTATGCAAAGTAGGATGTAACGATAGTATTTCAATGGAGGTTTAGCTGGTGCCACAAAATTCATTCCCCACTTCACAAATGGCTCCAAAACCACTTGAGGGTAGAGAGGAATCTCATTAGAAAGCATTGGGATTCCTATCCTCTAACATTGGTCACATCATTTGATATATATTGATGTATTTCCTTGGTCAAGTTGGTCTATGATATTTTGACAAGTTTTTAAGGAGAAAAATTCCTCCAAAGGGCTCATTGTGGCAAGAATGAATGATTTCATATACTTCTATTTCCTATGCACATATTGTAACACATGCTCAAGACAATTTTTTTTTTTTTTTTTTATAAAAGAGGGGTAAAAACTTTATTGAAGATCAGAAATAAAGCATTACATCACAGCAAAAGGCCAAAGCCCCAAGGAACCAAAAAAATGACTAAACAACACAAGAGCCAATCAACATCCAACGTCAGTCTCCTCTCTTTCCTCAGCAATAATCATTTCTAGATCACGACGGAGCTCCTGGGAAATCTGCTCCCACCTCTCAATCTTCCAGCCATCAAGCTGTTATGAAGCCCATTTCGCCAAGCAATCTGTAGCCCTATTCCACTCCCTCGGAATATGGACAAAAGACACCACTTCCATCAAGGAACTAATCTGCAGAATCTGCTGAACCAGCCTCGCCAACTGCCAACTGACATCAGCCATCTTCCTAACATTAAGCAAGTTAACCAAAACTTGTGAGTCAGACTCACAAATTACCTTTCTCCACCCCAAAGCAAAGGCCCGTTCCAGAGCGAAAAGGATCGCCAAACCTTCCATCCGGTTAACAGTCTGCACTCCTTCAAAGATAGAGAAGAAGAAAACCACCATCCCTGAAGAATCCCTACCAACCCCCCAATTCCTGCAGGCCCCGGATTTCCCCTAGAGGAGCCATCAGTATTAATCTTTAGAACCCCAACAGGAGGGGGAAGCCACTTACCTGTTCTCATCACTTTCTTCCTTGCCCGCCTTCCCCTTCGAACACAAGCCGAAGCCAAGGACATCTCCTGAAGTCCCAGTCTCTCCACCTTCTCAGCATCCTCTTTCTCCAAGGGATACACCACCTCACTCTTCGCTCCCACCGTCTCCCGAATCATACCCATAATCCTCTGCCAAATCTGCTGAATGACCATCTTTTCACCCCGAAAGATTCTACAATTCCGCTCCAACCATATTTTCCAAAGAATGAAGGTAGGCCCAACATACCACACATCTTGTAAGAAGGTTGCCTTCGCGGGAGGTCTGCCAAGACTACTCCAGAAATCCACCAAAGAGGAAGCATGAACACAAGGGCTTTTCCAAGCCTCCCACCAAAAATGCCACAGCCTCAAGGAGAAAGAGCAACGGAAAAACAAATGAGCAGAATCCTCCTCCCCATTCCCACACAAAACACACCTAGAAGGGCCCTGAAATCCCCGCTTCTGAATATTGTCCCAAGTCAAGCACTTCTTCCATGCCAAAGTCCAAATGAAGCAATTGCACTTTGGCCAAGAAAACTTATCCCAAACTCTCTGCCACCAACGAACCTCCACCCTGTCCAATTTGTGAGATAAGAGAACCTGATAGCCAG
Source organism: Sequoia sempervirens (assembly GCA_007258455.2). NCBI lineage: Eukaryota > Viridiplantae > Streptophyta > Pinopsida > Cupressales > Cupressaceae > Sequoia > Sequoia sempervirens. Next base: position 594,961,341 of record VDFB02270651.1, on the reverse strand, counting down.
AGGCAACAGTATAAACACCCTTAGGGTTGGGGGACCAAGATAAAACATCTCCATCCGGGAGGGAGCTACAACTCCTGCTAGAAAGGATACGTTGCAATTCCGCACACTCCTCCTCCATCCCAACCACAGGCCAATCTTCATGATTCTTCCACCTAGCCACCCTCAACTGGCCATGGACAGATATTGACTTAAAATCACTCACCCTAACCCAACCAACTGCAGTGAACCTGTGACAAAGGGGCAACAGATGAGGAAACTGGGACACAATAGGGGGAAAACCGTCCCAAGAATCCAACCAAAAGTGAGCCTCCAACCCACTTTTGCAAATCCAAAACAACCCATCCTTGACGAGAGCAGCCCCTTTCTTGAGTGTATCCCAAACCACCAAACCTTTCCCCACCAAAGGATAGCGGGGAATATCCATCTGAGGGATCTCTGGAAAATATTTGTGGGATAAAATCCTAGCCCAAGTCTGACCCTGCTCCACACACCACCTCCAAAACAGTTTAGCAGCAAGTGCTATCCCAGACAAAGATGACTGCCTCAATCCAAGACCGCCACAGTGCTTCGGGCTACAAGCAATTTCCCATCTAACTAGACTCCATTTGGAGGATGATAAATTACCAGCCCAAAGGAACTGTCTAATTAAGGCATCAAGATCTTGAACAAAACCAACCGGGGCCACCTGGAGCATACATCTATAAATGGGGAGAGCTTGAACCACAGATTTGATCAGCTGAACCCTTCCAGCAAAGGACAACCACCTATGGGTCCAATGGTTAACTTTTGTCCGAAACTTATCCAAAATACTCTGCCAAGAGTCCCTGGGCATCCTTTTGATAGAGATAGGAATACCAAGATAGGTTAGAGGAAGGGAGCCAACCTGAAACCTTAAGATATTAGCAATCCTCCGCTGGATAGGACCAGGAGTATTGAAGAAGAAGATTGAGGACTTATCTTCATTAATTCGTTGACCCGAGGCAAGAAGATAAACATCCAGCACCGCACGCAAATGTGTAGCCTCCCTGATAGTAGCCATACCCATCAGTGCGGTATCATCCACAAACTGCAAATGAGACTGTGGGGGAATATTACCTCCCCATCGCCACCCCTGAATGAAACCCATCTCAACATTCTTTTTCAACAACCGGCCGAGACCTTCAGCCAAGAGCAAGAACAGATAAGGAGAAACCGGGTCGCCCTGACGTAGACCCCGGGAAGCACAAAACAACTTTGAGGGTTCACCATTAATCAGAACAGAGAAGGATACTGAAGTAACACAACTCATGACCCATTGGATCCACTCATCCCCAAAACCAAAAGCCCCAAGGATCTTTTGAAGAAAGGACCAACGAACTCTGTCATAAGCTTTGGCCATGTCCAGCTTGATGAACAGTGCCTTATCCCTGGAAGTGGCCATAGAATGAATGCTTTTAGTAGCTATAACCACCCCATCCAAAATTTGTCTGCCCGCCACAAAACCACTCTGCTCCTCAGAGATCAAAACTGTGAGCCAATTTTTCAGCCTATCCGCAATTATTTTAGAGATAATTTTATAGATCACATTACAAAGAGAAATGGGCCTAAATTGACTGAGCCTATCTGCCCCCTCACATTTGGGGATAAGAGCCAAAAAGGTAGAATTCAGAGCTCGTAACATCTGCTTGTTCCTCTGAGATTCCTGGACTACCGCCAATAAATCAAGCTTGATAATATCCCAGAAATCTTGAAAGAACTCCACCGGAAAGCCATCAGGACCAGGGGCCTTCCCTTTCTTCATCTGGAACACCGTTCTCTCCAGCTCATCCATCGAGATATCACTCATAAGAGACTCATTCATGTCCATAGTGACCAAAGAACTGATGCAAGACAAAACTTGAGCCTCCTCAATGGGAGCCCCCTGGGGATCCTCCCTGAATAGAGACTCAAAATACTGCACTGCTTCACATGAGATATCCTTAAAAGAGGAAAGAGGCTCACCATTGTCGTTCACCAGGACAGAAATAGCATTCCCATGTCGCCTGGCTTTGACAGAATTGAAGAAGAAAGCAGTATTCTTGTCTCCCTCCTGAAGCCATTCAATTTGTGCCTTCTGTTTCCAATAGATCTCTTCACTCAATTCACACTCCTCTAAAACTCTCAATGCCCTGGCTTCCTCTTGAAGTAAATGAGCAGTCACACCATTATCCCTAATCACCCTTGTAATGCTATTCAACCCAGCTTGGGCAGCATACTTAGCTTGAAAGATGTTCCCAAAGCACTGACGGTTCCAACGCTTAAGCTGATATTTAACAAATTAGAGAAGCTTAGCGAAAGTATACATTGCCGTACCAAAGGCAGGTCTACCACTTCTCCACCATTCAGTCATGTAATCATGAAGAGAGGGCTCCCGTAGCCACATAAGCTGGAACTTAAAAGGGGGCGACCGGGGCACATGAGCTGAAGAAACAACAAGCTTGATAAGCCAATGGTCGGACCCCCTCCAATCCAAAATTTCTGAGCTAGAAGACCACAATCCACCAACCCAAAAACAAGACACCAGGAACCGGTCAAGTCTTTCAGAAATGCAGAGATCCCCAAGCCTTCAATTGTTCCAGGTGAAAAGACCATTATTAGGCTTTACATCAACAAGATTCAAAGTAGAAATATTATCCTGAAGAAGCAAAGCAGAAGGCTCCAGCCTAGCACTACCAGCCCGCTTCTCAGCCAACTCAGAGATAGCATTGAAGTCACCAGCCATGATCTAAGGATAAAAAGGCACCATACTCCGAACAAAATGAATATGAGCCCACAAAAATTGCTTACCCCGAAAGTCAATAGGAGCATAGATATTAGTGAGGAGGATAGACTCCCCAGTCTCAAAGTAAGAAGCAATCATCGAGATAGAAGACTTGCTGGACATCCACCAAAGAGGGCGGATCTTCCGTGGATTCCAAAGGCAAGCCACTCCACCTGCAGACCCTTGAGCACCAATGCATTGGCACTCCCCACTTCTCCACAACTTAGGAGATAAACCAATCATGCATTCAACAGATAACTTAGTCTCCTGTAAGAACAAAATATCGGGAGATTGACTTCTAACCAACTCACGAACAGCCTTTTGTCGAGGGCTGCTGTTCAAGCCCCTTGCATTCCAAGATAGAACAATCATTTCAAAGAGCTAGAGAAGTGTGAATCCAAAGTCTTAACCGACCCAGACTCCACAAGAGTTTCCCCAGCTAACTTAATCTTTTCCATATCCTTCTTCCTGCCAAGCTTTGAAGATTTCTCCCCCAACCCTTTTTTGAGATCCTTCTGGTGTATACCCAAAGGAGAAGGAGAAGACTTGAGATTCTTACCTACATCTGAACTCGCATGCAAAGCCAGAAAAGAGTTGTCTCCCCCACTCTTCTTCATTTCCATAGAAGAGATTGGCTCCACTTGGGCATCCATTGGAAGGTCAGTCACCATTTGCAAAGCACCAGAATCATGTGTATCCTGAGTAGCCCCAGAAGGAGGAACCTCCTGCCCAGAACACACAATACCCTGATCCAAGTTAACCAAGCCCGGATTCACTTCCTGCTGATCCAAATCATCCAAAACCTCAAATCTGTTAAAAGAGTCTTCATCTTGTCTTTCCTTCCAAGTCCTCTTTTGGCCTCGGTTTCTGTTACGATTCTTCACAGGGGCGAAGCCATCAGAACCATCACCATCCCCAGGAATGGGGTTCTTTCCCTTATCTTCCCTAGGTGGGTTATGGGAAGGCTGAGAATTAGGAGTCTCTCCAGGCCTAACCCTTGGACATCTTCGTTGCAAGTGACCATATTCATGGCATAGACGACATCGGAAAGGAAGTGTTTCATAGTCTAAAGACTGAACCCAAGAGTAAGGACCCACAAACATGTCCAAAGAATCTGGTAATGGTTTACTAAGATCAATTTCCACACAGATGCGAGCAAAAGTGATTACCTTTTTGAACTGAGTCTGCAGCGAGGAACCAACCGGCTTCCCAAGCATCGACCCCAACAGATGCAAAACATCATCCCGCCAGCATTCCACAGGAAACCGTGGGAGCCGAACCCACACCGGTACACGAGTTGGAAGCTCCTCAGCAGGGTTAAAACCAGCATGCCACGGTTTAAGAAACAGACCAACCTGATTATAGAAATAAGGGCCTCCTTCGAAGACCTTATTTCGATCCGCCATGCAATCAAAGGTAACCATGAAATAATTATTTGCCAAAAGTTTTATATCCATCTCACCCTCCGGCGTCCAAGTCCGTCGAGCCCAAGATTCCAGAAATTGCAACGATATCCTCATACCCAGAAACTTACAGTAAAAGGAGTGCCTTGAATAATATTCAATATCTTCCGCAACCATTTCCAAAGGAATAACCAGTTTCGGCCTCTCCTTGCAACGTTCCAGGCAGCCATTAATCTTCGTGATCCGAGCTCCACTAGACGAGCCCACTCCATCTAGCCCCGTTTCCGGCATGAACAAATTATTATTGAAAACTTTCGAAGCGTGTTGAGGAGACTTCGCACCAAGCGCTGAACGGAAATCCATTTGAGGGTTTTCACCTGAGGTCTCCCCGGGAGACATAGAACCTAACTTATAGTGGGCATGCAAAGCCTTCAAGAAATAAAAATCTGAGACAAGGGTTTCAGATCCCCCCCCACAGCTCACCACGATCCACTGGCCAAAGAACAAAATACACCACTGAAGGGAAACCCCACACAGACCAGGCACCAAAGGCGCACCCCTATCTGCACACCCGTGGCCCCCAGCTACACCCCACACTTTGGTCAGCGCCAAGGAATAGCCCGCACGCAAGAAAAAGGAAAGAGACCACTACAGTGGCCACACACAACACCACACCCCGAAATGCAGCCAACAAACCCCCCTCCCAGCGCAAATTCAAACCAGAACAAGAAACGGGCAAGGGCACGGATGCCCTAGCCCGGCAAATTGCAGACGCACGCCATCATCTTTCCAGAGGCTTTGTCAAAGATAGCTCAAGACAATATTTAAACAACAATCTATTTATCCAATTAATTTTATTTTTTTTCTAATTCGAATTTTTACTTCTTTGCTATTGAAATGGAGAGGGCACTTTCCCATATCTAATTAGTTGGGTATGTTGTCAAACGATGGTGATTGGATGGAGATGGAAAATAGATGCTCATAAAGAAAATAATCATCCACAAATTCCCTTATTTCATATAAACTCAAAATTTTAGCAACAAAATTATCTTTTCTCAAAGTTTATCAATGACAGTGATATCAAATTCCTACAATTGGAAGAGCTAATGAATAACTCATCCATCACCACATCTTTGTTCAGAAGGTATTTAATGGTTGAATGGTAAATAAATAGATGTACCTTATATCTTTTAATGTAACAACAAATTTTATTAATGGTATAAAAAAATACAAGGAACTCCTTTTTGGTAGTGATATAATTCCTCTCAATTAGGTTTAATTTTTTGTTAGCATAGTAGATGGTATTCTTTCCTCTAGACTCATCCTTATGTCTCAATATTTATCCTATTGCATGGTTAGAGTCATCTATATGAATATGAAAGGGTTCTCCCAAACCTCTTATTATTGGTGTTGTGATTAAGAATGTTTTAAAAAATTCAAATGAGCATTATCTTTGGTTGATCCATGTAAATTCACACTTTCTTGAGTAATACAAATAAGGGTCTAGTGATCCTACTAATTTTTTTGATGAATAATTCATAGTATCCAACACATCCCAAAAATATTCTCAACTTAGTTTGCAAGTGAGGGGATGATATTTATGAAATTATTTCAATATTTTTGGGATCTACTTTATTGCTCTCTTTGGAAACATGGTGCCCTAAGACTATTTCTTCATTCATCATAAGGAGACACAAACCATGATTTGAAGATAGTTAATTTTCTTCACATCGAGTAAGTACTTTATTGAGGTTGTTTGAAGCTTCTTCATACATCTTACTATGGATAGTAAATCCATCCATGTACAGTCCAATGCAAGGTTTAACAAAGTTATAAAATATGGCTAATACTATTTGTTGGAAAGTTGCTAAAGAATTACATAGACCAAAGGGTAAAAATCTATAAGTGAAATTGAAAGTACCTCATATGGTTGTAACAACTAAAGCCATCCAAAAATAAAAAATAACTCCTAGTCAAATTATCTAGGACCTAGTCAATGAATAAAAGAGAGAAATAGTCCTTATTGGATTTGTTAAGATCTTTGTAATTAATACATATATGCCATTTTCCCTTTTTTTTTAACATGATTACCAAGGTAAAAATTCACTGGCCATCAAATATAGGAGATAAATCTTATTTGATTTTTTTTTTTCAATTTCATCCTTGACAATATCTCTAAGGGCAAGGTTGAATAATCTTTGGTGTTTTCAAACAAGTTTAACATCTTAAATATAGATATGATGAGTACATATTTTGGGATGAAACTATTTCATGTATTTATATTCCTGAGAAAATGTAGGCATGTGGCTCTGGAGTGACTTAATAACTTTAATTTCCTATTCACTATCCAACCAACTATTGATACATGCATCTTGTGAAATCATTTTAAACAATTGGTAGTCCAAAATGTTCTAAGGGATTGTCTAAGAGATTCATGCATCCTTTGTTTGACATCTTGTTGTATAGAACTTGAGGTTTTTCCTTTATCTTGCTCATATTACTAGTATTCCTCTAGATGTTTAATTATGATAACCATGGCTAAAGAGGAAATGTCCTCTTCATATAAGTTAGATGGTTCATCCAACCAAAGTTTATCTTTGTTATGCAACAAGGGTTACATTGATGGATAGATGAAAATTTCCTTTAACTTTATCTATTTAAAATGGTCACATTTTTGGATCTATAATAAATGAGATCAACTTCTATAGCCAATCAAGGTCATCCTTTGATCAAAAGATATCTTGATTTATTCTTCCTTTCCCAAAGGATAAGGAAGTTTAGTAGGTACTCCCATGTATCAATCATGACTATGATGTCTTTCATGATTCTTTCTAGCTTAGTTATGGATTGTTTAGAAACTTGTAGCATGGTAGAATTAGGTTGTATCTCAGTCATGGTCAATGTGTCCAATTTTATTTGATATCATTATGTTAATGGTAGTTCTAAGGTTGATCAACACGTTAGATAAAGGGATCCCTTTAACAAAGACTAATATGATAGGACACATTATTTTTGATGTATTAGTTTCCTAGGAAAATCATTAAAAAATTTCCTCTAGTGTGGATGGTGTTTGAAAGCCTTTTAGTTTATCTAGGTTCAAAATACACATATTTTTTAGTATAATATTGATCTTGGAAATGTCCTTTATAGTTTTTAACAAAGGGATTTCAATATTGTTCTTTTGGAGCTCCACGACCAATTCAAATTTTGAAGTTCTCCAAAATCTTTCTAAATCAACTGTGGTGTCCATAAGAAATCTAGAAATGGTCTTTGAGATAGATCAAGTTGTTTTTTGGAGCCTTCCTAAGGAAGTGGGAATATTCTTTAGGAAGTTGGTATTTAGGATTTTTATTTTTGTGAGTTTGATTTTATTTATTTTTTGTAGAAGCATCATTTTGACCAACTAAAGGCTTTATGAATGTTTTCCCAAGAAAATATAGAAATTATTTAGTTTTGATGCAAAGACGGTTGTCATTGCACCAAAAGATCGACCTGTTAATTCCTGATACAACCATTAGATGTATATAAGATCCAAGATCCACAAGAGGTAGTTAAACCATGTCACAAAACCCAAGCGCTGCATTGGCCCATGCAAATAAGACCAAGGGTGACACCTTGCAACAATTCCTTCCCCCCCCAATGCAAGAAAGAGGTTCAAACCTATGAACTCAACTCTGATACCAATTGTTGCAAAGGCGGTTGTCGTTGCACCAAAAGATTGGATTTTTAATGCCCAATACAATTGCTAGATTTATACAAGATCCAAGATCCACAGGAGGTGGTTAAAACATGTCACAAAGCTCAAGCGTCATGCTAGCCCATGCTAAGGAGACCAAGGGCGACACCTTGCAACAATTTTGACACTAAAAGTGACCATATTCTTTTTTTTGGTATATTGTTTGATTTTAGGATTAGCTACAAGTTAGGCAAATAATTGAGTTCAATTCTCTTAGATTTTTGGATTCTAAGGTGGTTGAGAAAGAGTAGAAAATAATATTCATTGTATATTTCCATATCTTCTTGACCCTTGATTTTTTCTGAAACATTCAAGATTGTTGATACTAGTTTATATTTTGTGTAGACCATGTTGAAACTTTGTAAAAAAAATTGATTTTTTTTCTTGAGGGTCCAATGTTTTTTTACCCCCCTTTTAATTATGAAATCTTTGTGGGCTTAAATTCTCTTTTTCTTGAGCCTAAATGTTTATTTTAAAGTATGGAGGACTTGTGGTATTTTCAAATGGTAAAGTATTCATGGTATTGAGGTTTTGAGAAGGTTCATCCCCTCATATCTAGTATCAAGGTTGGGTAATACCCATATCCCAGTCTGATAAGAAAAATCTGATACTCTGATAAGGCATGAGTGTTAGAGGTTTATGTTGGGATGTCGAAGGATTCTATACTCCTCTCCCATGGGCACGAAGGAAAGGATGGGCCTGATGGTCTGATGGCTTGACATCATCAAAGGGACTGATATGCTATAGGGAGGAGTTTGTTTTAGTTGGGGATGAAGAAATAGTAATACGTGTAGTTTAGGAAGGAGATAGTTGTGAAAGCTCGTTATTTTTTGAAGGTAAGAAAAGCATGATGCACGCATTCCTTACTATCAACGAACCTTCCAAATTCATATCAAAATTATAAAATGATCATCCTATTTTCATCAGGGATGTGAGGGATTTAATTCTTGGCATCTTTTGAATCCTATGGAAATCGATATAGGTATGTCATTTCATGCACTACATTTAAAAGATCATTAAAATACTTAAAGAAGGGACTCTAATATGATGAAACAAGTAGACTATTTCAAAAGGTATGTTGGAAAACTAAATAAGAAGTGTTAGGTATGAAAGCATGGCGTATTAAATTATCTAGGTTTCAAATGAAATGATAACTATTTTTCTCACCCTATCTATCTGTATTGATTGCTGCTCTTCTTTACAACTATCATGGTGCCTCCTTCGGTGGGATTTCTTGTCTCATGGATTCTTTTTGGGTGGTAAGACATGGAGATCACTAATTTTTGTAGTGCTATAATGCCATAGATTAGGGTTTCAACCAAAAGGGTATATTTTGATGTTTTGACTCTTTTCAAAGGATCCATCAGTGATTATTCTCAATTCAAAGGAAGCATCAGCGATTTTCAAGGTTCCAATAACTAGAAGTTAGTTGTAAGAGAGCAATGAAGGTTGTTAGAATATTTGAAGGTATAACAATAGAGTATGTTCCAGATGTAATATCTCCAGGGCCATGAGCACGTGTTCAAGGTATTTTAGAATACTACAAAGATTCCCTTCAACATATTTTTAAAAATGTGGTCACATTTTAATATAATTACACTTATTATAATGATCATTCCAATCTTACATATGAAATTATGCTATTTGTTTGTGAATAATTAAGTATACTTAGTCTATACAAATATCATTTTGATGCATTCTTATGCTTGGATTAGCTATTACGTTTTATTGCATTCCTCTATGACAACTTGACTTTGTAACCTACAAATAGGCATTGCTCTGAGAATAACTCAAGTCAATCACTCATTAAATAAAAAATTAGTAAATAATCCTTTCTCAAATAATTTTAGTTTTTGTAGTTCATGATTTTACCACACAATGAATAGTGTTTTTAATGTACTTTGTGAATCATGTATCTTGCCCCCACCTTACAACCATTACAATGGTGATGGATCAACTATATAGAGGTAGTGTTAGGCCTTGTACATTTTCAAACTCCTATTTCATTTCCCATAATTTATAATTGATTTGAGAAGATCTACATTTTAGGACGTGCCTTTACTCATTGTGTTGATTCCCTTCTTTGAAGCTTGAGTATCCAAGTTGAAAATCCCAAAAATTGTTTAACCATGAAGTTTACCAGATTTTCCATCATTTGAAATGCCCAAATGGCTATCTCCATTTCATGTTTGGAAGAAATTGAGAAAAAATTGGAGAGTTAAGGTAAATTACAACTTTTCCCTTGTTGGGGAACAAATTAGAGGTTTTGGCTCTTTAAGGAACACTAGAAACATCTTATAGGTTCTTGATCCTACAAGAATCCCTAGTGGTTCCTATTCCTAGTAAAAGTGCCAATAGTTTCTGATAGGTTTGAAATTGTCAACAAAGGGAAAAAAATTGCAAACATAGTGGCAATTTTTGATGAGGTCAGAATCTCCAATGAGGGGAAATGTTTCTTGGTTCCTTTCCTTTCCTTGACCCAAATGTCAATAGATTATATCAAGTGCCAAAGGGAAGATGAAGTAAAATAATTTTTTAAGTTCTATCAAATATTTCTTTGTCAATGTAGACACTCAAAAATGTCCCGATGGATCACATTGATTTACTAACATCATTTCCTCTTTAACCCATCTTCTTTTCATTTAATTGATTAAATTAGCCTAGCTATTTAATTAATTGCATCATTTTCATCTATTGGCGTAATCAATTTAATCAGGTTGATTCATCTTTTTTCATGTTAACATTTCATCTCATTAAGTTAAATAAATCAAAATATTTAACTTAATTTCCTAAGTCATCTTATTTAATTAAATAACCCTAAGTTATTTAACTAAATATCATTTCACCTTTCTCCTATTTATTAAATCATTTATTTTAATGAATAACACTTTAATTATTCCAATCTCCTCATTGCATGATTAAATTTTGTTTGATTAACAATTGAACTAACTTTCCTCTAAGCAAAGGAAATATTCCTTATCCCATTTTTGCACAATTAAAACATTGTTTTAATTCATAAATTTCCTTTTCCCTCATGCATGAGAATATTCCAAAAGAATATTCATATTCCTTCATCATTTGAAAAAGGGATATTTTCACTTGGATTTTTAAGCAAGTTTTAACCTTCAACCTTTTGAACAAGACCTATTTGAATAGGTCAAAAGTGCACTTTTGTTTGAAGCAAGTGTGAACCCTTGATTACAATCTCATTATGAATTTTCATCTGTTGATGAGAATCCATGATCCATGTCTCTCATCTCCTTCATCTTGGACCATTGATTAATCTTTTTAATCTTCAACCTTCATTCCTCATTTGCTTTCCTATAAATAGGTCACTGTTTGGAGACAAATGGATCCATCTTTTTCAAAGAAAACTCATGCTATTGAAATCACTCATACTTTACTCAAACTTAGCATATTTTAGTTCATTTTTAGTTGCATATTAGCTTTAATCTTCCATTAATTGCTTTCATGCATCTATTTAGCTTGTTTATAAATTAGGGTTTGAATCTTTTAGCTTGGAATCTATTTAGATTAGCTTAGCTTTTGCATATCTAAATCATTTTTAGAATAAAATCATATTAAATTAACTTGCATCATGCTAATTTAGATTAAAATCATGTTTACATGTACACATCTCATCACGGTTTCACTAGTTTTCTTCAATAAAACTAGGTGAAACAAGCTCACTTATCCATAGGATTGGGAAAGGGTCATTGTTCCACGTCAACGCAACACCAATCCCCCAATAGAATAAGTTTCAATGGATTAGAGTAGGTATTTCAAAAGATTTTGTAGTTTAACATGTTAATTTTTAATGGCTTCCACTTCAATTTATATTGAATGATTTTATTGGTACTGAGGTTTAGTGCTAAATCACACTTCAATTCCTCATCGATCAAGTGTGGTTAACCTGTACTAATCCATCGATCACATTTTGGTGCTAGAAGGAGGGATTTACTAACTTTTTTTAATGATTTTCTCTTAAAAATTTTGTGAGTTGCAGAGTTTCTAGGCTAGAACAACACTTTTAGAGGCTCCATCGATGTTATTTTCAATAGAGTGACACTCTTATTCACCAAAGAGATTCTTTTGCAAAAGCGTCACTATAATTGAAAAAACCATCACCATAATTGAAAAAAGCATCGCCATATTGCTATAGCAATGCTATCATTTTCTTGCTTTTATAGTCTATCTTAAAATGCTCATATATTGGTCATACAGAGGCCTTTTTTGAAGTTTTTTTAAAAAATTGGGTAGAATTTTATGCTCTACACTATGGTATAAGTTTTTTTAAATTTTTGTGGAGTTAAATTTTCCATTTTTGCATATAAAGTCAAATCACATTGCAACTTGGTCTAGGTTTTAGGGTTTTAATGCTTAATCGTTTATCTAACCCCAACATCTTCATGTTTGATTTAATCTAACATTTGGAACATGTATTGTAGGTTTGAAGAGGAGCATGGAGCACTTAATTGAAGAAAAAACATTTTTGTCTTTAAATATTATAACTGTAACAAGCGTTTCAACACTTTTGGGGCAATTATAACCCATCATATGCTACTTTGGTTTATGTTTTAGGACCACTAAATTTCCATTGGGTTTTAAAAATTAAAATCATATGACCAACTAGCTTTCAATTGGCTTAAAATTTATTTTCAAAGTTGGTTAAAACTGAATCCTCACATCGTCATTTTACTTTGGGTTTAAAATTGAACAAGGCAACTTAAACATTGCATTTGGTGCTTAAAACAAACTCATCATTGCTTTGAGGGGTTAAAATTTACAATTGTTTGTTATGTCTTGTGATTTACAACATTGTTAGTGGATGTGTATGCAATTCTCTCGTGCCACTTGGAAATCTTGAGAAACAAAAACATTCCATAACACTTTGCAAAATCACCTACATCTTTAATTTTTGGATTAAAATTGAACCCCCTTTGCAAGTGTGAGAAAAAGGAATAGCATGTGTTCTCTGTTTGTTCAAATGAATAAACATGATCGAACTAAGGATGTACTTCCTCACTATTGTTCACCTTTAGAGGGCCTGCCTTGGTGGGAAAAAGTACTCACCCTAAGGGAACGACCCAAGCGGTAATAAGCTAATGCCAAGCTCTTCCAAATTGCCATATAAATTTGTGGTTATGGTGAAAATCATGATCTCAATGGGAAGTGGTACATGCTAGCTCTCCCACAGTATCTTTATCATGCGTAAATCCCTTGTTCTAAGGGTTGGGAGAACTCCTGAGGGAGTTTATCATTACACCCCCTAAATTGGAAGCCCTTATTATGAACTCTTGTGTAGAAGCCAAAAATATTTAATATTTGTTGATGTCAAGAATGGTCATTCTGAAGCTGCCCCACATTTGTACTATTCAATTGTAGAAATAGAAAAATTCCTTTTAATATCCAGATTTTAAGGATTTTGAGATTTGGAAGTCCTGAGAAGTGTGTCGTGGAGAGGAGCCAGTGTCACCAAATCTCTAACTGTTCACATTTTCTAGTGTTTGGAGAAATCCTAGTGGGGATTCAACAAATATAGCCATTTCTAATCTAGGGTTGTAATGATTGTGAGTTAGTTTAACACTTTTCTTAATTTCAAAATGATATGAAAACAAACATTCACTATCATCCTCAAAATTTGAGACACTTTGGCCTAAATATGGACCTCTTGAGTTAGCCTTGATATTACTACTTGTCCTAAGGATTTATCCTTAGTAATTTATAAATATCTTGAAATTAATCTCAAATCCATATTTACCAAAGACAACATAGGCAATTATGGCTTTAACCTCATAATTTTCATGAAATGGGCATTATGGAAGTTACAATGTTTTGGACATAAACATCTAGTTTGGAAACATAATCAAGACAAGTGTTTGTGGTAAAATCAATTCATTTAAGCAAAGATAAATTGAAAAATTACCGCCCCACATTGATGTATGTTCAAACTTTGACTCCCCCAAAACAAGAAAATTGAGATAAAGAAAACTTTGCAAAACATTGAGTCCAAAATCATTGAGTTTCACTTTTCCAAAATCATTGGGTCCTATTTCCAAAAACATTTGAGTTATATTTTACCAAAATCATTGAGCCCTTAGGGTTTGATCACTTTAAGAGGTATAGCATGTTTCTCACTACCCTTGTCTTGCAAAAAAAAGGTTCATTCTAGGTCAACATTGGGTCAAACATTTCATCCATCCTTCATCATATTTCATCCTTCACTTCACCAAACTTTGAAAACTTTTGAACACACCAACATTTTGGACTTATACATCAATCAACCCAAACCTAACTTAGCTACTTTGTATATGAAATGAATCATTTGCCATGAATTTGGTTAAGTTAGTTAGCATCTTTGAACTAGTTTATCTTGAAGGTCACAAGTCTACCTTAAAGACTCACAGGTTCACAAACATCCTTTATACAAACATCAAATATCAAACTCTTAAGTCAAAAGTGTTGTCCAAAAACATTTGCAAAGATCACTTTCCATATCATTCACCTTTTTCATCTCCCATTGTCACCATTGGTCCAAAACACCTTAGACGTTCACTTTTGCAACAAGGTCAAAAAAAAAGAAAAGATGGAGTATAAACTTGATTCATCTATCATCAGTGGTATAAATCAACCAAACTATCAAAACCTTACAATACCAATTGATTATTAAATCTCACATTTATATAATTCACACATGGGATCATTATATCCTACAAACCTCAATACTACAACAAAAGTGAGTATGCCTAACCTAAATTTTTGAACACCTTTCCCTATGGTAGATTTTAATCAAAGTCAAAAGCTACAAGTCTATCTACCAAATGATCAATACATGAGTCTTCAACAAAACAACATTATCCTATCAAACCAATATCATGACAAATGTGAATATACCAAATACAAACTTACCAAACATGAACATATAAAATCCACACTTGGTGAACTATGCGATGGGATACATTTGCAAATCACACCAATGTTGTTCAATATCCAAACAATATAATGGAAACTCAATTCCAAATCAAGGTAACACCATCCAAAATCAAGGTTACCTAAATCAAAGAAATGTGTTTCCCAACCCCAACAATGTTCAATGCCAACCTATGATGCAAAATCTAAACATCATCCCAAATCACAACATGGTCCAAAATCAAAATGTGCATAATCCCATACAAATACCACAAGTGTATATTCCAAATATGCTTGACCAACAACCAAATCCACTACAACAAGGGTATCAAGATCAAATTATGTGAGATCAAATTGCTACAATTAGAAAATTCATTGGTTCATATCACCAAGAGACATCTATGATGAGCCTCGTTTTTGGTCTAGTTTGGGTAAAATCTATAGTCTTTTTGCTCATGGATGTCATGGATTTTAATGATTAAGTGTTGGTATTAGCATAATGTTTCCCTCAAACCATTGAAATTTGACATTACCCTATCTCTGCAGGCTTTAGTGATATTTGGCATAATATTTGGGTCATCTATGTTGATTTGCACATGATTAATGAGTGTTTCTTAGAGTGGTTATTGATGTGTAGTTATTGTGTGTACTAACCTTGGACTGCAGACTTAATGCATTGAGTTATGGAGGACACCACTAGTTGGGCATGCACCATAACGTCCAACTGAGAAGCCGCTCTAGGTCAAAGGCAATTGACAACAAAGATTCTTCATGCAACCGAATGTAACTGCCTTGCAGTGGACCTTAATGATCGAGCATGCATGGGAATTACTATTATGCTAGATCTACGCTTGACTTGCATGTCTGACCAGATTCCATGCACGCATAACCACCACCACTCCACTTTCCCTTGATTTCCCTAAATGGCATCCTCCAAGTCGTCGAGTTGACTGCCTTGTTATAAATAATAATTTGATGCTCCTTCTTCAAAAGGTTGCACGATTCTACATTGTACCCTCATTTAAATGATATAGATACATTACTCTTTGTATGCATGATTTACAGTGAATAAAAATAAAGTTATGAGTTCGAACATCTGAGTTGTTATTAGTTTAGAGGATACTTATCCAAGGGGTCCCACTTGGTGAGTAATTTTTTCTCTTAGTTTAGCATTAGCTTCGTATTACTTGTCATTTGGTTCTTAGTTAGAAATATGGCATTCACTGTTCCTGTAGCCACTAGAAGTCCATTATGTGTATGTTCCTATAGCCAAAGTAGATAGAGTAGGTCTTGTTTGTTGCTTAGATCTTTCATTATTGCTTTACATTTTAGTTCAACATAGTTGTTGGTTGATGCTCAATATTTTCTTTACCTCCATTTTAGCAATTTACTTTTAGCATTGTGTTTCTTAGCTACATAATGCAATGACTACTTGAGCCCCTAGTGCACATATAGTGTCAAACCATTTCAAGTTCACATCCCTAGGTTGACAAGTTAAATGCACCTTCATAGTGGTTGAATGACTATTCAGGAGATGTCCAATCTTTGAATTATGGCCGTAGGAGCCTAGTTATGAAATCATTGTAGCAGGCATACATTTTTGGCATCATTGTTGGGGATGGTGTCAAGCTAGGAAGTTTTTGGAGTCATTGGTAGTTTTGTTGTAGTATCTGTGGAAGTTATTCTTAGCATAATCTCATATAGGAAGTAATGACCCTCCTAATTCTTTACCAATTTTTTGTGTGAGCTGACTGATAGTGAGTGATACTGCATGCATAGAGGAAGGAGAAGGGATGCTTATGAGAGATTTCTTCCTAACAATCCTCATCCATTCTAGTTATTTAAGTACCTGAATTTATCAGAAGAAGAAGATCCACACCCCTTTGCAGATGCATATCCTGATTTGACTAGTTCTGAAGTCTCCTCAGAAGATCAAAATTAGCTTGAGAACCCCTTTGTCCTTCAACCACATCAAGCAAGCATGGGTGATGCAAATGGGAATAGACAAAACCAACCAACTTTTCCCTTCCCCATTTCCCATTAGAATGAAGTTGAAAACATTAAGAACATCCCTACCTCAACACTCCCCAAATTTTATGGGCTTGTGACAGAAGATTCTGATACCTTCTTATTTGAATTTGACATAATATGTAGGAGTTATGATTATACTACTAATTTCCATAGGCTTAAGCTATTTCCAAACACTTTGAAAGAGGCTGCATTAAGATGGTTCATGAGCCTAGGCAGAGATACTATGCAAACTTGGGAAGATATGAAGAAAAAATTCCTTGAGAAGTACAAGGAATAATATAGGGTAGTGACATAAGAGGAGGGGACATTTTCATAATGCATTAGAAGGAGGATGAGAGTCTAGAAGGCTACATTACAAGATTTTTGTTTTGCGTACAAAAATCTCCACACTATGTGCACTTAATGAGGACTCACAAAATTTTCTTTTCCTAAGAGGAATCAATGATGGTTGCACTGATGCTTTGGACCTCATGGTAGGAGGAGATATCTCCCAAGTTCCTTGGGAAGATATAAAGAAGATATGCCAAAATTACTCCAAGGAAGCTTCAAAGAAAGGGAGAGCTTATCAATCATCCATGGGTAAGTCAACTACCGGTGGAGTTTCAAGAATGGAGATCACTAATTTGTTGGAAAACTTCAAGCAAGATATTATTAATAATCTAGCTACTTAGCTAGATACACTTCAAGCCAAAAAGAATCAAGAGGATGCAAAAATGATGTTGATAGAGTATTGTCCTCATTGCAGAAAAAAGAAGAGGGACTACAGATGTAAGATGGTCAATAATCTGGAAAGTAAGCAGATTTCACTTGATTTCAAGCCAATTCAAATTGAAGAATACCAAGTTTACTACATTGCACAAAGGAAGCCCTGGGCTCCAAGACAAGGTATGCCACTAGACCCACTATCCTATGTTGGACCATATTTTAACTCTTATTCAACTAGAAACCAATGAAAGCCCCCATATCCACTCAGTTATGTAGGATATGCACCACAACCTTGGAGTAACCCTCCAAATGCTTGGCCTATTCATCAGATTCCTCCACCTCAGTGGTAGCAACTTCAAGGGCACTGGAAACCACCTCTAGGAAATTGGTAGCAAAAAAATCAATGGAGAGGAGGGAAACAATGGCCTACCTAGAATACCTCCTACATGTAGCCACCTTCTCAATTCCAACAACCTGCTATAATGCCTCAACCTGCTAACCCAAATCCTAATGCACCTAAACAAACTTAGCTACCAGATCAACCCACACCCAATCCTAATAATAAGCCACAACAATAGCCTATATATTCTATTGATTCAAACCAATTTCTTGCATATGCTATGAGTGTAAGTGATATCCATTTGCATTTAGGAACCAAGCTACCAGCCCCTTCCAATCCCATCATTATTGAGCTTTTGGTGGAAGAGGAGGAGGAGCCTCTGAGTGATCCTATTCAACCAAATATACCTAAAAGTTCTGAACCAGTCCAAGCCAAATGGACCAAGCAAGAACCACCATTTCCTCAAAGACTAGAAGTTGCCAAGAAGAAGGAAGAAAAGGAGGATACTAATTTTGACATCTTGGATCAAATAAAGCATATATGCGTCCAAATACCTCTATTTTAGGCCATAAAATATGTTCCAATCTATGACAAATCCATTAAGGAAGCTTGTCTTAAGAAGCTAGGAAGGAAGAAGAAAGACCTGACTACAGTTCATGTGGTGGGCTAGCTAGCTGATATCATGTTGGGAAAAGTGACTATTCCCAAGTATAATGACCCAGGCAGTCCTGTGGTAGCAGTTGCCATAAATGGGATTCAAGTGAAGAATGCTCTGATTGATTTAGGGGCAACAATCAATGTAATGACCAAAAAAATCCTACAACAACTAAATATTGCAAGCATGAGATCTACTCCTAATGTCCTGCAGGTTGTAGATAGCTCTACATTTAAGCCCAATGGTGTAGTGGAGGATCTTGTGGTAGTGCTAGACTCCTGGGAATATCCAACAGATTTTATGTTTCTTTCTCCTAAGGCCATACTAGGCAGGTATCCCATTATCCTTGGAAGACCTTGGTTGGCAACTGTAGACACCTATATTGGATGTTGATCAAGTGACATGACCATTTTGGATGGAAGGAATACTAATTTTTTTGTTCTTTATCCACCTTTTTAGCGATCTCATGATGAAGAAGATTCTATATGGCCACAAGTTGGTGAAGAGGCCGAAGAAGTTAATTATGTGGTGCAACTTATGATGCTAGGTAGGAGCTCTTACATGCAACTCCAAGACAAGGATGAGGTGTTGATTAACATCATTCAGAATCATTATGGAGTAGAGAACACATCACCTTCTACTTCAGTTACAACACTTCTTCTTGTTCTTCCTGCAACCACTATTCCTATAGATGTTACTCTTCTAGTCATTGTTCTTGCAAATGTTGTTCCTATAGACATACTTCCTACAACAATAGGTGTGTTCCATACATTTTTTTTGTGTGAACTAAAGGTACCATGTGTTAATGAAGCATCCATGGTAGAATTAACTACACAAATATTGGTGTCGGAAGGAAAATATATGAATGTCAATAATAAATTGACTGAAACGCAACAACTATTGTTGGAAAATCTATTAAGAGCCCATCAACATGCATTTTCATGGGATTATCATGACATGAAGGGACTGGATCCTAAAATTTGTACCCATAGAATTTATACTAGAAATGATTGCACTCCAGTAAGACAACCACAAAGGAGGATTAACCTTGCACAGAGAGAAATTGTGAAAGGAGAACTGCAGAAATTGCTAGATGCAGGGCTTATCTATCCCATTTTAGATAGTCAGTGGGTGTCTCAGTTGGTGATTGTTCCCAAGAAAGGAGGGAAATGGTGAGTTTGTGTTGATTACATATAACTTAATGCTGCCACGAAGAAAGATCACTTTCCTTTACCTTTCATTGATCAAGTTTTAGATATACTTGTAGGAAAGAAACACTTCTCTTTTCTAGATGGATTCAATAGCTACAACCATATCCAAATTGCACCAAAAGACCAAGAGAAGACCACATTCACCTATCCATGGGGGGCCTATTCCTATTTGGTACTCCCATTCAGCTTGTGCAATGCACCTACAACCTTCCAAAGGGAAATCATTGGTATATTTTAAGACATTTCTCATGATTGCATGGAGATTTATATGGATGACTTTACTACTTATGGTGTTGAATTTGATCAAGCATTGTTGAATCTCAAAAGGGTCCTACAAAGATGTGAGGATCAAATCTTGTCCTTAAGTAGTGAAAAATGCTTCATGATGATGCAAGAGGGTGTAGTTCTTGGCCGCTACATCTCCCATAGGGGAATTCAAGTAGATCCTACAAAAATAGAGGTAATCATAAATCTACCTATCCCTACAAAACAAAAGGATGTTAGAAGTTTCTTGGGTCATGCAAGATATTATAGGTGATTTTTCAAAGACTTTATCAAGATAGCAACACCATTGTATACCCTTCTCACTAAGGATGTCGAATTCCAGTGGACTAAATCTTGTGACAAGGCATTTCTTGCTTTGAAGACAACCTTGACAAATACTCCTATACTTAAGTGACCCAATTGGGAGCTTCCTTTCCAAATTCACACTGATGCATCAAATTATGCCATAAGGGAAGTCTTAGGGAAAAAAGAGGGAGCTATTGAAAATGCTATATACTTTGTTAGCAAAAAATTGCAAGGAACTTGATTTAATTATACTATGATAGAGAAGGAAATGTTGCTCGTAGTTTATGCATTGAACAAATTTAGACATTACATAACAGGCTATCAAATCTTTGTGCACACCGATAATGTAGCCATTAGATATCTCATGAATAAACCTTTGATTGCAGGGAGATTGGAAAGATGATTATTATTGATGTAGGAGTTTGATATAACTATTGTAGATAAGCCAGGAAGAGCTAGTGTTTGTTGTAGATTTTCTTTCAAGGCTAACTACATCAGAAGACAACCAGCCTATAGATGACTCTTTTCTTGATGAGCATCTATTCTCCCTTAGTGTACAGATACCTTGGTATGCTGACATAGGCAACTACTTGGTCACAGGTAGAGTTCCTTCTGACTTCTCCCCAAAAGAGAAAAGGGAACTCATTGAAAAATCATTTCCTTTCTCTTGGATTGTTGGATGTTTTTTTTACACTAGACCTAACCATGTCATGAGAAGATGTGCAAGAGAAGATGAGACTTATGATATTTTACATGCATGTCATAATGAACAGTGTGGAGGAAAATTTATAGACAAAAGGACAACAATGAAGATCTTGAACATAGGGTACTACTGGCCAACACTCCATAAAGATGTAGGAAGGTATACCATAAAATGTGATAGATGTCAAAGAATGGGCAGACCAACTAGATCTAATAAGATGCCATTGTGCCCTCAAATAGTGATCACTCCTTCTGAAAAATGGGGATTATATTTTGTGGGACCAACTCCATCAAATTGTAAGTCTTATATATTGGTATGTACTAATTATGTAAAAAAAATGGGTAGAGGTCAAGGCCATGAAGCATGCAAAGGATAACAAAGTTGAAGAATTTCTTTATGAGGAGATTTTCAAAAGATATGGAGCTCCAAGAGAAATAGTGACTGACCAAGGGCCACAATTCACATCAATTCTTGTTGCAACACTAGTGAATGAGTATAACATCAGACACAAAAATTCTACTCCGTATCACCCCCAGGCTAATAGCTAAGTTGAGGTGAAAAACTGAGAAATTGAAGCTATTTTGACCAAAATGGTAGCTATTCATAGGAAAGATTGGGTGAACAGATTACCTGAAGCTATTTGGGCCTATAGGACAAGATGGAAAACAACTATAGGCTTCACCCTATTTGAGTTGTTGTATGGAAAGACTGCTATGATGCCAATTGAATTTCAACACAAAAATCTACAAGTGGATTTAGGGATGGACATTTATGAAGCATGGAGAGAAATAATCATGGAGCTAAATGCTTTGGATGAAATAAGGAGAGCATACCTACACCATACTGAAGTGGTGTAGAACTAGAGAATCAAGTGGCATGATAGATTTATCAAAGAAAAGAAGCTCAAACTAGGAGATTGGGACTTGCTCTATGATTATAGATAGTAGGAAAATGCAATAAAATTACAGACGAGATGGCTAGGACCCTACGAGATTGTTGAGGTCTTTCCCAATGGAGCTATCCAACTTACCACCATTGACCCTGTCAGGTTCAAATTGTTGGTATGTGGCGACTGATCATGCTATATTTTATAGCCCATGGTATACTATACATCCCGACATGTATTCTTGCCGGGGTCCAGGGCTGGGTTGGGCCTCGAGTGAGGGTTCAGGGGTGGCAGCCCTCGAGAAAAATTTTCCTCCTACTTTTTTGCGTCATCACCAAAAAGGGAAAAATCAATGAAAAAAGGAAAAATTTGATTTTGTAGAATCCAAAATCTAGAAGCTTTTAAGCTTGTTAAAAAGGGGTTCAAATGGGTGTTATAGTATGATGAAAAATGTGATTATTCGCAAGATTGTAATAAGTTTTTGCACTGGATAATAAAAGTATTGGATGGCCGCGGTTTGGTGGATGTAGCCCAAATTGGGTGAACCACGTTAAATTTTTGTGTTATGATTTATTCTATGTGTGTTTTAGTTTCTCTGTTTATTAATTAAATCTACATTTAATTGTTAGATATCTACCTTTCTAACCCTAACAAGTGGTATTAGAGCGGGTTTTGTTTTGATTATTGTCTATAGGAAGGTCTCATAGCTAAGTGGGAGTCTCACGGTTGAGTGGGAGCAATGGCATATGAGGGTAAGAAGGTTGAGAAGTTTAATGGGAAGAACTATCAGTTATGGAAGATGCATATGGAGGACTATCTCTATCAGAAGGATTTATGGCACCCATTAGAAGGGAAAACCAAGAAACCCGCAACAATGTCTAATGAGGACTAGGAGATTTTGGATAGAAAGGCTCTTGGTAGTATTCATTTATGCCTGACAAAATCAGTGGAATTCAATATTACAAAAGAAAAGACAACTCAAGAGTCGATGGAAACCCTGGAGAAGTTATATGAAAAGCCTTCAGCTTCGAATAAGGTATTTCTTATGAAGTGTTTATTTAATATGAAAATGGTAGAAGGTGGGTCAGTTACTAATCATTTAAATGAGTTTAATACAGTCACCAGTCAATTAACCTTTGTAAAAGTAAACTTTGATGAAGAAGTTAGGGCTCTTTTGATTATGTGTTCTTTTCCTAAAAGTTGGAATAGCTTGGTAATGGCTATTAGAAATTTTATTTCTAGTTCAAATACATTAAAATTTGATATTGTTGTTGGTATTATTTTGAGTGAGGAAATTCGTAGGAAAAGTTTAGGTGGAACATCCACATCAGGAAGTGTTTTGAATGCAGAATGCAAGGGCAGAACAAAGGAGAGAGGAAACAATTCTGGAAATCATGGGAAGTCATGAGGAAAATCAAAGGCCAAAAGGTCCCAATCTAGAGACAAGAGGGATTTCTGGTACTGTGGTAAGCCGGGTCATTTGAAGAAAGATTGTTGGTCTTGGAAAAATAAAGGAGACAAAAAGGAAGGAAGTAAAGAGGAAAATGTGGTAAGTAATAAATTTGATGAGGATACTTTGATTCTTTCCCTTGATAATGCTGATAATTTTTGGGTGTTAGATTCAGGGGCTTCATTTCATCCTACCCCCCATAGAAGTTATTTTCTTGATTATGTCTAAGGGGATTTTGGGCTGGTTTATTTAGGAGATAATGAACCCTATCAAATTGTTGGAAAGGGAAGAATCAAGATTAAGTTGTAGAATGGGAATCATTGGCTACTATGTGAGGTAAGGCATATTCCAAAGTTAAGCAGAAATTTAATTTCAGCAGGGCAACTAGATGATGAAGGTTGTGTTGTTACATTTAGTGATAAAAATTGGAAGGTCACAAAGAGTGCCTTAGTGGTAGAAAAATGTGTGAAAGTAGGAACCTTATATCTTTGTACAGGTCATATTGTTCCTTCTACTTTAATTGTTATGGAAAAAGATTAATGTTCAGGAATAGTTGCTGCAGTTCAGCAGGTAGAAGATCATATAGTTGTTGTCGACTCTGAATCAGCATTGTGGCATAATAGACTTGGGCATATGAGTGCAAAAGGTATAAAAGTAATTCATTAAAATAATGTTTTACCAGGTCTAAAATGTGTTAATATGGATTTCTATGAAAGTTGTGTGTATGGAAAATAAAAGAGAGTAAGTTTTCTCAAGAATGGGAAGCAAAAGAAAGATGAGAAATTGGAGGTTGTGCATACGGATGTATGGGGACCGGATCGGGTATCTTCTCTTGGTGGCTCTCTATATTATGTTACATTCATTGATGATGCAACTAGGAAGGTATGGATTTATTTCCTTAGGAAAAAATCTAATGTTTTTGAAACTTTTAAAAAATGGAGAAATTTGGTTGAGAATGAGATAGGTAAAAAGCTAAAATGTCTTAGATCTGATAATGGTGGTGAGTATTGCAGAAAAGAGTTTGAATATTATTGTTCCTCTAATGGTATTCGTAGACAAAAAATAGTTCCAAGGACTCCACAGGAAAATGGAGTGGTTGAGCGCATGAATAGAAGAATAACGGAGCATGCATAGACTATGAGATTGCATGTTGGGATGCCTTTAAAAATGTGGGCAGAGACTAGAAACACTGTTGTTTATTTAATTAATAGAGGTCCCTGTAATCATTTGGGTTTTGGTGTTCCAGAGGAAGCATGGAAAGGTAAGAAGGTGAGTTATTCTTTTCTCAAAACCTTCGGTTGTGAAGCATTTGCACATGTAGATTCTAAAAATAGAACCAAGCTTGATGCAAAATCAAAGAAATGTGTATTTGTTGGATATGGCATTGATGAATTTGGTTATAGGCTTTAGGATTTTGAAAATAAAAAAATTGTGAGAAGTAGGGATGTCATATTCAATGAGAAAGTGTTGTACAAAGATCTGTTGTTGCATAATGAGAGGAAAGAGAATGATTATGCAGTGTTGGATTTTATTCCAAACAATGATGTTTCAGTGGCTCTTTAATTATGCTGGGCAACAACAACAACAACAACAAATACCACAAACTCCTATTAGATGATATTCAAGGATAAATAGACCTCCAAAAAGATTCTCTCCCTCTTTGTATACTATTTTGTTAACTAATGTTGGCGAAGCAAAATATTATGATGAAGCTATGTAGGTGGATACCAAGGTTCAGTGGGAGCATGGAATGGAAGAAGAAATGGACTCCTTGCTGAAAAATCAGACTTGGGAATTATGCAAGTTGCCTGCAAGTAAAAAGGCTTTACCAAACAAATGGGTTTATAGGCTGAAAGAGGATGGAGGTAAGAAAATATTTAAAGCCAAATTAGTTGTAAAGGGATTTGCACAGAAAAAGGGTATTGATTTTGATGAGATTTTTTCTCTAGTTGTTAAACTTCTATTTGTATTGTTTTAAGTATTGTGGTTGCTAAAGATATGCATTTAGAATATCTTGATGCTAAAACATCCTTTCTCCATGGTGATTTGGAAGAGGAAATATATATGGACTAGCCACAAGGATTTGAGGTCAAAGGTAAGGAGAAACTAGTGTGCAGATTGAAGAAAAGTTTATATGGCTTGAAGCAAGCACCTCGGCAATGGTACTTGAAATTTGATAGTTTTATGGCTGAGCAAGGCTACAATCAGTGTAATTTTGACCATTGTGTTTATTTTAAGAGGTTGGATAATGATAACTACATTATTTTATGTTTATATGTTGATGACATGCTTGTAGAAAGGTATATCATGGATCACATAAGTGAGCTAAAACAATAGTTAGCAAAATCTTTTGTTATGAAGGATTTGGGGGGAACAAAACAAATCCTTGGTATGAAAATTTGTAGAGATAGGAAAAACATAAATTTTTATTTTATCTCAGGCTAATTATGTTGAAAAGGTGTTGCAGAGATTTCATATGGAGAATGCAAAAGCTGTCAACACACCTTTGCCTAGTCATGTTAAATTGACTAAGGATATGTGTCCAAAGACACAAGAGGAGGAAGAAAAAATGTGTAAGGTACCATATGCTTTAGCTATAAGAAGGTTAATGTATGCCATGGTATGCAAAAGACCGGATATTGCACATGTCGTAGGAGTTGTTAGCAGGTATTTGAGTCATCCTAGAGTTGAGCATTGGAATGCAGTAAAATGGATTCTTAGGTACTTGAGAGGTACATCCAATAAATGTTTATGTTTTGGGGGCTCTAACACTAATTTAAAAGGCTATGTTGAATCAAATTTGGCAAGGGATATAGATACTAGGTAGAGTACCACATGTTACATTTTTACAATTGGTGGGATAGCAACGAGTTGGATTTCTCGATTGCAAAAGGTGGTTGCTTTATCCACCACAGAGGCAGAGTATGTTGCTGCAACAGAGGTGGAAAAGGAGATGATATGGCTGCAAATTTTCATGGATGAGTTGGGAAAACAACAGGATGGAAATTACTTGTTTACAGATAGCTAGAGTGCTATACATCTTGCAAAGAATTATGCCTTGCATTCTAAAACAAAAGACATAAATTTGAGATATCATTTCATTCGGTTGGTGTTAGAGGATGGATAGGTCAAACTAGGAAAGATACATACATATGTCAATCCAGCAGATATGTTTATGAAGGTGGTGACAAGGGAGAAGCTGAGCTCCTCTTCAGCTTTAGTTGGCCTTCAAGGTTGAATTCAAGTATAATAGAGCAGCAAGGTCCAAGGTACTTATTTCCAGTGGGAGCTGTAAGTGCAACAGTGTTGTCTAGGATCAGTCTCCAAGTGGGAGATTGTGTTGGTGTGGAGCCTGATTAGTCTCAAAGTGGGAGATTGTTGGTATGTGGTGACTGATCATGCTATACTGTATCCTACTTTTTCGCGTCATCACCAAAAAGGGAAAAATCAACAAAAAAAGGAAAATTTTGATTTTGTAGAACCCAACATCTAGAAGCTTCTAAGCTTGTTAAAAAGGGGTTTGGATGGGTGTTACAGTATGATGAAAAACATGATTATTTGCAATATTGTAATAAGTTTTTGTACTGGATAATAAAAGTATTGGATGGCTACGGTTTGGTGGATGTAGCACAGATTGGGTGAACCATGTTAAATTTTTATGTTATGATTTATTCTGTGTGTGTTTTAGTTTCTCTATATATTAATTAAATCTTCATTTAATTGTTAGATATATTTCTTTCTAACCCTAACACAAACTAATTGTCAACAGTCATCACCTCAAGTTATATCATAAGCCAACTTCTAAAGAAGAATTTTTGCAACAGTTCACCCAGCACTTAGAGCTTCCTGTAGCTGAAGGTGGTGGACCTAGTATCCCTCCTTTAGCCTAATTGAGGTACACACTTTTCATAATAAATACTTTCACTTATGTGGAAGTCCATTTATTTTTCATCCACCCATCCATACCACCCTTCTCTCTCTTCCATCACTTCATTCCACCTCATTCAATTCCACCCCATCTTCATTCATTGCTCAATCTATTTTCCAGCAAGGTGAGTGTTGCTTATCGACAATCTTTGCAGTAAATCTTCCACACATTCAAGTATGTGTGCATGAATTGCTATCTTAATCATCTTTTAAAGTACTTTTATTTAATCGATGTACGTTAGCATAGGTATTCACATAAATGCCATCATTGCTTGTCAATTTACACTCCCATCTCACATGTGTGGACACATGTCCAAATTTAAGTTGGGGGAGGAAAACAAAAAAGATGCAAATATTTTATTGTCTATGTGTCAAACCATATTAGGTTGCATTAGAATTTTAAAATGAGTTGATTGCATGAGTGAAATGACAACTATAGCCACCAATTCTTCCTATCATAATTCCCCTCTATCACTTCTTTTATTGCTATTATTTCCCTATCCTAATCTTGAGTTGCAAGCAAGAAGATGAAAAAAAAATGAAATAGAGTCGATGTAGGTACTATAGGGAAGTGCATTTAAGGGGAGAATTATAGAAAAATTTGAAAGGAGTTGCAGAGTATTTGTTTGATTGTAGACAATGGGAGGTGGGTTAGTTTGAAATGAACCCATGGTGCATGATATTTTACTATAGGAAGCACAATGCCTAGCTGAATTTCAAATTGTGGATGGATAGACTACTTTTTGAAACTTGATGATTTTGATGAAGGCATTGCCCTTGAATTTTCCCATACATTTTTTGGAAGGAAAATCCATAGTAAAAGGGTTAGAAGTCATAGCAATAGAGGAAAGAATTGTAGAAGTTATAGGGTTACCTACTAATGGTGAAAATTACCCTATTTCCAGATATGCTAGGTCAGCTAGGGTTGAATTTATAGAGCCAAATGACCCCCCATTAACCATAGACAAGCAGGGTGCAAAAAGAATGTCTCTACTTGAGCCATGGAAGCAGATATCTGTGTGTGTCATCAAATACATTACTTGCGAGGGCTTCCGGTAAAACTTGCATTCTGTCCACTTCAAGCTTTTGAACCACATGAGGCACAAGAGGAGGATGAAGGTACCCAATGTGTTGTAAAATATTCTCTCAATCATGGCAGCCAAGACCCAGAAAGGTAGGGATAATTTTGTTTCCCACCATTGCCTGATTAAATTTCTAGTTAAAAAATATTTGCATGATGTTTCTAGAATGAATTGGGAAGAGTTTATTAAAGTTGATCAAGATTATCATAGGAGGAGTTTGTCAATGTCGAAAAATTTTCCACCTAGGGCTATACCTCAATCTCATAGATCTAGCAGAAGGGTAAGCACACCAGAATCCATTCCTAGAAGGGCTCTAGCATGAATCCTCCTATAACAAAGGAAACCATTGAAATTAGTTCTTATGGAACAGAGTACTTAGAAAAAGAAAGCTCTTCCTCAAATCTTGATGATGATGAAGTCCCACTTGAAACCCTCATGGAAACTAGGGAAAAATAGAGGGAGGTAGAAATAAGAAAAGGAAAGGCTAAAACAAAACCCATGGAAATAAAAGTACCAAGCCCAAAAAAGAGGAAAGCTGATACTATTCCTCCTACAGCCTAAGGAAGACATGAAGGACATACTAGAAAATCAAATCTAGTTGGACCTATGGAGAAAATCCCTAAACTTGATGAGGCCCCACATGAGGACCTTGAAGCTCTAATGGAGCAGGAGTGTGTTGAAAAAGAAGAAGGCATATTTAAGGGAGCAACAAACATAACACTAGCTGATCTTGCTAGCATTGTAGAGGAATTAGAGGAAAATCATAACTTCCTAAAGCATGAACAAGAGGTCCTACAGCAACAACTAGAACTAGAGTAGGAGTTCCCATAGCCAGAGTAAGAGAAATATTACCTACAACAAAAGGAAGAAGAAACAACACCTTTACAGCCAAAAATAAGTAGAATGCCTAAGTTTATGCAAATAATGTTGTTATCAACCAAAAGACTAGCAGAAATTCATAATCCTCTTGATTTTTTAGTACATGCAGCAAATTTAAATCTTTGGACAAAAATACAAAGAAAGGAGGAAGAATGGAAAAGGGAAAAATGGAAGTTAACAAAAGAAATTCAAAAGAAGGATGAAGAAATTAAGGAGAAAAATGCAAAAATTTCTACCCTGAAGCAGAGGGTAGATGATATGGCAGCTTTGGCACCAAAGATTCTAGAATGTAGAGAACCCCTGAATTTTATGCTCTACTCCTGAAAGAGAAGTATCTCTCTTTTAAGATGTCAAGACTTGCCTCAAGTTTGAATCCTTCTATTGATACCCCTATGGAATTTTTCAATGCCTACAAGATTGCCTCCTGTAAAATGAAGAATTTGTTATATGTGAATTTTATTTACATAATTATGTTGTCACAAAAGACCATGAGTAGAACCCACTGTTGTATGTTGGAGATGTTCAATTGAAAACATTCATGTCTTGGGTGCATAATGAAATTAGTTGGGGACAACAACAGAATGCTTATAAACAATTGAAGTCTAATATCCCTTTGTATGTTAGAGTTGAATCAAATAACCCAAGGGATATTTACAAAGAATGGCATATAATGTTGCTCAAATCAAGCTATGGAAATAGGATTGTGCCTTGGATTAAGGAAACTTACACCGAGTATGAGGTAAAAATAGTAGCAAAAGAGGAAACTATGAGGAGATGTTTATCCTAGAGATAGAATAGTTTGATTGATGAGCTAAAGCAAGTTGAGTCTCATTCCATCCATAATTATGCTACAACATTGAAAAGAATTGAGAGACATATTCAGATTGGAAGAACTTAGGGATGGCATTGGCTTCCCATAAATTTTCAACCACCATGCTCATGTGGCCTCTTCCAAGTTTTAGATTCTACCAGAGTGATATTGTTGTAGAAAGAGAGAGATGGGATAGATTTGAAAAATTGGGAGGATTCTATTTGGATCCTAACTCACACACTGCAACCACTGATGTTGGACAATTCTCAGTTGCAAATTTGAGAACTTTGACCAAGAAAAAGAACAACTCTTCCCTTGCTAGAGGACCAAAAAAACATTAGGTTGGGGGGAGTAATGAGCCTAGTTTTTGGTCTAGTTTGGGTAAAATATATAGTCTATTCACTCATGGATGACATGGATTTTAATGCTTAAGTGTTGGTATTGACATAATGTTTCCCTCAAACCATTGACATTTGAAATTACCCTATCTCTATAGGCTTTAATGATATTTAGCATAATATGTGGGTCATCTATGTTTATTTTCACATGATTAATGAGTGTTTCTTAGAGTGGTTATTGATGTGTAGTTATTGTTTATACTAACCTTGGACTGTAGACTTAATACATTGAGTTATGGAGGACACTGCCAGCTGAGCATGTACCATAATGTCTAGCTAAGAAGCCACTCCAAGTCAAACACAGTTGGCAGTAGAGATTCTTCATGCAACCAAATGTAACTGATTTGCAGTGGACCTTAATGATCGAGCATGCATGGTTGTTACTATTGTCCTAGATCTGTGCTTGACTTGCATGTCTAACTGGATTCCATATATGTGTAAGCACCGTCATTCCACTTTCCCCTACTTTCCCTAAATGGCATCCTCCCATTCGTGGAGTTGATTTCCTTGTTAGCTGTAGTATAAATAATAATTTAATGCTCTTTCTTTAAGAGGTTGCACAATTCTACATTTTACTCTCAGTTCAATGATATAGATGCATTACTCTTTGTATGCACAATTTATAGTGAATGAAAAAAAAGTTATGAGTTCAAACATCTGAGTTGTTGTTAGTTTAGAGGATACTTATCCAAGGGGGCCCACTTGGTGACTAATTTTTTCTCTTAGTTTAGCATTAGCTTAGTATTACTTGTTGTTTGGTACTTAGTTCAAAATATGGCATTGACTATTCCTATAGCCACTAGAAGTCCATTATGTGTCTATTCCTGTAGCCAAAGCAGAAAAAGTAGTTCCTATTTTTTGGTTAGATCTTTCATTCTTGCTTTGCATTTCAGTTCAACATAGTTGTTGGTTGATGCTCAATGTTTTCTTTACTTCCTTTTTAGCAATTTACTTTTAGCATTGTGTTTCTTAGCTACAGAATGCAATGACTACTTGAGCCCCTAGTGCACATACAGTGCCAACCCATTTCAATTTCATGTCCTTGGGTTGACAAGTTAAATGCACCTTCACAGTGGTTGAATGACTATTCAGGTTAGATGTCCAATCTCTAAATTATGGTCGTAGGAGCCCAGTTATGAAATCATTGTAGGAGGCAGATAATCTGCACCCCAAAATTAACACACTCCCCCATTGGTTAAACCATTTCATCAAAACATTGAGTTGTGTCCACAACCACATCAAGAACAACATCTTCAATGTCAAGAAGTTGGATATCAAAATCAACAACCTCAACAATAAGATCAATTACCACATATCCAAGATGAATCAGAAGTAGATCAAACACAAGTACAAGATTCACAAGATAACAACATCATCACCAAATGTGAATACACTCCTTTAGGGGTGCCAATTGAATCAACATTAAAAATGTTAGTCCATGCTAAACTTATCAATCTTCTAAAAGCATTAAATGGAGGAGAATCTAGCATCAAGTTCCCATGGGATGATGATAATGCTTATTGTGAATATCATAAAACATAAGGTCATGACACATTAGATTGTATCAAACTCAAAGATCTCATCCAAGACCTTCTTGATCAAGAAAAAATTACTATTGAAGACAATGACCAATATTCAACCATTAATGATGGAAGTGATAATCTCTCCACTAAAATTTTTGAAAATAATGATCAAGATCTATCTATGAATGAGAATGTTGAAGATGTTTCTACCACATCCAATGATCAAATCAACATACATCAAGAGTAATTTTGTAATCATGATCAATACCCATTGACAATATTGAAAAATGATCTATTTCAATAAGCATTAACATCATCTAATCCTATGATTGAAAACATTGACAATATCCCCACCACCATGTTTGATGACAAAATTCAAGATTCATCTTCCAATGATCACACATTAATGATGTCTCTACATCACCCAATGAGTTAGATAACATACCTCAAGAATTTATTCCAAATAATGATCAACATCTTTCACCAAAGTCTAGCAATGGTCCTTTCCAAGACATATTGACATCCTTTGACCTCATGGTTGCAGGTATAGAAGGAATCATCAACTCATCAATTGATCCAAATTCACTTGAAGATCAATAAAATATTGATTCAATACCCATGCCTAATGAAGACATCCAAGAACCCTTTGTAAGCAATCCATCCTTTGAAATTAATGAATGTGAAGAGCTTGATCTAAAGCATGTCGAAAGCAATTCCAAAATTAACCAAGAGTAAGAATCTGTATCTCCAAGATACTACCATGATCTAATGGAAATTCTCCAATCCATACAATATGTCACAAATAGTGATCATATCCATACATCACATACTCCTCCATCTACCCATGAGATGCTTACTCCTAATGGACTTGTAGATGATCTTCATCCAAACCAAGAGTCTCATACTCTTGATATCATTACCAAGGAACAAGAGTCTCCTACTCTTAATATTTTTACACATGATCAAGGCATAAAAAAATCCAAAGATATATCAAAAATTGATCATGAAGAAAACCTCTACATAGATGGTAAATCAGAAACATCCTTTGAAGAGCAAGAAGAAGTGGCTCATGAGGAAGACTCCTATATGGATTGTAGAGCATCAACACCTTGTAAACAAGCATCAAAATTAGGCACATCCTCCATACAAATTGAAGAAATTGAGTATGAGGATATCAAGTATTATCAAAAATCAGAAAAGCTAAACAATTTGGAACAAGAAGGAAATGGTTTGTTAGCAACAAAATCAAAGCATGCTAGTAACAATCCCATGATACTAGGGGAAAATTTATCTAGTGCAAACACCAACATGGGGAGCATGAAGAGTCCTTATGATGAAATGGATACCAACAAGTTCCAACCATTCATATCATGAATCATCATCCATGCATCTTTCCACCCACTAATTGGGACCAACCACAAGAAAGAGGTCTATATCAAAGAAAAGAGAAAATTATTGAAGCAAAAAAATAGAAAAAGAAAAATAGGCAAGAAAAAATCAAATGGACACCAAAGAAAAATAAAGAAAATCATCCCTATTACACTCCATTAGTCAAAGAAACTATGGGAAAAAATAAAAAAGGGAAGTCCATCCACCAAAATTGTTCATCAATTAAAAAAAAAGCTTCAAGAGTGACCTACAAAGTATATGAAGAAGTTGGTCCCAATCGAATCTACATATCCACCCATCATTGCTCATCATCCCAAGTTTGGAGAATCAAAGATTCTAAACTGTCAACCAATCCATCTACATCTCGTATCCCTCAATACATGCCACCATCAACTTTGACATCCATGGTATCCAAATCTTGTATTGACCATGTGTTGGTGACAACTATTTATCATAAGGACTCTAAGGGAACTCTATCATGATGTGTGCATCTATGTAAGGTTAACTCTAGTATCAATAAAGAAGATAAGAGAATCCAAGGGTTAAATTCAAGTGCCTATATCCTAACAAAGCAACTCCTCCTAGCATGATATCATTGGCAAATCATGACAACAACATCTATATCAACACCAACAACATCTACATTAGCACCACCAGGTGGTTCGACATGAGCATAAAGTTTCAAAAAATTAAAAAATGATCAAGAAAATAGTCAAGAGAAAAATCATCCTCTAGTGAAAACCACTTTGGTGGCACTTTGAAAAAGTGCCTGTTACCAATTTTTCACTAACTCAATTGGTGGAGCTGGTTTAAATATTGTTATATTTGAAAGTGAAAATAAAGTTATTTCTGCATATGCTTAAGTGTTTTTTGCACCTTATTTATCATTTATCAAGTGGCAGTTATGCAAGTGTTTTGAGAAAACTGAATTTCAGAAGTATTACTCATGTTTTTTGCAAAATCAAATGCAGTACAAAATTGAATATACAAATGATAAAGTATTACAGAATGCTTTCATTTATTTCATGAAATGATTCACATTACATATGTTCATTTTATTGCAAGAATACAAATGATGGTACAACTTTGCATTTTAATGCTTTTCTTTTAGAATGGAAATAAAGGAACGAAATTAAATATCCACACACGTCATGGTTTTAGCTAATTCCATTCATTGCAGAAAGAAAATTCTATTGCTGAAGGTAAAAATAAATGAGAAAGTAGATAGCAGAAGACATATCCATCATTGCTTGATTCTTCATCTTCGATTGAGACTTTGTTGCTTGCTCCATCCTACTTCCGCTCCTATGTATGCCTATAATAGATTGAGAGGGGTGTCAATTAAGAGCTTTGGATATGAGTTATACTACAAGCTCTACCAACAAACATATAATTCACTCTTCAAAATGAATGGAATCAACTAAAGGAAGGAACATAAACATGAACTGGAAAGAGAAAACATCATCATCATACATTGTTTTTTATGCTAACATTCTTTGTTTCCTTATACAAGTATAGGAAAATTCATGTAGTTGATTATCTTTTGAAGAACAAGCATGTGGGAAAAAATGGGCTCCCACAAGGGTAGAGCTCGACATGTTGCCCCTTATACATTACAAGTGCATTGAGAAGGAAAATGCAATCATCATGCTCTTCTAAGCTATACAACTGAAGGAGTAATCAAATTTATCATACATTCATAACAACCAAATCAAAGCATGAGATGAAAATTACAGATGGACAATAAACTTGATGAACTTTTTTCAGCTGAAAATGATCATGTTTATTCTGGAAAGATTTGATATCACTGCCATAATATTGTTTTGTTGCTTTAAGTCTATTCACATTAAATGTTGTTTCATATTTTTTCTATTTTGGAGCAGCAGTATTCTATCTCATAATGGTGATAGTGAATAGGCATACATAATGCCTCAACAAAGAGCACTATTTTAGATTCTCATTTTAGAAGAGAGCAAATGCATGGAGCCGTTTCATTTAATGGAGCATAAAAATGCATGAAGAGTGCCAGCTTGAAGACCAATAATATGTAAGGACAAACAAGCATGAGAAGAGCTTTAGGTTTTCAAGCATCAAAATATGTTTTCAAAGAGTACTTGATAAGAATTTTAGTAAACAAAAGACATTCTCAGAATGGACAAAGCTTTAAAGGGTCTAAGCTAAAGCAACATAAGTGAAATAGGGAGTTACAATGAATAAGAAATTTGTAGAATAAACAAAGCTCACAAAGCATGGAGAAGCTTATATGTCATGTCCTGATAGTTCTAGAGATTACATTGTTATGCCTTGCATAACCACCCCATTTTATTCTAGAACAAAATGGGTCCCCTTTCTCTTTTGGTTTCGTTGCCTCTATTATTTGCCTTGACCTTTGGAATTCTTTTGTTTTTCCTCTTAATTTTGTCTTTTGTTCTATCATATTTTGGTTTTGTCTTAGCTTGAGTTGGTTTTCGTCTTGTAAGAATTGAATGAAATAATCATAAATGATAGTATATCTTATGTGCTTCTAAGGACTAATGGATACTTTGTTTTGAAAGATTAAATCATGCACATGGTGATATATGTCAAAGAGCTCAGTTGGAAAATATTCCCCAATCTGGCATAAAATTCCTCTAAGGCAAGGGTCAGCAAGACCTTCTAGTTGTCTCACCAACTAGCAGTGGTTCAATGATGTCTAGCCAAAGAGGTGGGGTCTAGATGACAAAGGTGGCTTCGAGGAGATGTCTCACCGACAAGGCAAACTCTTGGCAAAGTGAAGTGACATCGGCATAGCAGTTTGGGCTCACTGAGAAGTCTCGGTGATCAGGTGATGTCCCACCGAAAGATTCAATAGAAGCCAATAATGTATCTTTCCAATTTTTTTAGTATAGATGGAAACAATTTGAAGTCATGGACTTTCTATACACTAGTGATTGTGCCAAATTTGTAAATGTTGCTTATCTGTTTCACTAACAGTAGAAGCAACAAGATTAAAATCTACTTCAAATTGTGTTTCAGAATGTTGTTTATCTAGGTTTAATCATTTGATTTGAGAAACTTTCAAGGATTGAAGTCTTATTTTATGTTTTTTTTAAATGGTAACTTGCAATCTATTATTGAAATTAGCATTGTGAATGAATGAAACTGTGTGTTAATCATAAGTTAATTTTGTTCTACAGTTTTTAGTTAGGAATTCCTTGAAAGGTAACAAGTCTAGTTAAGTTGGATGAATTAACATTCTTTTCTATTCCAAAGCTCTGATCTATCTTTTTTTTATGTTTAATTAAAAACCCTGGTTAGAGTAGGTTTAAGTTTATGTTTGATCTCAGGACAATCCAGAAGCTCAACACTAGCAGGCCCCTTGAACATTACTGTTACATTGACCATTGAGCAACATCAACATAGTTGAGAATCAACTACAAAGACCTTGGGAGCTAAGACATCCATGTGTTGTCTTTCTCTTTCAAGAGAAATAGAGTAGCAATATTTTTTTTACATGTTGTTGTGCCATTAGACACGTCAACATACATACATCTAATTCCTTCATGAAATGTAACAAGGGTTTTTTTATAGCCCATTTTTCTATAAGAGGTTCAAAGCCCATCTGAGGTTTCATTTCATCTTCTAATAGAGTTGAGGAATTGAGCTCATAAAGTGGAAATGCAACATAAAAGACGTAAACTCGAAATAAAATGGAGCAAAGATCATATATACTCATTTTCAGACAATGGAGGATAAATAGCCAGAGTGCAGAAATGCAATTTGTGTAGAAATTTTGATACCGATATGAATTTTTATCTCAGAAATGTGGTCTTCTTCAAGGTAATATTTACCTATACAAGGGTTTTTCTTTATAGAATTCAAAATGTAAATAAAATTCAGGGTGGGTCAAATTCAATTTTCAGATGCATCAAAATGAACAATTTTCTTCAAAATATCAAATACCCACATTCAGGTTGTTTATCAATATACAAATTTCTCATTATTTCCTGCATACCCATGTGAAGATTTGAGTAAAAAATGTATATTTCTTTCATTTTCCAAAATACCCACATTGGGGTTTTGATATTAAAATATAGATAGTACCATTTCTAGGTTACCCACATGGGACTTTCAACAAAAAGTATGAGATAAGTTATTTCTTTCAGAGTCAAAACATATTCATGATGTGTTTTCAACAGGTTCAACAGAAAATGTAGTAACAACTGAGTCTATTACATAAAACAAGATAAAGGTTTTCTTTCATTTTCAAAGATACCCACTTTGAGGTTTTTCATAAAAAACATAATTCCTTCATTTTTTACAAGTGCCCATATGTGGTTTCATGTTACAAGCATGAGAACACTTGAATGTACAAGAATGGGCTTGAAGGCTCCCCAAAATAATGGAGAAACATACATGATAGGAACAACTATTAAGCTCTATGAGTTCATGAACAACAATACAGAAAAATACAAGGAATGAAGTATAGATTACAAGCACTCCTTTGTGCTTTCATGGTGTGGTCTGTGTGATGGCCTACAAATTTATACATGGAAATCCTCTTTTGGCAGAATAAAAGCTTTCATAAGCTTTGTTTTGAGTGGGAGGCAAACATAGAAATCAACTTACCATTTTATTCCTGAGAGAGGAACAAGTATGTCGTGGCCTCACAGAGCTTCCACAGCAAGCTTGAGCTCTCATAATGGCATTCCAAGGAAGATACAAAAAAATCAACATGAAATGAAAAGAAGATGCATCAGGATATCATCTTCCAATTATTTTTCAAAACACTTCAAGGTACAGCAAGGCAATGGTATGATAATCTGCCACCAGAATCTATTTATTCATGGATAGAATTAGAAATCTTATTCTTAGATTAGTTTAATCCTCATGCTACACCCATTACATGAATTTGCAACTACAAAAAGGATACCATTAGAACACATTTATCAATTTAATCATAGATTTTTGTTTATGTATCAAAGGATTCAATCTTTAGATTTGGTTGTTGATGATCATGTACTGATAGAAAATTATTATTGGGGTTTAAACCCCTCATTTGCAACCAAAGTAAGACATTGTGGTGAGGCTACATATTTGCATGATGCATTGAACAAAGCTCTCTTATTGGCACAATTTGGAGGTGACACTAGAAATTCAGATAGCCAAACTCAAGGTTATAATCCTCTTGTGCTTGCAAACTGCCATCATCTACAGCCTTATGCCACTTCACCCACTATCCCTACCCAGGTGTAATCAGTCTCACCAAGCAGCTATGACCTTCCTAAGGTTCCAAGCACCACATTTTCCAACACCCCAAATCAGGTCAATCGCACATAAGACCATTGGGAGGACTTATCTCTATAAAATCCAATCATAGAGTTAAGTACCCCACTTGAAAATAAAGTTATAACCATATCATCTCTTTTCAGTCATGTTCCAAAGCATAGTCCATTTCATCACAATGAAGTTGTATGTGAAACATTTGATGAGAAAGTATATAATTTTGATGACTTGTTTGGTAAATGGTATGAAATGGATGTAAATTTAGAGCATAATGCAAATCTTAAGATGGAATCTAGCTTTGTTGAGAATGTTAGTACTAATGATAGCTTTGAAGGAGATGAGGTATTAATACGGGATTGCTATCATGAGAAATCAACAATATCTTCCAACGATTTGAACAACTCTTCTGATCAAGATGAGAATCAAGGCGATGAGGAATGGATAAAGGAACATGGTTCATGTTGGATTGATATGCCTCATGCAAAATTGAATAAGGGAGAAGTTAGAAGCATTGGGAGATCTAAAATTATCAGAACTTTTTTGGGACAAGTGGATGTAGGATAAATCGAACTAATCAACATTCTTAGATGGATTTCCATATCTTCCTAGGAAGGATGGAGTTGTATTTCAAGCAACTAATCACTGGTGAAGGAATACATATGGAGGATCCTTGGAGTATGTATCCCCTCAATGAAGAGGATGAAACAATTAGCACACATGAGAATGGTAATCAATCCTTCCAAAATGATGAGGGTAACTATGTGAGGAGGTTTAATTCTTCCCTATCTTTTAATGACCTTGATCCTTGCATTGAGATGGATTCAACAACTGATGAAACTCCTCTACCTAGTAAGGGCATGATAGAAGTGGAGAATGGATTCATTGATGCATTCATAGATTCTTTCATGATGGTGAATGAGGAAGGAACACACTTTGGTGGGTTAACACAAGAAGATGACTCTGCTAATTTAAGTAGTGAACGGGTTGAAATAGATAACACTCTTCAAGATGAGATTGCTAATGAACCTTATGGTCAAAGAAAAGGAATTAAATTCCAAAATGAAATCTTAAGGAAATAAGTTCAAGTAGATTTGTAGATCAATCAAGTGTTCCTTGAAGAAATTCATGACAAGGTACATTTGGATGAAGTAGGGGAATTCCAAGGAAGCAACCAAGAGGTTATCTCAGAAGTTGAATCTCTTCAATATGATGAAGAGAATGAGACCAGGGAGTATTTTCTTGATTTTGAATCTGTTTACTCAAATGTGTTGGTTTAAGAAGGTCCTTGATTAGTACCCATTAATGAATTTGATCTTAATACTGATAAATTTGATGTTGAATGGCATATTCTTGTTGATGATGTGCAGGAATGTGAATTGAGAAAGTGTTTTCTTGGATATGACTCTGTGCATTCAAATGAGTTCAAAGAAAATACTTGTTCACCTTGTACTAGTATCCCTGACATCAATGGTGATAAGCTAGACGCAAATTCTCAAACCCTTGAGGGCGACATGTTCCAAGAGAGTGTTGAAAGTAAGACTTCATCTCAAGAAATCTAGAAATTTTTTGACTCTATACCCAAGGTGAATACAGAGATGCTGGTTAGTGAATATCCTAGCTGTGAGATAGACCTTGCTTCAGTGATGTTCCCTGAGCTGAGGCCTTGAGAGATGGAATTCATACACCACAAGTTTGCATTAGAAACTATAAATCTTTTGAATCAAGG
Source organism: Sequoia sempervirens (assembly GCA_007258455.2). Classification (NCBI taxonomy): domain Eukaryota; kingdom Viridiplantae; phylum Streptophyta; class Pinopsida; order Cupressales; family Cupressaceae; genus Sequoia; species Sequoia sempervirens. The sequence goes on along the minus strand of VDFB02270651.1, from coordinate 594,920,963 downwards.
GGTGTCCTTCCATTATCCTCTGTGTTTTAATGATTTTTAGTTTGATTATGGCGTTGGGATAGTAAAACCTGTTTGTGGGTAAATCATGACAAAACTAAGAACCCACAACTGATAATATTTCAAGCTTTATGCCCTCAGAATGAACTTATTGCCTATAAATTTTGTATTTCTGAGTATAAAGATAAATTTGCTAGGGTTAGAACTGTGCCTAGTAGGTTAAGATTGCTGCAGATAATGAAAAATTAGTCAAGTTAATGTACAATTTTTTACAGTTTTGTGTTTGTAAAGCTTAGCTTTGGAGTTAGTTTAGGATTAGGATTGGTTAGTGTTGGTTTTTGGTTTAGTTAGTGTTCCTTTTTTTCTGTTGTTTTCTTTTTCCCTGTGTCCTCTTGTTTTTTTGTTTGTAAATAGTTTGTTTTTCTATTTGTAAATAGCTTTTTTTTTGTTTGTAAATAGTTTGTTTTTCTGTTTGTAAATAGTTTTTTTTTTCTGTTTGTAAATAGTTTGTTTTTCTATTTGTAAATATTTTGTTTCTATTTATTTGTTTTTTCTTTTTGTCCTTTCATTTCCTTTGTTCTTTTGTTTTTGTCTTGTTGTTCTTTGGGGTTTCTCTATTCTTCCCATCTTGAAAATGGTGGGTTGTTATCTGAAGTATACATTGGTTATTGGGACGAAAGTGGTTTAGATATTTTTAGGCTTGTTGATTGGGTGATTTTGTCCTAAACTTTTGCTTCATGCCCATTTTCAATAAGAGTTGTGGAAAGTCTTCAAACAAGGTACAAAGTAAATAATCTTCATCAACTCCCTCTGAATCTGTCACAAATCATCAAGATCATCTCCTCTTGTAATGGTGTATTTTTCCTAGGGTGATAGTGTTGTAAGATTTGAGTGAAAAATTTAATCTCCCAAGTGTTGTTATGAGGTCCATGGTAGTTTTCAACCTAGAATAAATGTTAAACATCTGACATATTGAGAAAAAATTGAATGAAATATCTGACTCTATGAGAAAACAAAAGAAAAAAGAGAACTATTTAAAGAGAAAAGAGGACTCAATATGAATGGGTGATTCTAGTATCTCTACCGGAGCTATGGACGCCTGACTGGCAATAGAGAAATGTTGTGAGAAAATTAGAGGTATCTCCATCAGGGCTATGGATGCTTGACTAGTAGCAGAGCAATGCCCAGGATATCATTGCACAACAGCTAAAGGGAATCAACTCATGTAGTTCAAATCTTGTACATTGTTTTCTGAAAGATGAAGAAAAATTTATAAAGGAATGATGCACAATCAAGCACATACATAGATTCAGGGGTGGCTATTGATTGATTTACATTTGAGATTCTAGCTCAGCCTTGGTTACTAAAACTGACCCAACTAGAGTTGTGATGTTCATGAACCAGGAGTTCTGGGTAGTTGAATCCTTCAGCTTCTTGAAAATGGTTAAACCATTTTTCCATCCGAGTCACCATTTTTTATGCCTTGCATAACCACCCCATTTTATTCTGGGAAAAAATGGGTCCCCCTTCTCTTTTGGTTTCATTGCCTCTATTATTTGCTTTGACCTTTGGAATTCTTCTATTTTTCCTCTTAATTTTGTCTTTTGTTCTATCAGATTTTGGTTCTATCTCAGCTTGAGTTGGTTTTCATCTTGCTAAGCATTGAATGAAATAATCATAAATGATAGTATATCTTATGTGCTTTTGAGGACTAATGGGGACTTTTTTCTACAGGATGAAATCATGCACATGGTGATATATGTCAAAGAGCTCAGTTGGAAAATATTCCCCAATCCAGTTTGGCATAAAATTCCTCTAAGGCAAGGGTCGGCAAGACCTTCTAGGTGTCTCACCAACTAGCAGTGGTTCTATTCATATTAAAATTCCCCAGTCGGCTAGATAGTTTTAATCGCCAAAAGTTTTTATATGTCTCCTCGACATGATAAAGTCCCGCAGACCGATTATGCACAAGGTTAGTATCACTGAAAGATAAGGCCTTCGGCATGATGTCTAGCCAAAGAGGTGGGGTCTCGATGACAAAGGCGGCTTTGAGGAGATGTCTCACTGACAAGGAAAACTCTTGGCGAGGTGAAGCAACATCGGCGTAGCAATTTGGGCTCACTAAGAAGTCTTGACAACTGGGTGATGTCCCACTGAAAGATGTTGCCTTTGGGGTAAAGTTGTGGTTTCGCCAAGATGTCTCACCGACCCAATGGGCTCTCACCGAAGTAAAATAATCCCTCACCAAAGGGGGTAGGCCTTGGGCATAATTTCCTACCGACAAAAAGGAGGTCCCACAAAAATTTTTCAGTCCGATGAATGATTTTGCCTTCGGTAGAAGGTTTAGGCGATTAGCATGTGTCTCACTGAAGGGTGTGCCTTCAGTGTAACATAATGAGCTCGGGGGATGTCCTGTCGATATGGGAGTGTCTCACTAATAGGGAGGATATCACTGTAACTATTTCCGCCCGACAAGACGTCTCGCCAACCAAGCAAGGTCTCCCTGAAGTAACATGAGCTCTTGGCGAAAGAGGAGACTTCGGTGTAATGTCTCGGTGAAAGAAGGAAGTCTCACCAACATGAGGCAATATCAGTGTAAGGTCTCGTTGATCCATCAGAGTCTCAGCAAAATAGAGATGTCATCAAAGGGATCTAGCTGAGAGAGATGGATTCGGCAAGATGTCTCACCAATAGGGTGAGCTCGGGGACAAAAGAAGAGGTCAGCATGAGGTCTCACCGATAAGGTGGACTCTTGTCGATAGGAGCTCCAAGAAAAAAATTGATGTTCGACATAAGATCTCACCAAGAGAGATAACATCATCATGAAGTCTCATCGACCCGGTAGGGTCTTTCCAATACAAAATGAGCTCAGGGAGAATGGTCGGCTTCGCTATAAGGTCATGCCGACTAGCAGTGGTCTTGCTAATGTGTTTTCTCCCTTCAGTGTGATGGAACACGCTCGATGAAAGGTCTTGCCAACCCAGAGATGTCTTGGAAACAGGGCGTGAGTTCAAGGTAAGGTCTACTCAAAACGAAGAAGTCTCCCCAAGATGGAATGTTCTCGCCGAGAGAAGAGAGGCTCGATATAAGGTTTTCCCAACTGATTTATCTCTTGCCGACAGCGATGGATTTTCCAATGAAAGGGATATCGGTATAACTGAGGGGAACTCACCATGACCTTTTTCCAATTGAAGGATTCTTGCCAAAAGGAAAAGGAGCTCAAGCCCAGAGAACAAGAATGAGCTTGAAGAAGCTTCGAGCGGATGATTAGGGCTCGCTGTGACTTATGGTCGGTAGCAACTGTCTTGTCGATAGTTTTTGTGGTATCGATATGACTTCTGCAGCTCGCTAAAAGGTCTCACCATCATATGTTACGTCAATAGCTACTAGAAGAGACATAATTGCATCAGGGAGACACAATTAGTGTCTCACCAAAATGCAATTCCATTTGAACCACTTTTGACTACTCAAAAATTTGGCGTGGTGTTTATTCACCCAATCGAAAGAAGCTAAAGGAGTGGCCCATTGGTCCTTTGACTAACTACTCCTATGAGGAAGATCATCAGAATACAAATGACATGGACTCATTCTGAGATCAAGGTGATGGATTGACTTGGGAATGATGATGTTTAGATCTAAAGGGAGGCCCTATGTTGCTTCCATGGATGGTCAACATGCAGAAAGGTCTAGAGCGGGAAGGAGGCTGAAGGAAAGAAACAAACACGAGTCACAGGGATAGCTATGAGGTCTGTTGGTGAAAGGCAGATCAGTATTAATGACAATGCTTTAGAGCATTCAAAGAAGCTATGCAAAGGAGTTTGAAGATGGAAACAAAGGCTAGATTTAATGTTGTAGCTGCAAAAGATCTACAGATCATCCTTGGAAAATTCTTTCACCAACATGGACAGCGAGGATGCAATTCAATGTAGCATTAACTATATTCAAAAGATCTGAGGGCTGAACCTCCTGCAACCAAGAAGATATTTTGTAAACCCTAAAAAAAAGGGGTCAGTGTATTCTTTTTGGTACATTTTGTATATATGGCATTTTTTCCTCTTTATAAAGGGGGTTAGAAGAAATAGAGAAGGTTAGGAGACATAGAAATAGATTTCGAACAGTAGTAATTTTCTTAGACTAGGAGTTAGATTCAGTAGAAGCCAATAATGTATCTTTCCAATTTTCTTAGTATAGATGGAAAAAATTTGAAGTCATGGACTTCCTGTACACTGGTGATTGTGCCAAATTTGTAAATGTTGCTTATTTGTTTCACTAAGAGTAGAAGCAACTAGATTAAAATCTACTTCAGATTGTGTTTCAGAATGTTGTTTATCTAGGTTTAATCATTTGATTTGAGAAAATTTCAAGGATTGAAGTCTTATTTTATGTTTTGTTTAAATGATAACTTGCAATCTGTTATTGAAATTAGCACTGTGAATGAATGAAACTGTGTGTTAATCACAAGTTAATTTTGTTTTGTAGTTTTAGTTAGGAATTCCTTGAAAGGTAACAAGTCTGGTTAAGTTGGATGAATTAACATTCTTTTATGTTCCAAAGCTTTGATCTATCTTTTTTTATGTTTCTTTAAAAACCCTAGTTAGAGTAGGTTTAAGTTTATGTTTGATCTCAAAACTATCCAAAAGCTCAACACTAGCAGGCCCCTTGAACATTACTGTTACATTGACCATTGAGCAACATCAGCACAATTGAGAACCAACTACAAAGACCTTGGGAGCTAAGACATCCATGTGTTTTCTTTCTCTTTCAGGAGAAACAGAGTAGCAATATTTTGTTTACATGTTGTTGTGCCATCAGACACATAAACATACATAGATCTAATTCCTTCATGAAATGGAAAAAGGGTTTTTTTATAGCCCACTTTTCTATAAGAGGTTCAAATCCCATATGAGGTTTCATTTCAGTTTCTAATAGAGTTGAGGAATTGAGTTCATAAAGTGGAAATTCAAGATAAAATAAGTAAACTCAAAATAAAATGGAGCAAAGATCATATATACTCATTTTCAGAAAATGCAAGGTAAATAGCCAGAGTGCAAAAATGCAATTTGTACAAAATTTTTGATACCCATATGAATTTTTTATCTCAGAAATGTGGTCTTCTTCAAGGTAATATTTACCTATACAAGGGTTTTTCTTTATAGAATTCAAAATGTAAACAAAATTTAGGGTGGGTCAAATTCAATTTTCAGATGCATCAGAATGAAAAAATTTCTTCAAAATATCAAATACCCACATTCAGGTTGTTTATCAATATACAAATTTCTCATTATTTCTTGCATACCCATGTGAGGATTTGAGTCAAAAATGCAGATTTCGTTCATTTTCTAGAATACCCACATTGGGGTTTTGAGATTAAAATATAAATAGTACCATTTCCAGGTTACCCACATGGGGCTTTCAACAAAAAGTATGAGATAAGTTATTTCTTTCAGAGTCAAAGCATATTCATGATGTGTTTTCAACAGGTTCAATAGAAAATGCAATAACAACTGAGTCTATTCCAGAAACCAAGATAAAGGTTTTCTTTCATTTTTAGAGATACCCACTTTGGGGTTTTTCATAACATACATAATTATTTCATTTTTTACAAGTTCCCATATGGGGTTTCATGTTACAAGCATGAGAACACTTGAATATACAAGAATGGGCTCGAAGGCTCCAAAAAATAATGGAGAAACATACATGATAGGCACAACCATTAAGCTCTATGAGTTCATGAACAACAATACAGAAAAATACAAGGAATGAAGTGCAGATTACAAGCACTATTTTTTGCTTTCATGGCATGGTCTGTGTGATGGCCTACAAATTTATAAATGGAAATCCTCTTTTGGCAGAATAAAAGCTTTCATAAGCTTTGTTTTGAGTGGGAGGAAAACATAGAAATCAACTTACCATTTTATGCCTAAGAGAGGAACAAGCATGTCGTGGCCTCACAGAGCTTCCAAAGCAAGCTTGAGCTCTCATAATGGCATTCCAAGGAAGATACAAACAAAGCAACATGAAATGAAAAGAAGATGCATTAGATAATCATCCCATAGCTGCGACCTATGAGGCCATTTCCTCATCAAAAACCCAAGGAATAAAGAGAGAATAGCCAACAATTCTTACCATGAGTTATGGAGGCCGAATATGATCAGATTTGAAGAGAAAGAAAGCTAATTTGGAGGCTCAAATGGAGGTTTCCAACTAAAACCCTAAGCTCTCATGGTGGTGACACTCTTCATAGCAAAAGGAAAGCTTCTCAAGTCCAAATGATGTGAATGAAGGTGCCTTGGCTTTTTTTTTAATTGATTTTAAAGAAATCAATTAGGATATTGATGGAGATTTCCTTATATTTTATGATTTTTTTTTAGAAAATCAAGCATTGTAATTGGAGAAATAAGGTTGTTTTTTTTTGCAAAATTTCAAAATCTTTAGTTGCAAAAAATTAATCAAATTGAGGAGATTTAGAATCTGCAATTTATGTAAAGCAAGAATAAAGCAAGTTGTTTTATCTCTGCTATTTTTAGCAGATTTGTGAGAGATATTTCCTTGGTCAGATTTGAGATTCATGTTGGAGAGATAAGGTGTTTTTTTCGCTTTAAAAGAAAATTTGGCCTATTTTGAGAGGCTTTTCAGTATTTATTTGCAAAAAGTGTGTTTTTTCCGCTTTTGTATAGACTTTTGAGGCATTTTTTTATACCTTTCCTTGAGCTTTCTTCTTGAGCTTGGATTAGAATTTTGGAGATATATCTTGTGAAAAGGTTATTGTTTTTTCTAGTTTAGATTCTAGTTGCTTGCTCATAAATATTTTTGAGCTTGTAAACTTCTATGTACTAAGTTTTAGATTTTGGCAATCTCCTTCAGTTGAATAAAACAACACTCCTATTCCTCAATTTTGTGCCTTTTGCAGTTTTAGTTTGATGTTATATTGTGATTTCTACTTGCAGAATCCTTATTATGTCCTAAAGTTGCAATTTTAGTGCAGAAAGGTCATTAAATGTAGGTTGCATGTTGTGTTTAAACTTAAATCTTCATGCAAATTATTTATGTGATTAAGTTTTCATGAGGAATTATGAAATACTATTGTTTTTTGAAAGTTGTTTGTGGGAAAAAAACCAGAGTCATCATTAAGTTATTATGAAGTCCTGAAATTCATCTATTAGTCATAGGTTTTAATTTCAGTTACTCTCTATCCCTTTTCCTAAAAAAATATTTAGAATAGGATTGTAATTCTAAGAACCAGCTCACTCTAGAGATTCTCTTTTCACAGAAGGTCGCCCACATCTGAAAAGAGTTTCCATGTTTCAATAAATAGTCTGATTTTGCAAATCTGACAAAGGGTGCATATCTGATTGACAACAATTTTTGGCAGACTCGGTGGGACTCTGAAAATCACTTTTAGAGAGTTTTTTAATGTTTTAAAGTTATTGTTTGGTGTATGCAGCAAGTTATTTAGCCTTTTAGAGGTCTATTTCAATATACCTAGGGAATTTGATTTTGATTTTTTGCATGCAGACTTAGTGTAGCCTACGCATCAGAAAAGTTCAAACCAGATCAAGTTATGCACCTTTTGATTATCAACAGTTGTCCCCACCACGAAGAAGAAGCAAAACATTAAAGAGGTTGTTTGAAACTCCTATGAGGTCAAAATCAACACCTCTTGTTTTTAGCTCTTTGGTTTTATCACCATGAATCTCGGTTCCAATATTATAAGCACTGCCAATGGCAGTTCCAAGAAAACACCCGTTTGTACCTTTTAATGGAGGTAGTTCATTAGACATAGCTCACCATGATGACATCCCAGTTGCAACCCTTAGAATCCTGTCGTACTTCACTAGAAAGGATCACACAAAACTGGTTGAGCATATTTGCAATGTGGCCACCCTATGCTCAGTTCACAACATCATGCAAGAGATCGTCGTGTTATGGCCCTTGGCTGCATCAATCAAGGGGAAAGCATTACAATGGTTCAAAGGCCTCACAATCAACTCAATCACGACATGGGATGCATTAGGTAATGTCCTATATCAATATTTTACTGATAAGTCTGATAATTTGTCTCTTATAAAGCAATTCAACACCATTCAAAGGGTGCCACACAAGTACTTGGCTGATTTCAACTACCAATTTTAGAGGACCTAGGATAGAATTCCTGCAACAGTAAAGCCTTTACCAACTCATTCTTTTATGTTTTACTTAAAAGACCTAAATAGTAAGATTTCAGTCATGACCCAATCTATGGGTGGGCATACACTCCCTAACACTTTTGACATAGCCATTATAGCCAAAAATTATCTCATCCAAGCTAGAGATATAATCCCTAGACCTCCTATGCCTTTGTTTCCTAAAATAAAGCTACCTATGCCTATTGCTTTACCTCCTTTAGGTGTTGTCTCAACTCTTCTAGCAATAGGTTATCGTAGTGCAATCCAAGAGATTGTTGCTCCAGCCAAAAGCTAAGAGCTTCAAAAGATTAAAATCATACTTAAGACCTTCAGAAATGACCTCTTGAACATAAAGAAGAAAGGTGGCCAGGACATAAGCCTTATCAAGCCACTTATGAAGATAACTAGCCTAATAGGTCCGCTTTTCAAAATGATTATCAGGGCCAAAAGAGGAGTTTCAACCCAAGACCATTCTAGCCATACAACCCAAAAGAAGATAGTTTATCAAAGGAACTTGTGCCTTAGAATAATATTGCCCAGGATTGTGATTGGTGTTATCCATGCAATCAGCTCCATAACCAATCAATGTGTGCTAATGGCATGAGGAATCAAGCCTTAATGGTCCAAAACAACTATGTTGGCTCAAAAAATGTTTCTGATCAAAATCAAGAATAGCAAGATAACATGGAAGTTGCCTTGCCAAACTAGCAAAGCTCTGAGTTTTGTGGCATGAATGGCTAGGATCAACAAAACTCTCTTATTTCGGCTAATACTAGATCAAAAAAGAGAGCTATGGATTTAGGGCCGTAAGCTAGAAATTCACAACAACTTGCAAACAATAAGTAACATGTTAATTCATTGAATGTCAATGCTACAACATAGCCTAAGATGCAGATTCTGTAATGAGGCCAAGAAATACCTGGCAAGGAATAGTAAAAGATGCATTTATAGCCTTTGCAAAGGCAAAATGATGTTGCTATAAAAAAAACCAGTAGAAAATAAATCCTACTTCATTCAATATTGTTGAGCACCTTAGGAAAGCTACTATCAGCATGTCTGTATTAGATGCTTTGCATATCCTAGGTTAGAATTTTTTTTTGCAAGATGCTTTAGTTGATTTGTCTATTTCTAATGATACTAATCAAGGAGTTGCTAAAGTCATGCCCACAAAAAATCTGGAGGTTAAGAATGACTAGAAGAATAAAGAGGTAAAGCCTCCCCCATTTTATTTAAGTATGATTATTGGCGATAAGATTGTTTATAATTCTATGGTTGAATCTGGTGCTAGTAGTTTAGTCATGCCTAAGAGTTTGGCTAATAAGCTAGGTCTTTTTTATGAGCCTAACCCCCAAAATCACATAGTTCAGTTATATGGGTCTACTGTTAAAACCACTGGTATAATCAAGAACTTGGAATTTACCCTAATGCATCCCCAAGTTTTTCTATTCATCAGGATATACATGTTATCGATTTACCACCGCACTTCGCCATTTGTCTCTCGAGGGATTTTACAGCCAAGCTGGGTGGGTTTTTGTCCTTTGATTGGTCTCATCTATTTTTTAGAACAAGGTATGGTATGACAGTGACTATAAAGTCTGAGCCTCTAGCCAAAGACCATATCAAACCATATTCCCTGAATCCTATAAATGCTAACCTCTATGCCACTCCTATACTAGAGGAACAAACCATGACCTCAAACTATAGCACCCTTATAGAAAATATGAATCTAAATGAATGGGTAGCTGAAGATCACGAGCTTGATCCTTTTTAGCACATAGATGAGATAGGATTAGGAGTCTATATGATTCACGAACCTAATTTTGATATGCCTAATATTTGCAAAGAGGAGGAATAGTCTGAAGAAACATAAAATGAGCTTTGGAAGCTTTACTTCTATGGTTCAAGAAGTAGTATAGGTGTCGAAGGTGGGGCTATGTTTATTTCACCAAAGGGTGATAAATACTTTTCAGCTTGCAGATTTTCTTTCAACTATTCAAACAATACAACTGAATACAAAGCGTTGGTGCATGGCCTCGAATGGGCTCATAAGAGGTATCAAATGCTTGAAAGTTTATGGTGATTTAGAGTTAATAGTAAATCAGGTTAGAAATCTAAATGCTGCAAAAAATGATTTGCTTAAGAAATATAAGCATCGTGTATGGGATTTAATGGAATATTTTGATGCTTTTAACATTGTTTTAGTTCCTAGAAATGAAAATAAGCATGCTGATAGGCTCACTTCCATAGGATCCCAATTTGATATTCCAAACAAAATTCACAAAGTAGAGGCACATCAATAAGTAAAAATAGTGGTTAGACCTTTTGTGCCTAATAATAATGTGATTTGGCAGGTTTTTGACAATGATGAGAAAATTGTAAATTTCTTAATTGTTGAAGCTAAGTTTGCAGATGGAAACCAGCAAAAGTGGAAGCAGCGGTATGATAACCAAATTGTGCAATTAAAGACCAACAAGTTGCCAAAAGGTTTGGTGAACCTTGGAATTTGTGTTCAACTCAGATGACCAAGTGTGGAAAGACAAGTGCAACCTGACTGTTAAAGAATAACACTATGAAGCAATTGAAATCTTCAAAGGCAAGCTTCTCAAGCTGGGAAAGGTATGTAATAAAGAGGAACAACAAGCATTTATTCTGTTATGCCAAAAATTTAGTGATGTTTTTGCTTGGGAGTACAAGCATTTGAAAGATTTTGACCCCAAACTAGCCCAACATACTATTGAACTAGAACTTGATGCAAAACCAATAAGGTAGAAACAAAGACCTCTTAATCCCAAATTAGAACACCTTATGAAAGTTGAACTGAATAAATTAGTTGAGAGTGGTATTATTTTTTCTATCAAGCATACTTCTTAGGTGTCAAAATTAGTTCTAGTTAGGAAGAAGAGTGGTGAAATCAGATTGTGTGTTGATTTATGGGATTTAAATAAAGTGTCACTGAAAGACCACTACCCATTCCCTTCCATGGAGCAAATTTTGCAGGTAGTTTCTAGTTCTAAAAAATTTTCTTGGCTAGATGGTTACTCAAGTTACAACCAGATTCTGGTAAAACAAGAGGATCAGTTCAAAACAACATTCATGACTAAGTGGGGCACAATGGCCTACAAAAAGATGCCTTTCAGCTTATCCAATGCTGGAGCAACTTTTCAGTGAGCAATGGACATGGCTTTTCATGGCCTCATGAATAGGTTCATTCTGGTATATTTAGATGAAATTATTATTTTTTCTAGAAATGCTAATGAGCATCTTGATCATTTAGAATAGATTTTTCAGAGATGTAGAGAGTTCAGGGTGTCTCTCAACCTGAAGAAGTGTATATTTTTTATACACGAGGGTAAACTCCTCAGACATATTGTTTCAAAGTAAGGTATTTCTATAGACTCTAAAAGAGTCTCCGTAATTCTTGAATTACCTTTACCAGCTCACAAGAAAGGCTTGCAAAGTTTTCTTGGAAGAATAAATTGTGAGGAGGTTCATACCGAATATTGTAGCTTTGCTACAACCTCTCACTTCTATGCTTAAGAAGAATATACCCTTCAACTAGACCAAAGAAGGTAAATGAAGCTTTGAGAAAATCAAAGAAGACCTTGCAACTACCCCTACCCTCATTAATCCAAATTATGATAGATATTTCATTCTTTATACATTTGGAGGAGTTGATACTATTTTTGCTATGCTTTGCCAGCAAAATGATGAAGGTTTGGAGCAACCTGTGGTATTTTTTAGCTAGGTATTACATGATTATGAGGTGAAGTATTCTTTTGTTGAGAAGCATGTTTTTGCTATTGTAAGAAGCCTAAAAAAGTTCAAGCATATGTTGTTAAATAGAAAAATTCATTTATTAGTTTCTCACTGAACTGTCAAGGATTTCTTACTTAACAAACATATTAAAATGATAAGCTTGTTGGTTGGATAACCAAGGTAATGGAATTTGATGTTGATATTAAGGTAACTAAGCTCATTAGGGGCAAGGATTTATGTGAACAGATTTTTGGAAATGAAGACAATAGTTTAAAAGAAGCTAAAAATGTTGATAGAGTGCTAAACAATGATGATGTAGTTGTTGTTCCAGTTTCTTCTGCTACTTGGTTGCAACAAATGATGCACTATTTACAAAATGGTGAGTGCCCTGAAGGCTTAGATAGAGAAAAAATAAGTTATTACAGATTGCAAGCTATTCCTTTTGCAATTATTGATGGCATTCTGTATAGGAGAGACTTTCAAGGTGTTTTTTTAAGGTGTATTTAGCTTGGTCAAGTCGATAAGCTTTTAGCAAAATTTCATGATGGACCTTCAGGAGGCCACTTTGCTGCAAGAACAACAACCTTGAAAATTATGTGAGCTGGTTATTACTAGACAAATCTATTTAAAGATGTTATTGCTTGGGTCAGAAGATGTGAAAAATGTGCTTTATTTTTTAGAAAATAGAGCCTTGTAGTTCTACCTTTGCATCCTATTCAGGTGGAACAACCCTTTTCCAAGTGGGGCTTAGATTTTATTGGGCCAATCAACCCACCTTCAAGCATGGGTCATAAGTGGATACTTACCACCATAGATTATTTTACCAAGTGGACCAAGGCACTTGCTCTAAAAGAAGCAAATGAGACTTCTGTGCTTAATTTCTATCAAGACTTAGTTTCGAGATTGGTACTCTAGATTCAATAATCTCTGACAATGGTTTGGATTTTATCGATTTAAGGATTTTTGATTGGTCAATTAGGAATAACATTTATTTGAACACGTCTTCTAATTATTATCCATAGGGCAATGGTCAGGCAGAATCCACAAATAAGAATCTGATTCGGATAATCAATGGAAATGGCATGAAAAGCTAAAGTTAGCTCTTTGGGCTGACAGGGTGACTTCTAAAAGGGACACTAGTTGTTCCCCTTATGTACTTGCTTATGGAAAAGAGGCTAAGTTACCTATTTCTATTGAGCTACCTACTTTGATTTTTGTTAAAGAGATGAAATTATTGAATGAGTAGCCTCTTGAAGTGAGATTTGCACAACTGGTAGAGCTCAAAGAAACCAAAAAGGAAGCATTAAGACAACTTGAGATACATCAAACTTAGATGAAAAGCTCTTTTGATAAGAGGGAGAGACCATGCGAATTCATTATTGGTGATCTAGTCTTCAAGTGGAATGAATATAAGAGTAGAATTGGATGACATTCCAAATTCGATGCAATTTGGGAGGGGCCTTATGTGATCATGGAGTGCAAGGAGTACAATGCTTTACAACTTTCTAAGTTGATTGGAGAGGTGTTGTCTATCCTAGTTAATGGGATACACCTCAAGCATTTCCTCTAAGATAAGTTCTATCTTGTAAATAAGTAGAGTAGTTGTTGCAAATAAGTGTGTTATGCACATTTCTTTTCATTAGTTTTATTTTCCCTAAGCGTTGTTGTGCATGTTTTGATGGCCACTAGGGCTGATAGTTTCCTTTCCGCATTGTTTCATTTTTTTTTGCTGCTATTTGAAGTGTTGTTGTTCAAGTTTTCTAAGTTTTGGAAGGGGAAGATTTGACTCCACACCCAATGGATTTCTTAAAGGAAACTAATCTAATGCTTAGCTAGCAAGCATTTAGCAGAAATCACCAAAATGTTACCAATTTTTTGCTATAGCTCAATTGGTGGAGTTGGTTTAAATATTGTTATATTTGAAAGTGAAAATATAGTTATTTTTCCATATGCTTAAGTGTTGTTTTCACCTTATTTATCATTTATCAAATGACAGTTATGTAAGTGTTTTGAGAAAATTGAATTTCAAAAGTATTACTCATGTTTTTTGCAAAATCAAATGGAGTACATAACTAAATATACAAATGATAAAGCATTACAAAATGCTTTCATTTATTTCATGAAATGTTTCACATTACATATTTTCATTTTAATGCTTTTCTTCCAAAATGGAAATGAAGGAATGAAATTAAATGTCCACACAAGCCATGGTTTTAGCTAATTCCATTCATTGCAGAAAGTAAATTCTAAAACTGAAGGTAAAAATAAATGAGAAAGTAGATAGCAGAAGACATATACATCATTTCATAATTCTTCATCTTTAGTTGAGACGTTGTTGCTTGCTCCATCCTGCTTCTACTCTTGAGTATGCCTATAAGAGATTGAGAGGGGTGTCAATTAAGACCTTCGGATATGAGTTATACTACAAGCTCTACCATCAGACATATAATTTACTCTTCGAAATGCATGGAATCAATTAAAGGAAGGAATAGAAACATGAACTAGAAAGAGAAAAAATCATCATACATTTTTTTATGCTAACATTTATTTGTTTCCTTGTGCAGGTATAGGAAAAGTCATGTAGCTGATTATCTTTTGAAGACCAAGCATGTGGGAAAAAGATGGCTCCCACAAGGGTAGAGCTCGACATGCTGCCCTTTATACATTACAAGTGGGTTGAGAAGGAAAATACGATCATCATGGTCTTCTGAGCTATACAACTGAAGGAGTAATCAAATTTATCATGCATTCATAACAGTCAAATCAAAGCATGAGATAAAAATTACAAATGGAGAATAAACTTGATGAACTTGTTTTAGCTAAAAATGATCATGTTTATTCTGGAAAGATTTGATATCATTTCCATAATATTGTTTTGTTGCTTTAAGTCTGTTCACATTAAATGTTGTTTCATATTTTTTCTATTTTGGAGCAGTAGTGTTCTATCTCATAATGGTGATAGTGAACAGGCATACATAATGCATCAACAAAGAGTACTATTTCAGATTTTCATTTTAGAAGAGAGCAAGTGCATGAAGCAATTTTATTAAATGGAGCATAAAAATGCATGAATAGTGCTAGGTTGAAGACCAAGAATATGTAAGGACAAACAAGCATGAGAAGAGCTTCAGATTTTCAAGCATCAGAATATGCTTTCAAAGAGTACTTGATAAGAATTTGAGTAAGCAAAAGACATTCCCAAAATGAACAAAGCTTTAAAGGCTCTAAGCTGAAGCAACATAAGTGAAATAGGGAGTTATAGTGAATAAGAAATTTTAAAAATAAACAAGGGTCACAAAGCATGGAGAAGCTTATATGTCATGTCCTGACAGTTCCTGATATTACATACATCTAATGCCTTCATGAAATGCAACAAGGGTTTTTTTATAGCCCACTTTTCTATAAGAGGTTCAAAACCCATCTGGGGTTTCATTTCAATTTCTAATAGAGTTGAGGAATTGATCTCATAAAGTGGAAATGCAAGATAAAATAAGAAAACTTGAAATAAAATGGAGCAAAGATCATATATACTCATTTTCAAAAAATGGAGCGTAAATAGCCAGAGTGCAGAAATGCAGTTTGTATAGAAATTTTGATACCCATATGAATTTTTATCTCAGAAATGTGGTCTTCTTCAAGGTAATATTTACCTATACAAGGTTTTTTCTTTATAGAATTCAAAATGTAAACAAAAGTTAGGGTGGGTTAAATTCAATTTTCAGATGCATCAGAATGAACAATTTTCTTCAAAATATCAAATACCCACATCCAGGTTGTTTATCAATATACAAATTTCTCATTATTTCTAGCATACCCATGTGAGGATTTGAGTTAAAAATGCATATTTATTTCATTTTTGGAATACCCACATTGGGATTTTGAGATTAAAATACAGATAGTACCATTTCCAGGTTACCCACATGGGGATTTCAACAAAAAGTATGAGATAAGTTATTTATTTTAGAGTCAAAGCATATTCATGATGTGTTTTCAACAGGTTCGACAAAAAATGCAATAACAATTGAGTCTATTACAAAAAACAAGATAAAGGTTTTCTTTCATTTTTAGAGACACCCACTTTGGGGTTTTTCATAAAATGCAGAATTCCTTCATTTTTTACAAGTGCCCATATGGGGTTTCGTGTTACAAGCATGAGAACACTTGAATATACAATAATGGGCTTGAAGGCTCCCTAAAATAATGGAGAAACAGATGTGATAGGCATGGCCATTAAGCTTTATGATTTCATGAACAACAATACAGAAAAATACACGAAATGAAGTGCAGATTACAAGCACTCATTTGTGCTTTCATGGTGTGGCCTGTGTGATGGCTTGCAAATTTATAAATAGAAATCCTCTTTTGGAAGAATAAAATCTTTCATAAGTTTTCTTTTGAGTGGGAGGCAAACACAAAAATCAACTTACCATTTTATTCTTGAGAGAGGAACAAGCATGTCGTGGCCTCAAAGAGCTTCCAAAGTAAGCTTGAGCTCCCATAATGGTGTTCCAAGGAAGATACAAACAAAGTAATAGGGAATGAAAAGAAGATGTATCAGATAATCATCCCATTGTTGTGGCCTATGAGGCCATTTCCTCATCAAAAACCCAAGGAATAAAGACAGAATATCCAATAGTGCTTACCATGAGTTATGGAGGCCGAATATGATCAGATTTGAAGATAAAGAAAGCTTATTTGGAGGCTTGAATGGAGGTTTCCAGTTGGAAACCTAAGCTCTCATGGTGGAGGCACTCTTCATAGCAGAAGGAAAGCTTTTCAAGTCCAAATGATGTGAAAAAATGGGAGGAGTGGTAGTTTTGTCTTAGGGTTTCTCAAAGACCTAAACCGGCCAAGGGATTTTTAAAATAAAAATAAAAATCAATGCCAAGTTATTACTATTGGGGCTAATTTGTTTATGCCATGATTTAGTGGTGGACGGTGCCTTAGGCATATTTTTTCTGAAAATATCAAAGCCTAATCAAACATAAAAATAAAAATCAATGCCAAGTTATTACTATGGGGGCCAATTTGTTTATGCCATGATTTAGTGGTGGACGATGCCTTAGGCATATTTTTTCTGAAAATATCAAAGCCTAATCAAACATATGATGGTGAATTGTGTAGGTTTTTTTTTTGCATTAATTCCTAAGGCATTTTATTTTGAACACATGCCTTACTGATTATTTTTCCTTGGCTTTTATTTTTCTTTATGATTTTATAGAATTCAATTGTAAATGAAGGTGCATTGGCTTTGTTTTTAATTAATTTTAAAGAAATCAATTAGGATATTGATGAAGATTTCCTTATATTTTATGACTTTTTTTTGAGAAAATCAAGCATTGTAATTGGAGAAATAATGTTATGTTTTTTTTTGCAAAATATTTCAAAATATTTACTTGCAGAAAATTAATCAAATTGAGGAGATTTAGAATCTACAAGCTATGTAAAGTAGGAATAAAACAAGTTGTTTTATCTCTTTTCTATTTTTAGCAAATTTGTGAGAGATATTTCCTTGGTTGGATTTGAGATTCCTATTGGAGAGATAAGGTGTTTTTTTCACTTTAAAAGTAGATTTAGCCTATTTTGAGAGGCTTTTCAGTATGTATTTGCAAAAAGTGTGTTTTTTCCGCTTTTGTACAGAATTTTGAGGTATTTTTTGATACCTTTTCTTTAGCTTTCTTCTTGAGCTCTGATTAGGGTTTTGGAGATATATCTTGTGAAACACGTATTTTCTTTTCTAGTTCAGATTCTAGTTTCTTGCTTATAGAAATTTTTGAGCTTGTAAAGTTCCTTTGTACTTAGTTTTAGATTTTGGAAGACTCCTTTAGTTGAGAAAAAAACACTCTTATTCCTCAATTTTGTGCCTTTTGCAGTTTTAGTTTGATGTTACATTGTGATTTTTGCTTGTAGAATCCTTATTATGTCCTAGAGTTGCAATTTTAGTGCATAAATTTCATTAAATATAGGTTGGATGTTGTGTTTAAAATTAAATATTCATGCAAATTATTTATGTGATTAAGTGTTCATGAGGAATTGTGAAATATTGTTGTTTTCTAAAAGTTGTTTGTGGGCAAAAAACCAGTCATCTTTAAGTTATTATCAAGTCCTAAAAATCATCTATTAGTCATAGGTTTTAATTTTAGTTATTCTCTATCCCTTTTCCTAAAAGAATATTTAGAATAGCATTGTCATTCGAAGAACCAGCTCACTCTGGAGATCTCTTTTCATAGAAGATCACCCACATTTAAAAATAGTTTTCATGTTTCAACAAATAGTCTAATTTTGCAAATCTGACAAAGGGTGAATATCTGATTGACAAAAGTACCATGATGAAAACCTAGAAAACATGCGTCATGAGTAGAATCAAGCATCTATATGCACCATTTCAGGTGGAGGCATCGCATCCCATCCATAACAAATCCAACATTCCATCCATCTTATCCTTAATAAATCTAGGAACCCTTCATTATCTAGTCCATTTTTCATCCAATCTAACCTATCTTGATCTTAGAAAAGGTTTGTTATGTACTTCAAACTTGCTTATGGTAAACATCTTGACATGGGTCACTATCATTGGTCCTATCCTAACCAACATTATCTGAGCCATGATGCATTTTTCAAAGAGGCACACTTTATCCAAACATGTTATCCTATCACAAGATAATCCTTCGCATCCTATGCATACCTATCCATCCATCCATTCCTTTATCCATGCATCCACCTATATCATTCCCTGCATTGCTAGACACTGGGCATAGGTACTTACATCTTGCTTCAAGAATAAATCTTGAACTATATCCTATTACTTATGTGGTGATATAAAACATTAACTAACACAAATTGGTCAAATCATTTGTAAGAAAAGATCTAAATAACTATCCCATGGCACATTTTGATGAGAAGATGTTCCTTATCAAGCTTTATATTTTATCAAACATCAATCCAAAAAATCCAGATCAATTGAATCTACCTTGCACTTCAACATCACATCAACTCATTCCAAAAAACTTTGTTCCAAACCGAGCTTCAAAATCTCAATCAATGAAATCCAATCAATCCATCATCTTGGGATATCCATCAATTTCCAATCTTCGTGTTGCTTAACACTATCCTTGAAATTTTGTGTATCCTCAAAAATGCTATCATCATCAATCCATCAATCTAACCAATCAATCCTAGCTTGGATTTCAACAAAATACCAAATTGATCATTGATATCATCATCAAATATCCATATCCAACTTGTCAACATCATGCAAAAAATCCAAAACATCCAAAACACATCAAAATCCCTAAAAAATTCAAATATCATAAATCCAAAAAATAGAGTCCTCTAGTCAAACTACGTTGTCTTTGAGCTTGAACGTAGGAAAGGCCATCATTAATGTGCCCCCTAGATCATTCCTTTGGTAGTCTATCATAATAAATTAGCATATTTCATTTGTTCATATCTTCATCTTGTAAATGGGTCGAGTCAGTTGAACTACATGGTCTCTATGTGTATAATGTAGGCAAGGCTAATCTATGATTAGCCCCCGAGGCCCCTAGGATAGGTCTTTAAGTTAGGTTCTTGGTCGAAACACAAAAATTCTCAAAACCCCTAAACATTTGTAAAACCCTTGAAAACCCCAAAAACGTCCAAGTATTTCGAGGAAAACACAAACATTCAGAAAATGGAAAACACAAAAAACAATAGAAAACACTCAAAAGACCTAAAAAAAGCCTCAAAACATTCATAAAACCCTAAATAGCCTCAAAATTTTTGAAAATCCTAAACATTCACATAAACTTTCAAAAAGACCAAAAATAACCTCAAAACATATTCAAAATACCAAAAACATTGAAATATTCTAGAAAATCAAAAACCCATCCATCCCATCTTGCTTTCACCTAAAATAAACTTTCACCCATAATAAATCAATCATCACCTTCAACCTTTGGAGAAACAAGTAGAAAACAAACATAGCAAGTTGTAAAGTGCAAACCTAAAAGTCAAAATTTAAAGTCTAGATCATAGGTAAATGCATCTGTGAAGTTTATAGCAATGGCTCATCTTAGCATCATCATCCTAACATCAAACAACCCTCTGATCAACATGTCCTAGGATGCATTCTTCTTGCAATGTACATCAGTATCAAAAATCAATTTAGCTAAACTTAAACTAGGCAAGAGCTATAGATAACACTGGCTATTTTTCTTTGATATTTTCTTATGATTTATCTTAATGACTCATTGTGAGGACCTCTCAATGATGTCTAAAAAAATGATTTAGAGAGAAAGGAATGGGGCAGTGATCATTATCTTTTGATTGTTGGGATTGTGGGTACTCTTGTAAAATAATCTTGGTGCATACTTGCTTAGTTGTGTGTAGGAAGTTCATTTAGGGTATGTTGTTGACTATTGCGTATGCTTTTTTCCAATATATTTTAAGCTTCTAACTTGCATTCCAATGAGGTTTCCATAAGTCAAGATGTGAACAAGAACTATCCTATCTGCTTGTCGAGTCAAAGTCCATTACACTAGATACAATGGCATCTTGGTTATCAATGTAGACACCTAAAAATGACCTAGGCCTCCAAGCTTCATTTTTACCACTTTCACCCTACCATAATTATGACATTTAATTATGTTCTTGGTCCACATTCGACTATTGATTAAATAATTCATTATTATTTAATTAATTCATGTCTTTGTATTCTTCATGATTATTAAATAAAAAAAATTTATTTATTTATTAAATACGTCATTAATTGTCTAAGTCTTCCCTTAATTAAATAAATTTCTTAATTTATTTAATTTCCCTTCATCATATGTTTCTTCCTGATTATTAAATAAATAAGTTTTATTTATTTATTTAATATGTCACTAATTGTCAAAATTAAATAAATTTAGTAATTTATTTAATTATTTAGTCTTATCTTCCAAAGTAAATAATTATTTCTAATTATTTAATTACTAATTTCATTTTTCTCTCATTTTGAATAAATGAAAATATTTAAAATGATTTCATTTTATTAACTTTCACTCTTTTTAGTAAATAATTTGAAAAAGATTATTTACTTGTCTCACAAAATCATCATTTTGAATTATTTAAATTTAAAAGGATTTTATTCTTCCAAAAATCAAGTAATCGGGCAGATTCTTGATTTTCCAAATCAAATCTTCAGTTCAAATCTTATCTTCTTTATTTTTCGAATCTCACAAATCAAGAAATCTTATCTTCTTGATTTTTCAAAAATCTTTATTTCTTTAATTCATTTATCTCATTTATTCTCCACCATCAATCCGATTATTTGAGATATTATCTTGACCGTTCGATTAATGAATTTTCCCTAACCCTAATGAGGGATTCTCAGACTTAATCTGGACCTCTCATTTTAGGTTATTCTCATCAATTAATCTCATTTGTCCATTCAAAATGACATTTTCTATAAAATACCATTTTCCTCTCACTTTTCGATTACTCATAGACACGCTGACATTTTATACACTTTCACACTTGCATTCTTAGATTTATCATAGCATTTATTATAGTCATTTGATCAAGTCTTGGAATTTGTTTAGGCATAGACATTGACAATTATAGTAATAGGCATAGGCATTTAGACATAGCATAAATCCTTCAAAGCTTGGTGTAGGACTTAGGCATTTGCAAATTGCTCGTACGTCCAATCTGAGGGCAACATCATCCTGCAAGTAAGAAGGTATTACAAAAGGGAATCATGGAGGTATCAATGTTCAGGTATAATTGTTTTATGTTTTACTTCCTTTGTGTTTTGTAAGATATTTGGGTTTCATTGTCATTTATTGATTTGTTGCTAACAACTTGAATTGAACCTAAAAGAAATCCCTTGATTACATTGGTGAACCGGACTCCGTTTTTCTGGTTAGTTCTGTACATTTTTTTGTGTTTTATGCTATTTTGCAGGTACAGGTACAGAGCGACGTAACTATTTTTTAAAAAGCATCATGACACATTTGATGCGTCACGACGCATCTGCCGACAGAAGAGCCACAATCACCCTGATAAGCCGCAATCGATATCTGGAATGACGCATCTGATCTGTCATGCCGCATTCAAAGTCCTGAATGATGCATATGCTCTGTTGCATCGCATCTGAATGGTAAATATTTTCTTTCATTTTTGACATTCTAATTTTTGGATTTTAGGTTTTTCTGGTTTCTGGTTTCTTTTCTAGTTTTCTAGTCTTCTGATTTCCTAGTTTTTCATTTATGCGTGTTAGCTAGCTTAGATTTTTGTGTTACTAATCTTCGTTTGTAGCGTGTGGTGGTTACTATTCGAGTGTCAAAGATCATTGCATAAAAAGACTATTAATATTTTTTTTGTAGATTTGAATGTCGAAGACAAAATAAAACAAACATTGTGCTTGTTTTTCATAGATTAGCAAACATTTAACTTTGGTGTACCTAAAAAGAACATTCATGTCTTCTTTACTTGATTGTGTTTGCACAATGGTAGGTGAGTATGCTTTCACTTGGTGAAAACCTCATGATCAGAAAACTAGACCCATTCTTATTTGTTATTACCCTGACTTGGTATATTGGAGTATCCTCTCCCCTCGCACTTTCGGGCAATCTTGGGTGTAAGAGAAATGGTTACCAACTCTAGAAATTGGGCCTACCTGGGGATTTCATCACCCCAACGTGACTCAAACTGGTAATGGAGCTAAAGCCAAGCTACCCCCGACCGGTATATAAATGTAAACCTTAAAGGAAAATCTAAGGTTGCTTGTGCGAATGTGTCATACGGACGGAGTTGTACTCCCTTAAACCCTGTTGAGCTTAACCTCTTTAGGCTGGAGTGCCACCTTAATGGTGATTAATCTCTTGCCTCATGTATGGCCACTCAAATAGGGGTCCCTAACTAAAAACTCTTGTATAGAAAGCCAAAATCCTTCTATTTGCTAGCACAGCACCAGTCGGTGTGAAGGCATCCACACTTTCGCAGTTTGTAGTAGAGGTGATTAGCTCGCCATGGGAGTTTCATGGGGGTTGGAATCTTGGTCGGCCTGAGAAGAGAGTGCACTATAAGGGTGAGCCCATGTAGCCAAGCTTCTGAATTCACACGCTACAGATATGTTGTTGGGGAAACCTACGTGGAATCTAGCGAATATTGTCATGGCCTAACCTAGGATTGTGCTTATCTAATGTGTGATTGGTTACATTCAAAACGCTGTGTTTGTCAAGTGTTTTCTGGTTTTATCACAGTTAGAAACAAAACATTCACCAAATAGATCAAAATTGACATCAAAACGACAAGAAAATCATTTTGAAACAAAATTGTGTCGCATCTGTCGAACCGCAATTGATTTTCTACACCGCAACTGATCTGTTAAACTGCATCTGACACTTAGAACGACACATCTGTAGGCATCGCAATGCATTCGAACACTTAAAAGCCACATATGCTAAATCGAGTCACATTTGATAGTCCAAAAGCTGCAATTGAAACAACAAACCGCATTTGCTAAACTGTGACGCATTCACAGCTTAAAGCGACACATTTTCCTGTCAAAATTTAAAAGTTCATATTCAAAACCTAAGGTCTTCAACTTGTCAACCATTTGTCAAACATTGTTTCTAGGGAGATTCTATCATAAACCAAGTCTGAAATTGCTCAAAGTTTCACCATTAGTTTGCATTCATCACCATAGGTTTCATACTTCATTCTTTAGTTGCATACTTTGGCATTAGGTTATCCCTAGGTTCATATTTGCATACTTAGGATTAGAAAAATCTCAGCACACTTTTTAAAGTCATTGCTTTCAAGATTAGGCTCTTTTGGACTAAGTTGTCAAACCCCTTTTCTGTTATTGTCCTTTTTTTGTGAGATTTTTTCCAACTCAAAAGTCTAGTAAGGAAAACTCACTTGTCATTCAGACCTTGTCACCTTGTTAGTTTCAACAAATTCCTTTAACAATCAAAATAAAAAACAAAGTTTGAGCTTAGAAGTGCTTAGGTACCCTTGTCCTAACTTGCATTATAAGTCTACACATTCAATATCCTATTTCACAAAAATCCAAAAACATTAGTCATTCTAGTCGTCATTTTGAACTTAGACTTTGCATAGTACTTGCATTTAGTTGTCATTCCCATTTGAGCAATCTCATTTATGGTGGAAACCAGACTTCAAAAACAACAACGACAAATGGAAAACTCTCAGCAAGACACCATGTCTACTTTTGATAATCCAAATTGGACCTTTTTCGATCCACCTCCAGTGACAACACAATCCTCATCAAATAGTACATTTGAACTCTACTTGCAAAGAGATGAATATGGTCAAATACTTCTAGAAAACATAGAGGCAATGGCACAAAACCCAGAGGCCTCTCACTTCGTTGAAACAATGGTCCGTCACAATAGAGACAAATTCTTGGCTATCCTCTTGAGTGAAGGAGCCAAATTACCTCAAGGATTTGATATTAACACGATAAATGTGACACCTCCTGACCCTAATAACAACAATGCACATAACATGTCACATAGTGTTCAACCTCCAAACACTACGAGCAATACTCTTATTGACACTACAATGATAGTGCATGCCACTTCCAACATCCCAAACACCTCCAACAACATAAATACCATGACAGTAAATGTCGTGGGGGCATCATAAAGTCACAAGAATCCCCCCTTGATAGCTTCATCTACTACCATGAGTACACCTTTGACGCATCCGCTCAGTGGTATTTCACAAAATCCTTTGGTAGGGGGAAAGGGATGTATTTTTATCCAAGGACAACAACCAAACATTAACACGACAACACAGTCAAATGTCATTGCCTCCCAAGGTACAAATACAAACATTCCCCTTGTGCAAAACCAACAATTCGCATAAGGTGGCCAAGTAACACAACCCATGGTACCATTAACGCATCATAACATCCATGGTCATCACATTCCCCAAATAATGAGACACATGACTGGGGGACACATCCCAACCTACTCATCTAAAGTTCATACTCATCAACATACACCCAATCATAACTTCCAATATCAACAACACGTCAATCCGCATACGTCATACATATCACAACAATCCACACCACCACAAAACAACAACATTCATGCACAACAAACAAGGACCTATGGTGTACTAGGAAATCCAACGTACGGAAACATAAATGACCCTGTTGTAAACGCCCTCCAAACAAGAGTGAGGGGTTTAGAGAAAACCATCCAAAACATATACATTTCAGGTCAGAAATTAGAAGTATCATATGACCCAAATGTATACCCATTTGACATGAGTTTATACATGCCTCCATTTCCTTCGGGATATGTGTCACCCAATTTCACAAAATACAGAGGCAAGACAAACCCCATTGAGCATGTTCACGAATTTGCAACCAATTGTATGGACATCGCTTATGAACAAACATACTTGATGAGACTTTTTTCTAAAAGTCTGGCGGGTTAGGCCCTTGAATGGTTTTCCACTCAAAAGGATATCCAAACATGGGACGAGCTTAAAAGAAAATTCATAAAAAATTATGCGTACAACATTGACATGGATACCTCTATCACTAGCTTGTGCAATCTCACGCAAGAGGATGCTGGTGAGACTTTCATCCCATTCTTTCAGAAATGGAGAAGTCTAGCTAGTAGATGTCATATTGATATACTCAAAAGAGAAAAGGTTGACATGTTCGTGCAAACACTTCTTGGGCCCCTAAAATATGCATTGCAAGTACATTGTTGCACAAAATTCATAGACTTAGTTGAAAAAGGTGTCCAGATTGAGAAAGCCCTTATCACAAAGGGAGAATTGCGATATGGTTCCAAAAACACAAATGTCAATCCAACCACTAACAAGAATAAATATTGGGTTAAAAATAAACACGTTACAAATGACGGTGTTGTTGACTAAAAGGTTGCAAACATTGTGGGTCCTGTACTAGCCCTAAGGGGGGTTCAACAACAAAACAAACCAACAACGACACTAACACCTCCTCCCAATATTTCTTCAAACACAAGTGGTCAAAACAATCAAGGACAATACCGTCAAATGAGACAATTTCCTAAAGGTCGCACATACACTCCTTTGGGTGAACCCATTGAAGAAGTCCTTAAGAAATGTATCTAGAACGGGGTCATCATACTTCAAGAAGCAAAACCATATGACCAAGGATAATTCAAACCAGCATGGTGGAATGATAATGCATTTTGTGACTACCATCGAGGAAAAGGACATACAACTTCTAACTGTCACCAATTGAAAAACCTAATACAAGATCTTATCGAAAGTCGCATCATTGAAGTAGGTGGATCTCAATTTGCCTCTAATTCAGATCATACTATCTATAAGAATCCACTGCAGGACCATGGTTCTCGTAATGCTTCCATGTCAGGTCCACAGAATCAAGCTAACTTCACCCAAGTCAAGTATGACTATTCTAATGGACCTATTATAAACAATGTCCGAACTGACAATAAATACATCAATACCATTATGGTTAGAAGAGCACCCCAATGTAATGCTACTACTTGCAGTGGCAAGGTCACTATAGCTGGTCCACCTCCCGCTAGACAGGCCAAAATCACCATACTGGGCCCGTCTACTAAACAGACACAACTTGTCCCATCTGCTAAACAACTAGAACCTGTCCCAACCACAAAGCAATGGAAACCCAAAGGTCAGTTCAACCTCAATGACCAGCTAGGAAAGACTCCCGCACAAATCTCTATACTCGAGCTGCTTTGTATCTCTCCTGCACACAAAGATATCCCAGATAAAACCCTGCTAGAGTTGTCGGTCCCCAAGGACATCAATGTCAATCAATTTGAAACCATGGTGGGATATCTCACTACGCCTCACCATGTCACCTTCTTGAATCAAGATTACTCATCACCTAAAACCAACCACAATGATGCATTGCACATAGAAACTTTTGTCCACAAGCGCAAAGTTAGACGGGTTTTAGTAGATGGTGGAGTAGGATTGAATATATGCTCTCTCAAACTAGTTAAGGCTCTAGGGTTCTCTGATGCGTGCGTAGACCCAACGAAAAGTATAGTGATCAAAGCATACGATGATGAGGAATGCTCTTCACGTGGCGTTATCTCTCTCCCTATCAGAGTGGGACCAGTCATAATGGACACAACTTGCTAGGTCCTAGATTTGGAACTACTGTATAACATATTGCTAGGCCGTTCATGGATTCACGCCTTAAAAGCCGTTCTGTCCACATACCACCAATGCCTCAAGTTTCCATTTGACAACACTGAAATAACCATATATGGAGACCCCAACCCTTTCCAATATTGTACAAACTTAAGGGTTATTTCTAAAAACTGAGTACCTATTAACCGAGAAGCATCTAGCTCCTCGTCATCCAAATATATTGACCCATCCACACTCACGCGATCTTCCACATCCGCTCCATCTACGTCTTCTGCCATACCACCACCTTCCAATAGCCCTAAGACTGAATCCATTGTCAAAATCTAGGACCTTGGTTGCGAAGAATTCAAACTGCACACAACATACAACATAACAACAATGCCCAGGTCTCCCAAGGACTATGGTCGTCCATGTTTCAAAATGGAACCTCAGGAAACTTTCAAAGTTCCATCGAAAATAGTTTTTATCAAGTGGGGAGACATGAGTAAGGAAGACCTCACTGACATTATAGGATGGATCTACAAGGATACTGTCGCCCTACCCCCATTACTAGTTCAAAACTATGGCAAAGGTTATGACATCATGAACGCTAAAGGCTACGATGGTACTAGTGGCCTAGGAAGAGATAAAATTGGCCAAAGGGAACCCATAAAACCTTTTCAAATTCTGAAGTATCTTGGATTAGGGTTTGGATCACCTGATAATGATGATCAATGTACCTCTGGACTTTCAAGTGAGCGAGTACATGCTTCAGATAGTGTCGAGACTATTAGGGAAACCCTCACCGAAATTGACTCCCATGAGTGGGAATTTGGCTTAGAATGATCCCTAAGTGACTGTTGTCTTGATGATTTGTTTGTCGAACCAGGGGAACTAACCTCTAAGCAACGGTTTTGGAAAACATTCAAAATTGAATAGAAACCAAATAGTCAAATTCCCATTACCACTTCCCATGATGTCCATCACCCATCATCTAAACCCATTCTGTTCAATACATCTGAAGTATCAGATGACAGTGACAATTAGGGCTCTACAACCTTCACTCCTTATTTTGACAATGAATATGACACTAGTGAAGGAGAATGTTGGATAGAGTTCGATGTCGAGTTGGATGATGATAATCTCATCTACAACATCACTAAACACGTCTGCATGTTGTTCGCATCCTCACCCCAATTCACCAACATCGACGATGGCATTTCCTTAGTTTACCCTGACCTAGTCGATCGGGATCAACAAGGACTGCCAGTGCTAGACACATTTCAGAATGATGAGGCAATTGCTAAATTTATGGGACTGAGAGAAGGCATACCTAGTGGGGACCACAAATCAGGATTTTCCATTGATTTAGACTGCACGACATACTTCGGTGAGACTGTTCAGTCCTCTAGTCGCAAAAGTAAAAGTAAGAATAAAACAAAAACTGAAACATCTCTAGGTGAAAACCAAAAGGCACCTCTTGACAATAAAATAGTAAAAATAAAGGACGTATCTGCGGGTGAAAACCTCTCTAAGGTGCCCAAAGATGGAGGACTGGACTTTCTCCCCGTGCAACAGGAGAAATCGGCCATGCTTATTGAGGACACAATAGAGGATAACATTTCAACTGCAAAAGACCCCAAGATGGTCCTATTTGTTGCGTCATTAACTGATGAAGAGAAACCAAAATTTCATAAATTCTTTGCAGAATGGAAAATCAACTTCGTATGGTCCTATGCGGACATGCCAAGATTAGACCTAGAACTGGTTCTACACCATCTACCACTATTACCTAATGCTAAACCAGTCAAGTACAAGTTGCGCAAAATGCACCCTCAAGTTGCTCTATTGGTCAAGGCCGAGTTAAAGAAATTACTGGATGCTGGATTCATAAGGTCTATAGATTACGCTAAATGGATTTCCAACCTAGTGTCGGTGACAAAGCCAAATGGGCTGATTCATGTATGTACAGACTTTCGGGATCTAAATAAAGCATGTCCAAAGGATGAATTTCCTTTGCCCAACATTGACATCATAGTTGACCTAACTACATGATATGAGATGCTATCCCTCATGGATGGTTTCTCCGGCTATAATCAGATTCACATTGCTCCTGAAGATCAGCACAAAACAACATTTACTTTCCCATGGGGTACATATTGTTTGAACGTCATGCCATTCGGTCTCAAAAATGTAGGTGCCACATACCAAAGGGCTATGACCACAATCTTCCATGACATGATGTACAAAATAATGGAAGACTATGTAGATGACCTATTGGCCAAATCAGTAACTAGGAAAGATCATCTGAAGGTACTTGACACAATCTTCAAGAGACTTGAAGAGTACAAAGTCTGGCTAAATCCTAAGAAGTGTGTTTTCGGAGTCACATCAGGAAAACTCTTGGGATACATAGTTTCTTGAATAGGCATAGAAGTTGATCTAGCAAAGGTCAAAGCTATCATAGACATGCCACCACCCAAAGGAATTAGTGAACTAAGAACTCTACAAGGTAGAGTACAATCTATTCGGCGTTTCATAGCCCAATTGGCAAATAACTGTCACCCATTCCAGTATCTGTTGCACAAGGGTATTCCCTTTGTCTAGACAAATAAATGCTAGGAAGCCTTTCAACAAATCAAAGATTATCTACTGTCAACACCAGTCCTCATGCCTCCAATTCATGGAAATCCATTGATACTCTACATCTCGACTACTAGTTCAGCACTGGGGGCATTACTGGCATAGAATGATCATGAAGGAAAAGAACGAGCTATCCATTACATCAGCTGCACACTGATAGGGTATAAGTTGAACTATACATACATTGAACATGCATGTCTTGCTATTGTCTTTGCATCCTAGAAATTAATACACTATATGCTCAGTCACTAGACACAACTGGTTGCCAAGATTGATCCACTGAAATACCTCTTAAGTCAGGTGGCATTAATAGGCTGGTTGGAAAAATGGGTTATGATATTGAGTATGACATACAATATGTCGAACGCAAGGCAATAAAAGGACAGGTAATAGTAGATCAACTAGAAAATGCACCAATTCAAGTCACTCATCCACTAGTAACTGACTTTCCTGATGAGTCTATTTTTCATACAGAACCGGTGGTACCATGGAAGCTATATTTTGATGGGTCTCATACTGGTCATGGCTCAGGCATTGGACTCTTGTTTATCACACCACAAGGGGCATTCAATTCCTAAGGAATTCCGGATTTCTTTCCCTTGTACAAATAATATTGCTGAATATGAAGCACTAGTCACAGGTCTCAAAATGGCAATCAAATAGAAAATTCAAATGTTGCTTGTATTCAGGGATTCCCAGCTTGTTATCAATCAAGTGAATGATGACTATGAAACAAAGGATGAGAAGTTGCTTCCCTACAAGAGGATGGTGGACAGTTTCCTGACATACTTCCACTCGATTGCTTTTGAACAAATCCCCAGGGTACAGAATAAGGCAGCTGATGCAATGGCTACTATTGGTTCTCTCTTGGACATCTTGTCACAATTTGTGTTCTTAGTAGAATAGCTTTTAATTCTGGCATATGATATACCAGAATCAGAAATGGTTTGTGAACTTGTTGGTCCCAACTCTCCCTGGTATTAAGACATTTATGACTACCTAAAATCCCAAACCCTTCCACTGAACCTGTCCAATAACCAAAGGAAGTCCTTCATCAAAAAATCTACCAAGTATGCCATCGTCAGTGACACCTTGTACCACCGTAGTTTTGATGACACCCTCCTTAGATGTCTTGACACTGACAAAGCACGTACGACCTTACGCGAAGTGCACGATGGTATATGTGGATCTCATTCGAGTGGTCCTACTCTAGCTAAGAAAGTAACAAGACTTGGGTATTATTGGCCAACAATTGAAAAGGATGCAATTGAATATGTGAGGAATTGCTGCAAATGTCAGATACATAGTGACTTGATTCATGCTCCAGCACGGGAACTTCAACCAATCACTTCTCCTTGGCCCTTCGCTCAATGGGGACTCGACATCGTGGGTTAGATTCATCCAACCTCCTCCAATGGCCATAAATTCATTATCACTACCACTGAGTATTTCACGAAGTGGATTGAGGCCATCCCATTGACATATATTACCGGCAAGAAAATATCCAAGTTCATCCTTAACTACATCATTTACCAGTATGGCCTTCCACAATCCATCATCACTGAGAACATATGTCTGTTTAAAAACTAAGACGTTTGAGAGTTATGTGAACGATTCCATATCCAACACCACTTTTCATCTCCATACTACCCACAAGGAAATGGTCAAGATGAGGCATCCAATAAAACCATTGTCAAGATCCTAAAAAAGACTGTCAATGATGTTGGCCGTGACTGGCACATACAACTCAACCCTACTCTATGGGCTTACCAAACTAGCATTTGTACACCTACAGGGCCACTCCTTTTTCCCTAGTCTTTGGTGCTGAGGCCATCTTACCCATTGAGGTTGAAATTCCTTCATTACGAGTCTCCTTGAAGGGCCTAACTGATGAAGAGGAGTATCAACAGTCACGCTTGCATGAGCTGGAAATGCTGGAAGAAAGAAGGAAAAATTCACTGAATCATCTCCAAGCATATCAGAACCGTCTTTGTCGCAGCTACAATAAGAAGGTTATGGTCAGAAATTTTGACATT
The DNA here is from genome assembly GCA_007258455.2 of Sequoia sempervirens. Lineage (NCBI taxonomy): Eukaryota > Viridiplantae > Streptophyta > Pinopsida > Cupressales > Cupressaceae > Sequoia > Sequoia sempervirens. The sequence goes on along the minus strand of VDFB02270651.1, from coordinate 594,889,240 downwards.
GGCGACCTAGTTCTCATGTAGAACCCCAAGAACCAAGCCGATAGAGAAAAGCCAAGAAAGTTTGAACCAAACTAGTTGGGTCCCTACATTATTATATCTTCTTTTAGTTTTGGAGCTTATCAACTAGCCACACTAGATGGAGAACAACTAACAGAACCCAACAACAATTTACATCTTCGAAGGTTCTACACATAGCATCAGATGACTGAGTTGGAAACCGTAAAATACAAAAAAAAAATTGAACAATGATAAAAAATTGTCACCCTAATGAAAAATTGGCAAACAAGCATCTTGGTGACACCCAAAAAAAATAAAAAATTAAAAAAAGTCAAGAAAAGAGTAAAGAGAAAAACAATTCGTTCAATAGTGAAAACCTGGCAAATAGGCGCTTTGGACAAGTACCATGGCGAAAACCTGGCAAACAGGTGCCATGCATAATCAATCATTGCTCTGCCATCTACTGTCACTTTGTCTGCCTTGGCCTAGGATGGAAGGTATTATCATCATTATTATGCAAATCACCACCACATTCTAACATACCTGTCATAGTGGATAAACGATTGACATCATGTCCTGACGACTGTCCATCTAGTAAACTAGCAACATTCTGTCTGTGTTCCTTAAAAATGGCTAAGTCTTCGACTTGACTGGGGGAAAAATATTTATCATGAAACTGTAGTGGATGTCACACGTGATCTTGACAATTGGCAAAAAGTCCTAAAAAAAGACAAAAACATTGCAAAAAGTCCTAAAAAAGACAAAAACATCACAAAAAGTCCTAAAAAAGACAAAAACATCACAAAAGTCCTAAAAAAGACAAAAAATCACAAAAGTCTTGAAAAAGATTAAAAAATCGCAAAAAGTCCTAAAAAAGACAAAAACATTGTAAAAAGTCTTGAAAAAAAACCAAAAACATTGTAAAAGTCCTAAAAAATGACCAAAAACATTGTAAAAAGTCTGGAAGAAAAATCTAAAAATCATAAAATGTCCTAAAGAAAACCACAAACAACAATTTAGACTGCTCGAAGAACACAAACACATTGTCATCTCTTGTCAAAATCGGTCATATCAGTCAGTCTTTATCATTTGTCCAAACTATGTTGTCTCTGTGCATTTTCTATGTAGGCAAGACTCACATTTGAGTCCCCGAGACATTAGGTCAGTCCATTTAGGTTTGTCGAAAGAAAATCATGATTCAAACTTCTATCTTGTGGAAAAATTTATTGGTCGTGTTGAACTACGAGGTCTCTGATTGTATGATGTAGGCAAGGCCATCTATCGATGAGCCCCCGAGGCCACATTAGGTCAGTCAATTAGGGTTCATGACATCACACTGGCACACATGACAAAAAGTCTTCAAGGAAACACAATTTTTTTCCCAAACAAATGAAACTCATCAAGCAAATCATGACAATCAGTTATTTCAATATGACAATTTCATCGACATGTCAATCATATCATCATAACAATACCGACATATAGTTAAACACAAGTCAAACTCAAGCAAAGCAAGTCAAATCATCATAACCTGTCAAACTATCAAACTTTAGGTTAATCTTCAGATGAGTCCTTCTGAATGATAACCTCTGTCATTTATGCCTTAGGATGTGTTTTTCCTAGGCATCATCATTGTCATTCGACATTTTGAGTGATCCTCTTGACATCTAAAGATCACTCTTTGTGACATCAGTATTCTTCAGATATGTCCTTCTAAAGAAAAAAATCTATCATTTATGCCTTAGGATGTGTCCTTCCTAGGCATCATCATCATTTAGAGGGACCCCTTATGACTATCAGGGATCAAATCCTCTCGTCATCGACATTATTCAGGATGTGTCCTTCCTGAATTCACCAATTCTCAACATTTTCCAAGGTCATCAAAACTTTAAACATTTCGACATCTCAACATTATCAAACATGGCATCTTGGCATCAAAACAATGGATATCCAGATGCACTTGGAAAACACTTGACAATTGTCTTTTAGTTTTTATCATGATATTAGTTTTTCAGCAAGATCCTACTAAGCAGGATTTAGAGAAGCAACGAAGTATCATGTCAATTGACACGCATGACTACTAGTTTCTCAGTGAGGTCCTGATTTTGGGATTTAGAAAAATGACATATCATGGTAAGGACTCTATTTTTTTGTATTTTGATAATCATGCTACTAGTTTCTCAAGGATGTACTGGAAACAGGATTTAGAGAAGCAGTGACATTTCATGATTTGTCCTTGTCTTTTTTCTGCATGTGGTTGATTATGGCAAAAAGACTGGGGCAAGCACGCTCCTAGTATGAGTCATGATCATCCTTTTCTGTAACTATTTGTCTTACGTGATGGTACGACCTTGCACACCTTGATCTATGTCATATCATGGTGTTTCTTGGCCATTACAATAGTCTGCCCAATGATGATTAAGAGCAATAAATACTAATGTCCTATGGAAAAGCTTTGAAGGATTTGGTCTAGGAATTAACATGCATTTTTGTAGGTCTCATCATCTTCTCCTCTTTGGTCTGGTCATCTTCTCTCATCAAGTTTTGTCATCTTCTCTCGTCCATCTCACGATGATATCCTGTGCCATCCAAAAACATAAGTGCATACATGATCATATAAACATTGCATTAGATCCATACATACATCATCCATGGCATCAAATTATATACATAAACATGGCATTAAACATAATCATCAACATTGCATCTATTACTAAAATACATTATGCACATCATTATTATCATCTCACATAAATAAGAATTGCATCATCAAGGCATCAAAATCATAAATAAGCATCATATAGAGGACATCACATCAAATGCATAAATGGAAGAACATCACATAACACATCTAGGCCACATCAGTAACTACATCATCATATAGTATCATCTCAAAAATGTACAATGTCACAGAATAAAGTTAGGAGATATCCCAAAAATGGAGTTCATAGGCTCAATAATATACATAGTGTGTTATAATAACAAAATGCCCCTAGGGCAGTCTCTCATCATCCCGTCGAGGCAAAGAATGTGGTGGCTGAAGCTTTGTCACTGGCTCTGAAACAATAGGTGGACCTGTCACAACCTCTTCTTATGCCACTGATGCAAATGTGAGGGATGGGGTCATCTCAACAGTATAAAACATCTGCAATGTCACTGCAACTGGACTCTGAGAAGTAGAGGGATCAACCACTGACGGCTGTACCTGTCGTGACCTCTACACTGAACCAGTCGACCCATGACTATGCCTTGAATGGTGACTTAGAGTGTGCCTACGTGAATGATGTGACCTATGCCTTGAAGTGTGTCCTATAGAGGTAGACCCTCTGGCACTGGTTTGACTCCTACTGCCATTGGCACTGCCTGATCTGTGGCCACTACCTGTCCTTGACTGTGATAGCGAAAAAGTAGGATCCCATTGCTCTGGTGGCACCGCCTGCTCATATAGAGTCCTATACTGCCCTAATCTCATGCTAACCCTGGCCAACTCCCGAGCCATGTCTCCCATGGGCCTTGTGCATAATGTTGCAAAATCTATGCACCACTAAGTTGCATCCTGCTGACGGATCACCACCTGATCCTGCTCTACCTAGGCTACCTCCAACGCTGACTATAGGGATTTGACCTGTGCTAGGCTAGCATCCAATCTCTATTGTAGGTCTGCCACCCTCTGATCTGCTATGGCATCCTGAGGTAGTCCTAAGCTGGAGGGTATCTCCTCCTCTCCCTCTACCATCCACCATCTGAGAAGCCTCTCGGCCTCATCCATGGCGTTGTCCTCGTCATCATCATCCTCCACCTCCACCTCCACCTCCTCCTGTCCTCCGACCTCCACCTCCACATCCTCCTATCCTCTGACCTCTACCTCCGCCTCCTCCTGCCTCTCCTCCTCCTGTCTCTCCATCTCTGGCACATCCTCCTGTCTCTATGCCTCCACCTCCTCATGCCTCTTCGCCTTTGCCTCCTCCTCATGTCTCTCCTCCTCCCGTCTCTCCTCACCCTCTCCCTCTTGTCTAGGCTACTCCTCTCTCTCCCCCTCCTCACCGACCTCAGGAATAGCATCTAATGCTACCCGCGCCACTTGTGGATGCACCCTCTGGACTTATCTCTGTCCATCCCACCGTCGCCTCCTGCCATCTCCGCCATCATCTCCGCCTCTGCCTCCGTCCCCACCCTTGCCTCCGTCCCTACCTTTGTCCCCACCCTTGCCTCCATCCCTCCCTTCGTCTCCACCTCTACCTCCGTCTCCACCCCTGCCTCCATCCTGGCCTCCATCTCTCCCCTGGCCTCTACCCCTGTCACCGCCTCTGCCTCCTTGGCTGGCCCGTGGCACCCGTGGAATCACTGATCGTCTGTCTACTAGTGCTGGCCCATCCGGATCTGTCAACGGCACTAGCCTATGCGCCTGCCACCATAAATCATAATCCAGTGTCATCCCAGGATCGGCTGCTCCTCCTCTCCATCCCCATGCCTAGGCTACTAACCCGTCAATCTGTTGCTCGAAAAATGCCATTGGGATTGCTGGTCCCCAAGCATACCCTTTGGAAGACCTGGCATACTCAGCTGTCCCTACAGGTACACCCTACTGCTCTCCAAACTGCCTCAAGACATGCTGGGGTAAATACATCTCAATGATCAAAGATGTATGCACGGTTTGGCCAATCAAGTACCTGTAATGTCTATAGAAGCTGAGGTGCTCATTCTTATTGTCCCACGCCTCATAGTCTCTGTACAGCCTCCAAATAAATGACACCATCGTGTCAATCCTGTGTCACCACCATCTTGTCTTTCCCATTTGAGTGTGTTGTAGTGCACCTGTGTAGTAATAGGAATAGGGAAACCCCTCAGCCAACTATGGTCTCTCAATGGGAGGATGAAATATGGCGATATGCTCCCACGCCCAAATCATCATCAATGTAGTCCCATAGGAGATACTCTCTCCTGTCCTATAAGCAATGTTCTGTAGCTGATGGTAAAGTGTCCCTAGCAAACAGGGATCCCAAGCATAAACCATCCTGTCCTGTCTCATGCCAACCAGGACGTCGCCCCAACCAATAGGAAATCCATGTCCCCCGTGGTCAGGAATCAGGATCCCCCCGATTAGAGTCGCAAGGAAAGCATCAAAGTGACCATAGTGCTCGGCCATAAACTCCCACCTGATCTCATTACACTGGATGCCTAGTCCTATACCTTGATCTAGATAGTAGGCAAGGAAGGTCTGCTCGCCATGCCGCGGATCAGAGACATTTTTCTCCCCTCGAATAGGTACTCAAAGAATCTAGTAGACGTCCTCCAAAGTAATGGTGGCCTCACTTGTCGACAGGTGGAAGGAACAGGTCTTAGAATGCCATTTCTCGCACAGCGCCACCAATAGTCACCTGTTTGCCTGAATGGCAGGCATGAAAGCAACATATAATAGTCCCAGACGCATCAATCATCACCACTCTCACGGGCCCAACTGATTAGCGAATGGAAAGGTGGTCAGTCTACCCTCTCACATATAGATAGGGGCAAGCTGCCTCTATAAAAAAGATGAACAATACATTAGTACCTTTTGGACAACTGTCAGCATCATGAAAAGCATCTAAGGATACGCAAATATCAAAATCAGCTAGAGTCAAGGAAAAAGGCAAATGCGTCGCATTCAAGCAATTGCGTCACAAAAATTCAATTGCATCATACCATACATCAAATGCAGTTTAAAATATCAAATGCATCGCATTGTTAGGCTTGCATTGCGAAATTTGATGAATGTGTCGCATTAAGGCAGTTGTGTCGCATAAAAATAATTGCATCTATTAAAACAAGGAATGCATTGCAAATTGACAATTGCGGCATTCAAACATTCAAATGTGACTCGATAAGTCAAATGCGTCGTAGAAATTGTCAAATGCGGTGCAAACCACTGCTCTACATTAATTTGTCATTGCACTTGCGTTGTGATGCATCAAATGCGTCGAACACGAAGGCAATTACAGCTTATGCGAACGCAGTTGCATCGTGGCATAGACGTTTTTTGTCCTAGAAAACTAAAAATGACATGCAAAACGAGAAAATTACAAGGCAAGGCAAGGGTACTTACCGCTGGCTCCGAGCCCTCTGGCCGTCGGAAGGTCCGCACAATCTCTCCGCGATGCTCTGACACTGGAATCACCATTGTCACTGCTATGCCTTTCACTCTGAGCTCTCAAATTTCGAGAAGTAAATAGTAGAAGTGAATTGACTTTTACCCCTTTGTCAACCTATTTATAAGGTTGAAATGACATTTTTTTCAGGTGGGTTATTACTGGAGGCTCATTTGACCACCTTTGAATTTCCCGTTGACTGTCTTAAACATTTTAGAATCCGAAACTGACTGCGCCATTGTTTTTCTGGTCATCAGATTGATTTATCGGGACCCTTTTCAATTTTTTTTGTCGCCAACCCAAAATTTGAAAAAATTCTCGAGGGGGCAATGATACTCCGTACCTTTACTGGGGCATTTCTTTGAATTATTTTCTTTGTCACAACGCAATAAGTGACATTATGACAAAGAGGGGCAAAATGTAGACACCTAAAAATGACCTAGGCCTGCAAGCTTCATTTTTACCACTTTTGTCCTACCATAATTATGACATTTAATTATGTTCTTAGTCCACATTCGACTATTGATTAAATAATTCATTATTATTTAATTAATTCATGTCTTTCTATTCTTCATGATTATTAAATAAATAAATTTTATTTATTTATTAAATACGTCATTAATTGTCTAAGTCTTCCCTTAATTAAATAAATTTCTTAATTTATTTAATTTCCCTCCATCATATATTTCTTCCTGATTATTAAATAAATAAGTTTTATTTATTTATTTAATATGTCACTAATTGTCACAATTAAATAAATTTAATAATTTATTTAATTATTCAGTCTTATATTCCAAAGTAAATAATTGTTTCTAATTATTTAATTACTAATTTCATTTTTCTCTCATTTTGAATAAATGAAAATATTTAAAATGATTTCATTTTATTAACTTTCACTCTTTTTAGTAAATAATTTGAAAAAGATTATTTACTTGTCTCACAAAATCATCATTTTGAATTATTTAAATTCAAAAGGATTTTATTCTTCCAAAAATCAAGTAATCGGGCAGATTCTTGATTTTCCAAATCGAATCTTCAGTTCAAATCTTATCTTCTTGATTTTTCAAATCTCATAAATCAGGCAATCTTATCTTCTTGATTTTTCAAAAATCTTTATTTCTTTAATTCATTTATCTCATTTATTCTCCACCGTCGATCTGATTATCTGAGATATTATCTTGACCGTTCAATTAATGAATTTTCCCTAACCCTAATTAGGGATTCTCAGACTTAATCTGTACCTCTTATTTTAGGTTCTTGTCATCAATTAATCTCATTCGTTCATTCAAAATGACATTTTCTATAAAATTTCATTTTCTTCTCACTTTTTGATTACACATAGACACACTAAAATTTTATACACTTTCATACTTGCATTCTTAGATTTATCATAGCATTTATTATAGTCATTTGATCAAGTCTTGGCATTTGTTTAGGCATAGACATTGACAATTATAGTAATAGTCATAGGCATTTAGACATAGCATAAATCCTTCAAAGCTTGGTGTAGGACTTAGGCATTTGCAAATTGCTCGTACGTCCAATTTGAGGGCAACATCATCCAAAAAGTAAGAAGGTATTACAAAAGTGAATCATGGAGGTATCAGCGATCAAGTATAATTGTTCTGTGTTTTACTTCCTTTGTGCTTTGTAAGATCTTTGGGTTTCATTGTCATTTATTGATTTGCTGCTAACAACTTGAATCGAACCTAAAAGAAATCCCTTGATTACAATCAATACCTTGATGCATTGTGTCTATATGTTATATCTAAAAATAATAAGGAATGATGGAAAACCCCAATCTCGAAGTGTGAGCAACTCATTCTGCTTTTTCATCCTACATTTTGCATTGTCTCATCACCATCCCTAATAAAGTCTCAATGTATCATAGACTTGTTGGACTTTTTGAATCAATCTCAAAATGAATGGTCAATCCATCCATCTTATTCTTCTATCTTTAATAACATTTCTATCCAAGCATCAAATCTATGTGATCTACATAAAAAATATACATGAGGCTACCCATAACTGATGACTATCTATACATCATGAATTTTTTCTACATTAATATTTGACCTAGCACACCAGCAATCCCTCTTCTGTTGGGGCATAGTTGGACATCTATATTATCTTTAGCTCAACAATCTAAAATGTTACAACTCTTTGATTCAAAAGTAACTTGAAATCTCAAGAAGCTCAAGCATAAGTCTGATTTTCACCTATCCTGAGCTCGATCAGAACAATTTATTCTTTGATCAATCTCTCGAGGGGGAAACCAACCATCTTTCAATCATATCAATGTCAAGTCATTTAACAATTTTTTTCCTAGAATTTCTAGAAAATCTTGATCAAACTATCAAATCAACCATCGTGGGGATATATCTTTCCCTATGAATCCTCATGTTATTTAACACAATCCTTGCATTCTTGTGAATCCTCAACAATCCTATCAATTGATCAATCAAATCAATTGAGTTTATCTTGGCTATCGACATCTCAAAGAGATCATTGATATTTGTTTCTACATCGTCATCAACATCAAAATCAACATCAATCTTTGAACCAATGCAACAAGTACATTGCTTCAAAGAGGGGCAAAATGTAGACACTGAAAAATGTCCCAATGGATCACATTGATTTACTAACATCATTTCCTCTTTAACCCATCTTATTTTTGCTTATTTGATTAAATTAGCCTAGCTATTTAATTAATTGCATCATTTTCATCTATTGGCCTAATTAATTTAATAGTGTTGATTCATCCCCTTTCATGCTAACATTTCATCTCATTAAATTAAATAAATCAAAATATTTAATTTAATTCCCTAAGTCATCTTATTTAATTAAATAACCCTAAGTTATTTAATTAGATATCATTTCATCTTTATCCTATTTATTAAATCATTAAATTTAATGAATAGCACTTTAATTCTTCTAATCCCCTAATTGCATGATTAAATTTTATTTAATTAGCAATTAAACTTTCCTCTAAGCAACAATATTCCCATGGAATACTCCTTATCCCCTTTTTGCACAACTAAAACTTTGTTTTAATTTGTAAATTTCCTTTTCCCTCACGCATGAGAATATTCCAAAAGAATATTCTTATTCCTTCATCATTTGAAAAAGGGATATTTTCACTTTGCTTCTTAAGCAAGTTTTAACCTTCAACCTTTTGAATAAGTCACCTTTGAGCTATGTGAGCAGGTAAAATGTGTGTTTGTTTGAAGCAAGTGTGAACCCTTGATTACAATCTCATCATGCATTCTCATCCATTGATGAGAATCCATGATCCATGTCTCTCATCTCCTTCATCTTGGACCTTTGATTAATCTTTTTAATCTCCACCCTTCATTCCTCATTTGCTTTCCTATAAATAGGTTACTATTTGGAGACAAATGGATCCATCTTTTTCAAAGCAAACTCATGTTGTTGAAATCATTCATACTTTACTCAAATTTAGCATATTTTAGTTCATTTTTAGTTGCATATTAGCTTTAAGCTTCCATTAATGGTTTCCATGCATCCATTTAGCTTGTTTATAAATTAGGGTTTGAACCTTTTAGCTTGGAATCCATTTAGATTAGATTAGATTTTGCATATCTAGATCATTTTTAGCATAAAATCATATTAAATAACTTGCATCATGCTCATTTAGATTAAGATCATGTTTACATCCACATCTCATCACAGTTTCACTACTTTTCTTCAATAAAATTGGGTGAAACAAGCTCACTTATCCATGGGATTGGGAAAGGGTCATCGTTCCACATCAATGCAACACCAATCCCCAATAGAATAAGTTTCAATGGATTATAGTAGGCATTTCAAAAGATTTTGTATTTTAAAATGTTAAGTTTTAATGTCTTCCACTTCTATTTACATTGAATGATTTTATTGGGACTGAGGTTTAGTGGCTAAATCACACTTTGATTCAGCTCATGGGTCAAGTGTGGTTAACCCGTACTAATCCATCGGTCACAATCAATATTTGAAAAGGTTCTTGGAACTAACCTCAATGTTGAAAGCTAAAATAATATATAATCACAAGGCACAATTCAAAACATTTTTTATGAAGTAGGAACAAATTGAACTTTTTGGGTGTTCCAAGAACCCCAGGAACCTCTAAGAAAGGGTTCTATTCCATGATTCCTAATGGGATAAGAACCCCCAACAAGGTAAAAAACCCATGAACGTGCAAGTCATCTAAAGTTCATCTTGAAGGGGGCCTAATGGGTGCCTTTAGTTTTTATTTGAATTTTTTTCTTAGAAAAAGGGTTGTTTGGGAGAAGTCAAATCTTTTTCCTTACTCAAGAACAAATTGGAGGTTCTAGGAACCCTAAGAACCTCTTAGGAGTTCTTGTTCCTACTAGATTCTCCAATAGTTTTTTCAATGGTCTTCATGAGAAAATAAAATCATGTATTGGTTCCCAAAACCATACGAACCCCTAATATGTTTTTGGTTCTTGGTGAACCCTCAATAAAGAAAGATAGAAGGTGGTCAATGAAGGGCCGAAAAGGAACAATAAAGACACTAAGGAAATTGTAGAATGCTAGAGTTTTCTAGTTCCCTCCTGAACCTTGACAAATAAAGACAAGGTAGAGAATTAAGGCATCAAAAGAGGCATAAAATAATACTTTGGAAATTCCTTGGTTTGATGAACCTAGGGAACCTTTGCTAGGTTCCTAGTTCTTGACCAAGTCTCGATGAAGGAAAAGCAAAAAGTTGTCAATAAAGAAGGGAACAATGAAAAATAAAAGTGAAAAGCGTCAAAGGTTTTGGGTGTTCTAAGAACACCTAAAATTGTTGATCAATTGTAGTGCCTACCTCAAGCCTTGGTGGCTAATGACAAAGTGAAGAAAACACAAGTGTGATAAAGAATCAAGGTAAAGAAGAATAAGAATCTTGAAAAATGAGTGATAAGAAAGAGTGATGGCTCCAAGAACCCCATCGGTCCCAACAAGGAACCATGAAATCTTCATGAAGAGGTCAAAGGTTTAGGTGTTCTAAGAACACTTGTGACCATTAACTAGATCTAGTTCCTAGTCCAAGTTCTCATTAGTTCCCAATCCACTATGCACCGACAACAAATCTTTAGGAACATATCAAATCTCCAATTAAAGTGTTGAGTGTACCATTTTTGTGCCATCAAATGGAATAATTTGTTGGAAGAATGAAGGAGAATGGCCTACTATACAATTTTGTTTTGTCATTGATGTCACCATGTTATATGAGTTGCAACTACAAGAATAAGTTATTGCTTGAACTACTATTTTGGTCCAGTATCTGAACCGGCATACAAGCTACACCCTTTCATAATTTGGTCCACAATCCTTCGCGGTTGATAGTTGTTGCTTATGGTTTTGGGAAATAGTTTATGAATGTTGAAAGCATGCATGCTCAAAATCTATCATGCTTTGATGCTCGTATGGTGTATCAACATTATTTTGTTAATTACTTTTTGCAATTAAGTCTATTTATGGCTGACTTCATGAATAATTGTGATATGGTGAATCATTTTTGTTATGCAGATATATGTACAACCTATCTTAGGTCTATGCCAACATGATGTAGCGTGTTGAGCACCTTTGAATTGTTTTTGGAAGATTTTGTGAATTCTTGAGGCCGACAGTTGGTATTTTTGATAAACATGGATTGCAACTAATTAGGCCAACCTAATTGATGCTTATAGATGGATCGAATATATATGTTGGAAAAATTTGAAGTTTGAGAGGAGAAGAAGAAGTTGTGTCTAAAATTATGTGAATGCAAAAAATGTGAAGATGATGAAGTGTGTTAAGTCAGTTTATTGAACATCACGGGAACTGTATCAACACTTGTTAGGTGCACTCTGTTTAGTTCATTCTTGGTTGTGAATCCAAATTTTCTTTTGTAATCCATTTTGTATGTAGTGAGCTTTTGTATCCAGAAAGTGAGTCCTATTTTGGGCAGTGAGCCCTTGGTAGTGAGCTTTATATATTCATTTTTGGAACTACTTTATATTGTGAGTTAATCCTCACCGTGGTTTTTCCCTCATTGGGTTTTCCACATAAAAATTGATGTTCTTTGTGTTGATTTTTCTTTTTGTTATCTACATTTCATGTTCATACTTAATAACAAAAGATTGTGGTTGTGAAGTTAATAAGTGTTTGAAGTTTTGTGTTTGAATTTGGTGACAATTGATTCACCCCCCATCTTAGTTGTCCTATGCCTTTTAACAATTGGTATCAGAGCTTTGGTTCCTTGGTGTAGAGATTAACCACTTAAGGAAGATCCTGAAGGTTGATCAAATGGATGATAAAGAAGAACTCCGGACTACACTTGAAGATCTTGATAAGGTAGAAAATGAAAACATAGACTTGCAAGAGAATCTAGATGAGGCTAGTGAATGTATCCAAAAACATAAAGAAAAATTAAAGAAATTCAAGAAAAGACATAGAGGAGTGAGCAGCAGAAATAAGAGATCACTGGATTAAAAGTGCTTCTAGAAGAAAAGATAAAAATTAAAGAATGTTTGAATACAATGGTGCAGAACAATTCTGATGAATGCACTAAACTTGAACAAGAGGTAGTAAACTTGAGAGTAGAGCTAGAGAAGGAAAAAATCTATGAGAACAATTTTAGATCTAGCTCCAACAAGCTTGAAGAACTGTTTACAGGATAGAAATCAAATAAATAAAAAGGTGGCTTGGGAAATGAATCAAGGGAAAACTCAAAAGACAATCAAAAGACTCAAGAAAAAGGGAAGTAGAAAAGAAATTCTAGAATTTTTGCAAGGAGACTACCTATGAGATATCCTAATGCACAAAGATATCCCTCCTTCAATGGTATTTGTTTTTTCTGTAATAAATATGGTCATAAGGCAACTGAGTGCAAAAGCAAGATGAATCAATTTTTCAGTTCCTTCTTTGGACAATGTTTTTTGTGCAAGAAAGTTGGACATAAAGCTACTGAATGCAGATCATAGGTGAGAATGATCAGTTGGGTAATGATGAATAGGTTTAATGGAGATAGAATGAATCAATCTTTTGATGGCTATTTATATACATGCAACAAGTATGGACACAAAGAAAATCAATGTATATCAAGAAGTAATGGACGTTAGACTAATCGGAAAAGTGTTGTCTACTATAATTGTAACAAACTAGGACACATCTCGAAAGTCTACTAAGGTAAGAAGGAAAAGAAGTCTAATCCGATAGAGAAGAATGAAATGGTAAAGAAAATTGACAAAGAAGAGGTGAGGCAAGAGATGAATAAGATATGGAGGAAGAAAGAAGAACTGTGAACTACTGATGCATCTATTGCCTCATCTAGTATGGACAATTCCTCTGAGAATTAGACCTAGTATGGTCTTAGGGGGAGCATTATTAGAAAATTGTAAAAACCCCCTAGATGAATGGCATGTCAGAGGTTGACACGAGGATGTATTGTGAAGAATGAATAAATAGAGGTTGTGGAAAAGAAACCAAAAGAAAACATGTTGGCATGCTAATTTGTAGATCAAATCAGGTTTTTTTGTGTTGGGAAGAATGCTTAGCAGCTTTTTGAAGTCTTCTGCATTTAATTGGAATTAGGGCAAACTAATGGCATATAAAGTAAAATTTGTAAGTCTTTCTGATCACTTGAGCATTTGAAGAGTTTGAAGGTTTCTTGGATCTTGAAGCGATTTGAATCAATTTTGAAGTAATTTGAAGGAATTATTATGGATACTCATGGATTATTTCTCAATTTACAAAGAGGGAGAAGGGAAAAGCAAGGAGTTTCGATTGAAAAATAACAAATTCAAGAAATATAAGCACAAAAATGGATAGAGGATTGAGTGCCATCATCCCACCAATGAAAGGAGTTGAATTGGAAGAATTTGATCATAGAAAGATAAAGGATATGGAACTAGGGCTGAAGGAAAATGAGTTATAGAGCATAAAAACCCTAGGTATGGATTTATGCAGAGAATTTCCATGGTTTACAGATAAATAATTCATCTTGTTCTTGTTAAGTCAATTTAAAAATGACAGTATTATGTTGGACAAACCCTACCTGGTCATGAAGAAAGCGATCGAAGTGATTACTAGTTTATGTAGTATTGGGGATCTCCCTGGGAGGAAAACCACGAAATACAAAATGTGGAGGAAATTACTAGCATTGCTAAAGACCTTCAGGCTCCATTGATAAACACTCTCATGGATTACATCGTAAGGTATGTTTTGTATGACATTTCTTATAAAATCTATCTCAGAAATTGTGAAGGTTTGACTTCGGCTATTGTTGTATATCTTGCACACATGATGGTTAAGGAAAATAAGTAGTTTGATTTGTGTATCCTATTACTTGAAAACCTAACTGAGAATGCCTGAATTTCATTGGTTGAGGGTTATCCTTTTTGGTTTGGATCTTTGTTCTTGTGTTTTTCTTTTTACTTTTTGAACTCACTATTAGGAAGAGAAAATGTTGAATGGAAATTTGGTATTTTGTTGGAAAACAAGTTTACATATACTTGGAATCATTGGCAGATAATGTAAATATTTGCAAAACATATTTCACATCCATAAAGACAAATTTGTGCTCTGGTATGTTAGTACCTAGTTAGTTTGAAGTGGGTTCATCCTTTGGTAAGAAAGAGTTGGAAGTTATCATTAGTGAGTCCCCTCCAAAACCTAAAAAGGAGGAAAACCTTTGTAACAGATGTCCTAAAAGAAAAGAAAAATGAAGAAGAATTTTTTTTTGGATCTGACTTCTTTGATCTAGAGGATATACGGATGATGTTAGTCAAGGGTGAAATGAAGAATATTGGTGAAATGTGGAATGCATGCTCTTTGATTGAGAGACTCAAAGTTGATGATGCACTGGTTGATTATTTGCTCAATAAGGGTATTTCAGTTTTAGATGATCTAGTAGATATTATTGAAGAGAGAACACTGTTGGAAGGACCTAAAGGTCATAATTTCAAAGCCATGATTGAGATAAGATGTACCAAAGCAAAACAAGTGTTATTTGAACATATTAATGAGACAAAATAATGCATCAAAGAAATATCTGGCATCTATAGGTATTGTCTCCAATGGCTAGTAGCTATTGACAATTTCAAAAGTAGAATTGAAGCCATTAAATTTGAGATGAATAGTATTGGAAAGAACTTTGATTTCTTCAAAGACAAGGATGGAAAAAAAAGAATAAGAGTTGGTGAATTATAGGTGGAATTGTTGACTACTCATAGGAAAAGAAAAGATATGGTTAAAACCTTCTGGTTGGTTAAGGATGTTGTTGAGGTACAATTGGATCATCTCTCTAGAATTCTCTCTAATGCAGATCATTGTGAATGACAGTGTTTGTCTTCTAATCTGATATCCTCCTTTATGCAGCTATCTTTATTGGACGGTATGAGTGCAAGAATGAATTTGGTTGTGCTTTCTTGGAAAAGGATCCTTCTGATCATAAGAGAGAGGTACAAGAAAATATTTCATGTAAAAACCATCATTTTCACTTAAATTTTTGAAATGGAGTGTTGGAATTCCTTTGTATATACAATGGTGCCCTATACAAATATTTACATACTATTTTTGGTCATCATTTTCCATTGATGTCCAAGGGGGAGAGAGTGAGAGTCATGTGAAAAATAGTAGAAGAAAAGGAGAGAGGTATGTAGGGAGAAAGGTGTGTAGAAAGGAGTAAAAGGAAGGAATACTATTTTGTAAATTTTGGCACATGTTGCCATCAATGACAAAGGGGGATATTGTTGGAATATTGAAGAAGAATGGCCTACTATACAATTTTGCATTGTCATTGATGTCACCATGTTATATGAGTTGCAACTACAAGACTAAGTTATTACTTGAATCCATATTTTGGTTCACAAGCTACACCCTCTGGTATTTTGGTATGGTATCTAAACTAGTATACAAGCTACACCCTCTAGTATTTTGGTCCGCAATCCTCCACAGTTGATAGTTGCTACTTACAATTTTGGGAAATAGTTTATGAATGTTGAAAGCATGTATGCTCATAATATTTCATGCTTTGGTGCACGTATGGTGTATCAACATTATTTTGTTAATTACTTTTTTACAATTAAGTCTACTTATGGCCAACTTCATGAATAATTGTGATATGGTGAATCATTTTTGTTATGCAGATATATGTGTGACCTATCTTAGGTCTATGCTGACATGATGTAGCATGTTGAGCATTTTTGAATTTTTGTTGGAAGATTTTGTGAATTCTTGAGGCCGACAATTGGTATTTTTGATAAACATGGATTACATCTAATTAGGCCGACCTAATTGATGCTTAGGGATGGATCGAGTATATATGTTGGATATATTTGAATTTTGATAGGAGAAAAAGTTGTGTCCAAAAAGTTGTGAATGCAAAAAATGTGAAGATGATGATGATGCAGGAGCATCCAGTGGTGTAAGGGCAATCTTGCATCACCCAAAAATAGTTAAATTTCAAGTTTCTCAGTTTTTTATATGTTTTTACATTTTTGGATACCCTTTTCATCATAATGAAATTCTCAATTTATGGTTTTTATTTTCTATTCCTAGGTTGAAAGATATTGCAGTTTTAGTTTCCCAGATTTGCACCTGAAAATATTTTGAGTTAGATTTGAGGCACTTAGATTTCCCGGAACGACCGCAAAACTTGCTAAAATCAGCATAGAAAATTTTGAGTGCATTATTGACTTCGAGACCTTTCCAATGATTCAAATGGTTCACGAATCAGAGTCTCGAATCAAAAGTTATGGCCCTGGGAAGTTGGTGCACTTTATAGAAGATACAATTGCAAATTTTCTTTTGAAATTTGAACTTCAAGTTGTAATTTTCAGCCGCCAAAACTTGTTTCAACCAAGCACTGAGGAGCGAGTGTTTGCAGCGCCGATATTGCAATTGTATTGAATTGCATGTTTGGGATTTGAGATCCTCTACATGTAAGAAGCTCCATTTTCTAAATAATAAAATTATTCTCTTGTTTGTGGGTTATTTTCTAAGTCTCGAGCTGCGCCCTCATCAAGTCTTGATGAGTGTGTAGCCTGAGACTTAGAAAATAACCCACAAACAAGAGAATAATTTTATTATTTAGAAAATGAGCTTCTTACATGCAGAGGATCTCAAATCCCCAAGTTCTACAACACATGCAAGTTACAGAAAGCTACAGAATATCCCTTTTGCAATATGCGAGCTTGTCCTCGAAAAGCTACCCAAAAATTAGAAACCCACCCATAAATAGAGCTCCTCTTTAGTTTGGAGCCAAAACAACATTCAAATTTGAGTTTAGGCAGTTTGGTGCTGAAAATTACAACTTCAAGTTCAAATTTCAAAAGAACATTTGCAATTGTATCTTCTAGAAAGTGCACCAACTTCTCGGGGCCATAACTTTTGATCCGGGACTCCGATTCACGAACCATTTGAACCATTGGAAAGGTCTCAAAGTCAATAACGTGGTCAAAATCAGCTATGCCAATTTTGACAAGTTTCAGGGCCATTCTAGGAACTCTAAGTGCCTCAAATCTAACTCAGAAGATTTTCAGGTGCAAATCTAGGAAACTAAAACTGGAATATCTTTCAACCCAAGAATAGAAAATAAAAATTGTAAATTGAGAATTTCATTATGATGAAAAGGGTATCCAAAAATGTAAAACCATCTAAAAACTGAGAAACTTGGAATTTAACTATTTTTGGGTGATGCAAGATTGCCCTTACACCACTAGATGCTCCTACATCAGATGAAGTGTGTTAACTCATTTTATTAAACATCACTAGAATTGTATCGACAATTGTTAGGTGCACTCTCTTCAGTTCATTCTTGGTTGTGGAGCCAAATATTTTTTTGTAATCCATTTTGTAGGCAATGAGCCTCCTTGTAATCAGTGAGCTTTTTTAATGGATAGTAGGTCCTATTCTGAGTAGTGATCCCTTGGAAATGAGCCTTATATATTCATTTTTGGAACTACTTTATATTGTGAGTTAATCCTTGCCATGGTTTTTCCATCATTGGGTTTTCCACATAAAATTTGGTGTTCTTTGTGTTGATTTTTCTTCTATTATCTACATTTCATGTCCATACTTAATAACATAATAGTTTGGTTGTGAAGTTAATAAGTGTTTGAAGTTTTTTGTTTGAATTTTGTGACAATTGATTCACCCCCCCTCTCAGTTGTCTTGCGCCTTTTAACATAATTCAATTATAATTGAAATTCAATTGCGTGCAAGATACAACTGTGAATATTCTCATTCTTTTGTAAAAATAAAAGCATCATGTTATTTCTTTTGAAAACTCCTAGTTGTCATGGGTAGTTGGATGCAAGATGCCATTAAACCCTTTCCTTTAAATGGGAATCATGATCAATTGAAAGGAATTATAAGGAGTCTACAAATTAATTTATGGACAAGATAAGGGTATTTAGAATATTTTATGGGAAAATATAGGTCTATGCAAAATCTTATGTAATAACATTACATACATTGATTGAGGATTATATGAATATATGCTTTAAAGTGTATCATCTCTAGTTCATGATATTATATTTCTTTGGAAAAAATAATCAAGGAATCTTGTAAAGTCCATCAATGCACATTTGTTGCATATGTATTTTTTCATTCTTATTTTGTGTTCAAGGAGCATTTCAATCTATTTTATGAAAATAATGAGAATATTTTTGTCACAAAATGTATTTAACCTCATATTTCATGCCCTTATTGGACTTTGGAAGTGGCACCCAAGTTTTGTCTTAGATTAGGTTTGTTATGTGCCTCTTTAGATTTTATTTCACCACTCTCATTCATAATCAAGATCACATGGTCATCTTAACTATCCATAATTAAAATCATCGTCCATGATAAAAATTATGCATCCTATCACTATCTATAATCATTTGAGCTTCCTAGACTTTCTCAAAATAAAAAATATCAAACTACACATGCAAACACATACATGTTTGTAGACATGTAAAATGTACCGATTAACACTAGATGCTTGATCCTGATTACTAACATTGTTTCATCCTAAATCATCTCTTTGTCTAACCATTTAATCAAATGCCCTTATTGGAATAAATTCATCAATTTTTCTCCCTTAATTAAATAAAATATTTATCTAATTAATTCATTCTCTCTTGTTAATTAAATCAATCAATCTGATCTAATTAACCCCATGTCTCTATTTAATTAAATAATTTAGTTTATTTGATAAATCTCTAAAGTCATCTTATTAAATTAAATAAATTAAACCTTGTTTGATTTAATCTAACATTCATCCCCTTTAATTAAATAAATTAAAAATATTTATTTAATTAGTCTCTAAATCACATTCTTCTCATCTTTTGATTTAAATCAACCTATAAATCTAAATCAAATAGTCACATCATCTAATCCCTCATTAAATTAATCAACCCTTGATTAATTTAATTATAATCCATGTCCCATACTCTATCTTTTTCCACTTGCACATGAAAATACATTTAATTCATTTATTAAATGTCTATTTTTTTTCAACTTGGCATCTTTTAGAGAATATCCCTTCAAATTTGAAATCTTTCCAAGTGGACTTTGTCCTTCCAACAAGACATTTATTCCATCTTATGCATTGAGCCAAGTGGCATTTAAGACATTATTTTTTCCCTTTTACATGTCATTTCACTATTTTCAAATTCTACCTAATTGTATTTATGGGCACATTCATCACAATGTGCACATCCTTTGCCCATTCACATCTTGACAAGTGACATTTGGATATTGGTTGAAGGTTAGTCCCACATTGCTTCATTTTTGGCATTTCTCCATCTTATCTTTCTATAAATAAGAGGTTTCTCTCCTCATTTGATCATCCACAAATTGTGTAAACTTACTATACTCAATTTCATCTTCAAGCATAGTTATTCTCATCAATTTTATCAAAGTCTTAGCCTGGTTAGGCAGATTTTTCATCATGGAGCATATTTGAATCTTCAACAAAGTGGATCATTCTTCATCACTCATCAACATTGCATCATTGGAGTTGGGAAAGGGCCAAATTTCACATCAAATTGACACCAATTCCCCCATGAAATCAAGAGTTTGCTTGCTTAATTAGGATTTCCTTACTTTCTTATTTTGTTCTTCATTTTATTTCCTAGTTTTAGCATTTCTAATGGATTTTATGGGGAATTTTGATTCTCAATTGCATTTGATCTAACTATGTATTTATTTATTGTATTTTGTAGGTGCTAGGATCTTGGTTCTACAGTGGTATCAGGCCTAAGCCTCACTAATAGATGCTAATTAGCCATTATTACCCATTTCGTATCATCTTTATAAACACAATCACTCATTCCCATATGGATACATCCTTCCCAAGTCTAGCATAATCTTCAAAATCACCTACCCTAACTTTTTCAAGAGATAATATATTGTTTGTATGACATTTTTGTTTGTGAGTATTTATGTGTAATAAAATAACTTGTACAATAGAAGAATATGATATGAACTATTTTGCAAATACTTGATAATAACTGAGAATGAAAAACCACTTTGAGGGGGAAAACCTCCAAATATCTCCAATGATAACACAATTCATAATATGATGATGAAATAAGACTCACAATATCCTATAATATATACCTATTTATGCTTATGATATCACCCAAGCCAACTTAGATAACCTTATATAAGCCTGAGGCTGACCTAATCAACTAAATAACAATATAATATTGATAATATGACTTAATTAGGAGTTAAGATAGCCATAAGCCGACTATTCATAACATGATGTACTCTAATATTAAAGGACTAGCATGCCCCCCCTCTTCAAATAAGCATTGTGCTCAATGCTAGGAAATTTTAGATGCTCTTGAATGAAATCCTTGTCCTCCCATGTGGCATCTTCAATTGGTAAATTCTTCCATTGAATGGGATACTGAGTGAGTGTTATGGTCTTTAGATTCCTTGTGTGTTTCTAAAGAATAAATTATAGTTCCAATATGATTCTTCCTTCTTCATCAAGCTCTGGTAATATTGTCTGACTAGGGATATTATTCCCAATTACCTTGTTCAAACAAGAAACATGAAAAATTAAATGCATCTTCGTTGTTGATGGAAATTCAAGTTGGTAGGAAACACTACATATCTTTTGTATGATTTGATATAGGCCATATTATTTTGGAGACAACATTTTATTCTTTGACTGTTGCTTCAATGACATTTTCTTGTAAGGTTGCAATCTCAAGAAAACCCAATCCCTAACATCCAAACTTCTTTCACTACGATGTTGGTCTGCCTACTACTTCATTCTATTTTGTGTCATGGATAGATTCTCTTTAAGTCCTAGAAGTAATTGTTGTTGATGAATCACGTGGTCCTCCAAAACATGAACTCTTGGTGAAACCTTCAATTATTGTGTGATGGAAGGAGGATGATATCCATACAATGCCATAAATGGAGACATTTTTTATGAAATATGGAAGTGTTATAACACCATTCTTCTAGTGGTATCTAATCTTCCCATTGAGGTTGTTTATCTAAAGTGAAACAACATAGATATCCTTACAAACACTTATTAACAACCTCTATGTTCCCATCAAATTATGGATGGTATGAAGAACTTTGAGCCAATTGAGTACCCAAGCATTTGAATAAATCTATCCAAAATTTACTAGTAAATATAGAATCATGGTCATTAATAATAACCTTAGGTATATCGTGTAGCTTTTGAATATTCTCCAAAAATTCCTTTTCCATTGTACTTTTTGTAAAAGGATGTGATAATGTAATAAAATATGCATATTTAGTGAGGCGATCCACTACTGCCATGATGACATTCTTACCATTAGATCTTGGAAGCCCTGTAATGAAGGTCATGGAGACCTCTTCCCAATGTTGGCTAGGAATAACTAAGGGTTGAAAGAGAACATGTGTCTTAATTGTCTCCCCTTTATTTCTTTGAAAAAACAAACATTCTACCACAAATTTTTGAACATCCCCTTTTAGCCCTTCCCAAAAGAATTATTTCTTGACCCAATGATATGTCTTCAAAAATCCTGAATGACCACCCACTAGAGATGCATGTAGCTTTGTGAGAATATTTTTTTTAAGAGAGTTAAAACAAATATACAATCACTCTTTATACCACAAATTATCTCCCTTCAAACAAAGTTTTTCTAAACTTCTAGGATCATTTTGTAATTGTTGAATGAAATTATTAGCAGCCACATCATTTTTCCACTCTTCTTTGGCTTCTTCTACCCAATCTTCTTGTAATATTGAAAGGGCACACAATAAAGCTTCTTCCTTCTCATCCTTCCTCGATAGTGCATCTGCCTCAACATTTTCCTTCCCTTTCTTACATACAATCTCAAAATCATATCCCAACATCTTAGTAACCCATTTTTGTTGTTCTTTAGAAGATAATCTTTATTCCAAAAAATATTTTAGGCTATCATGATCTATCTTAACCTTGAAGTGCCTTCCCATTAAATAAGGCCTCCATTATTTTACTACATGAATAATATGCAACATTTCCTTCTCATAAATATATTTGATTTTGTTCTTACCCTTTAATTGACAGCTCTCAAAAGCAACGGGCCGACCATCTTGTATGACAATTGCACCTATACCATTTCCTATAGCATCATATTACACAATAAAATCTTTTGTGAAATCAAGAGTGACAAGCACTGGAGTTGTGCACATAGCTTCCTTTAACATTTCAAACGTTGAATTAGCAAATTCATTCTAATGAAAAGAGTCCTTATTTAATAAAGTTGTGAGGGGTGTTGCTATATGACCATAATTCTTCACAAATCTTCTATAGTATCTAGTTAATCTCAAGAAACCCCTCAATTTCTTAATGTTTTGGGAATAGGCCATTCCATGATAGCTTTAATTTTTTTAGTGTGAATTGAGGATTTTCAAGGTGGGTCGATTATGCTTGATCCATGATGAATCAAAGCATAATCTATCCACTAAACCTCAATCTACCAAACAAGATCATTCAAATTGAAAAGATTAAAGTAAGAATTTATGCAAATTGAAAGTTACAAACTATAAAACAATTAAATTCCTACTCTAGCCCATTTGAAACTTATCCTGTTTTGAAATTGGTGTCTTGTTGATGTGAAATGACGACCCTTTCCCAATCTCGAGATTAGTGAGCCTATTTCAATCAATTATATGGAAGGGAATTGATGAAACCATTGTGATAAATGGATGAAAACCTTGTTTAAGCTAAATTAAACATGATGCAAGCTAAGTTACCATGATTTTATGCTAAAAATGAACTAATTATGAAATTGCTAAGCTAATATAAGCTAAAGCTATGCTAAAATATGGAAACCCTAATTCATAGATAAACTAACATGGATGCATGTAAGCCATTAATGTATGCGCTAAGCTATTATGCAATTAAAATAAACTAAGATAAGATAAAAGTGAGTGAAATATGAGTGTGAGTGCATATGAGGTTTGACAACATAAGTTTTCAATTGAAATATCGATCCATTTGTCTTCAATTAGTGTTCTATTTATAGGAGAGAAAATGAGAAATGGATGGTTGAGATCGAAAAGATTAATCAACAGTCCAAGATGAAGGAGATGAGAGGCATATATCATGGATTCTCATCAACAGATGAGAATGCATGATGGGATTTAATCAATGGTTCACACTTGCTTCAAACAAACACACTTTTGATCTACTCACATAGGTCAAAGGTGACTTTTCCAAAAGATTAAAGGTTAAAAATTTCATTAGAAGCTAAGTGAAAATATCCCTTTGTCAAATGATGGAGGAATAAGAATATTCCTTGGAATATTCATTTGGGTGAGAATAAAAGGAATTTTACAAATTAAAATAAATTATTAATTGTGCAAAAAAGAGAATAAGGAATATTCCAAGGGAATATTCCATTTTAGAGGATAATTAGTTTAATTGCTAATTAAACAAGATTTAATCATGCAATTAGGGGATTTGGAGGAATAAAGTGATATTTATTAAATAATTTAATAACTGGGGAGGAGAGAGAGATGAAATGATATTCAATTAAATAAATTAGGGTTATTTAATTAAATAAGATGACTTAGGGAATTAAATTAAATTTTTTGATTTATTTAATTTAATAAGATGAAATGTTGGCATGAAAGGGGGTGAATTAACCTAATTTTATGAATTAGCTTAATAGATGCAAATGATGCAATTAATTAAATAGTTAGGCTAATTTAATCAATTAAGAAAAAAGAGGATGGGTTTTAGAATGAAATGATGTTAGTTAGCCAATGTGATCCATCAAGACAATTTTAAGTGTCTATAGTTAGGATCCACCTTTACTCCTTCATGTGAAAATATGTGTCCCAAGTAATCCACCTCATTAAGACCAAAAGCACACTTGGATGGCTTAGCATAGATTTGATGCTCTTCAAGAACTTTTAAATCTACATGTTGCAAGTGTTCTTCCCATGTCTTGCTATAAATCAATATATAATAAAAAAACACTAATACAAACTTCCTCAATAACTTTTTAGAGATGGAATTCATCAAAATTTGGAATGTAGATGGAGCATTAGTAAGACCAAATGGCATCACCAAAAACTCATAATGACCCTCATTAGTCCTAAATGTTTCTTACAAATATCTTCTTCCTTAATTTGAATTTGGTGATAAACGGATTTAAGATCTAACTTTGTAAAATAAATAGCTCCATTCAATTCATCTAGCAAATCATCAACGTCTAGAATAGGAAACTTATCTTTGATGGTGTACATGTTGAGCACTCTATAGTTTGAACACATGTGCCAAGTTTCATCCTTATTCTGCACCATCACCACAAGTGAGGAGTAAGCACTTAGGATATTTCTAATAATTCATGCCTCTAGCATCTCCTCAACAATCTTTTCTATATAACTTTTTTTGTATATGTGGGTAGCAGTAAGTCCTGATGTTGGGGGATTGGCTCCTTGGAACTAGCTATATGGCATGATCATGGACCCTCTTAGAAGGAAGTCCTTTAAGAATATCTCCAAAAGCCAATAGTTGATGCTCAATTATTGCTTGTAAATTTGGATGTGTAGGAGCATTAGATTGAGAGACTTCTAATGAACATAATTGGGCCACAAATCCATCAACTCCTTTCTTAAGAAAATTCTACATTTGATGAGAGCTAAATATTTGTGGGGACTTTTCCTTCAACCCTCTTAGCTCTATTGTCTTTCCATCTGATTGGAATCTCATGAATAATTCTTGAAATTTCATCTCAATTGTTCCCAAAGTAGTAAGCCATTGTACTCCAAAAAATATCTATTGCACCCATGGAGATAGCATACATTGGGCTATGAAGGTGATACTATCCCATGGATAATTTAATGCTATGCCACTATCCAAAACAACTGAAAGTACCACAATCTGCAATCAAGACTTGAAATTCTAGAGCTAGATATATAAAACAATTTAGACGAGTAGCCATCATTTGGTTGATGAAATTATGAGTACTATCGGAGTCAATCAACATGGTTACTTTATGATTCTTTAAGAACCCAACTACCTTGATATTTTGTGGGGTTCTAAACCCAAAGAGTGCATGAAAAGAAATTATTGGTTGGGAATCATGTGATTCATCATCTAAATCCCTATCACCCTCTAATATTGGTTCCTCCTCTTCTTCCTCACTCGGTCCTTCAATATAAAGAAATTTATTTTCACTACATCTATACCCTTGAATATATTTGTTTTCATAATTGAAACATAACCCTTTTACTCTCTTTTCCTCAATTTATTGTGGAGTTAACCTACTAGGTTGTGGTAGTGAATGTGTAGGAGATCTCCTTTTGATGAAATTTGTATTCCCTTTTCTCCTAATATCCAAATACTTCTCCTCCACTTGTCTTTTCCATTACTATTTATTGCTATAAGGATTGTGGTTAGAACAATCATACTTCATATTTTATGTGATCCTTTAAACCGCCTAGAAATAGTTCATATTCTCTTCCTCCACATTATTGACTCTTAGAGAAATGGTTTGAAATTATTGAATATAATCCTTGATCATGCTTGTTTTCTTTAATTTAGTGAGTTGGAAAAAGTATCTATCCATAATGGGTAGAAATTTCTTCTTGAAAAATTGACCATATGACCACACAACCACTTTTTCTCTTCTCTTCACATAACCAACGATACCAAATAAATTGATCTAGTTCTATGTATAATTATTCCATAACCACCTTTTGTTGACTAGGAACATGATTATATCAAAGAATTGATCCATTTGGCATAGCCAATTGGTTGGATCCTTGCCATAAAACTTTCTCATATACAACTTACATATGAATTTCCTTGGCATATGATTATTAAAGGAAGGATCCTTCTTGAAACCCAAGTCAATTCCAATGAATTCATGTCCAACAAAAGCATTATCTTCCACCTTATGAGGTAAATCTTCACCCTTACACCACATACCTTGAATAAATGATTTCAATTCACCCATTTCTTCCATACTATTATTTTCTAATGATGAAATATCACCATTGACTTTGTTTATTTCATCCTTAGGATTAAAATCCCCATTTTCTACTCCATCATTCTCTAAAGATTTCATTAGTGTGGTAGCCTTCTTTTTGACTCTTGTTGTAGGCCCTATCATGATGGTAGAAAATAATTTTACAATAAATCACACAAATATATTCAAAATAATTTAAAATTTTCACTATGACTTACTTGGTCCTAGGATGCACTCCAATAGAAAAATCTCCCAAAAATTAGGTGATTTACAACCTTGAGAGAATTTTTTTGAAAACCCTAATTTACCAATACATCAATTATTTTTGCTTCAATTTCTCTAAAAATTAGACTTTATCCTCTTATAACATGTCTCAAAAAACTGACAAAAAATAAGGAATCAATTTGTCAATATGTTGGAGATATTTTTTCCCAAATAAATTGGGCAAAAACCATAATTTTTCAATAACTCACTCATCTCTTCTCTAATTCTTCTAAAATTTGGATTATAGCTTCTTGAAAATTTCCTTCAAAAACCCTTTAAAAATTAGACAAAAAATACCAAAATCTAGGATATATGGGTTTCACAAAATGACCTCCAAAATTGAAAAAAAATGCCTTGTCGTAATGGTGCCAAGATCATGCTCTGATACCACTTGTAATGAAATAACTTGCATAATAGAATAATATGATATGAAATATTCTACAAATACTTGATGATAACTAAAAATTACAAGCCACTTTGAGGGGGAAAACCTCCAAATATCTCCAATGAGAACACAATTCACAATATGATGATGAAATAAGACTCACAACCTCTTATATATACCTATTTATGCCTATGATATCACCAAGACCTACTTAGATAACCCTATATAATCCCTATTCTAACTTAATCAACTAAATAATAATATAATATTGATAATATGACTTAATTAGGAGTTAAGGTAGCCACAAATCAACTATTCATAGCACGATGTAATCTAATATTTGTTGGTGTGAATTAATGTCTTGTACCTAGCTAATTCACTCACTAGGTAATTAGGGGACATATTCACATGTTTACTTAGGATACAAGATTCTTTCTAGAAGTCTTAGTTGGATTTTCTAGAACTTATCTTATCTAGCTTTATTGCATGATTCCTAGGTAGTTAGTTGTCTCATGTTATAAGATTAAGACACTTGTCATGATCTTATCTAATCTTATCTCTCTACCTTGCCTTTATAAGAAATGCATTTTCCAACCTCCTACCATCAACATCAACATCACAAAGACCAACAACATAGACAATATCTGCATTTGTTGTGAACATTCGATCAAAACCGACAGGCCTCAGAGTATCCCACAGAATATGGTGTTGAGAAGAAGTGACATGACATGAAGCACTAGAGTCAAGTACCCACCCATCTCTATTATCAACCAAGGTAGTGATCAAAGCATGTCCCTATCCAAGATTATCTGTAGTAGCAATGTCAACAATACCTGATGAAGACTCTTCATGAGAGAAGTGAGGATATTTAACTGTAGTAGGAGGGAGAGTGATATTGTGATCCTCAAGTATTTGCCAAAGCTCATGGATTTCCCTCTTGAAACAGGTATCATACATGGTATAAGAGATCATTTTTTCTCTAGCTGAAGGGAATTTCATCTACTTTCTAGTGGTGGCATCTATTCTGTGAATTTTTGCTCACAAAAAATTCGACAGTCAGCTAAAGTCAATCCTCCACTTCGGACTCAACGGCCAATATCTTTACATCAGATTGCTGAAACCTAGGAATTCTAATGGCATTCGAGAGATATTTCAGAGATTTTTTCATTAGTCCAGATCCCTTGATCAGTTTCAACTCCAGGTACTTTTGCATTGATTTTTTTAGTTTGGTGCATTTGTTCAATAACCTGGATATCCTGAAGCTTGGGAAAATATTTTTTGATATGGATAGCATCACTTTAGTTGCATATCATATTTGGAAGCTTCTATTTGTCATTGAAGGTCCATGTCTTTGTTTTCTTGGAGAAAATTTTCATTATGGGGCTTGCATATACTCCTTTGGTTATGTTGCACAAGGGTCACTATCAACAATGGCTAGATGGGATATGCCACCATTTATTTCCTCATTTATTTGGTATAGTTCCTCATCCAAGTGAAGGAATTCATGAATTTGCTTAGAGTTGTAGAAGGTACACTGTCTTGGAGATCATTGCTATGCAAGTTGATTGTGATGTTTTGAGATCTATTGATCATTGTGATTGTCCTCACATCTTTTGGACTAAGATTTGGGAGATTTATGGAGATTCAGATACTCCACCATTCTCTAATGATCATTCTTCAAATCAAGTACCCTATGATGATATTATTGTGTAGGAGGTTGATTGCCTTGATCTTTCTGAAGAGGTTGACAAGGTTCCCTCAGGTGCTTCTTCTCCATCAGAGATAGTTGGTATCCCTTCACCTTCAATTATTCCTTATCTAGATTCATTGATTGAGGCTTCCACTATCATCATCCATCAGAACACATTCGGTTTTCCAGACTTGCAATCACAAGATGGCTTTGTGTTAGGTATCACTAATTTGGCTACTTCTATAGGTTTTGAGGACATTCTTGAGGGGGTATCACTCCTCTATTCAGATATTTCATATCTAAGACTTCTTCCCTAGCATTCCATTCAGGACTTGAGGTTTCTTCAACATCTACCATTGAATTTGCTTCATATTTCTTTCAGTGGTTTTGAGGACACTTCATTTAGGGGGGCTATCCAATCTCCATCATCACTATCTTTGGATATTGTTCAACATCAGTTTCTACATCATCCTGGTTTGTCACCCTCTTCATTGATTGTGGCATCTTCATCTTTAGGAAATGAGACATTTGAGAAAAGTTTAGAGACATCATCATCATTCATCCTTCCTTCAATTCCTATCTGGAATGGGAAGCATCTCTATTTTGATCACATCTTTTGGGGGGGCTATATAGTCTCTCTCTTTCCCTCCTATGGGGGGGCATTGATTGTATTGTATCTATGTGATAGATGGTCTACTTGGATGGTATTTAGGATTCCTCCATCCTTCCCATCCTATCTCACTTTTTTTTCATTTTCATCTCTTTCTTGGAGAGGGGTTTTCTTCCCACTAGGTTTTCTCCTTTTCTCTGGTTGTGGGAGATTTTATGCATCTTATGTACATGGGTACCTAATATGGCCTCGTAGCTGGGACCCATCATCATCATCATCCATAAATAATCATTGCATTCTCCTCCCTAAGTTGAACTTATGGGGGGGTGTTAGTGTTATTAATTAATTATTACACTAGCATAAGTTAACTTAGGTCTCGCATTTAATTAATTAAGTCTTAGGTTGCATTATTAGATAAATAATTTAATAAATAGGGAAATATTCCCTTGTTTGGTGGGATAAGATTCCTTCTAGAAGATGAGTTGTCCTTCTATAACTTATCTCAATATTTAATAATCATCTAGATAGGGTTCACATGTTGTCACATGTTGTTAGATCAAGACACATGGCAACATCTCTTGCATCTTAGGTTTTCTCTCATGAATATATATTTAGGCATTTTGTACATTTGTAATTATGTCATAATCAATTTGGCATCCTTGCATCTTAATGATAGCATGATATTTCTGCCATTTCTCTTTTGTGGAAATTTTTGTCTTGCAGGTGATTCTGGGGGGTTTGAGGAGTTCACCTAAACTCCTACATCATGTACATTTTCATATTCAACCATTATTCAATATTTCATTATTTAAGAAAGTATTCTTTCCATTTTCTCTCTTGTGGAAGATATTTTGGTTTAAAAACTATTCTTGGGGGTGTTGGGGAGTCACCATTAACTCTCACTTGGTATCAAAGCTCTACTATTGTAGATTCCTTCCCAAATCTTAGGGTTTCATGTTGGCTTGAATATTTTTTTGGTACATTTTGGGGTTTCAAGGACCTCACGATTGAATATGGGGCATTGAAGAAAGTCAGGTTTTCCTTCCATTTCGTCAAATTTGGTTATGTTTTTCTTGATCTATGAAGTTTTCAATGTGAGGGTTTCAATTGCAAGATCTGGATGTAGCTGAAAAATTAGGGCACTTTGAGCCCAAATCAACCTCACCATCGTGATATGGAGGCCCAAGAGATGAATTTTGATATAAAATTTAACTATATTTCAGTAAAGTTGTTTTTGAGGCAAAATATTTTTTCCTAGGCAAGTCGTACAACCCTGAGGTCGACATTTTTTTCGCAAAAAAATATTTTGAAAATTTTTATTTTTCAAGCTACATCTAATTTTAATCAAGCTATTCAAATTATTTTATGGGAAAAATAAGTTTTATTGTGGCATCCATATTATTTTCTACAAACAGGGAGGTTTTATTATTTACAAGTTTTTTTTAGCCTATTAGCCCTGTACGCCAAATCTACATACACTTATTTTACTAGTTAGTACCTTTTCTGTATGCCAAGGTCTGCACATTCATTTCTATCAGCCAAATTTGATGCATTCAATTCCTCTTAGCTCTCATAGCTACATATCCTTTCTGGCCACCATACTCTGCCCATTGTCTGGACCCCTTCACCAGTCGCTTCTTTACTTATCATCAAAGACTTCTTCCACCTTTGTCAGTCATTAGTACCATTCACGTTGTCCCTTCATTATCTTTACCATACCCAATCTACAAATTTGGTTGGCATATGGTCCTTTGGTTGCTATCAAAGAAGGTTAGTGGTATTAGTGGTACTTATTCAATAGTAGAGCTTTTTATATATTTAAAATTTTTGTTTTAAATTGTGAATTAATCCTAGTCGACCAATACTTTATTACCTATCAAGTCTCTTCATGCAATAAAAATATATCATATCATTATCAGTTTTTAAAGTCTTTATTATAGTTGCAGGCCTTTTATATTATAAACTTTGTTTACTCTTGGCTTAATACTTTGAAAGTTGACTCCTTTTAAATCCTTGGTTGGCATTCTCTAAAATATTTACTAAAGGTTTTGTATTAATTGTTAAAAAGGTTGACAAGGTTTTGTTAACATATTTTCCGCCGAGGTTTAAACTTGGACCTCAATACAGGGGTTTTATTATTTTTGAAACACATGTTCTTTTCCCAATAGTCTTATGAGTGACCAAGTACCAATTTTGTTTTCCCCATGTCCTTAATTTTTGCATAAAATTAGTCTGTATTTTCCCCCAGGTGCTTAAATAGGCCTTTTTAAATTTTCATAACTTTCACATATGAATTCCTTTTATTCAAACAAAATATTCTTAGAAAGCTGGTTCTTCAAATATTTCACTGGTGAAGTTATTTTTCATATATTTTTTGTTTGGTGGTAGTTTTTTTTATTTGAATTTAGATCTTCATTTTTGGCTCCCAAGATCATAACTTTTTGCCACAATCTCTAATTTTTGTGATACTTGTAGCATTAGAAAGGAATTGAATAGCTCTATCCATCCATCTCTGCACTTTTTCCTATTTCTATCCAAGGTACATTGTGATTCAATTTTTTATCGATGGGTATACAGGTGGATACTTGGATATTTTGGCAATTGGAAGGGTGTTGTTTTAATCATTGTACTTCATTTCAGCTATATTGTATATGTTGATCTCAGATATTGTCATTTTAGAAGTGTATAATCATTTTAATCATGGGTTATTCGACTCATTCTTTTGTAATAGTTCTAACTAGGGATAATTATGAGTCATAGTAAAAAGGCATCATAACACATTATAAGTGGCTAAAATTTTTTCCACATCTTTATGGACTCATTCTTGAGCCAGAAACAACATATAAGAAACATGTATGGGGTAATAAGAATGATCATATCATAGGATTGATTGGTTCTACTTTCAGTACAATCATCTTTAGTGTGACCTATCATAAGATCTTCTCAAATGTCTCATGCCCACACAAATTTTGGACCAAAGTTTGGAAGATATTTGAACATCCAGATAAGCCTCCAGTCCCAAATGATCTTGCTTCAGATTGTCTCATTTTTCTTATGATGTTTACAACATACCCTATGATGATGACACCTTAGAGGAGTTTGAACAAGATGCAAAACTTGAGAGTCTTGATGATCCAAAGCCTTCTCCTACATTTCTTACTTCTCTAGTTGAGATCATACATTCATCTTTTATTGATGAGTTATTAAGTACTTCCAATGATTCATTGCAATAGGTATTTTTTTGTCTTCCTAATTAGGATTTCTATTTGATAGACATTGCTTCTTTATTTGTGGAGTCTCACATTTCAAATTTGAAAGATCAATTTGAGGGTCTATTTCTCCTATTTGATGATAGTCATGGATCAACTATTGTCACTTCATGTTTATCTTTGGAGTTAGTTTAA
This sequence comes from Sequoia sempervirens, assembly GCA_007258455.2. Taxonomy (NCBI): domain Eukaryota; kingdom Viridiplantae; phylum Streptophyta; class Pinopsida; order Cupressales; family Cupressaceae; genus Sequoia; species Sequoia sempervirens. The sequence goes on along the minus strand of VDFB02270651.1, from coordinate 594,856,312 downwards.
GATTAGTTTCCACTTGTTCCTAGTTTGTCACAGTTTGTTGCAATTATGCATGTACATGATTGGATTTTGGCATCATCATCATCATCCAATAACTTGGAAACACGTGAGAATATTTTAGAGACACAATATTTATACATTTGGATTCCTCTTTCTCCCAATTCCTATCCAGAATGGGAAGCATTCTTGCATTTGTACTTGGTGTATTTTCTTCCCAAGGGGAGAAACATTATTTTTTGGAATTGGATTATGTTTTCTCTTTAGACATTAACAATATTTGCAGGAGATCACACATTGTGGGGGGGGATATCTTATCTCTCTTTTTCCCTCTTATGGGGGGTAATTAATTGTATATACATGATGGATGTAGTCCTTGGGGGTATCATTGAGTCCTCCATACATCATGTTCTTTTATTTTATTTGATCTCTTTTGGAGAGGAGTTTTTTTCCATTATTTTTTCTCTTTTCCTCTACTTGTGATATATTGCATTGATTGAATTTATATTTTCATTGTAAATGGGTACCTAACATGGCCTAGTAGCTGAGACCCACATCCATCTTCATCTTCATCTTTGCATAGTTTGCATAATAATCTTCACCCTGAGTTGCACTTAAGGGGGGGTGTTGGTGTGAATTAATGTCTTGTACCTAGCTAATTCACTCACTAGGTAATTAGGGGAGATACTCACATGTTAAGTTTACTTAGGATATAAGATTCTTTCTAGAAGTTTTAGATTGATTTTCTAGAACTTATCTTATATAGCTTTATTGCATGATTCCTTGGTAGTTAGTTGTCTCATGTTATAGGATTAAGACACTTGTCATGATCTTTTCTAATCCTATCTCTCTACCTTGGCTTTATAAGCAAGGCATCTCATGTACATTTTCATATTTAACCATTATTAAATATTATACTATTGAAGCAAGTATTCTTTCCATTGTCTCTCTTGTGGAAGATATTTTGGTCTATCAACTCTTCCTAGGGGTGTTGGGGAGTCACCATTAACTCCCAAAATATTAATGGTGTAGCATTATGCTTATATTTTTTATCCATGGTTGCACCTACTTAAGTCCACCTAGATTTTCTCATATCTTGGTTTGTTTTGATTAGTGCAAAATGAGTTATAATCTTTTTTTTGGTATGATGTGTTTGTGGTTGTCCTTTACATGACCCACCAAGGCTGATTTCTACCTTGAGTTTGGGTGAATATCCCTCAATATGTTGTAGGTTATTCTTTGCATAGACCCACCAAATTCATGCCAAGACTTTTGTGCATAAGTATCTCCACATATGTTGAATTTCATTCCTCACATGACCCACCAAGGTTAAAATAATTCTGAGTGTTTTAAGAAAACATTTTTTTTTTAGATCCAATTCAATGCAAAGGTAAGCTTGCTCCCCTAGTTTTATCTACCACTGTGGTATAAGTTCCTTTGCTGTATTAAATTTTATGAATTCTCACCACATTTTAGCATTACCATAACCCCCCCATCTATTTTATCCATGCACAGTTCCCCTATCCACACCATCCCCCCATCTTAAGACTTCAACCTATTTCCTCACCTATCATCGAGTCTCATCATCCCACCTAACCTACCCACTTACACTGTGTCATGACAAAACTATGATAAAATATTTTAAAAATGTTGTCTCCTCCCTCAATTTCCTACATTCATCACACATTAGATCACATATATCATAATATTACCATAATCATTCACATTTTCTATAAAATTATATATCATTAATCATTTCCATCCATACATAATTATTCAAATTCTCCATAAACAACTCATAACATTCATTATTTGCACCCATAACATATCATTGGTATAATCATTAATAATTATCATTCACATTTTACACAAAATTATTTTGCAACCATATCATTAGCATAATCATTAACATTTTCCATAAAAATACATATCATGAATCATTTGCATTCAAATTTTCCATAAAAATCTATATCATTAATCACTTTTCATATCATTTATTAGCATAATCATTCACATTCTCCATAAAAATCATATCATTAATCATTTTGCATATCATATCATTAGCATAATTATTCACATTTTCTAAATAATTTCATAGCATCAATCATTTGTATATCATATCATTAGCTAATCAAATTCACATATTCCATAAAAATCCATACCATTAATCATTTTGCATCCATATCATACATTAACATAATCATTCACATTTTCCATTAAATCATATTCAAATTTTCCATAAAATCATAATAAACCATAATATTTGTATTTTTCATAATGTAAAATAGATGCATAATCATAAATCTATGTCCATCGTTAGAAACATAAAATACATCATCAAATAATCACAATATAAATCATTAGACACATAATAAAATATCATCATCACACAAGTTAAAGTCCATAACCATCTTCATAAATACATCCACATAATAAATGACACCACAAAAATTATTGATCTTATATATATAGCAATGCAATGTCATGATATAAGGTGTAAACCACCCAAATTGGTTTTTCAATATATACATAAATTTTATGCCCATAGTCATACATCATACATCCAAAAAATATCGTAGTACCCCTAATGAGTGCTTGCACCCTCTAAATGGGTTGGCCCCTCTATTGGTGGTGGTGGTAATGGACCTTGAGTAGGTGGTGGCCCCATGCTGACCAATGATCCTAGTCTGGATGCCCTTGATCTATAAGTTTTTATACTCTAATTAAACTAGGATCCCTCTACTTAGTAGGAATTTAAATCTCATACAAGGTATGGTAGTGTTGCATCCCTCATGTCACCTACACCAAATCTGCAACATTAGCCTGATCCTTGTATTTTATAAAATGGGATATATCCTACTCTTCTATCACTAATTCTAGTTATTCCCCATCTTCCCCTTGCCTCCCTCCCTAGTTTGTACCCCATCCACCAATCCCTACAATCTCACCACCTCCACTCATATAGCATCACACTAAGTCCTCAACTAATATCAATCATAAATAACAAGAATAAGCTAGACCTATATGTCCCCCTCATCTTTGGGGTGATCATCCCTAATAATGTCTACCTCCTCCTTTGTTGTAGTCTCCTCCTCAACCACAACCTAATCTTCTCTTTCCCCTCCCTCCCCTCTATTTTCTCCTTGCAAACATGTTCTCCATCATCTCCCCTTCCATTGCCACCATACCCCCCTCTTTTTGCTACTTCATCCACTAGCTTGGTCAAATAGATTGGCCTTTGAGTAGCCCACCATACATCATAATCAAGAGTAGTGCCATATCTATCACTTCATGATGAGGGTCACATGGTACTGTTGGGGTGTCTCTCCAATATTTTCTAACAATGTATGGCTCTATGTAGCTTCCCTAGATGCACCTCTCCCACACAAATCAAGGAAAAATGGCTTTCTACCTTAATCTAAATTTTTACATCACCCAAGCTGGTAGGTACCACTTTACAATGTTGGGAGTCTAGTTGAGGATGTATTGGATATATTATAGATAATGTAAATGTATGCCATCATCCTTCTAATCCCTGTACTCTTGATATGACTACCAGATCAAGGTATCCATGTCATTGGACTTATCATCAATACTATAGATCACCTAACTACCGATGTTGCAAAAATGGTGTATAAGAAAAAAATAGGGCATCCCTTAACCTCATCCTATATCCATTGTTGGTTGTAATACCACTATATGCTCATATTCCTAGATATTCAAAAGTGCCACCCCACATCCCAAGCTCCTACCATCATGATACAATGTTACAAATCTCCTTGTATAGCTTGACTAGGACACATGATCCCCATGTAAACATCATACCCTCTAATACCATCTAATCCAAAATAAATGGCCATCCATCATGAATCTATGGGACCACTTTTTTAGCATTAACACTCCTAAAATAAACATTGTTGTATACAATGATAATTGCGGCAACCCATCCATCCTTGCCTCAAGATCCATCTCTATGCCCCATATTGTATGTCATTTTTCATGAAGGCTTACTACAAAGTCATCTTTGCATCCATCAAATCATACTCCACTAGCTCTATGTGAATAGAGAGATGCAAAATCCTTCATACATCCTCCAAGGTCATTATTTCCTCACCTATAGAAAGGTGGAAGTTGCTCATGTCATTGTGTCATCTCTCCACCAAGGTGGTTGTCATTGCTTGATATTCTCTAATTTGGGGCATCTTTGAGGTTTCAAATAACCCCATCAAAATTAAGCCACTCTTCATCCATCTAGTCCAACCAATATCTTAGCTAGGTCATCACCCTCAACTTTTTATCTTGTGTCTATAACATCAAAAATTTCTCCTACATCCATCAAAAACTTGACATCAGTTTCATTTTAATTTATCCTAATTTACCCAAAGTCTTGAGGGTGCAACTATCACTTTTAAAGAAGCATGATTTTTCCCTGCAAAAGCATGCTCTTATCCTGTGGAACTATTTGTTTAGGCCTAGGAATATTAAGCAAGCTCATTTTTAACTACAAGCATGCATTCAGGTAAGTGCAGGATCATGGGGGTCCAAACTAGTCCCTTAAGTGGCAATGAAAATTTAGATAAACAGAGTTAGGCCACTCAACATAAAAATTTGAATAGGTTATTAACATAATTTGAAAAATATGTAAGAACAAAATTTATAGGAAATTAAATGTAGCTTCCAAGCTACTAGTTCTTTTTTAAAAATAAGCAAATATCTTTTGTGAAAATTTAAAATTTCAATGTAGTAGGTACTAAATTTTCAAGAAAAAATAAAAAGTAGGTGTATGTCTAACCAACCTAAGTACAAGCAAAACTATTATCTTTTTTTGAAACTTTCAATATAAGTAGAGAACACATGCCTAGATGTGCCACATTTTTTTTGTAATTTTTTTGCAAGTAAATAATTAGTTATGAATTTTTTATTAGAAATTTTTAAAATTATTAAAACATGTTTATTTGACCACCATAACTTGGTCAAAAATTTATGAAATTCAATTTTTTTTATCCTATAGTATGGGAAGCATAGAATATGACACATCTTTCAAATTTGAAAAATGTGAAATAGTTTGAAAATTATAAAAGTTTTTCAATTATTCTATCAATTAGGAATTTAGTCATAATATAGGGAGAAATTTGAGAAAGAGAGAGAGACCTAAGAGAGAGAGAGAGAGAGAGAGAGGAGTGGGAGAGAGATAGAGAGATTTATCTAGATAGGGTGAGATGGAGAGACATGAGAGAGAGGGGGGATGAGAGTGAGAGTGAGAGGGATGGAGAGACCTGAGAGAGAGAGAGAGTTATCTAGGTAAGGTGAGATGGAGAGACCTGAGAGAGAGAGGGGTGGGAGTGAGAGGGAGGGAGACACCTAAGAGAGAGAGAGGGGGAGTGGGAGAGAGGGGGTTGGAGTGAGAGAGAGTTGTCTAGGTAGGGTGGGTGGGATAGAGGGAGAGATAGATAGTTATCTAGGTAGGGTTCCTGAGGGAGAGACCTGAGAGAGAGAGAGGGGGTGGGAAGGATGGAGGGAGGGGGAGACTTGAGAGAGAGAGATAATGGGAGAGAGATAGAGAGATTTATCTAGGTAGGGTGAGATGGAGAGACCTCAGAGAGAGAGGGGGTGTGAATGAGAGGGAGGGAGAAACCTAAGAGAGGGAAAGAGAGAGTTCTCTTCCTCCTCTCCCTCTGAGGTCTCTCCTTCCCTCTATCCCTATCACCCTCTCTATCACTCTATATATTATAACATACTACATATATTATATATAATTATACTATATAGTATAATTATGTATAATATATATTATATAATTTATGTACTAGGTGCTACTAGAATAATGGGTTACACTTTCTAGGACATCCTGATTTTTTCTAAAATTATATTTTTAGAAAATATAATGATTTAAGCCTTGAAGGGTTCCATTTAAAAGATTTTAATTGAAGAGGTTTTGATCAAACCCCCTTGGATAGAGCCTTGGTAGTTTTAAACCATACGTATAATGGACTCTCCTTTACACCTATCAAAATGCTGATAAAAAACCACTTTTGATTTACCTTTTGTGGGATCAAATGAATTCATTTAAAATTTATGTTTTGCAAATATGTAGTCCTTATTATAAGTTTCCCAAAAAGTATAATTTTGAATATATTTAATTTGATATTATATTTATTTTTTATTTCTTGTGAATGTAGGTTTTTCACCTAAAATCAAGCTCCCTCTTCTGCACATGTGGAAAAATAGTAGATTACCAAAAAAAATTGAAAAAATATCTATGCTCTTGGTATTAATGTCCTTGATCCAACAAAAAAAAAAAAGAATTTCGATACATACAAAACAGGTTGTGTTATATAGTAAAGCTATGTCTAAATTGTAATTGGTTTGACTTCAAAACTTAATTAAGACAAAAATATTCAATAAAATGTTCTATGAAACCAAATGAAGGAGTTCAATATCGTAGTTACAAATCTATTTTTTTTTTTTAAATAATTTTATCCTTCATAGAAAAAATTGTGTTATATAGTAAACATCACTCTTTAAAAATGTTGCTTACTATTAAAAACTAGTTATCGAAGGAGATGGAAAAAGAAATGCAATTTGATTCTAGTTTTTTTTTAAAATATAAATTTAGAATCTCCAGAAAAAATGTTGCAAATCACTAGTTTTCGTCATCTTCAAATTCCTCATGGTTTAGCAGCTATATGTTTCTGAAAGGGAATATTTAGTTAAAAAAGTTTAGTTCAATGTCTAAGTTTGACCAAAAAGTGTAACCCACTATTGTGGGATCATCCTACTATATAGTATATAATATATATTATATAATATATTTAATATATAGTTTATTTTATAATATTTAATATATAGTATATATCATATATTAAATATATTATATAATATATAATATATATATATATATATCATAATATAACATATATTATGCATTATTAATATATAATATATTTAGTATATACTAATAATACATAACATTAGTTGTATGTATTCTTTGCTTTAAAAAAACTAAAGGAAACAAATATCCATTCTAAATGGATATCTGCTTTGGAATTATATATAAAATAAAAGGGGATTGTTTTGAGCATTCCAATGGTCCCCACATTCTTTTTATCATTTGGAATCTCATGTTTTTTGTCTGTAACAAACAAAATTCAGCCTTCGCAAGATTCTTTTACACAATTTTCAACTTGACAATCATTTGTGTGCTCTTTTTTGTTTGTACAATAGGGAGCAATAGTCATCGTAAGGGAAAAGGAAAGAAAACTAATAATAGATCAAATTGAAACATATAGAGAAAAATATAGAGAAATTCATAGGAAGAGAAGACAAGGTATAACAAATACTCAATTTACAAATGAAAATGTTGAAATTGATATAGAAAATGTTCAAATTGATATTGAAAACATTGAAAATAAAAAAATTGAAAACATTGAAAATGAAAATATTAAAAATATTGATAACATTGAAAATAATTGAAAATTAAAATATTCATAACATTGAAAATGAAACATTTTAACCTTATTTATCACCAAATTACATGATAGCAAAAGACCTTTGTGAGGAAGAAATTCAAATTTAAAACCAACACATTTAAGAACCCCAAAATGGTTACTTGAAATAGATGAGAGCATAATAGATAAACCCGATGGAAAAAGTTCATCACGAATGGTTTGGTTGTGGTCTACCCAAATGTTTAATCAATAATTTTCCAATAAGACATTAACCGAACAATGCCAAATTTTTGTACAATTGCTAAAGTCTAACAAAATGAGACCATTATTAAAGAAATTGAAGATTTGTGTGACCAAAAATTAAAAAAAATTAATATTATTGTTAAAAATATTTTTAATGCTATAAATTCTATTGGAAAGACAAGGAAAAAGATAAGAGAGTTTCTTATAGAGTGATCACAACCTCATTAGTAAGCCAACATTTGAGAAAGACTCATTTAATGAGGAAAACTTGTATTGATTTAAACCTAAATCATATAACATTGTCTAGAACACTCTCAAGAAGAGGAAGACTTGATAGTCCTCTTCAAAATGATACATGAGCTTTTAGTGGGATGCTTCCATGTGTTGATAAGAAGCTAACATATAAGTAAAGAATGAAATTCAATAATTTTGGCACTCTCAATCTAGAGTATCACTAAATTCAAAGGATGGTTTAAAGTTAAGAAATGGCAATCGAGATCACACACTGCATCCTAAACATTTCTTGGAATTCAATCAATCAATATTATACAAATAATTTTTTGAAATACATCCAAAATTACAAATCTCACAAAGGATTTTTAAATCTTATAAGCCATTTTATTGTGTACCTATTAATATTTGTAATACATGTAAATACTACATAGATTTTTCAATGTATCATGAACTATTATGCTATATTCATTCTACTATGCATACTAACAAAATGTTATAGGAATTTCATGTAATGCAACTTTCGAAGTCATCCAGGGACTTGTTAGATTCATTTTTATGTGTTAGAGGTGATGGTTGCTTTGTTTATGAAAATGATTGTTTAAATGAAATGTGCTTGCAATGTGGTGTTTTATCAAAGTTTGAAACAATTTTTCATGAGGGAAACGAACATGATTTTGTAAACAAAATTATTGAGAAAAATAATTTGAGAGAGTGAAATATAGTTTGAAGAGTGGAGGTGAAGGTTCTAGATGCAAGTAGGTTACAAGAGATGTAAGTATTGCTTATTTTATTTTTTATTTTAAGAAAAATATTTTCTACAAGTATTCAAGGTATAGCCATAGGTCCCAATGGGTTGGATCAGAAATTCATGTTGTGAGAGAAATATTTCCTTATTGGAACTATTATATCCATGGTTTATTTTGCTGAAAAATACACATTGCAACCACAAAATAAGGTACAATCTCAATATTACAATTCTATTAAAATTTATATTTGTGTCCACATAACATATAGACATGCCCCTATTGGTATAGAAGAGGATAGCAATATAATCAAGGAGTACCATTTTTGCATGAGTGATTATAGATCTCATTCATCTGAGTTTGTGCAACATTGTTTTGAAATTTTTTTTGAGTTCTTGAAAGAAAAAGGTATTTCTCATATTATTTAGATCCATGTTATTTCTATGGGTTGGATTAAAATTACATTAAAAGTTTGCATAAAAATCAACTGGTATGTAAAAATGTGGGTTTTGTGGAGAACAAAGGTATATCTTTAAGTGATTCAGATCAAAACATCCACAATATTTCATGTAGATCAATATATTTTCAAGGTATATTTGAGTTGAGAGAATGTTCAGTTCAAACTTTGTAGTTCATGTTGCTTATGCTTGATAATTTGTCTCTATTCATATGTAGGATCTTATTTGACCCCATTTCTAATGAGTATTCTCAAATTCTCTCAATTGCTAGATTTTTAAAGTATTATTGTTTAGCTTGTAGGGCGCGAGCTCTCATTCAACCTATTTCATTCATGAATGTTTACTATTGGCTGACATTGATCATCTTTAGTGCTTGGAGGTGATTTTGTTTGTCTACATCTGCTCCAATCTCTAATTTTTGTTCAGTTTCTCCATTGTCTATGTTTGGAATGAAATATGAATCCTCTCACAACTTCCAAAAATATAACTCCTAAGTAGAGACTTTTAGTTATCATTTGATCCATGTATTTGCTAAGATTGAAGGGAAAGTTGAAAATAGTGTATTTTGATATTTCTTGAAGGAGCATGATAAACATTGACAATTAACAACTACTCACACACCACAAAAGAGTCTTTTCTCATGATTTTCCTTAAACTTTACTATACATTCTTCATCATGATTTGGCACACTCAATTGAATTTAGCACTATTATTTCCCATTTTTATATACCTTTCATGCTTTTCACTTACCAAGACTCTTATTCACTGTCTTATGATTGTGGCATGCTTATTTTGAAAAATAGCATGCTTAGGTATTAACTATCGTATTTGTCTCCCCAAAAAGAGTACCCCTAAAAGATCACATAACTTTAGAAATGAAAAGAGACCTTCCCTTGTATTTACTTCCCTACTTTGATGTGTCTATGCTACCCATTTGTCAAAATAACTAAAAACTTAACAATTTTGCATTTTTTTTCTCTTACAATACTTCTAAGACTACCTTGGATTAGTGCACTCTAGAATCATATGGGGACTTGAACAAAAGGAGGCATTTCTTAGTGTTAGGATTCCCTCCTTGATGTGTTGGTATAGTTGTTTTCACTCCATGATACACAAAAAAATGCTTCTTTGCATATTTGCACTGCTTTCCACTAACAATTTTTGCAAGAATGCATTTGACATTGGAACACACAAATAGTGCTAAGTTGACCCAAACTAAGAGATTTTGGTTTGAATTGATTTGATATCCACTTGTAGGTCTATACAAAGCATTCCTATGTGCTACAAGCTCCCAGAATGACTTTGTCAAAGTTTGATGATTTTTGGCTTTTAGGGCTCTTAGGAGACTACCCCAAAAATATCACCCCAAAATGATCGGGTGACTTGGGAAATGAAAAGAAACATTCCCTAGTATTTTCCTTTCTACCTCGACATGTCTATGCTGCCCATTCATCAAAATTACTAAAAATTTAATATTTTTTATATTTTTTGCTTTTAAGGCCCTTTAGAGACTACCTTGCAAAGAGAACCCCAGAATGATCAAGTGAATTGGGAAATGAAAAGAGACTTTCCCTAGTATTTACCTACCTACCTCAATGTTTCCACATTGCCCATTTTCTAAAAACATTAAAAAATTAACAATTTTGCATTTTTTGTTCTTAACAAGACTAGCTCGAATTAGTGCACTCTAGAATCACAAGGGGCCTGGGCTAAAATGAGAGGCCTTTCATAGTTTTGGTTTTCCCTCCTTTATGTTTTGGTATAGTTGGTTTCACTCCATTATGCATAAAACAAAAAAATGCTTCTTTCGATTTTTGCATAGCTTTCCACTGATAATTTTTGCAAGAATGCATTTGACATTGGAACACATAAACAGTGTTGATTTGACCCAAATCAAGAGAGGTTAATTTGAAGGGATTCAATATCCACTTGAAGGTCTATAAAAATCATTCCTATGTGCCACAAGCTCCTGGAATGACTTCATCAAATTTTGATAATTTTTGGCTAAATTAGGGCTCTTAAGAGACTACCCAAGAAAGAGCACCCCAAAAGATTTGAGTGACTTTTAGACCTTTCCTAGTATTTACCTACCTACCTAGATTTGTCTACACCTCCCATTCATCAAAATTACTAATTTTTTTTTTTCATTTTCCAATATTCATGTTTAGTTTTAACCATTGTTGAGTCAAAAGTAGGTTTGAGTTTATGTTTCTTGACAATTCTTAACAAATTTAGGTCTTTTTGGTGGACAATACTATTGCATAAAGACGTGTGATTCAAAATAAAATTTATAAAATTTTGCTTCAACATTGAGGACACATTCAATGTAATTCATAAGGAGGTATCTTCTTCATATACTTTTATCACTTTATTTATAACCTTTCATTTGATTTCAAAGAATGATCAGTTGAATTTGTTGTTCATGTTGTTTATAATCCATACTTTTTTAATATTTATATACAGGTATTTCTCAACATAAGCTTTGAATAGGATGTGAGGTTTCATGGAAATGCATCTAGCATTGGAGTTCATGTTGCTTTCATTGTTTAATTACTTTTAATACCTAGTGTTATTTTTGTTTTTTATCAGTTGGCTTGTAATATTGCAAAGTAGGTGCATTTGATAGCAGCAATGATTTGAGATGTGTGTTACAGAGTGAGGATATAATCTTGGGCACATATTAGTTGTGTATATAGAATGGTTTGATAGCAAGATGCATTATTGTATTTGTACATGAGGACATCGATAAAATTACATGGGCATTATTAGTTGTACCGATGATTATGATGGTTAAAAGATGATATAATATGTATTTATACATGAGGACATGAAAAATATGATATATGCTCATTATTGGTTATGTTGAAAAATGTCACATGTATTTGTAATCACCATCAAGGTTGTTAAACGTATGCAAATAATGATGATTATGATGAAAAGATACATAGACTAACAAATATTATGTCTATGCACCTACTTATGGAAAAATCATTCACACACTCTTACATTGGTTCATGTTGTCACCTACTTAATAGTCAAGCAATGGTGAAGATTTTGGACTTGCCTATTTGAATGAACTCTCGAATGTAATGTATGTAAACCTTAATGTGTGTGGTTAACTTATGATGGAATAGGTTCTAATATATTAATGTGTCACTTTCATTGTTATAAATATAATAGATGTCCTACATATGATGCAGGAGCATCCAGTGGTGTAAGGGCAATCTTGCATCACCCAAAAATAGTTAAATTTCAAGTTTCTCAGTTTTTAGATGTTTTTACATTTTTGGATACCCTTTTCATCATAATGAAATTACCAATTTATAGTTTTTATTTTTTGTTCCTGGGTTGAAAGATATTGCAGTTTTAGTTTCCTAGATTTGCACTTGAAAATCTTCTGAGTTAGATTTGAGGCACTTAGAGTTCCTGGAATGGCCCCAAAACTTTCCAAAATTAGTATAACAGATTTTTAACGCATTATTGACTTCGAGACCTTTCCAACGGTTCAAACGGTTCGCGAATCGAAGTCCCAGATCAAAAGTTATAGCCCTGGGAAGTGGGCGCACTTTCTAGAAGATACAATTGCAAATGCTCTTTTGAAATTTGAACTTCATGTTGTAAATTTTCAGTGCCAAACCGCCTAAACTCAAATTTGAATGTTGTTTTGAATCCAAACTAATGAGGAGCTCTATTTATGGGCGGGTTTCTAATTTTTGGGTAACTTTTGGGGACAAGCTCGCATATTGCGAAAGGGTTATTCTGTAGCTTTCTGTAACTTGTATGTGTTGTAGAACTTGGGGATTTGAGATCCTCTGCATGTAAGAAGCTCCATTTTCTAAATAATAAAATTATTCTCTTGTTTGTGGGTTATTTTCTAAGTCTCGGGCTGTGCCCTCATCAACATAATTGGAAGAAAGAGAATGTTACTTTGCATCTTATTTGGCCAACATATGTTGGTGTAATTAATATTTAATTACACTTTGCATAAGTTTACTTAGGCTTTATTTAATTCCTAAATTATAGGATATTATCTTTATCTTTTGAGCTATCTTGTTGCTCAAGATAAGATTAGGTTTACGCATCTTTACTTTTATAAAGAAAATTATCTCTTGTATTATTAAGTACTTCGAATATATCAAATTGCATGTTTTTATGCAAATCTCTGCTTTTTCATTTTTCTCTTCTATGGAAGGTCATTTTTCTGGTTTGTAATTAGATCTTGGTTTCTAACATGGAATCAGAGCCTCGATTCGCAGCCCCTTCTCAGCTTTTTTGGAGGAATTCATTACAGAGCTCATTTGAGGTCCCTCGAGGGTTTCAATCCTTGAGCATCATTATGCAGTGTCTTGGATTAGATCAGGGTTTTTTGTTGGATTTAGAGCACTAGAAAAAGTCAGAAATGACTTTCATTTTATTCATTTTCATCACCATTTTCTAGATCTGCGAGGGTTTCAAGCTTGGTGATTTTTTTGATAGATTTGGGGGTCGCCTAATTTTCAGAGCACTTTGGACCCAAACGGACCTCGCCATTGGATTCGCAGCGCCCAAAAACCCCCATTTTCATATAAAGTTTGTCCGATTTGGACACAGTCATCCAGAGAGGCAAAACATTTTTGCCCAAGGGTCGTACTAACCCCAGGCACGACTCTCGAGGTTCAAATTTCTAGAAAAAATCAAAAAATATATATATAAAATAAAAAAATCTGTGTTTTTTTGCACCGCTAGTACAAAGAGGCAGCACTGCCGCTCCACTCCCCAGCGGCCACTGCTGCACCACCAGGCCACCACTGCCACCGGTGGACTCCAGCAAACCTCCCGAGCGCCGCCAAGCTTGGGCTCTACCAGCCCTGAGCTCCCAGCTCGCAGGCTTATTTGAATAGTTGGGGGTTCTATCGGTGACTAAGAGCTATGATCCAACCCCGCCGGCTATTCTCAGCTCCCGCCCTGGTCACGTGGGTGACCGAGGGCTCCGCCACCAGCCCCCGATCTGCCCAGGTGACCAGGGGCCTTATTTTTTTAGCCCTTGAGGGCTTCCTAGGGCCAAATCAGAGCTTTTTGGACAACTTTCATGGAAATGGGCATATCTTGGGCATACGTCATCCTTTTTTTGCAAACAAGATATCATCAGAAAGCTATTTCAATGCTCTACACAATGGTGTAGGTGTGATTTTCTAGTTTTGCATTTTTTGATATCTTTTTTGGCCTTTAAAGTTAGATGTTTCTGTTTTCACTCCGGGATGCATATCTTTTGACTCACTTATCTGTTTTCCACGTTTTTCACGGTGTCAGAAAGTTGATTTCGGCCTCTATGCAGATCTGAGGTAATTTATAGAATATGTTTACCTTATTTAATGCATACATTCATTTTTGTTTTGTGCACTAGGTTTGCATTTTCACTTATGTTTCTGTAGTTTTTGCATTATCTCCTTCTACAATCCTTGGGTATTGTAATAAAGAACTAATATAAAGTTCCATTAAGGGGGGGTTCTTGCATCCATCTTTCATATTAGTGACAACTCGCATGAGTTTTTCTAGTTTCCTATTGTCTCCTTCTCGCTTCTTTTTTGATCAGTTGGACACATCTTTGGTTTGCTTTGGTTCACACTTCACATTGAGATTTTATGGTTCTTGATCCACATTGGATCAGATCTTTCTCATTTGAAGGCCATGTTTTTATAGTTAATGTTCTAGAATCTTGATGGTACTCTTCTTATGGGTAGTTTTAGTTTCAGTTTGGCATTGGCTTCAAGAGACACAACTTCCAGATTTGTCATCATTATGGGTCCTTTCATCCTTCATCTACTGTTGCTTATAGAATCCAGAGTTGACCCAGTATGTGAGTTTCTAGTGTTCCTTGGCATTAGGCCTGATGTTACATTTGTGATTCCATTTCTGGTTTTAGTTGTAGACAAAATTATCTTTCCTTGCTTGTCGGATTTGGGGTTCTAGTGTTGCATCATCAAAGTTCTTCCAGTGCTTCTTCATTGCAGTTCATCTCTTTGAAGGGGGGGTTTTCCCACTGGGTTTTCTCTCTCTTTTCATTTGTACATGAGTACCTAATCAGGCCTTGTTGCTGGGACTCATCTTTGCATAATAATTTGCTTCTCCCTAAGTTGCACTTATGGGGGGGTGTTGGTGTAATTAATATTTAATTACACTTTGCATAAGTTTACTTAGGCTTTATTTAATTCGTAAGTTATAGGATCTTATCTTTATCTTTTGAGCTATTTTGTTGCTCAAGATAAGATTAGGTTTATGCATCTTTTCTTTTATAAAGAAAATTATCTCTTGTATTATTTAGCACTTCGAATATATCAAATTGCATGTTTTTATTCAAATCTCTGCTTTTTTGTTTTTTTCTTCTATGGAAGGCCATTTTTTTGGTTTGCAATCAGATCTTGGTTTCTAACAACATATACCTTACTAGAAGCTAGTGAGAAACTATAACTAGAAGTAGACTACAATCAAGTAAATTAATTGGCCCATCAAAATTAGTGCACCCAATCAAATCAATATCAACCCTTGTTGCATAGAGAATCCCAAAACTAAGAATATGAGAGACATCCTATTACAAGGTGTAAAATTTTAGATTATAATGACATCAAGTGAATTCATTTAAGATAAATAAATATTCCATCTTGGCATGCAAAGTCATGTTTATAGTTGTAGGGACATTCTTGTGACTACAATCTTGATCCTTTTAATTCTAAAAGAAAAACAAAACAATTAGCTAACTAGCCCATCTTGTGCACTTTTATACCAAACCAACTTTGCACAAATTTTCATAATTTTTTGTTACATTTTTTATAAAAGGATGTATAAATTGTAGTCATTTTTATAATGGTACGACATTGAAAATTCTTGTAATTTATCCTTTCACATCTACACTTAGGAACATAAGCATACATGATATGATTGATAATATTCAAAAAATGTTCATTAAATTTGGTGAAGTCATCAAAGGAAACCAAATTTAACACTAACATAGATGGATTACTGATTGTAATTTATAATTTCTATTAAAATACAATTTATATAATCTATAACATGTTATTGATCATAAGTTAAAACCATTATGAACTAATTATACATTCCAATTTTAAGTTTCAAAGTAGAAATACATGCACATGAGGAACAAATTAATTGAATATAATTTTGTATATATCAAATTGTAGAGTAATTATAGATATGCATATACAAATTTGGCATATATGTCAAATCAAAACAAGTTTTACAAAAGGTGGCATATATGCCATCTCAAGATCTATATACAATATGTATTCTGAATAGCTATGTATCAATCCTTAAATGTATCAATCTCTAGAAAATCCTAATCTTTTGTTGGATCATCAAAATTGATCCTCCTCGAAGTAGTTGGTGGCTCTATAGTTTCCTACACAATAAAAATTCAAACCATAAATTAGATTAATTATTTCAATGGTTAATAAGTTAGACTACTAAATAGAAACTTATATATACTATAATTTAAAAATTGTCAATTTAACATCAAAGTCACTATATTGAATTATAATATATCTAAAATGCAATTCATCGTTTCCTCAAGTATTGCTCTTTTTTCTGCAAGATGTTCTACATATGATTGTCCCATAGGATGATTAAGATTCCTAACATATCGAAATGGTCCCAGATTCATCACATTGTTGAATTGGGTAGAGGACAATAGGAGGTAAAATAAAATTGATAAAAATTGATATATAATCATTGACAAATAATCATAAACTAAACATATATCTACTCCTATCTAAGCATATATATCTACAATATAAAATAAACACATACCTCTTGTGATGCTTGTTCTCTTGTTTTAGAAGGGATCATGATGGATGAACTAGCTAAGATAATTTCCTATATAAAAAATGACAAGAATGTAAGAAAATTTAAATTCACATGTACATATAATCATAATTTCAAGAATATAAAAAAAATATATACCTGTTGTGACTTCTTTCAATGTTCTAGAAGTAGTCATTATGGATGTAAAATTTCCAAATTTCTGCATAAAAGGATAAGAATGCATAAGACTATCAATCTATGTACATGTATTTAATCATAGTAAATTTGAAAAATCAACATCTAAATCATATTTTAAATGATATGAATATACAATAAAAAATTGTAAACATGTATGTGCAAAAAGTGTACTATTTAGTTACTCTCCAGGCCAAATGAAATGGTAGAAATTATACCCTCTTGGTCCTCTAAGTATTATATAAAATTATTTTTCATGGACTCTAGAGAAGTGAATTTCATTAGGTTGGTGAGAAATGTAGAGGTCCAATTGGAAGCCTATCTAGAAAAAATTTCATGATAGACATCATAGTAGTGGATTTACCTCCTAAGTGGGAAATTTTGCTATCCCAAAAAAGATAGCTTCTATTGGTGGGAGTATGCAGATGCATCTATCCTATGCATCAATTCTTTAGAATGACGAGAATCTGAAATTGCATAGGGAACAAAGGTTCCAAGAGAACATCAAGGATAGGTACAAGTCTCCAGATTATGTGATTATTTAATACAAGAATTGATCATATGATAGGTTTTTGTGATGAACTTGAATTTAAGAAGGCTAAACCTACTGATGCAGAGGTTAAACGGATTCAACAACACATCTCACAGATCCTTAACAATTTCTCAAGGAAATCTTTAAGTAATGCATGCTATTAAGCATTCTCTCAACCATTCAACACAAAAAACAATAACACAAACCTTTATCTGACCTTGGATTGAGTCTTCCATAAGGAAAATATATCATTCCATGCATAACTCTATCAACAACATAAATATAACAACCATAGGTCTTTGATCCACAACTTGCACCATAACCTTGTAGCCTTTCAATTAGGGACTGTCATCACAAAATATTTGAACTGACACAATATACCAACTATAATCACAAATTTGAGTACCTTGGATAATATTCTAAAACATATAAAAAATGTAGTTACCTTTGTTTTGTAACAACACTACAAATAATGTTGGTACTTTTCCCTTTTAGGCCTTTACCAGTCTGATTTCACTATAAACTATAACAAGCAGTCGTTAATAACTTTCACAATAATGAAGCCAATCAGTCTGGTTAGTTTGTAGATTACTTAGTTACAAAAATTTTCTTCAATTTTAAGACAGATCCAACTGTTCAAACAAAAGTTATGAGGGTTTTACCAAAACGGGTAACCCTTGGTAGGGTTCTAGGCTAGTTTTACAAAAAATGCCATAACTTCTTTATTTCTCTATGAAATTAAGTCAGACTAATTGAAAATGATTTAGAAATACAATAATATCTTTTCCAATGACTTCCCATTCAATATCAAGTCATACATGGCCGTACAGGAGCAAATATTCATGTTTTATCAGGAAAAACAGATAAATTTGCATGAAAAATAGGGTTTCTTCATTAATTTTTCCATTATTTACATCCCCCCTCCCTTGCCTCGACTTGTGAGAGGCTTATTTATGCATTTAAAATAAAACTACCTAAAATCAACCAACCACAACTAATTCTAACCTACCTTTAATCACTTGATTTGTCAATTACTTATTTTTTGCTCTTTTGACAATGTTTACAATATGGAGCAATTTTGAACATTATGTGACAAATAACTTAAAATATAATTTCCTAAGACTCAAATGACCTCATGCATATAAAAAATGCATCATTAAGCCTTATTACAACATTAAGACATTAAAATGGAACAAATGAATCAATATGGCCTCATGGAGGCATGCGATCAAATAGGTGCTCCTACACCAAACTCCTGAGGGAAAAAGAATTCAAGCCCCTTTGAATTGTCTTTTTCCTAGTCTTCCAGTTACTTTGCACATTGTCCTTTGTCCTTTCAACCAGATTTTTTCTTTTCTTCCTTTTGTTCTTCTTATGCCTTCTATCAATAATTCTTGCAACATGAAAGTCTCAAAACTCTATCATATCATCTTACACTTTTCCTTGACCTTCATAACCCACACATACATAATCCAAAGAAAAATTAGAAAAAAAGTATAGAGACCTTGAGGTCTCCTCCTTGTCTTCTTGTACTTCAAATTCCTCTTCACCCATAACCAATTTATCCAATCTTGACACTAATTCACTTGCAACCTCAATGTCCTTGTTTTCTTCTACCTTGATGAGTTCTTCTTCCTCTTGTTTCAATTTTCCATCACCAACCTTACTATTCCATTCTTCTTCAATGGCTGCATATTGTGCCCATAAATCTTCTTCTTCATCTTTGACTGAATTTGCTGCCTTCTTTTGTTTTCTTTGCTTCTTCATAATCTTCTTTATAGGCCAAACCATCTTCCTTTTCAATGTCAAATGCCAAATTGTATATTGTTTCATCATTTGTTCTATCTTCATCATGGATTCTTGGAACTCTTCTTCAAGTCTTTTCAATTCTTCCTTCAACTCAACAATCTCTTTGTCCATCTTCTCTTGCCTTATCCTCTTCTTTCTTTCCATCTTTCTCAACTCTTTTTCCTCTCTTTCCTTCTTCCTTCATGAATCCTCAACCTGCAAACATCTTTCTAATCTTCTCAACAAATCCATCTGCACAAGCAAGTCTCTCCTTGCTTCCACTTCAATTTGCCACACCTAGGCAATTAGGTCCTTTCTCAACCTGCACAACACAGAACCTCAAACACCAACACAAAACCAACAAACTTCACCAGCCCATATCTTTTCTAGGCTCTGATGCCAATTTGATGCGGAGGTTAAACAGATTCAACAACACATTTCAAACATCCTTAACAATTTCTTAGGGAAATCTTTAAGTAATGCATGCTATTAAGCATTCTCTCAACCATTGAACACAAGAAAACAATGCAAAACTTTATCTGACCTTGGATTGAGTCTTCCATAAGGAAAATATATTATTCCATGCATAACTCTATCAGCAACATAAATAGAACAACCATAGGTCTTTGATTCACAACTTGCACCATAACCTTGTAGCCTTTCAATTAGGGATTGTCATCACAAAATCTTTGAACTGACACAATATACCAACTATAATCACAAATTTGAGTACCTTGGATAATCTTCTAAAACATATAAAAAATGTAGTTACCTTTGTTTTGTAACAACACTACAAATAATGTTTGTACTCTTCCCTTTTAGGCCTTTACCAGTCTGATTTCACTATAAACTGTAACAAATAGTCACTAATAATTTTCACAAAATTGATCATGAAGCCAATTGCTCCAGTCTATTTGTAGATTACTTAGTTACAAAAATTGTCTCCAATTTTTAGACAGATCCAACGGTTCAAACAAAAGTTATGAGGTTTTTACCAAAACGGGTAACCCTTGGTAGGGTTCCAGGCTAGTTTTACAAAACATGCTATAACTTCTTTATTTCTCCATGAAATTAGGCCATACCTATTGAAAAATGATCCAAACACAATAATATATTTTCCAATGACTTCCCCTTCAATATCAAGTCATACATGGCCGTACAGGAGCATATATTCATGTTTTATCAGGAAAAACACAAAAAATAGGGTTTCTTCATTAATTTGTCCATCATTTACGTCCCCCCTCCCTTGCCTCAACTTGTGAGAGGCTTATTTATGCTTTGAAAAAAAACTACCTCAAATCAACCAACCACAACTAATTCTAACCTACCTCTAATCACTTGATTTGTCAATTACTTAATTTTTGCTCTTTTGACAATGTTTACAATATGGAGCAATTTCAAACATTATGTGACAAATAACTTTAAATATAATTTCCTAAGACTTAAATGACCTCATTCATATAAAAAATGGATCATTAAGCCTTATTAAAACATTAATACATTAAAATGTAACAAATGAATCAATATGGCCTCATAGAGGCATGAGATCAAATAGGTGCTCCTGCACCAAACTCCCGAGGGAAAAATATTTCAAGCCCCTTTGAATTGTCTTTTTCCTAGTATTCTAGTTACTTTGCACATTGTCCTTTTTCCTTTCAATCATATTTTTTCTTTTCTTCCTTTTTTTCTTCTTATGCCTTCTTTTATCAATAATTCTTGCAACATGGAAGTCCCAAAACTCTATCATATCATCATACACTTTTCCTTGACCTTCATAACCTGCACATACATAATCCAAAGAAAAATTAGAAAAAAAATATAGAGACCTTGAGGTCTCCTCCTTGTCTTCTTGTACTTCAAATTCCTCTTCACCCATAACCAATTTATCCAATCTTGACACCAATTCACTTGCAACGTCAATGTCCTTGTTTTCTTCTACCTTGATGAGTTCTTCTTCCTCTTGTTTGACTTTTCCATCACCAAACTTACTATTCCATTCTTCTTCAATGGCTGCATATTGTGCCCATAAATCTTCTTCTTCATCTTTGACTGAATTTACTATCTTCTTTTGTTTTCTTTGCTTCTTCATAATCTTCTTTATAGGCCAAACCATCTTCCTTTTCAATGTCAAATGCCAACTTGTATCTTGTTTCATCATTTTTTCTATCTTCATCATGGATTCTTGGAACTCTTCTTCAAGTCTTTTTAATTTATCCTTCAATTCAACAATCGCTTTGTCCATCTTCTCTTGCCTTATCCTCTTCTTTCTTTCCATCTTTCTCAACTCCTTTTCCTCTCTTTCTTTCTTCCTTCGTGAATCCTCGGCCTGCAAACATCTTTCCAATCTTCTTAACAAATCCATCTCCACAAGCAAGTCTCTCCTTGCTTCCACTTCACTTTTCCACACCTAGGCAATCAGGTTCCTTTCTCAACCTACACCAACAAAAAACCAACAAACTTCACCATGCCATATCTTTTCTAGGCTTGGATACCAATTTGATGCAGATGTTAAATGGATTCAACAACACATCTCACAAATCCTTAACAATTTCTCAAGGCAATCTTTAAGTAATGCATGCTATTAAGCATTCTCTCAACCATTCAACACAAAAAAACAACAGTAAAAACCTTTACTTGACCTTGGATTGAGTCTTACATAAGTAAAATATATCATTCCATGCATAACTCTATCAGCAACATAAATATAACAACCATGGGTCTTTGATTCACAACTTGCACCATAACCTTGTAGCCTTTCAATTAGGGATTGTCATCACAAAATCTTTGAACTGACACAATATACCAACTATAATCAAAAATTTGAGTACCTTGGATAATCTTCTAAAACATATAAAAAATTTAGTCACCTTTGTTTTGTAACAACACTACAAATAACATTTGTACTCTGCCCTTTTAGGCCTTTACCAGTCCGATTTCACTGTAAACTATAACCAACAGTCATTAATAACTTTCACAAAATTAACGATGAAGCCAATCGCTCTAGGTAGTTTGTAGATTACTTAGTTACAGAAATTTTCTCCAATTTTTAGATAGATCCAACGGTTCAAACAAAATTTATGAGGGTTTGACCAAAACGGGAAACCCTTGGTAGGGTTCCAGGCTGGTTTTACAAAAAATGCCATAACTTCTTTATTTCTCCATGAAATTAAGTTAGACCAACTGAAAAATGATCCAGACACACAATACCATCTTTTCCAATGACTTCCCATTCAATATAAAGTCATACATGGCCGTACAGGAGCAGATATTCACATTTTATCAAGAAAAACACAAAAAAATTGCATGAAAAACAAGGTTTCTTCATTAATTTGTCCATCATTTACATCCCCCTCCCTTGCCTCGACTTGTGCAAGGCTTATTTATGCTTTGAAAATAAAACTACCTCAAATCAACCAACCACAACTAATTCTAACCTACCTCTAATCACTTGATTTGTCAATTACTTAATTTTTGCTCTTTTGACAATGTTTACAATATGGAGCAATTTTGAACTTTATGTGACAAATAACTTAAAATATAATTTCCTAAGATTCAAATGACCTCATGCATATCAAAAATAGATCATTAAGCCTTATTACAACATTAAGACATTAAAATTGAACAAAAGACTCAATATGGCCTCATGGAGGCATGCGATCAAATAGTGCTTCTGCACCACCTACTCCATTCAATATTGATAAGAAACTTTGTGATGGTCTTTAGACCATGTGCTTTGATGGTTCTTTCTCAATGGAAGGTAATGGTCCAAATATAATTTTGGTATCTCCAAATGGTGAGAAGTGTAATTTTTCCTTCATGTTGTACTTCCAATGCATTAATGATATTTCTAAATATGAATCTCTAATGTTGGGGTTGAATATAGCTCATAAACATGGAATTAGATGCCTAAACATTATGGATATTTAGAGCTAATAGTGTAGCAAGTGAGAGGTACATATGCAACTACGAAAAGGAAGCTTAGATTGTATAGGAATTTTGTTTGCAATAACATGGAGTTGTTTGATGTAATTGGAATTGAATGGATTGATAGAAGTGAGAATATGGAGGATGATTCTCTCGTAGTTGAAAAATCCAAGTATGATTTGGATTCAAATTCTTCCTTGTATCAAAAAAAAAATTGAAGTCTTAGTTAGACTCACCATACCAGACAACATATGTAGTTGGTAGGTATGTGATGATAGCCAAAAAAATCTACAAGTTTTTGAATGGTATTGATGAATTTGGAAATAAAGTAATTGATTGGGAAGCAATGGTTGAAATAGAGGATGGAAAAAAACCTTTTTTTGGAATGAGTTAGTGAAATTGAAAAGCAATATCATTCCCAAAGGGTTAGTTTCTTTAGAAAATGTGTTTGATAGCATAGATCGATGTAGGAATAACAACAATCCAACTCATGAAGATGTTGTTGAGGGAATGGAATTTGAGACAAGTGAGAATCTCAAGATGGTGTACATTAGTAAGAATCTAACTAAACACAAGACTAAAATATTGATTTCCATATTAAACAAGTTCAAATAAATTCCTTGTTAGATGAGGATGTTTAGGAATATTTTTAGTATACTATTCAAAATGAACTTGATACTAAATTTTTTAGGTAGAAGCAAAGGCATATCAACCATACCTTGGCTCCCCAAATGAAAAAAAAATGGTGAAGTTAAAGGAAGATGAAATCATAAAAGTCATAAGACTTTCTAAATGGTTGTCTAATATTATAATGGTAAGAAATAATAATGGAGAAATATAATTGTGTTGATTTTTGGAACCTCAACCTTAATTCATTTAGGGATAATTACCCTCTCTCAAGCATGAATAATTTTATACAAAAAGTGATTGGATTGAAGTTAATTTCCATGATGGATGGTTTCTCAAGATATAATCAAATAGTTATTAAAAAGTTTTTTAAAAAACACTAAATGGCATTCACTACATCATGGGGTACATATGTGTATGTAAGGATGTCATTTGGATTGAAGAATGTAGGGTCAAAATTTCATAGGGAAATGCACATGGTTTTTGTTGGTCTTAATGATTGGATCATGGTTGTATATCAAGATTAATTTTATATATTTTCAAAGGAAAGAGGTGAGCATTGCAAACATCTTGAATTGTTTTTTAAAAGATGCTTAGAGTATGAGATTTATTCTAATACCAAGTGTCAATTTGGTGTTAAGAAAGGAAAAAATCTAAGATAGATTGTATTAAAATATCAGGTAAGAGTGGACCCCAAAAGAGTTGAGGCCATTAGCATCATCCCTCAACCCATTTTTTTCAAGGGAATATAGTCCTTTTTTGGGAAAATCAACTTTGTTAGGAGGTTTGTTCCTAACTTTTTTGAGAAGACCAAAGTTATATCAAAGATGCTCAAGAAAGGAAAATCAATTGAATGGACTGCAAAACAAAATGAAACCTTTAGGGATATCAAATAGGTAATCACAAAGGCCCATGTTCTAGTAGGTCTAGATTATTCTAGAGGCCTCTCTCATTTTTTTATTTGCATCCTTTTATACTATATTTGTTACATTGTTGCAAGAGAAAAAATATGGATATGAGTAGTCGATGTTATTTTTTAGTTAGTAATTACAAGTAGTTGATTTAAAGTGCTCCATAATGGAAAACAATTCTTATGCATTATTCAAGGCTTTAAATAATTGTGTATCTTATCTATTGGTGTAAAAATTGAAGCATATGTGCCACACTCATCTATGAAGGAAATATTTATGTTGTGGAAAGTCTCTAGTAAGATATATCATTAGATAAATAAAATCTGCTAATATGATATTTACTCTAGATCACAAATCTTGTTAGGTTCCAAGGCCTATTAAAGTTGATTGCTAATTCTAACTAGGAGTAAGTAGAGGTAAATGAAATAGAAACAAATAATGTCGTATTTAAGTTAAGTTATGATTCGTGGTGTAGGGATGCAATTTTGTTGGTATGTGGTGACTAATCATGCTATGTTAATATTTTGGTGACTTTGGTAGTTATATTCCCCCCCAGATTAATAAAGGAGTTTATTATGATTTTTGGTTGAAAATTAGTTTTTTAACTACCAAAAATGGGCCTATTCTTTATCAAAAATATGAAAGTTCATGATTCATGGTGTGATTGTTTGAAGGAACACACAACAACAAGTTTTGTTGTGGATTGAAGGTGAATGTGAATGTGCATGCATTTTTAGATTATGCTACAAGTGAATGTAAATAAAGAGTTGTGTAACTTGATTTTTGGTTAATAAAAATACTAGACAACTATTTTTATGGATGTAACCCACATTGGGTGAAACACATTAAAATATTTGTGTTATTGTGTAATTTTTTTTGTATTTCTTTATTTTTATTATAATTGAGTTTAGTTAATTGCTCTAGCCTACTTGTAAATCCTAATAGTTTTTAATATTGTGAACATGAACTATCCACCTTCCATATAAGATAATTAAAGGATAACAATGAAGTTATAATCATAAATATATGTGTTGGTCCAAGGGGAGTTGTTGTAGAGGAGCCATGAACGAGTGTTGCTTAAATTCCTAGATAGTGAGTAGGATGAAAAAGTAATGAGAGAATTTCACCAAGGTGTATGTGGTGGGGATTTCAAGGCCATGAACACAACTCATAAGATCTTTAGGGATAAATTTTGGTCTCCTAAATTATTCAAGGATGTAGCATAAAATATTTGAATGTGTGATTCTTGCCAAAGATTCTCAAGCATGATAACAAAATTTGGTGCACTTCCCCTACTACCTCTCATAGTTGAGGCACCTTTTCAACAATGGGTCATTGATTTCATTGGAGAAGTATAAGATAAATATATCTATGGATTCAATTGGATCCTTGTTTCCAAAGACTACTTCACCAAGTACGTTGATGCAATTCCAACCCACAATGCAATATCTAAGGTGGTAGTAGATTTTTTTATCAACAACATAATAATCAGGGTTGGAGTTCCTGCTAGGATCCTTGTTGATAATGATATGGAATTTATGTAAGATGGGTTTAAAGCATTCATATCCTAGATAAAGTGATAGCCAACACTTCTAAGCTACAAACCACGTCAAATAAGAGAAAACAAACAAAATATGGCAATAATATAAATGTTTTCAAATCAAAACAATCCTCTTTGCAATCGATTCCTTCTCTTGTATCTCCCATTTCTCCTTATGCCAATATTGCCCTCAAATTTTGAAGTAGACTTTTGCAAATACCTGCAAATTGTAAGTAGAAAGTTGGAGATAATAGTTGTTAAGTTGAAAATGGGAGAGGAAGGTTTCTTTTATAGACAACCATTCAAACAGATGACCAAGAACGATCTTCTAGAAAGATTCCAAGATCGGTGGATGAGAATTCATGAGAGGGAGGTTACAAAATGGATGGTCAAGATTGAGCTTCTAGAAAGATGCCAAGATCAATGATCGAGAATTGATGCACCAAAAAGAGGTGGGCAATGAAGGTTGTGATGTCGATGGCTATGACACTTGATGGCTATGACAAAAATAAAGGCCATGACAGAGATTAATGAGCAAGGCATCTTTGAACAAAAGGGAGGTATAAATAATTTATTCAAATTATTTATTCAGGAAAAAGGGAAAATGGAGGAAATGGACAAGTGGAGGATAAATAATTCATTCAAATTATTTATTTGAGGAAAATGAAAAAAGAGCATTTAATTAAATTAATTTACAAAATTAATTTAATTAAATGGGGAGAGATGGAAATTAGGCACCAAATAAATAATTTGGAACTAATTATTTAATGGGGATAGGAATGACACATAATTAAATAATCTCGACAATTAATTAATTATAGAAGAATGAAAAGGTGAAATGCATAGGAAAATAATAATTATCTGACTATAGGCAAATGATAAAAAGATAAATAATTAAATAAATAATGATTTATTTAATTATTGAATAAAGGGGGTGTTAGTGACACAATTAATTTATTTTAATTGAATAAGTAGAATAGAGATTAGAAAGTGGATAGTTCATGTTCACAATCTGATTAGGAAGGACACATTCTGAATAAGGAAATATTGATCGACAAGATTGAGCAGGTTGATTGATTTGATAAAGATTGATTGATAAAGATGACAAAGTTGATCGTACCTAATTTCAAGAAAGAAACATCTTGATTAAGGAAAGATTGATTGACAAGGTTGACAAGATTGATTCATAAAGTTGACAAAGTTGATTGATATGATGTGACGATACCCGATTTCAGGAAGGACACATCTTGTGTAAGGAAGAGGACACATCTCATAGAGTTGACCAAGTGACCAATGTTGACAAGGCACCTAACTACAAGAAAGACACATCTTGCTTAAGGTGAATGACCAAATTGACACAGTCTAATCACAAGGAAACATCTTGATAAAAGACAAGAGATAAGACTAAATGAGACAAATGACATAATGCCCCATTCCACTGAGATTGATGATCTGATTGATTGGTTGATGATAAGATGACCGATTGATTGAAGATGAAGGATTTTGTTGGTTATGTTTGTCTATTTATTCATTATTTGGTTTGAATGATGATTGATCATGGACCAAGGACATGACCAGACTCAAAAAACCCTAAGGGACTGACCTAGGTGGCCTTGGGGGCTCATCGATTGATGGCCTTGCCTATGTTATACATGCAAAGACCTCATAGTTTGATACAACTTGGCTTTGCCTTATTTGAAAAAGACTAAGTAATGATTTTATTCAGAAAAACCTACAAGGACAAACCTAATGTCTTGGGGGCTCATTTAAGATAATTCTTGCCTATGTAGGAAATGCACAGAGACAACGTAGTTTGACCACTCTAATAAATACTGACTCAAAATCTGACTCTGACTCTGACTTTATTTTTGGAAGTTTTGATGTTTTATGATGTTTTTGGATTTTGAAGGTTTTATGATTTTTTTGGATTTTGATGTTTTTCTATTTATTTTTTGGATTTTGATGTTTTACGATTTTTTAATGGATTTTTGATGATTTGTGAAAGATGATACCATGTGTAGGATCTCAAGAAGACATTAGTCAATGAATTGCCCCTAGTCGGGTATAGGACCAACTCATTATGTGTGAGGGGATAAATGGATGCAAAGGATGGTCCTGAAAATGAAGGATACTAAATGTCAATGGTCTTTAGGCCACAAGAAGGATGACAAAGCTTTTTTATGGATGAATGATACTTTGTTATGGATGAAAAACATAAGGACTATGACAAATGCATGTGAAAGAAACTCACAATCAACCAAGTAGGCATGCATAAGGACCCAAGGACAAACATGATCTTGCCCCTAGTCAAACTAAAAACTAATTGATAGGTGATGATGATGATGATGATGGTAACATTTTTTGATATGGGAAGGACACATCCCAAAACAATATGAGGATTGGGAAAGACATATCCAGTTGATGATAATGTAACTAAAGGATTGAGGTCTACAAAAAGGCTAGGAACAAAGCCACGAAATGTTTTGGATGATGCACTAGGATGCATAACAATATTATATGGGTTTACATTAGAATGAATAACCTTAGGGATAGATGGCATTATGGAGGGAACTTGGATAAGTGGATTAGAATCCTTAAACCAATGATGAGGGAAAACCAAGTCCATCGATAGGTATGAAAGGATAATGGATTGATTTTGGGAAAGGATAGGAGACATGATTATTGGCTAGAAAACTTAGCATATGATCTCCAAGGACTATTTCACATAGGAATAATTTATTTTCTTCAATATACGGGTTTCGATAAATTTTATATAGGCAATAAAATGATATTTAATGGATAGTTTATGACCAAAGGATACACATGTCAAGAATTTTCCCAAAGCATGATTTATGTTTGTGCCCCATTTAATATCAAGATCAAATTAGGTCAGAAAATGGATGGAAAGGGATATGGATTAGATGGATAGAAAGGAAATGTTATGAGAAAGGCATGGAAGATGAGACAACTTTCCCCCAAGTGTAATGGTCCATGTAGATAATTACTCTTACACATGATGCCTGTTTTCCAGGTTTTCATCATGGTACTTATCCAAAGCACCATAAAAATGGTTTTCAATATTGGATAAAAATTTTCTCTTTACTATTTTTTTCTTTTTCTTTTTTTTTCCTTTTTTTCTTTTTGATGATGTCACACAAGACACCTGTTTGCTAGGTTTTCATCAAGGTGACATTTTTTTTTATATTGACTTGATTTTATGGATGATAGTTGATTGTTTTGAATCCTTTGATGGTGTTGATGTAGATACTAGTTTCACGATATGCCAATAGTGACCTTTATGGAGTAATTGTCTTGTCAAGATCATCGCAGTTGCATACAACTAATCAATGTCATTGTAATCCTCTCTAATACTAGGTTTGTCCTTATTGAAATATGCACATCGTGATAGAGTTCCATGTGAGTCCTTATGATAAAGAGTTTCTACCATGATGTGATGAATTTGTGATGTGGGATTTTTAGACTTTAGGCAAGATGTAGGATTATGATGGATGATGGTAGGTGTGGATGGACTATTTAGTGTTTTGGATGTAGCAATTTTTATTTTCCAAACTTGGGATGGTGGATGATGGAGTTTAGAATTTTGATTGGGATAGTGTTTGTAACCAACACTTTTATATGCCTTGCTTGATGAACATTTTGAAGGAGGTGGACATTTATTATATGTGGAATTCCTCTTTTCTTATGGCTCCACATTTTGATTGAATTTTACTTTTGAACTATTTTCTTTGCTTGATCCATTTTTCTTTGGGGTCCATTTAATTTCATTTGTCCATTTAGATTTTTTTTTTATTCAATGACCTTTGACATTTGATTTTGAACTTTGGATTTGTAATAATTTTCTTTTTGTTGGTTCCAAATGGAAGGTTAATTCATGTTGGAATGATGATTTATGGTGTGGATGGAAGGAGTGTTGGAAAAAACCTTATGACAAGGACTACACATGGACCACATTTTGATGTTTGTATTGGATAAAGTTATCCCTAATATCATTGGGGTATCACTAACATCATTTTATTTTATGATTGGGGTATAACCAAGACCTTGATGTCTAGGATTTTCATGAAACTGTAATGGTTCTAGAATGCCTTGATCATGTAGGCCTAGTAATCTTCCTTGATATTGCATGCTTTGAAATATTATATTTGTGATGGGCTATTTTTTAATTTTAAAGAAAAATGCAAACCCATCATTATTTAGCTGGAAACCATTACTCAAAATTTTCTCATCTGCAAGAAACCGTGCTTTGACAAAGGTGGATGATCCTATTTGATAGGATATTTTGATGTTATCATTCATCATGCTTGTTTCTTCTTGATCATTTGGGATATTGATTTGATCCAAGGTAGATTTTTTATCTTCTTCTTTGACTTGATCAATGGTAGTTCTCTATGTTCTTCTTGATCCATAGTAGCCTTTTTATCTTCTTGTTTGACTTGGTCCATGCTATTTTTTTGATTATCTATGTGTCTAAAGGAGGAAAGTATATCATCTTTGGAAATGGATGTGTTTGGTACTTGGATAGGATCGACTTCAAATGTTTGATCATGAATGGCATAAAGTTCGATGAGTGGATCATTTTGGACTTCATGTTCAAGGGTAGGATTGAGGTCAAAAATAGGTTTGTCTTGGATGACATGATTGGGAATGGGATCTTGATCAAGGATAGGTGCATTTTTTATTCCATGATTATCTAGAATTACTTCTTGGATGGACTTGACAATGGGGTCAATGGGATGGACTACTTTGATCTTGACATGTACGTGATGCTATGATGCCATGCTTTGGAATTTTCTTTAATGTATCCCAAGGTGTAGGCAATGTGATGTGATTTTGGAGACCATGACCAAATGTATTTTCATGAATAAATGTAGCTTGGTATGGAGTGAATAGGAATGGATTAGTGGATGATTGACTAGGATAGGATGTGGAGACTTGGAATGGGTTGAGGGATGATGGACTAGGATAGGACGTAGAGGCTTGGAATTGACTAGTGGAAGGTTGGTTTCCCTTGTCAAGGCTAGGATAAGGGTGATTAATGGATTTTTGTTTGGATCAATTGCATGGATTGTGCTAAGGGATTCTTGATAATGAGGATAGATGGATGGAAGACTATATTTTATGGGTTGTTGATAAGAGGCATAGATGGGTAGTTGACTATGGATTGTGGTTGATTGGTATTTGGATTTGGTGAATATCTTTTGAAGTCTATGGCTTGTTGGGATTGACCATTGCAAATAAATTGGTATTCAATTTGACTAGCAAGCATATCAAGGTGAAGTGAAGACATGGTGGTGGATATGTATTAGGATGCATAAGGAAAAATTGGTGAGGACCCTATAAAACTTGTGACCTTTGGATGACAATGCAAGGTGACAATACAAAATGGGTATGAGACTATGCTATATTTTTTGTGATTTCCAAAGATATAAATATGCAAAGTAAAAATGTACCTAAGACCACAATTAAGGAATGGTAGAGTGATAATGACCCTATGACCAAAGGATATGTTTTTTATTTTGGGGATTTTGGGGATATATAAGGATGGAAAATGACAATGTAAGGATGATGATGACCAAAGGATATGGTATGCTATTTTTTTTTGCGATTTTCAAGGATATAAGGATGCAAGATGACCATGCAAGGATAATGATGAACTTAAGATCAAAGGATGAAGCTAAATGAGACTATGATATGAAGGCTCTAGGTAATGATAAATCAATGATCAAAGGTTATGATGCAACTAAGTCTAAGATGAGGTTTAAGCTATATTTTAGTGATTTTTTGGATATAAGGATGAAAGGTGAAAGTGCAAGGGTTAAGAAGTGAAAGGATGATAATGATGCTATGGTTAGAGGGCATGATGTGAAGCTAAATTCCACTAGAAAGATGACACTAAAGATATGAATCTTAATATTTAAGACAAAGGATGGTAACCAAGCTATTGTAGGTCGAAGATAACAAACCCAAATGTCATTGAACTTTGTGATAATCAAGATGATATTTTTGGCAAGGTAGAGTCAAGGCTAGGACACAAGCTTGAGACTCAAATTTTACAAAGGTGATAGTGATAAAGGTTAATAAAATGAAGGCATAAGGTCAATGAAAAATGAATAAGCAACCAAAGACTATCCAAAAGCTTAATAGTCTTTCTAAGTCTAAAATTTGAAAGGTATATGCAACCTGAGATTTTGGATTGATTTATGCAAGGAAAAGGTGACCTAAGGTGCAATCTAAAATGTAATTCAAACCTAAATGAGGATGATGGAATGGACTAGGAAAGCTCTACAAGTCTCTAGTTTGGAAGTCAAGATCACTATTATGATGAATTGGTTTAGTTTTGGACAAGGATTTTGTGAAATTGTGGTAATTAGGCAGTTGTGGCTCTATTTTAAGTAGTTGTGGTTCATAAAATGTCAATTTTGTAATTTTGATGTTTTGACTTGATTTTTAAATGGATTTCAATTGATTTTGATGAATTTTGATTGGAAAACACATAATATAGTCACAAAGCACTTGTTTTTGGTCTAGTTTGATTTGAAAATGTTTGATTTCAAGATAACAAGCATAAATCCTATGGTTGGTAAGGACAATATTCGATGGGTCCCCATAGTTTGGATTTCTCTAGTAGTGCCTATTCAAAGTGGATGACCTAGGAACTTGGTAGAACTAGCTCCCCTCCAGGACACACACTTATCAAGTGTACCAAGTTCTGAATTCCCTAAGACCACAAGTATCTCAAGAAACTTGTCATCTCTACAATGAACCATGAAAATGTGGGATGACTTTAGAGGTCCGACCTCTTGTGCCAACAAATAGAGGGATTTTGGCTCCTAAAATAATAGGTATCTAGTAAGGGCATCTGGTTCAAGGGATAATATGATAAAATCCCTCAAGAGGTCTCCCAACCCTTAGAACAAGGGATTTTCACATCATAAATATATTGGGGGAGAGCTATGATGTACCACTTCCCGTTGATTGCAAACTTTCCTTGCAACCACAAATTTATATAGTGGTTCGGAAGAGCTTGGCTTTAGCCCATTACTGCTTCGATTGTTCCCACCTTCCAAAGTGGGGTGGTAGGCCCTCTAAGGGGTAAACACAAAAATAGATGGATCTAGTTTTTTTATCACCGATTCTGCAAAAGGTGAGAGCATATACCTACCATCTTACAAGCACAAAAAATAATGGTTTATTAACGCCCTAGTTAAATCTATGTGAAAAAAAGATAGTTGTTCTTTTTAAGTACTAATTGAAGTGTTTTCTACACTAAAAGATAGTCAATTGATTTTAAACCTTGCTTATTATTTGAAAACACTTTTTAAATTTTAAATTGATGACGTGAAATGCAAGTTTATTTTAACACCCATGAATGAAAAATGTAGATTATTGTTCTTTTTAAGCCTTATGAATGTGGAAGATGCAACTTGTTGTTCATTTTAAACCCATGAATGGAAAATGCAATTTGTTGTTAATTTTAAGCCCATGAATGAAATATGCAATTTGTTGTAAATTTTAAGACCAAATGAGTGACATGCAAATTGTGGTTCATTTTATCCTCATGAGTGTAAATGTAATTTGTCATAAATTTTAAAACTAATGAATGAAATATAATTTTTTTTCTTCAAAAAGTGTGTTGAAAAACACAAAGTATTTCTTATCCAAAACAAGCTAAAAATCCTACAAAACTACAAGTTAGACCTTCTTGATGAAAGCCACATGCTGAAAACAAAACATCAATAAACCAAAAAAAACTTGAATGAAAACAACAAACTAAAATAGTGATAACTTTCTCAAAACTTAACGAAATTTTGAATCGTTTGAATCTGTGGAAAACTGAAACTGAAACCTTCAAAACTCAAAAAGTGTTTTTCCAAGATTCTACATGAAAAAAATTCTTATAGGCAAAAGAAAATGTGGGTTTTAACAGCTAAATTTAAAAAGCAACAAATACTAAAACGACCATAACTTTCTCAAATCTTAACAAAATTTTAAACTGTTTGAAGTTCTAGAAAGCTAAGAGTGAGGCCTACAAAACCTAGATAATAATTTTAAAATATTTTATGCACCCATGTTTCTATGATTTTTGTATGAATTCCTAGCCGTAACCTATAAAACAACAAAAACAAACAAGAAAAAAAATAGATCTCTCTACAAAATTGTAAGATTCATGTCAGGTTCACCAATGTAAGATAGGGTTAAAGAATTCTTATCCTAAATAAAGTGAAAACCAACACTTCTAAGCTAAAAAACACATCAAACAAGACAAAAAAAACAAAAGAAAGCAATAAACTAAATGTATTCAAATCAAAACACTCCTCTTTGCAATTGATTCCTTTTCTTGTCTCTCCTATTTCTACATATGCCAATATTTCCCTCAAATTTTGAAGTGGACTTGTGCAAATACCTACAAATTGTAAGTAGAAAGTTGGAGATAATAGCTATTAAGTTGAAAATGGGAGAGGAAGGTTGCTTTTATAGACAACCATTCAAACGAACAACCAAGATCAATCTTTTAGAAAGATTCCAAGATCGATGGATGAGAATTCATGAGAGGGAGGTTACGAAACGAATGGTCAAGATCAAGTTTCTAGAAAGATTCCAAGATCAACAGTCAAGAATTGATGCACTAAAAAGAGGTGGGCAATGAAGGCTATGATGTCGATGGCTATGACAGAAATAAAAGCCATGACAGAGATTAATGAGGAAGACATCTCTAATCAAAAGGGAGGCATAAATAATTTATTCAAATTATTTATTTAGGGAAAAGGGAAAATGAAGGAAATTGATAAGTGGAGGATAAATAATTCTTGAATTATTTATTTGAGGAAAATGAAAAAAGAGCATTTAATTAAATCAATTTACAAAATTAATTTAATTAAATGGGGAGAGATGGAAATTAGATACCAAATAATTAATTTGGAATTAATTATTTAATGGGGAGAGGAATGACACATAATTAAATAATCTCAACAATTGTTTGATTATGGAAGAATGAAAAGGTCAAATGCATAGGAAAATAATAATCATCATTATTTGACTATAGGCGAACGATAAAAAGATAAGTAATTAAATAAATAATGATTTATTTAATTATTGAAGAAAGGGGGTATTAGTGACACAATTAATTTATTTTAATTGATTGGGTAGAATAGAGATTAGAAAGTGAATTAATTAAATAATTAAAAAATATTTAATTAATAGAGGAATATGATCACGGATAATTAAAAAATTAAAATTATTTAATTACATAGAGACGAAGACCAAGAAAAATGGTGCTCATAGACTTGGGACATTTTTCAGTGTCTGCAATTTAGATCTCAATATTGTAGAATATGTGTACTAAGTTTGGCATAAAATTAGTTTATTCATCCCTTTAGGTCAGTCATAACATAATGTACAAGCCGAGTCAAGTAATATGAGCTTGATGAAGATCATAAAGAGGATCTTAGATCAACATAAGAAGAGATGGGATGACAAGCTCAAGTATTCTCTTTGGGCTGATAGGGTTACTTTCAAGACTTGGGCATAAAAAGGAGTTTATTTGAACTAGTGTATGGATTAAAGGTTATGGTTCCTATCAACTCAAAGTTATAAGTGTATCAAATGTTGTAGGATATGGATGTGGATCAATGTGGTGTAGTATCACTGATGATTATGGAGCTAACTAATTTGGATGAGAAAAAATAATTGCACAAGATAGGCTTCTCACTGCTTGTTATCTAGTTAACAAGCCACCTACTTTTACTCTTGTTGATAAAACTCCCTATGAGTTATGGATAGGTAAATGACCATTAGTTTCTCATTTAGATTTTTTGGAAATGAGATATATGTTCATGTTCCTAAAGAAAAACATTCTAAGCTTGATTTTAGAGCTAACAAATGTGTTTTTGTGGGTTATGTTGAGAACATTAAGGGTTATAAGCTTTGGGATTATGTAGCAATAAAAACTTTATATTATAAGGATGTAATTTTTAGGGAGCTTATAGAATTTAAAAGTGATGAACAACCTCATGTAAAGCCTATTGGGGATTTCCACCAAACCCAAGAGCACCAATTGCAAATAACACCTTCACAAATATGAGAGAAGCTCAGGGCCCTTTCACCATAAGAATGGAAAATGCATTAAGATCTAATATATTACAAATGTACAATGTGCCTTTTAAAGGCAAGAAAAATAGGTAATAGGTGTAAAAACTACCCACATGGGAAAAAACCACCTAATTAATTAAATGCACTATTAAACTATAATGCAAGCCTAAGTAAACTTGAGCGTAAATATGTTATTTACTCTAACACCCCCCTTAAGTGCAACTTAGGGAGAATTAAGATGTAAAATGCAATATGGGTCTTGGATGACAAGCTCAAGTATTCTCTTTGGGCTGATAGGGTTACTTTCAAGACTTGGGCATAAAAAGGAGTTCATTTGAACTAGTGTATGGATTAAAGGTTATGGTTCCTATCAGCTCAAAGTTATAAGTGTATCAAATGTTGTAGGATATGGATGTGGATCAATGTGGTGTAGTATCACTGATGATTATGGAGCTAACTAATTTGGATGAGAAAAAATAATTGCACAAGATAGGCTTCTCACTGCTTGTTATCTAGTTAACAATCCACCTACTTTTACTCTTGTTGATAAAACTCCCTATGAGTTATGGATAGGTAAATGACCATTAGTTTCTCATTTAGATTTTTTGGAAATGAGATATATGTTCATGTTCCTAAAGAAAAACATTCTAAGCTTGATTTTAGAGCTAACAAATGTGTTTTTGTGGGTTATGTTGAGAATATTAAGGGTTATAAGCTTTGGGATTATGTAGCAATAAAAACTTTATATTATAAGGATGTAATTTTTAGGGAGCTTATAGAATTTAAAAGTGATGAACAACCTCATGTAAAGCCTATTGGGGATTTCCACCAAACCCAAGAGCACCAATTGCAAATAACACCTTCACAAATATGAGAGAAGCTCAGGGCCCTTTCACCATAAGAATGGAAAATGCATTAAGATCTAATATATTACAAATGTACAATGTGCCTTTTAAAGGCAAGAAAAATAGGTAACAGGTGTAAAAACTACCCACATGGGAAAAAACCACCTAATTAATTAAATGCACTATTAAACTATAATGCAAGCCTAAGTAAACTTAAGCGTAAATATGTTATTTACTCTAACACCCCCCCTTAAGTGCAACTTAGGGAGAATGAAGATGTAAAATGCAATATGGGTCTTGGATACACAACCATTTTAGGAACCCATTTGCAATGCATAAAAATATCTCACAAGCAGAGAAAAGGAGAAAAACCTTGAGGGAGAAAGCCCCTCTCCAAAAGAGAGAAAAGAAAACAAAAAAGATGCATCGATAGAGGACTCAATCACACCCCCCAAGTACTACATACATCATATATATACAATCAATGAGCCCACCATAAGAGGGAAAACAGGAGATATCATATCCCCCCCATAATGAAGAAGCTCTAATGCCGATGAAGTATGCTTGAAAAAAAAATATGATCCAATTCCTACAAGCAACACCTCTTCCCTTAGAAAGAAAAAAGTCCACCAAGTGATGAAGAAGCCACTCCATATCCAACTAAAAAAAGGAAGGAAATATCCAGATACAATAATCCATCACATAATCATGATCAAAATCAACCAAGAAATGTGACAAATCAAACAAAGGTGAAGGCTCAACAATGTCAAGCTCCAAACACAATCTAGATGAATCAACTATGATGTTGAAATTGTCATAGAAGAGGAGAGAAATCCCCTAAAGTTTATCTCCCAAATCTGAAAGACAATACCACAAACAACTATGTGATGCTTTCCAAATACTCATCCAATAAAACAAGATCTAAGGGATCAGAGATATCCTGTTGTGCTGGACACCAAACCTTTGAAGCAACAGGAACTGTATCAATATGAGTATGAAGAACTCCAAAATTTAGATGACCTATCTCCCCTAAGGAATTGTTGTCAACACTAGTAAGTGAGGTGTGAGGAAAATAGTCATCATCACCAACAAAGTGAGAGAAGGTATACATACAAGACTCATGATATGCATTACCAATTGCAATATTTTTTCCAATATTAGCGTCTCTTATAAACAAAAAATTGATAGTAAACTCCATAATATTGGGAACTTCTCCATGTGTTATTTGATAGATGGATAATATATTTATATGTAACTTTGGAATGCATGTAGTACATCCTTGAAACACCCATCACCTATCTCAACATTTCCTACCCCTGCAACATCCAAAAGCCTACTATCTCCCAACAAAATTTTGGAAGTGTCAGAAGGATGAAGACCCATGAAAGGATAGGGTGGATCACTCATGTGTTGGGATGCACCTGAGTCCAGAAACCATCTATCATGATGAGAATTAGCTGTAAAAGTCACTAGTGCATGTTCTTTTCCCATGTAGTGTTTATCTCCTTTAGCACTTGCAACCCGTACATTCCCAGACTGTGGAGGGTTGGATGATGATGGAGATGAAGATGAAAAGGAAGTAGAAGGAGTTAAAAAAGAGGGCAATGGAATGTTGTTTTTCTAAAGAAGGTGTGAGAGTTCATCAATCTTCTTCATGTAACAATGATGCTCATAATGCCCTTTTTTCTTGCAATATGCATAACTGATTTTATCCTTCTTGGGCTTGTCCTCTTTTGAAGAGGTGGAAGTCTCAGTTGAATTTGTTTTAGGTTTAGGATTTTTCTTCCCTTTACTCTTAGATTCTTGGGTAACCAATCCATGATTTGTAGGAAAACCCTCCAATTGGACAAGTTTTTATTTTTCTCTTGTCAATCGGTCACAAAAGGTTTCAAAAGAAGGCATTTGGAATGTACTACCCAAAGCATCCATTGTGGAATAAAAGGTAGAAGAAAACACAACAAATGGGCCTCTCAACTTAGACAGAATCAAGATAATAGAATCCTTATCAGTTTTTCTCTTTCCACACCTTACTAGTTGTGACCTTACTAATTTTAATTTCACTAGAAAGTCACCAATAGTAGGAAATGCTTCAAGGGTAAGAGAGGTTAATTCAACCTCCAGTTGTAATGCACAGATCTCACTGACCTGAAAAAATAGGTTTTCTAACTTATCCCATATTTCTTCGAGTACACTCAACTCATCAACATGAAAAAGGAGACTATTAGAAACATTTAATTTTATCAAATCCATAGCTTGATCACAATTATTTTGATGGGAAAATATTTCATATTCCTTACTGAGAGGGGGTTGGGTAGCACTCAGTGTAGACCACAGACCTTGAGACTGAAGCAATCTCCACATTTTCATCTTCCATATGTAATAATTATGGGGATTTAACAATTCAATGGTTCTAGGAGTATCCGGGCTGATGCAAGAAGTTGGGTACACAAAAAGCTCAAAAAGTGGAAATTTTTTTGCTATTTTTCAGAATTTGTCACATTTGGACTGAAAATTTGAGGCACTTACACAATGAATATTAAAAAAAGTTAGTAATATGAAATCTAGAATTTTGAATCTAGTTTTTAAATATGTCAATTATTAAAATACCTAGATTATAGAAATTAAATTTTGATAGGGATCTATAAAAACCACTTTTTAAAAGTCCCTTTTTTTTACCATACCAAGTAGGTGTACGGACAATACTTTTTGACTGAAATAAAATTATTTTGCTAATTCCTTGTGGGAAATGAGAGCTAACAACATGAAGTTTGATGTTATTTTTTTTTATAATTTTTGGTTGAATATTTTTTTTTATTAATTTTTTATTGGCCTTAATTGATGTTTTTTAAAATCAACATGTACGGACAACATAATTGCACCTAAAAAAAATATTTTTTGACTCTTTTTTTTTCATTGTGTAGAGAATTTTCTGAAGTTTGATGCCATATAATTTTTTTTACAAGAAACTTAACCAATAAAAAGTAATTAAAAAACCAAAAAAACCTGATATTTCAAGTTTAAGGACTAGTTTGCTTAGAAATTAAGTAAAAAATAGCAAACATAATCCAATTTTAACAAAATTTATATATTTAGAAAGCAGAAATTATGTTCTC
This sequence comes from Sequoia sempervirens, assembly GCA_007258455.2. Lineage (NCBI taxonomy): Eukaryota > Viridiplantae > Streptophyta > Pinopsida > Cupressales > Cupressaceae > Sequoia > Sequoia sempervirens. The sequence goes on along the minus strand of VDFB02270651.1, from coordinate 594,815,813 downwards.
TAATGGGTTTTAATTTTATAGATTCATTTAGAAAAAAAGTCCATCAGCTATGTCGTCAAAGTTGGGCATTCTTCTTCAATCTGCCTTAGTTTTTTAGTTGCAGGTCAAAGGCTAAGGCTCGGATTGCCAAGACTTTCCCAAGCCTCAAACCAAGGCTAGATGTGGTGTGGAAATTCAATTTTTAAATAACGCGTACACGTTACAGAAACGCGTATGCATTATTTGAATGAAACACATATGTGTTCCATAACACATACGCGTTACCAATCAACCCGTTGGGAAAGCATAATGTGTATGCATTATAAAACACGTACACATTTGATTTGAATAACACATAAGCGTTCCATAACGCATACACATTTTTTTGAATAATGCATACGTGTTTCATAACACGTACACATTTCTAATATAGCCGTTTTTCTCTAACTAAAAAATTCTGGTAAAACATGATTTTCCTGCAACAATCATTTTCTATAGTACGGTCTGAAAGTGTCATTTTCTACATTTTTTATTGCAAATTTGTCTTGTGCAGGGCATATTCTATTCAAATTGTTAGAAGAGACAGAGTGCAGGTTGAATTTTTTGAAGTGGAATCAAGTGCAAGAACTTTGTACAAGAAGATTTAGAAAAAGTGAATTTTTGGATGTACTCATGATGTTTTTGTACTTCAGAGTTTATAGAAAAAATGATCTTCATAGTAGATAGTTTAATTTGAATATTTGAAGGAGGTGGAAATTTGAAAATAAGTTTCTTGAATTATTGTTTTTGTGATCAAAGAGGGTTTAGTAACCATGGGTGATAAGCAAAGACAAAAGAAAAAATGTAGAAAGTTAATGACACCTGAAGAAGTTCAAGCAAATAAATATAAGGAGGCAAAAAGACAAAGGGAAAGGAGAGAAAGGAATCATCAAATGAAAGATTTGGAAGCATCTAGTTCCAAGAATGTTGAAGAGGAAGCCATGAATGATGAAATGAATGTAGATGATGCAAATGTGGAGATGGTGAGTATAGAAGAAAATGCAATTACAGAGACAAACCCAACTGTGCCTTCAACTTCAACTTTGAATGACAAGAAAACAACTTCGGGTGTGTCTTCAAATCCACCTCCCAATGATATGGAAAATGCACCTATTCAAACAATCTATCAAGGTATGTGTTCAAACCCAAGTTTTCATAATATTGATAGTACTTGTTTAGATGAAGCTGGATACACCATTGATGAGATCAATAATATTAGGGTTGAAACAATGCAGAAACAAGAAAATGATGAAATTATATCTTATGCAAATGTAAATGAGAATGAAATCCCTTTTACATTTGAAAATGAAAATGAAACCCCTTGTGTGAATGAAAATGAAACTCCTATGGATGAAGGTGAAAATTCTTTTTTTGCAATTGAAACAAATGTGCTAGATAACCTTCGTGGTAAAGTTTCTTCGAGATAAATTAAAAATTATGGAAATAAAATATACAAAATGTTTTTTTATAGAAAGAAATTAGGATTCCAATGTCAACTCATGGTGCAATTGATGAGAATGTTGAAAATGAGAAAAGTGATGAAAAAATTAGGTGTTTTTGTAAAATCAAAAAAGAAAGATGATTCAGTAGAACAAGTCATATCTAGTGTTGCTAATGCTATTGATGTTATTGGTAAGAAAAGTCGATCGAAAGATAAGAATGTGGCTCATCGTGCAATAACAATTGCTCTAGTTGATAAAACAACTTCAAATAAAAGAATGTTAAGTAAGATTAGTAAATGTGTAAAAGTAAATCCTAGAACTTTGATAAGAGCTGCTAAAAGAAGATAAAGTATTGAAAAAGATCCTATTAATCAATGTTGGAGTTTTAGTGGTAGACTCCCAAGGTCAGACATGAAATTAACTAATGAAATTAAATATTTAATCCATAAATTTTGGCATGATAATACAAGAGTATCACCTAACATTAGAGATGTCTTAAAATTAAGGGTGGGTTCCAAAATTTGTGAACCTCATCCAAAGCATCTCTTAGATATGACTCAAACCAAATTATATAAAAAAATTTAGATGCTTCAATCTTACCATTGAATATTAACATAAGTCAAAGATCATTCGAAAAGTGTAAACCTTGGTATGTTAGAATTAATAAGCAACGAATCTCTTGTTGTTGTAAGACTCATGTACAATTTCGTTATTATTATGATATATTTTGATATATACGATGCACTTTGCATGCTAACCAAATTATGTAGGACATTTGTGGCATTAATATGCCACCTAAAAGAATAAAATATTTTATAGCAGGTTTGTTTTGTGATCCCTCTTTAACTGGAAACTCATTTTTTTTAAAAGCATGCATTTCTAGAGAATGTAATAGATGTGGTAACTTTTCATTATTAGGAGAATGTATGCATGAAAGTAGTTTAGATGAATTTGGACAACAATTAGTGGATGTAAATTTTTTTTTAAATGTTGAGTATTCTTTAAAAGATGGAAAAACTGGAAAACATGTTGAGCTAATTGTGGAAAAAGTTAGTGTGCATACTTTTATTAATGAATTTAAAGATAAGTTTGTACCTAAATATGTTCAACACTCTCATAATGCTCATTGGCTTGATAATCAATTTCGTTTATGTAAAAAAACATTCCCAATTGGAAGTATATTGTCAGTTGTTGATTTTACTGAAAATTATACTCTTGCTCCACAAGAAGAAATTCAATCATAGTATTATAATTCAATGCAAGTAACTATATTTGTTCACATTGTTTATATACATGCAGAAGATAGTACAGAAGATAATAGAAATTTTTTGAGAGAGTACCATTTTTATGTAAGTGATAATCAATTACATTCATTTGAGTTTGTACAATATTGTTTTGATATATTTTATAAAAATTTAAAAGAGAGGAATTCAAATGCTAGAACATCTCATATGGTCAGATAATTGCACGGGTCAATTCAAAAATGCTAGAATGTTTTATTGGTTATGTAGAGTTCATAAGGAAAATAATATCCAAAACATATGGAGTTTTTTTGAAGCTGGTCATGGTAAGGGAGAACACGATGGAGCAGGTGCATGTGTGAAAAGAGCTCTTGCTAGAGAGCAACTAAAATTTGAGGATGCTGCAAAATTTAGAGATGCATGTGCAATTGTAGATTGGTGCAATACCAAATTATCTACAAGAACAAGTGAGAGCTCAATAATTTGACGCTTCTTTTGGTTGGTTGAAGAAAATGATATTTTTCTCGACACGATTGTGAAACAATTAATGGATCTACAAAATGGCATTCATTTAAGAGCTCAAATGCAAACACATGGACAATATGGACAAGGGAGTTGGCATGTTTTTGTCAATTTTGTATTGCAGGTGATTGGGAGGCATGTGAAAATACGGAATGGGTTGAACAATGGCAACAAAGAGCCTTAATGCCTACATCGACAAATGTTCAACATGGAACGATAATTGAAGATAATCAAGCATTTGCATTAGATGATTATGATCATGTTTCAGATCTTGTACAAGAAGGTACATTATTTATTGAGTTGAATTTTGCATGTATGTATGTTTATATGTGAAATAAATATAAGTAACTCTTTATTGAATTTTGTATTTATTTTTGCAAGACATGTGTATGTTGTTGTTGCACCTAAGGGGAATGAAGAGGAGACAGGTTACTGGTTGGCTAGATGTGTTGAGAGAAAACATAAGTTGGCACATCCTAGAGTGGATGATGACAACTTTGAGTATCCAACTAGTTCAGTGGTTGTTGTTGGCACTTGGCTTTGAAAATATTTGATGAGAAAGAATGGCTTGCCTACATTTGAAGATTATGAAAGACACAAGAAGATTATACATTATTCACATTTTATTTTGGCAACCAATATAAAACTAGTTAGATATCAAGGGAGGCCTGCTAATAAAGTTTTATGGACACTTTCAATGGATGATCGCGAGACAATCATAGATGCATTAAAAAAGAGAGAGAATGCAGATAGTACAACAGAGTAAATGAATATTGGTAAGTATATCTAGTTGTTTATATAGTTAATTGATATATAAATATTTGTATTTAATCATTTCCTAATTAAAGTTTTATATCATTTTTTGTTTCAGGTCCCCCAAAATTAGATACTTTACAAACAAGAGAGGAGATGCACATATATTACAATGGAATTCAAATACAGAGATAGGTAACTATATATAGTTCTAGATACATTTAATTGATAGTATAAATTCATTATCTCAACTCCCCTTAATCCACCCTCTTTCATCCCCTTAAGCCATCCTCTTAAAGCACCCTTAAGTCATATCCTCTGACATCCCTGTAATCCACAATCTTGCATTCCTTAAGTCACACTCATAATTCCCCTTAAGCCATCCTCTTAGGCCCTGTTAACCATATTGTAAGGTTCATGACATGCATCCCCTTAATCCACTATCTTACATCCCTTTAATCCATTCTATCAACTCCCCTTAATCCAACCTCTTACATCCCTTTGAGTCATTTTATCAACACCCCTTAATCCACCCTCTTAGATCCCCTTAAGCCATCCTCTTAAAGGAATCTCATAATTCCCCTTAAGCCATCCTCTTAGGGCCTATTAATATCCATATTGTAAGGTTCATGACATGCATCCCCTTAATCCACTATCTTACATCCCTTTAATCCATTCTATCAACTCCCCTTAATCCACCCTCTTACATCCCCTTAATCCACTCTCTTACATCCCTTTGAGTCATTTTATCAACTCCCCTTAATCCACCCTCTTACATCCCCTTAAGCCATCCTATTAAAGGACTCTCATAATTCCCCTTAAGCCATCCTCTTAGGACCTGTTAAGCCATATCCTAGGGTTCATGAGATGTATCCTCTTAAACCATCCTCTTAACTCCCCTTAAGCCATTCTCTTAAGACCCCCCTTAAGCTATATATCCTCTTAGGTCCCCTTAATCCATCCTATGCCAAACATCTTTTGAATTTGTATGGAATTTACTATATATTATTCTTATCTCGCATGAATTTTTTTCTTAAATGAATCATAAAAATTGTAGTTACTTACATTAATTATTTTTGCAGGTTCTCATCAAGTCGATCTACGAAGTGATTGTTGAACTGAAAAATTATTTTATCAAGAGACTATGTAAATGTCAATTTTTGGTCTTCACCTAAAAGTTGATAAGTTTTAATTGTATCTACATGCACATTTATGTTTCATCATATTATATAGTTGTAATAAACATCTTGATATACATTATATATGTTTGTTCAATGTCACTTTTTAAATATCTTGTTCCAATTTTATATATTATACATTTCATGTCTTGTATTTACTAATGCTTTATATAATTATTCAATTCATAGATTGTTTAATTTTATACATACAAGATAGTTTTTGTTTTATTCAAATATTTTCATTCTAATTGGAAAACTAGTTAAAATTATCTTAAATTCTTTAATTTGATATGAATATGATCTAAACTAGATGAACAAGTTTTAATTTGTCACTCTAACCATGTGATAAATTATATATATTAAATTTTATCTCTAGATAAGAATTTATATAGTGTACATGTAATACTTGAAAATTAGATAAAATATAAATAGTCTAATGTATGAGTGCATATAATCATGAAAATGAACACAACAAGATATCATAATTGACTACATATATAATCATCATATTAAAGTCAATTGATATAAATAAACAAAAATATGATAATAACATGTTCAAAGTAAAACTAGAGATAGATAGTCCATAGAATTTATATGTCAAGTCCAACACATATATTTAAATAAAACTAGAGATCTATAGTCCATAAAATATAAAACCATCTAACTTTCAAGTTGATCAGTCAAATCAAGTCTCCTCTTTGTTCCATGTTGACTAGATGTACCTGCATCATGCTGTAAAAGAGTACAAGAAACTTGAAATTAGATTTAAATTTATTTAGAAATTTTGATATAATTAATCATATTTAAACTTGAAAATATGAACTTTTAGATAAAAATAACTTTAATTAAATATCTAGTATTTATATAGTAAAAATGATTTCTAATATGCATAAATTACCATATGATCATGTGAATCTGTAACTGGCACATTTTCTTCAATGAGTAGCATAACTGTCACTTGAGAAGATGAAAATGCCCGATCTACTCTATCCTGCATATTCATATAAAGCAAACAATATGTGAAAACCTCGAATATATGTATATTTAAAAGGTTCATAAAAATTGTATAGGAGATTTAAAGTAAAGTTTACAACCTCGAATAATATGACCCCATGATCATGCACCTGAGATTGCCCATGCATAAATACCAATGATGTCTCAGGTGCATGGCCCGCCATGGGTATCTCATGAAATTCCTGTATATAGATGTACAACAGTCCATATAGATCATTGACACATGTGTATGTAAATGAAAAATTAAATTAGATCTATGATGTCTATTTAATTTAAACTTAACAAACTTTTGAAAGCACGCACCTAAGCTGATGATGTCTCAGGAGTGCTCACCACTGTAACTTGTGGTTGGTCAGTACTAGGTATTGTATGACCTCCTTGCATCTAGATATAATATATCAATTCACACATGTGTACAAATTCAAATTAAATTAGATATGTATCCACAAAAATTATTTAATATATATTGGTTCAAGTACCTGTCCAAAAGGTGAGCCCAGATCTACAACACTCAACATATGCACATGATGATCATATTGAGTTTGAGGCACCAAATGATCATGCATCTACACCAAAAACTTATTGAATTAATATTATATTATATATATAGTTTGATGTTATTATTTACATGAATTTTTCATATTTCAAACTTGAATTAAATTTAAGTTCAAAATATGAACATACCTGTGTAGGACGGTCCTCATAATATAGTAAATCTAGGTATGATCCTATCCCAGATGCATGTGCGTCACCTGAAGTGGATGTCTAAGTATCCCTATAGCCTAAGCCTCCATGTTCTCTATTGGCCACTTAAGTGGCCGCTTGTGTAGTCTGCTGAGTGAGATGTCCTAAAAGTGAACTCAATTCTCCTAATGTCGATAACATGGTCTGCTGCTGAAATGTAGTGGGAACACTAGGAGAAGGAAGAGGAACAATAGGAGCAATTGGAGCATGTCACTGAGGATCAACACATGCTCCTAGTCTATGTTGGGCGTGCCACGCCCAACTCCCTGAAATGACCTCATATCAAAATAGTTGGGTTTTTTACCCAACTCAAACTCAGCCCATAACTTTCTCAAAAAGTATAAGGGCACCTCACTATTGCCATGTGGTGGAGTATCAAACACCATCCACCATCTATCCCAAAAATGTGTAGCTATTTGTGGGTGCCTACACCATAAAATTGAAATTCATTTTTTTGTGGGTGGAATGGGTTGGTTTGTATGGGGATTAATAAAATATTGGCACATGGCTTGCTTGGTAATTTTTAGGTCATTGATTTCTTTATATGACAATCCATCCGCATAGAATTGTCTCCTCTTCTCTCCATTGATGGAACCTAACTAGGTCCGCATCAATAGATCAAACAGAATTGACAATAGTTTGCATCGTAGATGCAAACCGTGCGAGATGGGGAGGGACTCTAGGCTCATTTTTATGAGATCTATATTTCCTTGAATGACAATGAGGTTTTCCCAGATATTCTCTCTTAATTGATCTTCATCAACTACAGGAGGGGGTGGGCAGTTAGGCGGTGGAGAATGTGGAGGTGTGTTAGGGTTATGTTCATGTGGTGGATTGGGATGTATGGTCTATAGGAATTTCTTGATTGGGCATAAAATCCTCTAAATTAAACAATGGATCCATGTGAGCAATGATATGGAAACTACATGTTAAACAATTAAAATATATATATCAACAAACTAATTAAATAATGCACACAATTTTAAAGTTATTTAAAAATCACATTAAACATGCACAAATTCAAAATATATTTCATTTGAAGACCATTTTATTTATAACATTATAAAATCCATAACATTAAAAATTCATAGCATGTACACACATTAAATTGAGTCTAGTGTGGGGTTGTTAATATGAAGGGTAGATTTATGAAATTATGGGGTTTTATTAAAATTTATTTAATCTCATTCATTATTTTCAAATAATACTAAAGATTAGAATGAAAAATTAATAGAAGATATTGAAAGGGACACATAGATATATTCACCAAATTTATCCCCTTAAGAAATGTCAAATTCCCCCTTAAGACATTGATTTACGATTTAGGGTATGGGATGGCTTAAGGGAATAAAATTTGGTGAAGTTGCCTAAGGCAACCAAATTTCATTTTAAGGTCCTAAAAGTCAAAATGAATAGATGTATTAATCAAGTATGACAAAATTTAATTAAATCCGAGGACATAAATTGATTTATCTAAATTTTCAAATTTCATGTATATAGATACTATTATAGTTTTTTATATTTTAAATATATCTTTATTTGTGATTAAATATTGTTAAAGGCTACCTCTAGGAATATTCTCCTAGGTTTATCTAATCCCAAAGTGAAGGAAAAATTATTCATTCTCAACAATCAAAAAAATGCAAGTACAAATATCATGAATCTATAACATGCAAGTACAAATATCTAAAAATGCTAGAGGGTTATCTAGGAAATTTAAGCAACCAAAATGTTCCACAACCATCTCTTTGTACATCCAAATAGAAGAACAAGGTTTTTTGGGAGCTTCTAGGTCACTAAGAGACTAACTCTACAAATAACATGTAATGAGGGTTCAATAATCCAAATCTTCTATTTAACCATGGATTTAAAGAAAGAAACCAACATAATAGCTTTAAATAGTATTCAAAACAACTAGTACTTTCTCATGTAACTAAGAAGCCAAAATCAAGAACCCAACATGAAAAATCTTCCATTTTACATGACCACATAATACATGAAAATAGAAATTTAATCTTAGAGGATATTCTCATAATACCAAATAAGATCTGCAAGTCATAACCATGAAACATGAAAACACATCAACAACTCCAAGATTAGGACCCCCTTAAGAAATGTCATATTAGGACCTCTTAATACATCAATTTACGATTTAGGGTGATAGGACGGTTTAAGGGGATCTATGTCTAGTAAGGTGGACTAGGAAAAAATGTTCCATGGCTTAAGGGAATAAAATTTGGTCAAGTTTCCTAAGGCAACCAAATTTAATTTTAAGGTCCTACAACAAAATGAATGCTAAATTAGGGTTTAGGGTTTAGATTTAAAGATATTTGATGACATGAATATAGAAGACACATTTATAATTATGTGAACTATGATATATTGAAAAATTAGCTATATGGGTGAATGAATATTGAATATGGTATCGACATATTATAAATTACAAAGTGATCTCAAGAATGAAGGTTAAACTAAGTCCTTCTAGATAACCATTACTAAAGATCCTTAATTAACAATAGAAGCAAATCCTTCTTATTATAGGAATCCCTAAAACAATTACACCAACAATAAATGGTTCATGGTTTGACTTGAAAAAACTCAATCCAATAAGAAAATAGACATTAGGGGATGTCATATGTAACATAAGTCTTTAATTCAAGGAGAAAATCATCACTAAACATTGTGTAGATCTTAGCTACATTACAATATTTTTATTAAGTCTTGAATATGACAAGGTTAGAGAGAATTGTCAATTAGAGATTTAGAATTCATTGAGTTTGCAATTATTTATATAAATACTTGACTTATGGTCAAGAATGACAAAACTATTAAGTGGGCATTACCCTTCTCATGGTATCCATACCTTCACTAAGGCTCCTCAAATTAGATAATAAATAGTTACCTCTACCACTTCTACATATCAATAATTACTTAGCCCATCTATGAACAATTCAATATTATTTTATATTCCATGGGATGTGTCCAAATTGTCATTAGTTAGATAAAAAAACATCCATGTAATGAGAAAGTAAAGTTATTGAAATCTAAGAGAGTGTATAGAATGGAATTTCATTTTTTACATATTATATCTAAAATTTCCAAGTTCCAATTTTAGTGGGGTGGTAAAGTAATTGGTAAAGTATAAACCCTCAAACATATTCCTTAATATGTACACAATAATCTATCTAGAAAAAAAAAATTAACTCACTTCCATCACACAAATGTTTAATCCATTTTTAAGATTGCACATATAATTTTGTAGTCAATTCTCCATGTTGACGTAGAATTTTATTTATGTCATTAGATAGATTAATGAAATTTAAACTCGTCTAAATAGAAAATACTATCCAAAATAAATAAATGATATTCTAGAGTGAAGAAGGTTTCCAATTGATAACTTACCATTATAATAGATAACATAATAATACACTTGTGATATAGAACATCCAAGTGATGATACATTTAAGTCAAAATGTTGAATATTTCTTGATTTTAACACTTCAAGAGAGGAGTAAGGTTTCCCAACAAGAAATTTATTATCAAATCCAACACAATATTTTACTATCTCATGAAAATTTACAAAATAATAAAAGAGGAAATCACTAGTATACAATATTATATATCGTAGTGGTATGACAACAATTTAAATAGAAGAATCATCATTTAATAATGTACATTGTTTCTACAAGAAATGAAATATATAAAACTCAAAAAAAAATCTTTTAAATTTAATCCAATGCATATACCTAACGAAGAGTTCGATAATTCAATAGTAGTATGATTTAGAAGAATAGATACATATATTCAAACTCAAAAATTAACACTTAAGGATAAATTTAAGGTTTCTAAATTAGACATTTATATTTAAATCCAATGCAATATTTCAATACTTTGTGATATTTTACATAAGTTGTAAAGGCACAATCAAAAATACATAATATTAAATTATCATAGTGTCAAGAAAATACTTTCAACAAAAGTGATTCCCTAAACTACCTTTCTTCTACAAGAGTTATCTTTCAAACTCAAGCTAGTCCATATACCTATTAGAAGTTGAACAATATCTAAATGACATAGTTTGGTTCACAAGATTAGATGTTTCGTGCATTTTTAGTAAATTTAATTATTTTACAATTAATTTCATATGATGGATTTTGAACCTATTTGGACCTCTAAGCACTCTTGGATGATTTAAAAAGGAAGAGGAGATCTAAACCCTAAACCCTAAACCCTAAACCCTAGACCCAATTTTTTGTCTAATCATATTTTTTGAAACATTTCTATGACAGACTCTTCCTTTGAATATTTATATAAATTCTAGATGTGCATGGATTTTCAAAAAAAGAACCTAACTGCCACTAAGTGAGGAATCAATTGATCAATTCAATAAACAAATAATCTTAGACAATAAACCTTTGGTTATAGAATTGAAAGGCAACCAAATTTAATTTTAAGCTCCTACAACAAAATGAATGCTAAATTAGGGTTTAGGGTTTAGATTTAGAGATTTGATGACATGAAAACATATAGAAGACACATGAATAAATTTTTACAAGTAAATGGGAAACCTTACCACCTAAACTTAGTGCTTTGAATAAAATATGTGACATTCTTGGAATAGCTTCAATATATCAACAATTAGGAATTTTAGATTTCAATTATAAGTAAGTTGTTGAGTTATGATGGATTTTGAACCTATTTGGACTTCTAAGCACTCTTGGATGATTTAAAAAGGAAGAGGATATCTAAACCCTAAACCCTAAACCCTAAACCCTAAACTACAAGTTTTTCAAAAAAGTAATTTGAATTTTTCAAATTGAAATGTTCATGCTACAAGTTAGCTTTGATACACTAGTTTAGAGAAAGTACAACATTTAGTTTTCCTAATCTAGAATGATGCCACTACACATGAGAGTTAAAATAGGAATTAGATTACACACTTGTCCTATAGATCTTATGAATAACATCCTATAAATTAAGGTTTAAATATGATCATAATGCATCCAAACATAATTCACAAAGGATCTCATCGAAATAAAAGAAATGGGTAGAAATCATTCATGTTTCACATTTTTTAATATTTATTTGATTTAATAACATTTATGTGTCTAGCTCTATCCATATTGCACATAGTCTATCAATAGCCCATTTTAGTTTTATGTAAATTAGGGTAAATGGCCTATTTTAGGTTTACGTAAATTAGGGTAAATAGGATTTTAGGTTTACGTTTTAGGGTTTAGGTCCAAAGATTAACCTATGTAAATTAGTTTTTAGGGACCTATGTAAATTTTGTAACCTAGGGTTTCTAGGGTTTTGAAATTTCTAAGTTTTAAATGTGTTCAATTTAGGTTTAGTTTTTATGGTTTTCAATTTACAATTTAAATTTCTTTGTTTTGTTGACATTTTTGGTTTTTTAAATGCAATTAAAAACAATAAAACATTTAACTAAAACACACCAAACAAACAAAAATTGAATACTAATTAAAAAACAAAAAAAGAAAGATATAAAGCAAAAAAAATGAGGAATTCAACTAACCTGGAGGTCGGCGAAGTCACTAGTGTCGATGGCAGGAGGTGGCAGTTAAAATTTTGTGGCCTCTAAAACGTGTACGCGCTCTCCTTTCCTCTTGTCATTCTCAATTCAAAACGGTGGAAAATGAATTATAGTCGTTTATTTAAAATAATAAATAGTTTCTAAAAACGCGTACACATTTCATAATGCGTACACGTTTAAAAAAATATACACATTCTAAACGCGTATGCGTTTCATAACGTGTACACATTTTAGGTTCGCGTACCCAATTCTGAACGCGTACGCGTTCGGATCCAGTCTCAGGTACCTAATCCATAACGCGTATGCATTACCTAATCCATAACGCGTATGCATTTTGTCTAAAATGCGTACACGTGTCTTGCGAAACTTTTTTTTTCCCCAAGATTTCCCCTCTTCGTGTATCTAACTTCTTGCTTTTACCCATCCATGAAAAACATTGCACTCTAAGGAAAAATTAAACCAAACTAAAAAAAAACCTTTAATAAATAATTTTCAGCACTTGTTCCTAGCAAAAAGATTAAGTTTTTTGAGCTAAAAACAAATTGGAGAAAAATAATGACACCTTTTTAAATCAATCCATGTGGAAAAAAATTTAAATGTGGCTGATTCACCAACTTTGCAATTCACAAAAGATCCACACCTTAAACTTAGAGGCATGTGAGCTTTGACAACTTCTCCATGTGATCCTTTTCTCACACCTCTCGCAAGAGTGAGAGGTATTTAAATAGCACAAAATATTTCTACAAAGCCAATGTGGGATTAAAGATCCCAAGAGCACTTCAAAAAAAACTTGACATGGGCCCACCTCCAAACCCTAACCAAATATTTTGGTAGAACTTTATAAAATATAAAGTTGATTAAGGTTTGTGGCCAATGCAATCCTCCTCCAAACTGTACCTCACACAAAATATTTCGAGCTCTCTAAGATCTCCCACACTGATATCTACGGCCTCCAAAATTAAAAGAAGCGTGTCGTCTCAAAATTGAGTTTAGGCTTCAAAAAAAACTACTAAATGCAAAATGCGCCTACACAAGAGAGAAGCACCTTCGATGAACGGAGAAGGAGAATCGAGTTCCAGTAAAAAAAAATCAGACACCGAGCTTAAAAAAAAAGCCTCTTCAGATGCAAATCATGCCTCCAGCAGAGAAATCGTTCCCTCACCAACAACAAATTGAGGCTAGAAAAAAAATCAAGCCTCTAACAGGTAAATTGCACCCTCCAACAAATAATCTCAGCCAACAGAAAAATCCACATTTCCTCTAGTCAAATTCGTAGTTGCAAATGGGTAGAGAAAAATCCACGAGAAGAAATTCACGCATACTAGAGGAAGAAAACACACTTCCAAACATGAACAACAAACTCCAAATGTGTGAGGTAGAGAATGAAATAATCACAAAAAGGAATTATGAGGCAATTTTGAAATTTACAAAATTTCAAATGCTAAATAAAAATGATCTCAAGGCTGATGAAGACTCTCAATGGCAGAAGGAGGAAAAAGTGGTATGCTCTAATACCATGTTGGGGATTTCCACCAAACCCAAGAGCACCAACCGAAAATAACACCTTCAAAAATATGAGAGAATCTCGGGGCTCTTTCACCAGCAGAATGGAAAATGCATTAATCTGATATATTAAAAATGTACAATGTGCCTTATAAAGGTAAGAAAAACATGTAACGGGTGTAAAAACTACCCATACGGGAGAAAACCACCCAATTAATTAAATATGTGCTATTAAACTATAATGGAAGACTGAGTGAACATAAGTGTAAATATGCTATTTACTCTAAAAAAGCCTAACAAAATGGTGCATTTTGATATTAAGGTTGAACCATATAAAGATACACATGTAGAACAGCCACAAGAAGATGCACATGTAGAACAACATGATGAACATGAAGGTGAAGATGGATTAGAAGACATTTTTTATGAGGAATAACTAGAGAATCTTCCTATACCTCTAAGAAGATCCACTAGATAACATAAACCTATTGATCGATATGGATATAGTCCATCTAGTTTTTTTGTGTGTTTTTGCTTTATCTTGTATTGATAATGAACCTAGATCCATGAAAGAGGCCTTATCTTTCGATGAGCATGATTCTTGGTTAGAGGTGATGAAAGATAAAATAAAGGCCTTGAAAAAATGTGACACATGGGATCTAGTTGAACTGCCTAAGGGGAGGAAAGCCATTGGATGCAAATGGGTATTTAAAAATAAATTTAAAGAAGATTGTAAGTTGGAATAGTACATGGCTTGGTTAGTGGCAAAAGGTTACCCACAGGTTGAGGGAGTGGATTTTAGTGAGATTTTTTCTTTTGTGGCTAAACTAACCTCCATTAGATTCCTTTAATCTATTGGTTTTTCTTTTGATTTATAAGTAGAGAAAATGGATGTTAAAAAAAATTTCTTACATGGGGATCTTGATAACTTTATTGTGAAGGGACAAGAACACTTGATTTATTGTTAAGTAGAGGAAATATTTATGAAACAAACTGATAACTTTATTGTGAAGGGACAAGAACACTTGATTTATAGGTTAAAGAGAACTTTACATGGTTTGGAGCAATCAAGAATGTGGTATCAAATATTTGATGCTTTTGCATTGAATCATGTGACTTTATTAGAAGTGAAGAAGATCATTGTATTTATTTTAAATTAATTGATAATCGATTACTAATAATTGTCCTATATATTGATGGTATGTTATTTATTTGAAATGATAAGGGAATGATTAGGGAACTTAAGATTTAGTTATCTGGAACATTTGATATGAAATATTTAGGGGCTACAAAATATATACTGGGTATGGAAATAAATAGGGATCAAGTTAACAAAAAATTATGGTTAAATCAAAAGAAATATGTTAACACTATTTTGTAGCATTTTGACATGCATGATTGTAAACCAATTAGTATTCCATTTCTAGTTGGCACTAGGCTATCTCTAGAACAATATCCTAAAACAAATGATAAAGTCCCATATTCTAGTGTTGTAGGAAGCCTTATGTATTTATGATTTGTACAAGACTTGATATTGCCTAAGCAATGGGATTTCTTAGTAGATTTATGGAAAATCTTGGTAAATAGCATTAGACTTATGTGAAAAGGGTTTTTAGATATTTATGTGGGACTTCTAACCATTACATTTGTTATCATGGATCTTATTATATGAGTAGGGTGATTGATTTTCATAACTTTGTTGATTTATATTTTGCTGGTGATCTAGATTGTAGAAGGTCCACAAGTAGCTAAGTCTTTACTTTGTTTGGAGAAGCAACTAGTTGGATGAGAAAAAACACAATAGTTGGATTGTCCACTATAGAAGTAGAGTACATGTTTGTGATACAACCTCCATTAGATTCCTTTTATCTATTGTTGTTTTTTTTTATTTATAAGTAGAGAAAATGGATGTTATAACAACTTTCTTACATGGGGATCTTGATGAGGAAATATTTATGAAACAACTTGATAACTTTATTGTGAAGGGACAAGAACACTTGATTTGTCGGTTAAAGATACTTTTACATGGTTTGAAGCAATCAAGAGTGTGGTATAAAAGATTTGATGCTTTTGCATTGAATCATGTGACTTTATTAGAAGTGAAGAAAATCATTGTGTTTATTTTAGATTAATTGGTAATTGATTACTAATAATTGTCCTTGTTAGTGTATTCTACTCTAGTTAGGCTAACTTAAGCCTAGTTAGGTGTTGGAGTTAACCCTTAACTTATTCCCCATGAGGTGCCAAGGTTGAGGTGACTTGAGAGGTGTCCAATCCCTCTTGACACCTCTCCCTTGCATAGAGGAGAGAAACTCACCACCATTGAAAGATGAGGAGTCACCTCCTCATTCCTTGGCATGTGTGCCTATTTTTATGGCATGTGTGCCTATTCTTGTGGCTTATGGTTGCTCATTCTCATGCTATATATTGAGGTTTTTAGCTCACTATTTAATGGGCCAACTAATACATTTTATGCTTTGTTCACTTGTGCTTGTTTCTCATCTCCTTGATCCTCCTAGTTTCTAATATTGTACATCAGAGCATAGGGGGAGATAGTTCTAGGTCTTTAGGTGAACAATTTCATTGTATTTTTGTTAGATTCCATTGCTCTCTATGCTAAAATTTGTAGGTGAGAATAAATTCAATGATCTCTGGGGGGGTGATTTCAATTTGGGATTTCGATCTATGACATTTGAAGGCCCACATTTAAAAATGGAGGAGGCCCACATTTCAATCTACAAGATGTTTAAACTTCTTGGCATATTTTTTTGTACTAGGCATTGTTGAGCAACAACCCTTCACTTAGTTGTAAGGTGCACTTGGAGTGAGCCCGAGATTTGGAAGTGGCACCTGCCATTTCTTGCAACCTTCTCATTGCTAGTTGCTCTCAATCACAGGGGGCATTGCCTTGCATCCATCAATCCATCTCACATTCATAGCATGAGGTCTTCAAGTCAATGCCATTGGATCCAACAACCTTACTTCATGCTAGGCACCCTCTCACTTTCCAAGGCATAGATATTGGTGCAAATTTGGCTTCGACATGCATCTTGCATGTAATAGGAATTTTTGGCATGGAGATAAATCAATCTCCATTAATCAGCCTAGTTCATGGTCAAAGGCAACAACATTGGAGTTTTGTTGTCCATTCCCATGTGCAATGAAGCATTCATCATCCCCTCATGACCCAGTCCACAAACATTTGTTGAGCATGGAGCTAGTCTTCATTTTTTTTGTAGTTCCCCTACATGGCCAGCCTTAGCAAAGACCTACATGACTCACCTTCTCAAAGTCTCACTCGGCCTTGTTAGTTGTAGAGGCCAATAAGTTGATTTTCTTTGCAACCATGAATTTTCATTGGCCAATCTCCTCTGCAACTGTGAATTTTCCATGTGGCAAAGGGGGGTTGTTTAGTTTTGGAAAAAAATTGTATCTAAAGCTATGTAATATGACTTTCATAGTCACTACTAAATTGTAGCATATAAATTTAGCTGATAAAGTTAGCCTTTAAAGCTAACATATAAAGTTAACATATAAAGTTACACATTGTATTCGCCTGTCAAAGACAAAGGGTGAGGTCCAAGTTGGCAGGAGGCCAATTCCCCTCACAATCCAACCCTTTTTAATCTACAATTCACCTCGATTCCAACAAGTGGTTGGAAGGGCATATTCACCTCTTTGATAGGTTTAATTTTTTCTTTTCAAGTGTAGTTAATTAAATTAGGTCATTTTTACAGGAAATTAATTTTTTAATAACTTTTGCTCGGTAGCTCGAAATTGAGTACCATTTTTTGCAAAAGTGAATGGTTTTCCATTCTCCTTGCATTGGTAAAATTTATTTTGTAAAATTCACTAAGTTATAAAGTGCCAAAATTTGGGGGGGTCTCTCTTTGAACAGTTTCTCGAGGGGGGGCAAAATTTATTTTCTGCTTTCTATAGTGCTACAATTTTAATCATTTCTCTCATGCAAAATCCCTTCCATATGATTATAATTCAAAAACCTCATAATAAATGGAAACTAAAATGTGCATATTGTGGGATGAAAAGGCATACAATAGAAGAATGTCAAATTTGTGAAATTCAAAAACTAAGAGATCTTCTTGATACTACAAATGCTCTAATTGATCGTTATAAAGAACTTATAGAAAAATATCATCTCACTAAGATATACTGTGAGACATCATCTGTTGGGTATGTACATGGTAGTTAGATGACTTACTTTGAGACCCCATCTTTACCTGTTGCTACGTCTGAATCCAAAGTTGATATCTCCATGGCTTCCAATGATTTGTTGCACTAGGATATCATCTTTCTAGATCCACCTCATTGGGATGAATAGATCTACCCGAAATTTCATGTCTTTTCGTAGAATCTAATATTGTTGATTTGGTGACATTATTGAGGACATTTTTCTTCTTTTTGATGTCAGCTTCATTGAAGTTGCATCAGCCTTGTCTTCTTTTGATATTCTTGCTCATGCCTTTCCTACTTCAGCTTCTATTGTGATAGTATCAAATTCTTATGGTTCCAGTTATCATCATACATCTATGATCCCTATGGTCCCTATTCCTGAATCTTCGTCACACATCAACTTTGGCTTGGAGATCATTTAGCATTCTACAAAGACATTATGGGAATCATCAACATCTTTGGATCTTGTGCATAATTCAGATACCTTTATACTTATTTATTCTTGTTCCTATTAGGAATGGGAAGATTATTCACACTTCAATGGTTCGCCTTCTTCCTAAACAAAGAAATGTGGTTCAACATTCATGGATTCTCTTTGGCATTCTTCATTGAGCATCACTTAGGACTGTAGGATCCATCATCTTAGGGGGGGATCTCTATTTTCTTTCTTTCTCTCATATGGGAGAATATCTCTTGTACTTTTGTGATAGAAGTAGTTCTTGGGGGGTTTTGAGTCCTATCTTTCTTCTTCTTTCACTTGTACATGTCTTTTGCTTTCTCTCTTTTTGGAGGATAGTTTTTTTCCCACTAGGTTTTCTATCTTTCTCTATTTTTGAGAGTTTTTCTTTATGCATGGGTACCTAATGTGGCTAGTAGCCAAGACCTATTTCTTCATACCCACCTAAGTTATGCTTAATGGGGGGTGTTAGAGTATTCTACTTTAGTTAAGCTAACTTAAACCTAGTTAGGTGTTGGAGTTAACCCTTGACTCATTCCCCATGAGGTGTCAAGGTTGTTGAGGTGACTTGAGAGGTGACTAATCCCTCTTGACACCTCTCCCTTGTAAATTATAGAGGAGAGCAACTCGCCACCACTGCGGGATGAGGATTCCTCTCCTCATTCCATAGCATGTGTGCCTATTCTTGTGGCTTATGGTTGATCATTCTCATGCTATATATTGATGGTTTGAGCTCACTATTCAATGGGTCAGCTAATACATTTTATGCTTTGTTCACTTGTGCTTGTTTCTTATCTCCTTGATCCTCCTAGCTTCTAATAGTCGATGACTATATATTGATGGTATCTTATTTATTTGAAATGACAAGGGAATGATTAGGGGACTTAAGATTTGGTTATTTGGAACATTTGATATGAAAGATTTAGGGGCTACAAAATGTATCCTGGGTATGGAAATCAATAGGGATCAGGTTAATAGAAAATTATGGTTAAATCAAAAGAATAATGTTAACACTATTTTGTAGCATTTTAACATGCATGATTGTAAACCAATTAGTATTCCATTCCTAGTTGGTACTAGGCTATCTCTAGAACAATATCCTAAAACAAATGATAAAGTTGAAGAGATGTATAAAGTTCCATATGCTAGTGTTGTAGGAAGCCTTATGTATGTTATGATCTATACAAGAATTGATATTTCCTAAGCAATGGGAGTTCTTAGTAGATTTGTGGCAAATCCTAGTAAGGAGCATTAGACTTATGTGAAAAGGGTTTTTAGATATTTATGTGGGACTTCTAACCATTGCATTTGTTATCATGGATCTTATTATATGAGTAGGGTGATTTATTTGCATGACTTTGGGGTGAACCCACAATAGTGGTTTACAATTTTTGGCCAAACTGGACACTAAAATTATTATTTTTAACTAAATCTTCACATTCAAGCACCTATAGCAGCTAAACTGTGAGGAATTTGAAGATGATACAAACTAGAATCTCATCACATTTTGTTTGTAGATTCTAAAAATATTTTTTTCAATATTTTTGGAATCAGATTGCACTTCTTTTTCCATCTCCCACAAAAACTGGTTTTTTCAGAAAAACAACATTTTTAAAAAGTGACACACACTGTATAACACATAACTTTTTTTCCATGAAGGATAAAATTCTAATTCTTTTGAATTTAGATTTGTGACTTTGATATCTAGTGCTTCCACTTGGTTAGATAGTTTTTTATTGAATATTTTTTCTTTAACTAAGTTTTGGAGTCAAACCAATTACAATTCAGACATAGCGCGACCGTATAATGGGTAAATTTTTTTGTATATATCAAAATTCAACTTTTTTTGTTGGATCAAGGACTTCAATATCTGGTGCACTCATATTTTTCAATTTTATTTTTTGATAATCTGCTATTTTTTCACATGTGCAGAACAAAGACCTTCATTTTTGGTAAAAAACCTACATTTAATAAAACTTAAAAAACTAATACATAATAAAACCAAAACATATCAAAATTATATTTGTTGGATAGCTTGTTCTAAGGACTACCTAATTCTAGTTGGGTTTGTGAAATCTTCACCATTTTCATGTTCAAACCAAGCTTTGAAGTGATAAAATTTAGGCTTTTTGTTTTGTGTCTGAGGAGTAGAATGAGGGTTAAGGGGGCTTCGCTCAAACTAGGGTTCGGTCGAACCATGGTTCATATGAAGTGCCCCATATAATGCATTTTTATGTAGTTTTTGGGAAGAAAACTAGGGAATTGGTTCACTTGAACCTTGGTTCGAGCAAACCCCTTATGGATTTGGTCGAACCTTCAAGTTCGTACGAACCACCAAAATCACATTTTTTGCCATGGGGTCATTTTTTGTGAGTTTTCCTTCCTCACTAGAATTGTAAAATACTATTGTAGCTTCACCCTTTGTTGATTTATATTTTTTTGGTGATCTAGATTGCAAAAGGTCCACAAGTGGCAATGTCTTTACTTTGTTTGGAGAAGCAATTAGTTGGATGAGAAAAAAGACAACCTATAGTTGGATTGTCCACTATAGAAGCATAGTACATGTCTTTGATACATTCTTGTAAGGAGGCAGTGTGGTTAGAGATGTTTTGTATTCAAGTGTTCGCTTTCAATGTAAATAAGTAAGAAATATATGTGACAATTAATCTATCATTCGTTTGGCTAAAAACACAATGTATCATGCCCACATGAAGCACATAGGTGTTCAATATCAATTTGTTTGGGAAATAGTTGAGGGTGGTAAATTCATGTTATAGAGAGTAGAAACTTTAGAGAATGTTGTAGATTCTCTTACTAAACCAGTGAGCATAGAAAAATTTAGTTGGTGTAGAGAAGTCATGGGCCTTACTTCTTCTATAGCTTGATTTGTTTAGTTTCCCTTATATTTTTTGCTAGGTGTTCAACAAGTGGGAAGTTTTAAGTAAATGTCTAAACCTTCCTTTGTATTTAATTATTAATTGTCAATTTGTAATTATGTTTTAGTTGTCATGAAAGTTGCTAAATGCAATTATGCAAACATGTCTAGTGTTTTTTAGTTGTTAAATTAGAAAGAGCATAAAAATGGGGAAGTTAAAGGTGATCTTGTAGAAGATAAGGAAGATTTTTTAGTTTGCATGAGAACATTACTAAAAGGTGGATAAAATCACAAGTTGGAAGAGGAAGTTTCTTAATTTTGTGATTTATGACTAAATGGTTTTAGAAATATTTAGTGTTTGAGTTGAAGGAAAAACAAGTTAATTTCCAAGTTGTTGAAGCCACTTGCAGTGATTCAAATAGAGAATTTGTATTGATGTCACTCATTTGAAGGATTAATACAAGTCTTGGATCTATTTAGGTGTGGATTTTTTTCCACAAGGATTTCTCCACATAATTCTTGAGTTATGGTTTGCATTTATATTGTAATCTATTTTCATTTATAATTTATTGTTATTTATTTATTTGGATGCATAAAATTAAATATATATTTTCAGTAGAATGTTTTATCTTTATTTTCAATACCACTTTCCCCTTTTGAATCATCTTAAGCATAAAATTTTCTTGATTTTCTCATTTTTCTTATTGAGCTCCCTCAAATTCCATCAATAATGCTAAATTATACAAGTATGATAAAAAAAACCTAACCTGCTCCCCATCACATTTCACCAAGTTCTCATTTTTTTCCTTTACCATTTCCATCTAACCCTCTACCCTACCAAACCTATTAAGGATTACCTTCTTCATTCCTCCCCTATCAACCTTTTAATTAAAGGAAAGTCTTTTGCAGTTAGTGATAATACAAAAAAAAATTGGTCTCATCGGTAATTGCACTATGAGATTCCCAAGCCTAAAGCTAAATATGGTTTTGGGAGTAGCAAGTTGGATAGGTTACCTAAAAGAATGCAAGTGGGAAAACAAAAAAATTGATAGCTTGGAGAGGAAGCCTAATAAATTGTGACCTTTCCACACATATAGGGAGAAGGTTATCCAAACCTCTTATTTAAAGTGAGTGAGTAGGGTCATTCTAACTAAGAACCTTGGTGTATGCAAGTCTAAGTGTTTGGTTGGGGCCAAACCTAGAGAGTTTAAGCATTTAGACATCTCTAGTGAGTTGACCAACAATCAACAAGACAAATTAAGCCTCTAAGATACCAAGATAGAAATCTTGCATTGAATATTATGCATGTGCACATGCCACCAATGAACTACGAGGGTAATAGCCTCTTCAATGAGATGAAAATGTTGGGTTTTAGAAATCAATCTTTAAAATTTGTGAAAGAGGATGTGAACAAGGATGTTGTGCAAGACAAGGTAAAGGCTATCAATTAAAGGCTAGAGGTGGTGGAGAAGAAAATAAGGAAAATGAAGAAAAGATAAGAAAAAAACAATAAATTTGACTAGTTTTCTTTCTACTTTGCAAGACAATACTTGCAAAATGATGGAGCTCCATGGTGCTAAAATGGAGCTCTTTGACAAGCTAATCAATATTGTGTCTGAGAAAGGGGAAAATTCTTCCCTTTGTTTGTTTATGTGCATTGGGTTGTTTAATTGTTGTTAGTGGTTGATGTCATCCTGCTTTTTGTTCTAATTAACATTTTAAATTGCTATTTCTAGGTCACAAAAAATTGGGTTTCAATATTAATAAATATTATTAATATTAATTACAGTTGTAGTGTGAATTAATTATTATTATTTTACCTATATAACTATATTTTTTTCTTATTTTAGAATGTTGTTTTCATTCAAAATAGTTTTTCCTGTTTTGTAAGTATGTATTTATCTCAAAGTGCTATTAAAAAATTACTATTTTTAAAATCAAACTATTTACATCCAAATTATAGTGAAAATTATTTTTAAAATTTAATACTTATATCAATATATTATTTAATTGAAATCACTTTGTATATAAACTATCTTATACATAAATATTTTTAGCGTAGTATTAAGTCTCTTAATATCTACATATTTATAGTCTTTCTAATATTTTTTAAATAACTTGTTCTCTAATATTATCTCCATACATTTTTTTTTTCTATTTTATAAGTCTATATTTATCTCAATATTTGTCTAACCAAAGATTTATGTATTTTACACATTAAAATATTTACAATAAAATAATAGTTAAAATAAAATCATTTCTTATTGTAAATATGAATGAATTATTCAATTAGAAGCAAGAGATAAAATAACTTCTTGCTTACCAAATCAGCCATAGAAACACACAAATGCTAGAAATTGCATATCATTGAAAACTCACACCCAAAAAATGGTTCTCTTGTGAGAATTGTATGAATAACTATCAATATCACCACATGCACAATGACATTTTCATATTAGTGACAGTATTTATTAATTCTTAATAAAAACTATAGCTCAGAGACTATTATTTTTCACAAAAGTGATAGCTTTAAGTAACTGCTTCTTTTATTCATGTGACAATTAATTCCTACCAAAATTATTTATTTGACATTGTGTATGTGTGCATTAAATTAAATTCTTCATCATTCTCGATAAAATGAGAACTAGCTTGCTACAATATGTTTTTAAGATTCAAAATTCTATAATTCTATTTGTGATTCACTCGATCCTACTAGAATAATTTCTTTTCCTCAACCAAAGCCAATTTGTCATGGCATCATTATAGGTTTTGTATACACTTTCACCGCACTACATAACAAAAGAAAGAAATAAAAACATCAATAAAACACTTGTAGCTATGTCATAATATATTTGCTTGAAAATTTCTAATGATAGATCAACATAGGATTTGTCACTACATTTTTTACTTGTCTCAAACTATTACCAAAATTCAATGCCACCATGCAAAAACAACTCTCAATTTCAATAGTCAAATCAATGTAAGCTTCTATTATAATTTTTTTATATATTTATCTTCATGTAAACTATTTTTTTCTATTTTATAAATCTATATTTATCTCAATTCATTAATTTTTTTAATTTTTTTTAAATATTATACTATTTACATACAAAATATAGTGAAAAGTAAAAGTTTTTCTTACTTCAAAAATTTAATACTTATATAAACTTATTATTTAATTAAAACTATTTCGTATTTAAAATATATAATTACAAAATACATTTACATAATATTTACATATTTACATATTATATTTAACAGTTAACACATTATTAAATCAATACAACATAGAAACATCTGATATCAACATCGATCCCAAACAATCAACAATACATACTATTATGAGAGGGACTCGCCACTAGTGACCTTTGTTTTGAATCATTCTATGCCTCTTCGATTTTAAACGTAGAAGCTTAAATTTTCAAAGTTTATCCATTAAAATTTTACCTTGAACTGTAGACCGGGTGATTAAGTCTCCCAACTCCACAAGTTGGCGGATACTCAGCTGATCTCAGCCAAGCTGACTGTTTCACAACAGATCTCACTCTGATTTCACAGTCGACTGTTTCAAAAAAACTTACCTTTGACAAACAAAATACGTTGGCCCCCCTCTCATTTTAATATTTAAAGTTACATACTTGGTTTCCTTGCTCCTAAGCTTATCACATTAATGTATGGGATTTTAAATAAGTACACCACCTTTTCCGATGAAGACCAAATCGTAGTATAACAGATTATGCATTTATTTATTTAACTCCATCGCAATCCCTTTGATTTGGTAGAGGGTGACGGGGAGACGGTTGACAAATATATAGAGCATGCGTGGGAACAGGCGTCGTTCTAAAACTTGAATGATTCAACCCTAAAAAGGGTTTAAAACTAGCAATTGCACCTTTGTGTGCAATGAGTATGCTGAAGAGGTGTGGAAGGTCAATTAATAATAAAATTGGTCTATTTTATGTATATATTTTGCAATATATAAGGTCAATTGGTAAGTAATTTAGTAAATGATGTTTGTTCAATAAATACCTCCTACTTATCAAATGATGTTTGTTCAAAAAAGGTCTTAATGGAGAAGTGATAGCTTCAATCAACTATGAACCCTCTTATAGGAATCCAAACACGATTGAAACAAAACCTCTAAATGAGGAAGATAATCATGCTCCATTACCAATAGACTAATGTTATGTTTGTAGTAGAGAGGGAGAGATAGGGATAGAAAGAGTGAGAGATAGAAGGGGAAGAGCATGACAACGAGAGAGAGAGACATAAGATAGAGAAAAAATAGACATAAAGAACAAAGAGAGAAATTGAAAAAGAGATGGAAAAGGGAGATAGAGAGAGACACACATAAGAGGGAGAGAGAGAGAGCGAGGGGAAATAGATATTCAAAGAAGAGATCAATAGTTAAAATTGCATCTATAACATATAAAAAATTCCCCTTTCGTCAATTAACAAGAATGTAGGCAAATGTCTTTGAGACTATTTTTGTACATGATGATTGCATTTTCTTGAAAGTTTCCAAGGACTTTTGAATAATTCCATTTTGTGCATATTCTATGATCATAGAAAGCCATGACAACACATTTTTAGGGAATTCTACTAAATATTTTTTTCCCACAAAATTAGATTCAAGTTGACAATGTGGATTTTGTTATTTGTCTCCAAGTAGTGTAGGTTGCATGTTATAAAGCTTCATTACATCTTACCCAAAAAATTAATTTTACCAAAAAAAATAATGGTAAGCTATGTTGTATAGTACATTTTAACTTGATACTAATACAATTTTGTGATGGTAGAATGGGTCCTATTTTTGTAATGAGATGAAATGTTCATAGTTTTTAGTATGCTAAATTCTAGTTCATTGGTGTCTTGATACATATGTACTGGAAGATTTATTCTCTATCAAGATTAGAAATTACTTATATCAAAGCAACTCCTAGGAAAGCAGTGACCATAAAACTTGTTACATATTATATTAGATATATATTATATTAATTATATATTGTATTATATTGTATTTTAATTTAATTTATACTATATAAAATATATTAATTATAATTAAAATATAGTAA
The DNA here is from genome assembly GCA_007258455.2 of Sequoia sempervirens. Classification (NCBI taxonomy): domain Eukaryota; kingdom Viridiplantae; phylum Streptophyta; class Pinopsida; order Cupressales; family Cupressaceae; genus Sequoia; species Sequoia sempervirens. The sequence continues at coordinate 594,789,246 of VDFB02270651.1, read as the reverse complement.
TTTATGTTCATTTAATGTGTATTATATAATATTATTATAATAAATAGAATTACATTACATATAATTTAATTTGTATTAAATCAAAATTTATTAATAAATAAATATAATAATTTTTAGTTTATGTGTAATAATTGTTATTATATAATATAATATATATTATTTAAACAATAATAAATATAATTATATATAATGTGAGTTGTATGACTTGATTTGTCATAATCTTTTTTTGTTCAAGTTTGTCTTTATTGCAATCTGTATTAATAATTCCCAAGTCCACTCAATAGCTTCACATTTAAAATAATCACCAAAAGACCAATTTCTAAACATCTCAACGAACATGCGATGGTATGTTTCCTTGAATGTCTAAGACTCAACTTTCTAACACTATGTTGTTTAGGAATTGGATCAAAAACGATATCCACCTCCTTATCAATATCATTGAATCTTTTGTCTTATTCAATTTTCAAATGTTGATTCTAGCTTCTTTTTTTCATCAAAATCTCACTTGCATTGGGTCTTCCAAAGTACACCCATATCCATCGTATTCTAGTCAAATTTGTGACTTTTGAAGGAAGAATTTCTATCCTTCACAAAGTTAACAATTAGCATAATACGAACCACTATATTGAGATTAACTCTTATAATACACCTTAAAGATAAAATATAATCATGAATATTGAAATTTTATAGTATATTTATTTTATATTATAATGTATATCATTTATGTATTATTTATCATATTTATATATTATATTATACAATACAAAAATAAAAGAATATATATTGATATATAGTATTTATATATTAATATTTTAGTGAGGATTATAATTTACATTGTACTCAAGAATTGAAGACCTAAACATAAATTTCTATTCATTATTTACCTCTATTTAAAAGAATCTATTTTTAGTCCCTGCTTGTAAGACAGGGAGCTAATGTTTTCATTTGATCAAATTGCGTATTAGATGTTTTTTGAAACTATGGTATGAGAAATATTTTCCCAACTATCTACTAACTATTCCATGTAACAGATACATCTATAGCAATGCAAAGCATCAAAACATAACTTAGAAACTAGACAACATCGAAGTTATTTTTTTTCTTGTAAATTGGTCAAACTTCAATAAGATCTGAGTCATGACTTCATATATATATCGACATATAATGCACTATACATCTACCTACAAAGCTCATAAATTCTTATTACATGGGAAAATACATAATTTTGGGTATCAATTCTCCCGAAGAAAATAAACATTTCTAATTTGAGGTTTTAACTTCTTCCTATGACAAAGGGATATACAAGCTAATCAAAATTGTGTGCCATTGTCTTTTGGATTTTTTTTTTGGGAAAATGAAGAATTTCTATATTTAAAAATAAGGAGAAAAGGCAGATACTTGGCTCATGGTAGTTGGACGTGACATCTATGGAAGAGTTCACGTGCCTCATCTATTCTTCCACATTTTGCATACATTCCTACTTATGGTTGTCCATATAACCAAAAAAACCTTAACTCATCTTTTGATGGTTGTCCATATTGTGTTCCAAAGCTCACATTTCAATAATCCTTTGATGCATTTTCAATGAATTTGAATCAAGAATTTTTTTGTGTCCTCCAATTAACTCTTCACTTTTATGTGTTAAGGATTTTCAAATCAACATTGGACAAGAGTTTAATTTAATTTTGATACCTTCACTATCATTGAGCTCATCCATTGTTGCAGCTTCATTTTCACTTGTCAACAAATGTGGTGCCCTGAAAAGGCCAAAACAGGGGCTAGGTTTGTTAGTCTACAGTCCTTGTAAGGCCAAGTTAAAGAGGGAAATGGTGGTACTGATGGACAATAGCATTATCAATGAGGAGCAGAAGCAATCACATGCCATTGTAGTTGTGAGTAGCCTATCAATGACCATAGTAGCCATGGTGATTCCTAAGTAGAGTTTCTTTTATTTTCCATTTTCATTTTTAATGCAACATGTTTGAATTTCTTCAGAATTCATGGAGCATGTTAAAGTGGAGAATTTTAGGTAGCAAAACCTCACTTTGCATTTTACTGAGAGTGGATTTGATTTGGTCCCATTGTCCCTGCTACACCAAGAGAACACCCATGTTCCTGCATGACCTAAAATATGTGCATAGCACACTCATGTTGGCCAACCCTGTAGTGACAGTCTATGTGGGTAATCCATGTGATGTCATTTGGCTCAATTCCCTCTACCATCATTCTCTCGAATGCCTTCACTACATGTTCTAGGTGGTTGTGTTTGGGAAAAGTGTTAATGATTACATCATAGACATGTCTACTAGGAGAAATCCAAGCCTTCTTCATATACTTGAGTAGCTGGAAAGCTGTTTGGCATTCCCCACAAACAAAAAATATGGTCAATAGTTTCGCATAAATGAAAGCAGTGGGTTTAAATTGAAGAGTCTCCATTTCCTCCATCATGGTCACGCACTCTCGAGGCTCCTTCACTTTTGTCCCTTTTAAATTAAATATTTCATTCACTTTGTCATTTCTGAGGAAAACTCTCGTTTGCACTAGAGCATTTCTCAATTATGTTGGGGTGTCGAATAAACTCCAATATGGCCCATTCTACAATGGAGGAGGATGTGTCTATTCCTATAGTGAAGAGGTCTTGCATGGATTCATTTCGTAGATGAATTAAACACAACCATAAATAATTGATTGCTCATTTCTCTTGTCCACTCACAACAATAATTAAAGAAAAAACATTGTGTCTTTCCAAGGCAGTGAAACAGTAAACCTAAGTGTGCTCATTATTAGGATTTTGGCCATAATTTTCATTTTAATAAACATGCTATAAAACCCTCATCGAAACCTTATTTTCTAGCTACAGCTTGCCAAATTAGAGAAGTGAAAGATCAATATGAGTGAGGAAGAGTTTGGAGGCGCGAAAACCAATAACAGCGGGGAAAGCAACCAAAAATGGCAAAAAAAAGTCGATAAAATGGCAAAAAATGATGAACAGCTAAGATTCACTTTATCATTTTGCATTGATACGAGAAAGAAAGTAAAGAAAATGGTGTGAAAAGAAGATTGTATGAAAAGTGATGAAGGTGGACGAAATAACGAATGATGGGAAAATATTCATTCATCTCTAGCCTTCTTGTCACCATGGATTTTGAAAATTAACTCGATCTACCTCACATTGGATACACCTTTGGTGTAAATAACTTTTGAACCCACCTATAACATGTCACAATTTTTTTCAAATCCATAATGCCAATGGCCCACTAAACCCGCTGACTCCCAAGCCATCGCATCATGTTGACTAGGGAGGTCCTCACATGGAGCTAAACATTCAATGGCATGCAAAGCTTAAAGTACAAGCAACTGCACACAACCAATGAGATTGAATAAAATTATTGAGAAATTCCCAACAAGATACAATGTTTTCTATGCAAGAATCTCATAAAATTATTGAGAAATTTCCCAAAAAGATACAATTTTATCTTCGCAAGAATCTCATATAAGTTGATTTAGGTGTCTAAATATATGTGTTAGTTGCAGGTTTTTGTTGGAATATCTAATTTAGAACTGCAATGGGCAAGTGCATTTAATGCACCATTAGATGAAATCCAATTTGGATTATTTCCCCCCTGCCATGTCTGACAACCTTGCTGGCTAGTTATTTGTTTCTAGCAATGAATTTAATTCTGGTAGGTGAATTTGAATTTGGCCAGCTGATTTTGGAAAAGGCAAGTAAGTCAAAAGAATAGAATAGAATTTTTTTTTGTAGAGAAAAAAGACAATAAATTTTTGCAGTAGAAAACAAAGATGAATTTTTAGGAGAACCTGCACCAGTAGAAGACATTGATAGAGAGCAGTGTTCTAGAATATCTCTAGCACGTAGCAGCAGCATAGAAAGCTCCAGTGCATCAGAATATGTGTAGTTTTTGTATGAAGTGAATACAAAGCTTTAAGCTCTGAGTTTTGTATGTAAACATTTTGAATGTAATCTTTTTGTGAATGAAATAGAAAATAGAAAATATGTATTCCTCCTTGTGTTTGTCTCATTTCCACTGTGTGTGTGTTTTGATTCTTTGCCCACTATAGTTGGGTCTCATTTCTCAACAGATTGGTATCAGAGCCCTAAGTTTTCTAGGCATTTAGTTTTTAAATCCCTAGCTTTATTCCTAGGCGTACAGTGATAGAACTCTAATTTCTGGGTATTTGGGAAAGCCCTAGTTTTATGGGTAGTGAAGAAAATCCCTAAACTTCTTTTGGGTATTTGTATTTTCCCCCATTTAGAAAAATGGTTGGAGGAGATAATAGGAGTTAGCAACAACCACCCATATTTGATGGTAAAAATTATGATTTATGGGAAAAGAAAATAAGAACCATTTTTGTAGCAAATGATTTATGGGAGCTAGTAGCAAATGGGTTCATAGATGTGACTGACCCAAATGCATTTACAACATTGAGCAATACTCAAAAGAATTAGTTGAAGGAGACAAGAAAAATGACGCCAAAGCCCTTAGTTTGATCGAGGCAACCTTAACAGAGGCTATTTTTCCTCGAATAGTAATAGCTAGTTATGCAAAAGAAGCATGGAAAATAATTCAAACCACCTACAAAGGGACTAAGAAAGCCAGGTCAGTGAAACTCCAACTACAAAGGAGAGAATTTGAGACCATGCAGATGAAGGAAAATGAGTCTACTTTATATTTTCACACAAGGGCTTCCACCTTGATTAACTAGTTGAGGATAAATGGAGAAACCATAGAAGAGCAGAAGATTATGGAGAAGATTCTTAGAAGTCTACCCACAAAATTTGACCTGGTGGTTATTGCCATAGAAGAGGCAAAGGGCCTCTCTACATTGTTAGTTGATGAATTAATGGGTTCACTTCAAACCCATGAGCAAAGCCTAAATAGGTTTGCAAATTCTTCCCAGGAGCAAGTTTTCAAAGCTTAAACAAATGTGAGAGGTAGGGGAAGAGGAAAAAATGGCAAAGGAAGAGGTCAAAGAGGTAGAGGCAAAAGCAACTCTAGAAGAGGAGGCTCAAACAGTCAAGAAGAGGCCAACACCTCTCAGTCTGACTTCCAAAACAGAAAGAAGAATAACAACTCAAATCAAAGATCTAATAAGAGCAATGTGTAGTGTTACTATTATCACAAATATGGTCACTATACAAGTGAATGCAGGAAGAAACAACGTGGCCAAAGGAGTCAAAATGAAAATGTGGCAAATGAGAACAAGGATGAAAATGAAAAACAGTGACAAGTATTCATTACATGCAATCTTGTAGAACAAGGCAGTGCTGAAGTTTGGTACTTGGATAATGGTTGTGGGAACCACATCAGTGGTAACAAAAATTTATTTGCCTCCATTGACCACAACATTAAGTCTAAAATAAAAATGGGGAACAATGATAAGGTTCTAGACATGCGAAAAGGTACAGTGTGCCTACAAACCAACCATGGTGAAGAAAGACAAATACATGACGTCTTTTATGCCCCAGGAATGAAACACGATCTCTTAAGAATTGGAAAGATGGTCCAAAATGGTTATAGAGTGCTAATAGAGAAAGGGGAATGCATCATCTATGATAGAGATGGAAGCAAGAGAGTTATGGAAATGGTTCAAATGATAAATAACTGAATGTTTCCCCTCAAAATGAAAATATTAGCACAATCAAAAGGCCTACAGCAATTAGCCTTCAAAACAGTCATCCAAGACCCATCCAAGCTTTGGAACTTGAGGTATGGGCATCTAAGTTATTCTAGTTTAAATATTTTAGCTAAAAAATATATGGTTAGGGGCCTACTAGCAATTGTAGATCCTGATGGAAAGTGTGAAGCATACACCCTAGGGAAACAACATAGGTAGCCCTTTCAATCAAGGCATTCTAGGAGAGCTAGAGCACCATTAGAGCTAGTGCATTCAAATTTGTGTGGTCCGATGAAGACCCCAACCCTATGAGGAAATGTTTACTCCATGACACTCATAAATGACTATAGTAGAAAAATTTGGGTGTATTTTTTGAAGAACAAATCAGATGCATTTGAGAAGTTCAAAGAGTTTAAGGCCTTGGCTGAAAAGAAAAGCGGCCACTATATAAAAGTCCTTAGAATGGACAGACAGGGAGAGTATATCTCTCATGATTTTATGAATTTTTTGCAAGTCTCATGGTATTCAGAGACAACTCACAGTCTGGTATGTACTCCACAACAAAACAGAGTGGTTGAAAGAAAGAATAGAACCATCACAAAGATGGCTGAGCAAGCATGCTAAAGGAAAAAGGTTTGTCTAATGAATATTGTGGTGATGTTGTAGCAACAACAGTGTATATTTTGAATAGGTGCCCCACAAATTCCGTTCGTGATAAGATTCCACAAGAAGCATGGAAAAAATGCAAATGGAGTGTTGAGTATTTGAGAATATTTGGATGTGTGGAATATGCTCTTGTACCAAAAAAGGAAAGGAAGAAATTTGATGACAAAGGTGAAAAATGTATTTTTATAGGCTATAGTGAAGAATCCAAAGCCTACATATTGTACAATCCCATCACCAAGAAAGTGGTGATCAACAGGGATGTTGAATTCATTGAAAGTGAGTCATGGGATGGAACGATGGACAACAACACAAGTTTTTCAATCTCAATACCTTTTGAGCATGAAGAAGCTACATAAGGAAGATGTGCTAGAAATATACAACAAGCTAATAGTTCAAAAAATAGCAGTAGTAGCTCTGAAAATTCTTAGCAGAGAAGATGCTATAGAAATCTCTGGCAGGGTAGATGTGTTGGAAACTTTCAATAGGGAAGTTGCTCCAAAAACTTACAATAGAAATCTTCTTCATCAGTCCAACAGTCAAGCAGATCTAGAAATTTTGATCCTATGCTTGCATCATTGATGCCACAAAAGACAAGAAGCATAAGGGAAATTTATGACAATGCAAGGTATGATGATTTTGTTAAGAATTCAAAATTTTCCATGTTTTCTTATAGTGATCCAATGTATTTTGAAGAAGTCGTGAAAGGAGAAAAATGGTGTAACACTATGGATGAAAAGATGGACACTATAGTGAGAAACAAGACATGGGAGCTCACTAATTTACCTAAAGGTAAATCAGTCATTGGTGTTAAGTGGGTCTATAAGAGTAAATGTATTGTTGATGGTAAGGTTGAAAGGAATAAAGAAAGGCTGGTTATTAAGGGATACAAACAACAGCCTGGAAGAGACTATGATGAAACATTTGCACCAGTTACAAGGCTAGAAATAGTGTGGGTAGTCCTAGCAATTGTAGCCCAACATAAATGGAAAGTATTATAGATGGATGTGAAATCGGCCTTCTTTAATAGAGTGTTAAAAGAAGAGGTGTATGTGGAGCAACCACTTGGCTACGAAGTTCTATGGAAAGAATACAAGGTCTACAGGCTTCAAAAAGCTCTTTATGGGATGAAACAAGCACCACGAGCATGGTACAATAGAATAGATTCATACCTTCTGAGCAATGGCTTCAGCAAAAGCGGTAGTGAGCCCATACTCTAGATCAAGGTAGCCAATGGTGAGATTCTTATTGTTGTTTTGTATGTAGATGATTTAATTTTCATAGGGAATAGTAATCTTTTCATTGCTAATTTCAAAGAGGTAATGAAAAATGAGTTTGAAATGACAGATCTAAATTTGCTAAAATATTTCCTAGGTATGGAGGTTGAACAAACAAATCATGACATATTTATTTCACAAACAAGTTATTCCAAACAAATCTTGAAGAGATTTAGAATGTTGGATAGAAAACTAGCCCCAACCCCAACAACTATAGGTTTGAAATTAAGCAAAGAGGACAAAAACAATAATGTTAACCCAACCCTCTACAAGAGCATGATTGGAAGCCTCATGTATTTGACAACAACAAGACTAAATTTAATGTACATGGTAAGCCTGATTTCTAGGTTCATGGAGCAACCTAAGGACACACACTGACAAGCAGGAAAAAGAATTATTAGGTATGTCAATGGTACAAAAGACTATGGCATCATGTATACTGCCTCAAATGAGTTTCAACTGGTTGGGTACACAGACAGTGATTGGGTAGAAAATTTAGATGATAGGAAGAGCACATCTGTCACGTCTCATACATTGACTTATTTTAACCATTGACCTATTCTGATCATGATTTACTATGACCATTGACTTATTTTGATCGTGACTTATTTTGACTATTTGACTTAGTTTGACCATGACTTATTTAGATAATGTTTAATCATGACCTTATGAGATTTAATATATGAAGTATGATATGTGTTAAGAGCAATGCTTTAATAATTGTTTCTTTCAAGAATTATAAATGCATTCATATAAATGTTGAGTTAATTATTGTTCCTACGATGGTTACTGATACTCTTTTGTTTTGCATGCCTGAGTGCATCTGAATGGCAGGTGATCGAAGGCCAAGGAGATCGAAGGCCAAGAGTGTGATTGAGGAAAAGGAGGTTAGCTTCTCGACAGGGTAGAAGAGGAGAAAACTCTCGGTTATGCACACACCACTTACATCATGTAGCTGCATTAGATTATGCTCGTTTTTACAATGTGATTGCGTGAAATGATTAGCATAGCAAAATTTGAAATAAGGTTAAATTAGATCATGAAATTATATGGCTTATTCTATTTCCTTATTTCTCATTATAAATTTGGGTAAAAAGGTTTAAATCTATATTTTGATTAAAAGAAAAGTATTTAAAAATTAAAACAAATTAAATAAAAATAAATATAAAATAAGTCTGTTTATTTAATAATTGCATAAAAGGGATATAAATAAAATTTGTTTAGGGACATATGGTTAATTTTTTTTCCAAAAGAATTAAGAATGAACAGCCCAAGAAGCATAGGGCTCTGGAAAATTCTGTCTCAAAATCCACAATTTGCTAGGTATGTGGCAATTCTTGCAAACTGCTGTCATCTGAGGATTTCATGCATGATCCTCGAAAGGAGAAAGAGGGCCTTTTAAGAAAGAACATAGGACTTTGATTAAGATCATCATCATCATCCGAGAGCTGGGAAAAGAAAAATAGAGTCAGAAGTATTGTTGAGCATCTGCACTGAAATACAACTGTGCCAGGTTCTTTTTTTTGCTATGCCTTCCTTGAATTTTAATATCAAAACTGCAGTAAAGAAATACTCTGTATTCTGTTTAAAATACAATATTTCCAATTTATTTTGAAAACTGGGTAACAGTTTTCTGTTCTGTGTTGAAATTATGGAACACATTCCTTTTTTTTCTCCATTAGGGTTTTCGCCCTGTTTCAAGTCTGCAATTTAATGAAGAAATATCAAGTGTATTTCCAATTTTACATATAATATCTGCATATCTGTTTTGAGATAATCCTGAATGCTGTGTACACTAGGCGAGTGTCTTATTTTTTTTCTGAGTTGAAATTGTTTTGGGAAATTATTTCCCCTTGCCCTCCCCATGGGAAGGTCGTGGACTGTGGAGGCTCGCGCCCTCCACAGGCCGCGGCCTGTGGAGGGCACGAGCCCTCACAGCCCGCCCCCTCCCCATGGGAGGGGCAAGGGCTTTTTCCTGAGCCCTTTTGGTCGCTCAATGCCAGTAAGGAAACCATGTTAAATACCCTGTTAATTATGCACGGCCAGTAAATTCACAAATCTAAAAACCCGAATTTCTTATTTCAAATTTGATACAGCTGAACATGAATTTCACACATATATACATATAGAATTTCTTATTTCGAATTTGATACAGCTGAACATGAATTTCTACACATATATACATATAGAATTTCTTATTTCGAATTTGATACAGCTGAACATGAATTTCTATACATATATACATATAGAATTTCTTATTTCGAATTTGATACAGCTGAACATGAATTTCTACATACAGAATTTCTTATTTCGAATTTGATACAGCTGAACATGAATTTCTACATATATATATGTATGCATATACAAAATGACTGCACATACATACATACATATATATATATATATACATATGTATACCTATATATATATATATATATATATATATATATATAAATAGATACCCATGCATTGTATGCCAAATACAAATTGAGATAGAAAACTCTTTCCCAGAAAAGCAGTATAAAATCTGTTTTATAAATGTCTTGAATCTGAAGCAAGGACAGGAAAATCTTGAAAAGCCACATAACAGAAAAGTAGAATGAAATCTGTTTTATAATTATCTTGAATCTGAAGCAAGGACAGGAAAATCTTGGAAAGCCATGTAACAGAAAGTATATGAATTCTGTTCTTTTGAATTGCTATAACCTGAAAACAATAACAGAAGTGTTTTAGACACCATATAGACTGAAAGTACCTTTGAATACGTCAAAAAGAATACAACATGAAATATGAAAGACTGTCTTCCAAACCTCAGAATTTTGAACAAGAACTGTATTATATCAGTATGTTATTTTATTCTGTGCCCTGTAATGAAATAGGGAATCAAAACTGTCAGTCATGAAAATGCATATGGAAAACTGATAACAATGTTCTTACCATCAAATAGTGCACTGAAAATTCTTTATCCAAATTAAAAAGGGAACACTTACCAAAGGATAAATGGCATTTTACAACTGAAATATAAGGAATGTACTCAAAATTCACCTCTTTTTGATTAAAAGATGAAGGACTGTTTTGAAAATGAATTAAGTTTCTGTTAAAGTATTATTTAACTGCACTATGGTAGCTTCCGGGACAGGGTGCCGAAGGTGGGCGAACAGAGACGGTAGTATTACCTCTTCTAATTCTACCATTTATTATTATTTTGCTTGGCCAAGCACTGTACCATTGAAATAGATGGATTGTTTATTTTAAAAGCCTAGAAATTTATTTGAGTCTCTGCCACCTCCTGTTGCAAGAAATGTGTTTATTTCATGTTAGAAATGCATATAGGCATCAGGCACGCACCGAGAGTGCCCTCCTGTTTTACCGTATCGGGTTGCTAGGCTCCTTTATGCAAGGCCGGGGATTCCTTCGAGTTAGGAAGGGACCCGGGGAAGTCATGGACTTCGTGGTTGGGTGGAAAAGGCGCCTGAATCACATTCTTGGCCCCAGCTCGCAAGAAGACCAGGGTGTCACGGCGGTTGGTGGATCCAAGATTATTTGCTATTGATGTACTTATGTATCTTTCAGACTTGGCTTGTGAAGCCGTTATTTATGTATACACATTTTGAAATTCTTGTTGAAACTTGAGATGGAAGTATATTTGAAAATATTTAATGTATCATTGATTTTAAAGTATTGTATCTTAGCAGGATTGATTCCTCCTAGTAAAGAGGAATATATGTATTTGAGAAAATCTTTGAAATACTTATGCTTTGTTTCATTTGCAATGATGATATTATTTTATGAAATGCAAAATTCAAATTCTCTTTATTTCATTTGGACGAATTATGAGAAATGTTGACTTTTTGAAAACTGATGGTTGATTAAATTTAGAATATTCTTTTAATTTTCCCTTGATGATGTGTTAAAAGGCTTTAGAAACTACTCTTAATTTTTTGAGTGTTACAACATCAAGATATGTGTTCCACATGGGTTCAGGAGCAATATTATGGGAATCAAAGAAGCAGACCATAGTTTCTCTCTCCAAAGCTAATGCGGAGTACATAGCAGCAAATGTAGCATCATGTCACGATATTTGGCTTAGAAGAATCCTTGCTGATTTGAATGACCAGTAAGAAGATGGCACAACCATATTTTGTGACAACATGTCTTCTATTGCACTGATGAAGGATCCCATCTTTCATGGGTGAAGCAAGCCTATCAAGATCCAATATCATTTCATAAGAGAAGCAGTAGCTCGCTGATATTTTCACAAAGGCATTGTCAAAAGAATCCTTTGAATGCCTAAGAGATAGGCTTGGTATGCAGGAATGCACCAAAAAATTAGTTTTGGAAAACACATAAAAGTGTGGATGCTCTGGAACTTTAGTTCTAGAAAACAAAGAAAAGCACAGATGTGCTGAAACTTTAGTTCTAGAAAACTCAAAAAAGCGTGGATATGCCAGAACTTCAGAAGATAGTTCAAGAATGTAGAACAAATGTAAATAGATTTTCTCTGGAAACTTTGTGCCGGTGCTCTAGAACTTTTGCAACGATGCACCAGAAGTTTTGCAGAGTGATGAAAAACATGAACTTTTGCACTGGAAACTTTACTCCAGAAGTTTTGTGCCAGAAGTTTCAAATGGTGATGAAAAGCATAATGACTCAAAATTAAGGGGGAGTGTTGTACTATCTAATTTAGAGCTGCAACAGGCAAGTGCATTTAATGCACCATCAGATGAAATCTAATTTGGATTATTTCCCCCCTTCTGTGTCTGACAACCTTGCTGACCAGTTATTGTTTATGGAAATAAATTTAATTCCGGTATGTGAATTTGAATTTGGGCGACAGATTTTAGAAAAGGCAAGTAAGTCAAAAGAATAGAATAGAATGTTTTTTCTATAGAGAAAAAGACAGTAAGTTTTTGCAGCAGCAAACAAGGAGAAATGTTTAGTAGAATAGAATAGAATAGAATAGAATAGTGAATGTTCAAGAAAACCTGTAGCAACATAAGACATTGACAGAGAGCAGTGCTTCAGTGCTCCAAAATATCTCCAACACATAGTAGTAGCACAAAAAGCTTCAATGCGCCAGAATATGCACAATTTTCGTATGAAGTGAATATAGAGCTTTAAGCTCTAAGTTTTTGTATGTAAACATTTTGAATGTAATCTTTTTGTGAATGAAATAGAAAATAGAAAATATTTATGTCTCCTTGTGTTTGTCTCCTTTCCGCTATGTGTGTTTTTTCATTCTTTTCCCACTATAGTTGGGTCTCATTTCCCAATAGTTTTGAGTAGCACAAAATGTAGTTTTGCTTAGAGGCGCAATGAACCAATTCGTGTTTTATTGGTTGGGTGTATTAACATCACTATGTCTATGTGTGTTTACTTTTCTATTAGTATTAGATGTAAGTAACACTTTCCACAAATGAGCGAGTTGGATTTCCCACAAAGCCCTCCTCCTCGACACTCTCACAGTCTCACAATACCTCTTGTTTTTCGTAGCCAACACAAATATGAGTCTCTTGTTAGCGCAATTAACTATTTTTAATTGTTGTTTTCAACTTTTAGTTATGCAATTAACAATTTATGCAACTATTATTTCACTTTGGGATATGTTAATTACTTTAGTGTAAGCTAATTAAAGGTAACTTTCTATTGTTTCCTAATTTTCCTCTTAGGATTCTTCTCCTACGATGGTTATAAATATGTAAATCTATGCATGTGATTTTGTGAAAAACAATGAAGTCAAATTTTCCTCCTAGGATTCTTCTCCTATGGCAGTTATAAATATGTAAATCTATGCATTTGATTTTGTGAAGAACAATGAAGTCAGTTTCTATGCAGATTCGTTTTTTATGCCTAAGCAATTTGTCTTTGTAGATCTATAGGAATTTAACTTCTCTTAGGGTGCGGTCCCATGGGAGGGCTTGAGGGTCTATTTTTAAGGAGCAGGAGGTCTCATGAAGTCAAAAAAAATTGCTGCAGGATTAATTGGAATTTTTTTCCTAACTGTAGATTTGAGGGGGTGAAAATGGGGTGGGGCTGGAGATTTCCCCCTATAGTTTAGGAATTTTATCTGTCATTTGTCAATCATCTCAACTTTTAAGATTCCTTAAATTCAAGAGCTTAAATTTTAAGTTGAATTGTACTACTAATAAGTTCATGGAACGGCCTGCTTCCTTAAAATTTAGAGCTTAATATTTTATACTGAACTCCACTACTAAGTTCATGGGATCACCACCTTTCAAAAATTCCTAAAAATTCTCAACAGCACCCATTGAAATTTTTTTGAAGCTCCAAGGACCCCACCCTTACAGATTCATTCCAACCGACGGATGAACATGAGAAATTCGACGAATGGCTCACTAATCAATTTGTCATTGTCGCTTTGTGTATTCTTAGGCTATTTTTATATAGGAATGGTCTCCCAGCGCTCACTAGACAACTTGGTAGCCATTGCAGTGTTAGTAATAGATTTGTGTTTTCCCATGAATTTTATCTCTGGTAATGGTAGTCATGATCACAAGGGAAAATCTTTCTCTCTCTTGAGTGGCTATTTTGGCTTTCATTTGATTGTTTTTATATGTATTACTTTTCTTATTCTCTTGCTGGGCTGCACAGTTATAGCTGGCATTACTGTTCGTGAAATTCTGAAACAAGGATTTCTGCAATTCTCTCAGCTGATAAAGAAGAAGAAGTTCAATTTTCCACAGATAAAGATGAAGGGATGTAGTTCTTGGAACGATTTTGAAGACGACCTGTTCAAGTCATGGATTGTTGATCGCGTCAACCAGATTATGTTTTGTGTTTTGTGTTCTAATATGTACACTCGCATATGTATCACATTTAAAATATACAAAAAAATTAGTAAGCTCATAAGGCCGCTATATTTTCATTGTTTGTTTACGTGCTAAAGCAATAGATTGTCATCAGCTGCAGATTCGTCGCTTCTGATTCGCAAGAGATATTTTGCATTGAAGACTTCTGGACACACGCAAAAATTGATATGTACGACCTCCAAAATTTGCTTCCAACATCAAACTACTTTCTCCGCATGTCGTTGACAAGGATCATAACCCTTCTTAGATTGCATAAACTACTGCATTTGCTCCGGCTTCTTCAGATATTAGTGATTTTACTCAACAAAGTCTTTTGGCTTTTCTTAGAGATTGTGTTTGGCATGATTTTGCGCCAGTGTCACAAGCATCAAGGTATCGTTATAAATCCTATGCTACAATACTAGAACGCATCTGCATGACTGGTGAAGATCCCTCAAATCTTGGAAAGCCAATAATAGGGCTATCGATAGAATAACTCTTCTTCTCAAGGAAGGCCATGATGATGGTAGAATCACCAATTCTCTCTTCACCCCATTTTCTATGGAATGGGTGGATCAAGGTTTCCAGCTCGTAGATAAACTCCAAAAAACAACGCTTCCTCAAATTGTTAAGTATTTCCCCAACTCCGAAAAATGGTGTTGGAAAATGACGGTGGTTTCCTTAACTCTTTTCATGATTAAACTCCATAAGCAAGTGAAATCAGATTGTGTGATCAATGCTTTTAAAGCTTGCAATCAAGCTTGGGATTTTCTCTCCTTCCTAGACGAGTGTGATTCTCACCTCCCCGCCGAAAGTTTCAATAGAGGCATTGATGAAGTAAGCATGGCTAGCAACAAAGAATTCTCCAGACTCCGACAACTGTATGCATGCCTTCCTATTTACACAGAAGAATCTGCTCAGGAAATAACTACAAAAATGGCAGAAAACTCATGCAAGTGCCCGGAGGCACTGCTAGAAATGAAGAATATACTGGGGGAAATACAAGGAAGAGCAAAGGGGGATATACATAGCAAGGATTGGATAAGAATAGCACCCAGCTATAACCTTAGAGGCATTGATGAAGTAAGCATGGCTAGCAACAAAGAATTCTCCAGACTCCGACAACTATATGCAAGCCTTCCTATTTACTCAGAAGAATCTGCTCAGGAAATAACTACAGAAATGGCAGAAAACTCATGCAAGTGCCCGGAGGCACTGCTAGAAATGAAGAATATACTGGGGGAAATACAAGGAAGAGCAAAGGGGGATACACATAGCAAGGATTGGATAAGAATAACACCCAGCTATAACCTCTACAAACTATGTCAGGTTATGGAGACTGAGTTAGAGATTGACAAAATAAAGGATCTGGAGGAACAATTAGAGGCCGACATAGCGGAGGATTTGATCACTTGGGTAGAAAGTTCGATAAGAAATGTAATTGTTGCATGTGTGTAGATGGTGCCTGATATGCTAGCTAAGCATTGTCAGAAATGCGCCCAAGGATTCGAAGAAGACAAGATATGGGAAGCACTTTTTTAAAGCAGGGAAGGCTCGACGAATGATGGAATTGTGCGGGCTAGGGAGCTCCAATGAATGGACATTCCAACTCAGCCATGTCGCCCAAGATCAATTTAAGATCCCCATTCTTCTTCTTACCTTTTAATCTTGTGAACTGTGATGTTATATTAATAAAGTTACTCTATCGTTGTTATTAGCTTTAAAGTTTATTGTACATCACCTACTATAAAGTGTGTTTATTGTTGTAATGTGCACACTAACTCAATTCGAGAGAGAATTAAATTTGAGAACTAAGTGCAATGATACCTTAATAGGTATTGATAAGTTGGTAATTTTATTAACATCATTTTATTTATTTTTAAATATATTTAGATTATTAAAGTTTGAATGTATAAGTTTTTTTTTAAAATATAAATGTTCATTTAAATAATTATACATATATACATAAATGGTTTCCCTGTAATTTATATTATTTTTATTTATTTTTATTTTGAAGGTATATAGACATCCTTGAACATAAAATAAATGATATTTCACTATAAGTATTATGAAATAGTTGGGATGAGTTTTCCATAGTTTATAAAATTATATGAGTATATTTAGATTCAATTCTGTATAGAGTTTTGTCTACAGTTTTAGATCACACTTAGTGACTTATAAATACTTGAATAACTCTATATAGTATTTCACATTTGTTATCTATACTTGTCCTCCATATACATTTTTTTTTTATTATTGAGTATTGAAAAAAGATCGCTTTTTGGTTGGCATATATTTGTTTAACTACTAATGCCTTTAAGTCTTCTATTAATTCTTTTAATATGTTCTACAATTAAAATTTTAAATTATGGAATCATATATTTGAACATTTTAGTTTAAATGGGTATGACAATGATTAATGAGAGATTAATGGGAGGGAGAGAGAGAGAGAGAGAGGGAAGTAGGGAGATATGGAGTGGTAGGGTGGGACAAATACAAGGGAGAGAAAGATGGAGAAAGGGAGTGGTAGGGTGAGAGGGATAGAGGGAAGGAGAGAAAGAGGGAAGGAGGGATATAGGGATTTGTAAGGATGGAGGGGGAGATGTAGAGGGAGATAGGTATTAGTAAGTTGGGAGTGTGAGAGAGGGAAGGAGGGAGATAGGGATTGGTAGGGTGGGAGGGAGAGAGAGGGGGAAGCATATAGGGATTGATAGGGTGGGAGGAATAGAGAGAGAGAGAGAGAGAGAGAGAGAGAAGGAGATAAGGATTGGTAGGGTGGGAAGGAGAGAGGGATAGTGGAGGGAGAGAGAGAGGGAAGGAGGGAGATATAGGAGTGGTAGGGTGAGAGAGAGAGGATTGGTAGGGTGGGAGGGAGAGAGATAGAGGAGGATAGGTGGAGGGAGGGAAAGAGGGAAGGAGGGATATAGGGAGTGGTAGGGTGGGAGAGATATAGGGAGGGAGAGAAAGAGGGAAGGATGGATATGGGGATTGATAAGATGGGAGGGGGGAGATATGGAGTGGTAGGGTGGGAGGGATAGAGTAAGGGATAGGAGAAAGAGGGAAGGAGGGAGATAAGGGTTGGTAGGATGAGAACAAGAGAGAAGGAGATAGGGTGGGAGGGAGAGGGAGAGGGAAGGAGGCAGATAAGTATTGGTAGGTAGAGAGGGATAGAGGGAGAGAAAGAAGGAAGGAGGGAGATAGGGAGTGGTAGGGTGGGAGTAATAGAGAGGAGAGAGGGAATAGTAGGGTGGGAGGGAGAGAGAAAGGAGAGAGGGAGATATATAGTGGTAGGGTGGGAGGGAGAGAGAAAGGAGAGAGGGAGATATATAGTGGTAGGGTGGGAGGGAGAGAGGGAGGGAGAAAAATATGGAAGGATGTGTAAGGAAGCTAAGGTAGGAGAACAACTTCCTACACTAATCTTGAGAGGAGAATAATGCAAAAAAATTATAAATCTTTGATAGTTACAGAAACTTTAAAAAAAAGCATAAATATCATGTATATAATGTATAGTGATTTACATGGGGAAAACCCTTTTGGGAGAAAAAACCCACACTCCAAAAGCCACCCAATATATTATTTAGTAAATAAAAAAGATTACAATATACTTGCAGAGCAAGCTTCTCATAAGAGTATCACCTCTCAGAGATCAAGAGACAACACGACTACTATCAAACTCTCATAATACATCATTGTCTCTCTCTATTGTAGTCATAATGGAGCGCCCTCATAAAATAAGATTACATTCTAGGGCAAGATGGTCCAACAAAATATCCATCATTAGATCTAAAACCTAATAATTAATAGTCTAGATTTATAATGTATCATTTATCTAATCTATGTCAGCCATTTTAGAAGTTTCTTAAAAAAGTTAACAAAAAATTGTTTGCATGCATCCCACTCTCCCCCCTTATGCCATTGTATACACCTATCAGTGTAAGATATAATTGCAAGGTTGAGACACAATTTCCCAACAAATCTTCCACTTTTTGAACACTTTGCAAGAGCAACAAGAGGGAGTAAACATTGTCTCTTAATTGCTAAAGGCCAAAAGGTCCATAATCTCTTAACACCATCTAAATGTCTATGTGCTCATAGGATTAGTTAAAGAATCAACAACATTCATCAAAGTCTCTACCTTAACCAACTTCACCCTACCATCATTGACCATATCTCAAATAGAATGATACTATACTTTAATGTGCTTGGTCCTGGCATGAAATGTTGGGTTCTTGGCTAGACATATCACACTCTAACTATCACAAAAAATTGTCACTACACCTTGTTTTATTCCAATATTTGAACACACTCTCTTAAGCCAAATGGCTTCTTTACAAGCATGAGTGGCTACCATATACTCTACTTCTGTAGTGGAAAAAGCAACCATAGCCTGCTGCTTACTCATCCAACGATTGCACCACCAAAGAAAGTAAAAACATAAGCACTGATGGATCGTCTACTATCAATATCACCTACCCAGTCTGAATCCACATAACCATGAATATCAAGGGAAATCTCATCTTTCATCACATTACTATGATAGCATAAGGAATAATCTGAGGTACCGTGCAAATATCTGAAGACTCTTTTAATTGCATCCTAATTAACTCTACCAAGATTAGACATATATATGGAAAGAACTCCAACTTCTTGGGAAATGTCTGGTCTAGTGCAAACCATAGCATACATAAAAATTACAATTGCACTCTGGTAAGGAACTCTTCTCATGTCATCCATCTTTGATGGAGATGTTGGACAATTTGAAATAGATAACTTTGTTCCAACATAAATGGGAACACAAAATGGTCTACGATCATGCATGTTAAATCTCTATAAAATTGAATTGAAATACTTACTTTTTCCAAGCCATAGCTTTCTGTTCACTCTATCTCTTTTAATTTCCACCCCAAGAATGTGTCTAGCTACACCAAAGTCTTTCAGTTCAAACTTAGTAGCAAGTTGAGATTTTAGTTATGAAATAAGGCCTTTCCATTTGCCAATAAATAACATATCATCAACATATAATGCAATAAATAGGAAATTATCACCATCAATTTTATAATAAATACAATGATCTGATTTAGAATGATCAAAAACAATACTCAACACATATGTATCAATTTTTTGGTATCACATCCTAGGACTCTATTTTAAGCCATACAAAGATTTCTTCAATTTTCAAACCAATTTACTTTTCTCTTTCACCACATAGTGCTCTGGCTATGTCATATTAATATCCTCCTCCAAGTCACCATGAAGGAAAGTAGTTTTCACATCCATTTGCTCAACCTCTAAATCATAAGCAGTAGCAATAGAAAGGAAAATTCTAATGGATGTCATTTTTGTAACAAGAGAGAATATATCACCATAATCAACACCCTACACTTGAAAGTAACCCTTCACAACCAACCTTTCTTTGTACTTCTCAATAGCTCCATCTAAACCAGACTTGAATTATTGAACAACCATTGGCAACCAACAAGTTTTTGTCCTTCAAGCAATGGTACAAGATACTGCCATGTATCATTCTTTTTCAAAGATGCCATTTCTTCATCCATAGAAATCTTCCAAGATTCTACATTATTAATACCTAATGCCTCTTCTATAGATTTGGGTTCATCCATGTTAGTATTCAAAGAAAAAATACATCTCCAATCATCAAGTGTATACCTTTCAGGTGATTGTCTATTCCTTGTAGACTTGTGAACAAGTTGAGTTGGAGATTATTCCTCCTCTTTTGAAGATGCTGAGCTAGATGAGCTCTCCTCAACTTCTTGTCTATCCTTGGGCCTTGATTCAAATTTCTCAAGTGTAGAAGGAAATTGAATCACATCTTCAGTGTTTAGTTTGTTTTGGCTGCAATGTAATAGAAGGCTTAGTTTCTCTAAAAATAACACTTCTAATATATATTACCTTTTGTATAATAGGTTCCCAAAGCTTGTATCCTTTCACACCATAAGTGTATCCAATGAAGATGCATTTCACAACCTTGTTCTCCAAATTTGTTCGCTTCTCCTTTATCAAATATACATATGCCTCACAACCAAAAACTCTAAGATGTCTTAATGAAGGCTTACGACCCAACCATAGGAAACCTATTAATCCAGTAATAGGCAGTGGTAACAAATTTAGCCTAAAACCTTTGTTCTAGGCCAACACCACTCAACATACTCCTAGCCTTCTCCATTAGTGTCCTGTTTATTCTTTTTGCAACTCCATAGAACTATTGTGGAGAATACAGAGTTGTCTTCTATCTATGAATACCACAATCTTTACATAATCTATCAAAATCATTAGAGAAAAATTTGTCACCATTATCAGTCCTCAAAATTTTTATTTTCTTTCCAGTCTACAACTCAACTATTGCTTTAAATTCTTTAAATCGATTGAAAAATTTAGATTTACTCTTTAGAAAATATACCCATTTCCTTAGATACTATAATCATTAATAAATGAAACATAATATGTGGATTTACCAATTGAAGGAACATCTATAGACCAAACACATCAGAATGAATAATATCCAATACACCACAAGATTTATAAGAGCTCGAGTAAAACTGAACATGGTTTTGTTTTCCATAAATGCAGTGCTCACAGAAATCAAATTCAATATTGCAATTAGACAAACCTTCAACAAGGTTTTCATTTTTTAAGGTCCTTAGACCCTTTTCTCCAATGTGACCAAGTATCTAGTGCCATAACATAGTTTTTTCTGTAGGTAACTTTGTTTCAGAAGAAATAGCACCCTTGGGTACCCAAAAGCTATGACCATCTACTAAAGGTGAAATCATCACTTCTTCCACAAACTTGCTTTTCACAAAAGTACTATTGCACTCAACAGTGCATGCATCTAGCTTATCCAATTTTCCATATCTAATTATATCTCTAGCAATCACCATAGCACCTCTGACCATCTTGCATCCTACATTAAAAAATACTACCTGCACACCCGCATCTATTATTTTTCTCACAAAAAAAAAAAAATGTGCTAATGCGGGGATATGCAACACACCATTAATCCTTGTTATTCTACCATCAAGAAATTTTATTTTAACTCTACCACAACTAACACATGAAATAAAAATTACCTTGTAAAACCCTAATTCTAGAAGGTTTCAAAAAGCTTGTTATAAGTAGGTGGGATGTATGTAGACGAGGGTGTATTATGAGAGTCTGATAGCGATCATGGAGTCTCTTGATCTCTGGTGGTGATACTCCTATGAGAAGGTTGCTCTGCAAGTATATTGTAATCTTTTGATTTTTGAATAGTATATTGGATGGCTTTTGGAGTGTGGGTTTTTCTCTTGAAAGGGTTTTCCCCACGTAAATCATTGTGTGGTGGTATGCATGATACTTATGTTTATTTCTATTTAAGTTTTTGTAACTGTTAAATATTTGTAAAAAAATTGCATTATTCTCCTCTCAAGGTTAGTTTAGGAAGTTGTTCCACTACCTTACCTTCCTTACACTAGAATGTAACCAACCACTTGAAACACACCTTTTTCGGCTCAAGACCATTAAACTAGATGATAGATAACCTTTTATGCCAATCATTATCATAGAGGGAAAATACCAACACTCATTAAGGTGTTTGAAAAGAGAAGAATCATAAATTAAATCATTATAAATCACTTTACCCTTAAGGTTAGGGAGACTAATACGGTAGTGCCACACGAGGCCATTTGTAAGGTCAAGAATTTTTCTAGTGTTCATAGGAAAGCTGGCCCCAGAGCAAGCATTGGATAATGAAGAGTAATTTTTATAAGCCTAGGGGGGAGATTAAATCTTACACCAAGATCATTCTAGGATCTCAAATTACCATTAGATAGAATATCCTTGAAGGTTTGGATGCCTTGTTGGTTCCACTTCCTAGCCGAGCAACCTTGGAGAAGAGTGAGGGATTTTCCATTATGGAAAAGGTTACACCAAATAGAGTTGAACACATGGCACCTACTACCATTATTCAGCACTACATTAGAAGATTTTAAGCTTACCTTATGCTTGAGGAGTTCCCAAGCCTTCCAGAGACTTCTAAAGACTACAGAGCCAAACAGGGACATAAGATAGTTGCACATGAGGATGTGACTTAGGGGAAGCATCTTCCAAGATTTAGCTTGTTTTGATACAACTAACTGAATATTGTTGTGGACCAATATTTTCTAGGGCTCGTTACCATTCAAAACCTTTATGATCCATTTTGTAGCAAGAGCAATTCCTTGAAGTTTTAGATCCTTAAGGACCAAAACCCATTTATCTTTTGGAGATAGCACAACTCCCATTTACTAGAGTGTTTTTTCCCTTTTTCCCTTACCATTAGACCACAAGAAGCTCCTTATTCTCTTTTGAATTTCATTTAATTGGTAACTATAGAAGACCCAGACCGAAGCATAATAAATGTTGTAGGATGAGAGGATTTTTTAGCAAACCTGTACCCTCCCGATAGGTGAGAGATACTATCTATTCCACTTGCCCAATTTCCCTTCAATTTTTTAATTTAACCACTCCCATATCTCCTTTAGAATGGGGCTGACAGTGAATGGAATCCCTAAGTACCTCACCTGCAGGGTTGGACCCCCCCATTGAAGGTCAAAGATTCAACATTGATAAAACCTTGTGGGAAAATAAAGGTCATCCGATCTTACAAAAAATTAGGGGTCACCCAAAATTTACAAAAACAAGGGAGTTATTTGACCAACTCCCAAATCTTCACACTCTCACCAAAATTTGAATTCAGAGTGTAACCAATACTTGAAACCAAACAAGGATAAACCAAAAATGAAAACTTTCACTAACCTACAACACCAAATTTTTTTAAAAAAAGGAGGGGTTCCTCATTTTAATGAGGCATATGTACAAGGAACAACACAATCCTATACAAAAAGAAATAAAACAATATTTTATGTTCACTTTCAATAAATACTTGTGCATTTCGTAGAGATTTGTAAAGATAAAATAAACTTAAAGGTCATTCTTGATCGTAAATCCTACATGACTGTAAGTTGTTCATCTTGTGGAATAATCAAATTGTTGCACTATCTTTGGGAGCATTTGAAGTTATTTTTCTTGTGAATAGTTAATTTATTCAAAATCGTACACCATTATATACATAGCTATGATGAGATTTGGTGAAGTAAACAAAATTCTACTTTAGTTTGCACTTCTTTCAATGTGTATTTGTGCAATATTTGAAAAGCATAAATCTATTAGGCTTTTCTATTCCCTTAATATTTAATAATTTCATTATCAAAGGAAGGTTAGAATAGTGATTAATGGAGATTATTTTATGAAAAAGGTGAAGTGTGCAATTGAACATCTTTAGAATATGATGTAGGAGCATCCCTGGTTGTAAAGAAATCTTGTATCAACCAAAAAATATTTCTTTTCTTGCATTACATAATTTAGTAGTAGTTTCTAGGTTCATATTGGATTTTACCACATCATTGTTTCTTAGCTCGTGGAGAAAGATATATCATCTACGCATTGACATCTACCACATATATAGATTTCACATCATTTGCAGTTGTTTGTTGAAAGTTATCACTCTCATAATTTCACTATGTTTACTAGTTAGAGCATTTGGGGCCAACCTTCCCTAGTTTCTTAGTACAAACCTATTCAAGATCATGCGAAGCTTAATAGGACATCATACAAGCATCTTGGGTTCATTGGGACCTATCTTGGAGATTCACAAGTTAATTCATTTTTCATGGAGTTAATTCTTCATATCTTGAGGCTGACATTCATTTATGATCATTCATCAGATTATGAACCCTTGTGGCCAATGTAGACCTATATCAGAGCTCAAAATAAATATTTATAAGAATTGTAATTCATTGTAGATCATCAATTAGTTATTCATGATTAGATAGATTCAATATATTTTTGTACAAACCCTTTGAGGTATGTAATAAGGCTTGTTTTCCAATTGTATGTTGAAATCCCTTGTGGTAGGCCTATGATCCCTAGATATTTTCCCATGAGGCATATGTTGCATATATCGATATCAATTAAATGAATTTTTATGTTTGCATATCAATTTATTGTGTTATTTTTGTTGTGTTGACTCATTGCTACATGGCTCAAATAGTCCCTTCTGGAACCCTCCTACTGTGACTAAATCACGTGGTATAAAATGATTTTTTGATTTCTAAAGGAATTCCTTGAGGTGAACACATCACCGAATTGAGGAAAATTGCATTTTTTTTCAATGGATCACTAATTTTGAGGCAGTTGAAACCCTTGTAGCCAAATCATCGAATTGAGGTAGTTGTACTAATTACAGGGGAGATTTGTTACCAAGGAGAGGACCTACTATGGTGAATGTTACTAGAGGAATGGATGAAATGTTGGAAATGAGGCATGAGATGCGAGTTAGGTTAGATGATGTTGAAGAAGATCGAAGGCAAGGCCTAAACCCTAGGAATAATGATGAAAGTGATGATGAAGCAGAACATGCAAATCAAATTATAGAAACCCTAGATGATGATGAAGAAGAATCAGATCAAATAAATATGTTGAAAGTGATCTCAAAGATTGGAAAGTGACCTAAGTTGAAATTCGAAATTGCATAGGAAATTTGAATCCTAAAGAATTGATTGATTGAATCAATGAAATGAAAGAATACTTTGAATATGAAGAAATTGAATATCTGAAAAAGAGTCAAATTTTCAAAAACAAAGTTGAAAGGTCATGTTGCATTATGGTGGAAAGAAGTTCAATTGGAGAGGAATAGAAGACGAAAAGAAAGAATCATCAAATGGGATAGAATGGTGAAAATTTTGAATAATCAATTCATATCAACAAATTATGAACTGGAATTGTTGAAGAGATTACAAAACTTGAGGCAAAAAGAAAGATTTGTGAAGGAGTATATTGAAGAATTTTACAAGTTGTTAATTAGAACTAGTCATAGTGAAGAAAGAAAAGAGAAGGTTGCAAAATATATTAATGGACTGAGATCAAATATTCAAGAAGAATTGAGCTTGGTAAAAATGACATTTGTTGAAGAAGCATACGAGTTTGTATTGAAGGTTGAATAGAAGCTAAAAAAAAGTTTGAATAAAGATAGAAAAGTGCAAGAGGAAGATTCCAAAAGAGTGGATCGTAGTATAGAGAGAAGACCATATGTGGAGAAAAACAAAGATGTAAAACCCTACTAGAGTGATGAAAAAGATGCTAGATCATACCATAGAGAGAGAGAGAAGATAGCAATTTCTACCATAGTAATAGAGGAGGTCATAGTTTTTACCTTAATGATGAAGGAAGATCTAAGAGAAGACCATTTAGAGGAACCTATTTCAAATGTGGAGGTGAAGGACATAGAGCATTCAAGTGTCATCAAGGAAATACCAGAAAGAAACTAGAGCATACCAAAAGAGCAACCTATGTGGATGAGGAGTATGTTGGATCTCATAATTCATGTAGAAAACTTGAGAAAGGAGAATCATTGATGATGAGAAGAGATTTGATGCATGAGGAAGTGACTGAAGAACCACTGCAAAGGAAAAGTCTATTTAGAACCAGATGTGAGTCCAAATGAAAGGTATGTAAAGTTATCATTGATAGTGGTAGTACTGATAATCTAGTTTTAGAAGAGATGGTAACTAAGTTGAATTTGAAGAGATTGAAACATCTGAACCCTTATAGGATAGCTTGGATTCAAGATGAGCATAAGGTATTGGTGAATGAACATTTTTTTGGTGAAATTTCATATTGGATCATATAGAGATGAAGTATTATGTGATATTATGCCTATGGATGCATGTCATTTACTGTTAGAGAGACCATGGAAATATGATAAGAAAGCAATTCATGATGGAAGAAGGAATATTTATACTGTGACATCAAATGGAAAGAGAATCAAATTGATGCCGTGGAAGAAGAGGAGAAGACTGAATTTTGTGGCACTACCAGACTATGTTTGGTTACAGATGGAAAAAAATTTATTGATGGATTGAGGCATGAGAACATGTGTTTTTTATTAATTCCAAAGATAGGTGGTGGTCCAAAGATAGCAAAGAGTGAAGATCTACCACAAAAATAAGTTGTAGAATTATTGACATAGTATGAAGACATCATGTCAGAGAATGTACCAAATGGTTTACTGCCCATTCGAAGTATTAGTCATCATATAGATCTTATACCGAGAGAAATTTTTCCAAATAAAGTAGTACATAGAATGACACTGAAAGAGAATGCAAAATTGGAAAATAAAAGAGTTGTTGAGGAAAGGATTGATTAGAGAAATTTTGAGCCCATGTGTGGTACCTATTGTACTTGCACCAAAGAAAGATGGAGAGTGAAGAATTTGTATAGATTCAAGATCAATCAATAAGATCCTTGTCAAGTATAGATTTCCATTGCCAAGGATAGATGACATTATGGACTATTTGAGTGGAGCAAAATATTTTACTAAGATTGACTTGAAGAATGGATATCATCAAACCAAGATTAGAGAAGGAGAAGAATTGAATACAACATTTAAGACTAATGAAGGATTTTATGAATGGTTAATGATGCCTTTTTAATTAACCAATGCATCAAGCACTTTCATGAGGTTGATGAATGAGGCATTAAAGAAATTATTGGGTAAGTTTGTCATTGTTTACTTGGATGATATTATGATTTTTAGTAAGATTAGAGAAGAGAATTTTTGGTACATCTGACAAGTATTACATAGGTTGAGAGAAGAGTAGTTGTTGATTAATGTCAAGAAGTGTAGTTTCATGAAGAAAAAGTTGGTATACCTTGGATTTGTTATTTTTGTTGAAGGATTGAAGATGGATCTAGAGAAAGTGAAAGTGATTTTAGATTGGCCTACACTGGTAAACATTGGAGAAGTTAGATCATTCCATGGATTAGCTAGTTTCTATCATAAGCTTATCAAAAGTTTCAATAGTGTTTGTAACCATATGATAGAGACAATGAGAGGAGACAAGAAGGATTTCAAGTGGAAATACGAAGCACAAAAGAGTTTTGAATTGTTGAAGCAAAAGGTGACAGAGCATCCAGTGTTAACATTACCAAATTTTGATTAAGTATTTCAAGTTGATTGTGATTCAAGTGGAAATGCAATTGGAGCAGTATTGAGTCAAGAAGGAATACCTATAGCTTATTTCAGTGAGAACTTACATGATGCTAGAAGAAGATACTCAATTTATGATCAAGAATTCTATGCCATAATCAAGCCTTAAAGAAGTAGAGACATTATTTGATTCTTGAGTTTGTGTTGTATACAGATCATCAATATTTCCAGTATTTGAATAGTCAAGGAAAGTTGAACTAGAGATATATGAGATGGGTTGAATTCTTGCATAGTTATACATTTGTGTTGAAGCATAGGATGGCAAGTTAAACAAAGTTGCATATGCATTGAGCGGGAGGAGGAATTTGTTGATAGAGATGAGAGTGCAAGTATTGGGATTTGTGGAGTTGAAGCATATGTATGAAGATACAAATTTTGGTGAAGCATGTAGAGCATGTAAAGAACTAGTAGTGACAGATTGAATCCAATGGTTGGATTATTTTAATTAAGAAGGTATGTTATTCAAGGGAAAGAAATTATGTATACTGAAGAGTTCAATGAGGGATAATTTAAACAAGGAAAAACATAGTGGAGGCTTAATAGGATAGTTTGGAGTGGATAAGACAATAGCCTTGGTGAGTGAACATTATTTTTGGCTGCAAATATATAAGGATGTAAGGAAGTATGTTCAAAGTTGTAGAATTTTTCAAGTTGCAAAACAGAGTAGTTAGAATACAAGATTATACAAACCTTTGATAGTACAAAAGAGACCTTGGGAAAACTTGAGTATGGATTTCATTTTGGGATTACCTAGAACACAGAGAGGTCATGATTCTATAATGGTAGTAGTGGAAATATTTCCTAAAATGACACATTTTATTCCTTGTAAGAAGAGTAATGATGTTGTGCATGTTGCTAACCTATTTTTCAAGGAAATTATGAGATTGCATGGATTACCTAAGAGTATTGTTTTAGATAGAGACACCAAATTTAACGGATACTTTTAGAGGACATTGTGGAAGAAGATGAAGATAGATTTGAAGTTCAATTCAGCATATCACCCAAAAACAGATGGAAAAATAGAGGTAGTGAATAGAAGTTTGGGTAATTTATTGAGATGTTTGGTTGGTGATATGGGAGAAATTTGGGATATAGTTTTACCATAGGTAGAGTTTACATACAATAATTTAGTAAATCAGAGTATAGGGAAGATACCATTTCATATTGTTACCAGAGTAAATCCTAGAGGAGTTGTAAAGTTAAGAGACATCTATATGGAGAATAAAAGGAGCACAGAAGTAGAAGAGTTTGTAGATTTCATGGAGACATTGCATAATTAGGTTTGGAAGCATGTAGAAGACATGAATAGTAAGTATAAGGAGAAGGAAAATGAACATCGAAGACATAAGGAATTTTTTGTTGAAAATGAAGTAATGGTATATTTGAGGAAGGAGAGATTTCCAGTTGGCACATACAATAAGTTAAAGATGAGGAATTTTGGACCATGTAAGATACTTAGGAAGTTTGATTATGGAAATGCATATAAAGTGGAGCTACTGGAGACATTGGGTATATCACAAATTTTCAATATTGCAAACATCTATGAATTTCATGAAGGGTAGTAAAGTGGTAGTAGTGATGAAGTGGACTTGAAGGAGCAGTTACCCCATCAAGAATCAAAGGATATTGAGTGGATTTTGGATACCAAAAATACACGAGAAGCATTAGGAACAAGTAGAACAAAGAATAACTTGTGAAGTGGAAAGGTAGACCAATGGAGGATTCATCGTGGATTTATTAGGCTAAGGTCGACCATCTTGGTTTTCCTCTTAGCCCTAGAAAGTGAGGGACTTACTTTTCTTCCAACCTTAGGTTTCTAATGCAGGAGCATCCCTAGTTGTAAAACAAACATGCATCAACCAAAAAATAGTTATTTTCTTGCATTGCATTCATTAACAATTTTAGTAGTTCATTTTTCATTTTACCACATCATTATTTATGAACTTGTAGAGTAGGATATAGCATCTACACATTGACATCTACTACATATCCAGATTTCAAATCATTTGTAGTTGTTTGTTGAAATTTATTGCTCTTAGAATTTCATTATGTTTACCAGTCCCAGCATGTGGGGCTGACCTAGCCTATTTTCTTAGCATAGACCTATTCTAGATCATGCAAAGCTTCATAGGACATCATACAATCATCTTGGGTTCATTTGTACCTATTACTAGTATAATTTGGTAAATAAATGACTACGTGACTAAAAAATTTAGTCATGACAACTAAAAATGAATAAAATCTAATCATTTTTTGTAACACAGCTATAAATGACTAATTTGATCGTTGGGTAAAAAACACAACTAAATAATTAGACACACAAATAAAAATGAATAAATAATTAGTCACAGAAAAAAATAGACAATATGATACTAAAGTGGGTAATTAAAAAATATATTTCATTGGCGGAAGTGGGAAATATGTCAAAGTCTGTAGAGGGAAATTTTTTGGATGAAAAATAATTCAAACAAAAGAAACCCCTGTATCATCCTAAACTGATCAAGAATTATGTTCAGAGAAGAGTCATGGCTCCTCGCTTTGTAGTTCCTGATACTCTCAAAGACTTGGAAGATGTATCGGATGAAGACCACCTCTATGCTCAAGATATTGCTGAATTGGATGTGTTGTCGCCTTCAAAAATAGATGATATCATCTAGGGTTGGATTTCTATATTTTTTCACTCTCCAATAATTTTTGAAAAATTTCAAGTTTTAGTAACACCCATTTTGTTGAAAATGAGCAAATAGAAGTACAACAAATATAGTATTAGTGGGTTATTTCAAGTAAGAAGCAGAGTTATGGATTTGTATGATAGTCTTTTTGGTTTCCCCCTTTTTAAATCCAAGGAGGGAACATATCTAATTTTATACTTTTCTCATAAGTTACACGTCTCTCAAGTGATTCAATCTTTCCTCACTCCCATGAGAAACGATGTTGACTTTTAGTTCCATTTAGATCAAATTGGTTTGCTAGACCCAACAAAGTGTCTAGAGTCTAGACAATACATTGCTTATATCTTCTCTACAGAGTGTGATCCTTCTATTTGTCTTTTTTAGTGACATCATTTGCTACCCATAATCTCTTCCCATTTGAAATACATTGGAGAGAAAGTAACAAACCATAAATGAATTAAAATAATAAATGATTGAAAACAAAAAGCCACTATAAGACAAATGTGAAAAGATTAAAAATTTAATATCCTATTAGCCCAAATAATTTTGGGGTTGTTGAAATCCCATGTTTACTTTCTTACTCAATTACATTTCAATAGTCATGCAGATTCACATTGAAATCATGAAGCTTGGTTTGGTTGTCTTGATTTAGGGTTTCCTGAACTGATTTGCAATTGCTAATATCACCTATAACACATCTAGTATCATTACATCATGAAAAATATCAAGGAATTGAGCTATATCTTCTATTTCATTTTAAGCTACATGTCTTACAAAGTCCTTTTTCAGAAGATGAGGAAGACAAGGGAAATCCATTAGTTGTAGTAGACTATGTAAATGATATCTATAGGTTCCACTATGAAACAAATGTGTGTTTTTTCTCTTTTTCAATGTATTGAATGGATGGAGCAAGTTTTCTATATAATTTGAACCTTCTACAATTCTTTTGTTCTCTCTAGTATTTATATGATATGTGTTGCAACACATAGCATGGACTAGTTCAATCTTAGATGGTGACAGGTATTTATGTGTCCATTTACTTGGCCCTTTGCCATGTGACATAGATAGCATCAGTTTTAAAGTGCATTGATCTCACCATCAAATGAAATCTCATCTCAGGTCCTTACTTGTGTTCCTTTAGACTACATGTCTCATCAACCTAACATAAATGAAAATATGAGAGAAATTTTGGTGGATTGGATCATTAAGGTCTCACTTTTCCATATGTATGAGTTATATTGGATCTTTCTTCTTTCTCAAAGGTGATGCTCTCTTTAAGTTTCAATAATCAGTCTCATCTATTCCTCTTTGTTTTTAGATTCATTTGGAATTCAAGTTCATGCAATAGACATTGTTCCTGGTAATCAACATTCTTGATAGATATATCTCAAGACAAACAAGAGTATGAAAGTCATTGCAGCTTGTTGCAGTCACTGCCATGTTTGTGGTGTGTAAATATGAGATCTCTTTTCCTCTTGTTGAAGATTTTATTTACATTACAGAGGATTCTTACACAAGATTTTAGCTTCTACAAATGGTATATATAGACTCAATCCATTTTACTCTCAAGCTCCAAAATTGAATCAAATTCCCATATTTCATGTGTTTGTTTAACATGGGTTATTATATTGATGAATCATGTTGCATTAAAACTAACTGCAGGAGAAATCCATCCTAACTAATATGAAATTTTCTCTTACCTTTCCAACTCCTTATGTGTTTATGAAGATATTTCTTAGGGAAATTGGATCAGATAAAGATGTAATTCTTTTTTAGCTCAATGGGGTAAGATTGATATATATATTTTTACCATCTTTGAATTATAATGGAGTAAGATTGATATTTTATTTTTTACTATCTAAAATAAACTCTATATTTGTATTTCATTTTAAGCTACATGTCTTACAAAGTCCTTTTTCTGAAGATGGGGAAGATGAGAGAAATCCATTAGCTATAGTAGCCTATGTAAACAATATCAATAGGTTCCACTATGAAAAAAAGGTGTGTTTTTTCTCTTTTTCAATGTATTGAATGGATGGAGCAAGACTTCTATATAATTTGAGCCTTCTACAATTCTTTTGTTCTCTCTAGTATTTATATGATATGTGTTGCAACACATAGCATGGACTAGTTCATTCTTAGATGGTGACAGGTATTTAGGTGCCCATTTACTTGGCCCTTTGCCATGGAATATAGATATCATCAGTTTTAAATTGCACTGATCTCACCATCAAATGAAATCTCATCTTAGGTCCTTAGCTATGTTCCTTTAGACTACATGTCTATCAACCTAACATAACTGAAAATATGAGAGCAATTTTGGTGGATTGGATCATTAAGGTCTCACTTTTCCATATGTATGAGTTATATAAATTGGATCTTTCTTCTCTCTCAAAGGTGGTGTTCACTTTAAGTTTCAATAATCAGTATCATATGTTACTCTTTGTTGTTTAGAGTCATTTGGAATTCAAGTTCATGCAATAGACGTTGCTCCTGGTAATCAACATTCTTGATAGATATCTCTCAAGACAAACAAGAGTAAGAAAGTCATTGTAGCATGTAAATATGAGATCTGTATTTCTCTTGTTGAAGATTTAATTTATACTACAGAGGATGCTTACACAAGATTTGAGCTTCTGGAAATGGTATATATACACTCAATCCATTTTAATCTCAAGCTCCAAAATTGAATCAAATTCCCATAGTTCATGTGTTTGTTTAATATGGGTTATTATATTGATGAATCATGTTGCATTAAAAATGACTGCTGGAGAAATCCATCCTAAATAATTTGAATTTTTCTCTTACCCTTCCAACTCCTTATGTGTTTATGAAGAGATTTCTTAAGGCAACTGGATTAGATAAATATGTAATTCTTTTTTAGCTCAATGGGGTAAGATTGATATTTTTTTTACCATATTTAAATTATAATGGAGTAAGATTGATATTTTATTTTTTACTATCTAAAATAAACTAACTATAGGAGATTTTTTTTTTTTAAAGTATCATTAAATAAAACATACTTTCTTGTTAAGGGATTCCAATTTATCCAACCCTTGGCCAAATGATACTTTATCAAAAGCCTCAAATCCAATTTTAGCATCCTGCTTCTAAATATAATGACGTTTTCCTCTCATTCTACTTCTAATAGTCCATCTTTGTAGATCAAATAAGCTCTTGTCAAAATTTGCTTAAAATTGACACTTATATTCTTCAGACAATTGTTTTCATTGAAGAAGCACAACTTGAGCAGCCTGGTAAGCGTATTTTATTTAATATTAAAAAAAATTTGTGTGCTTTATATGAAGTGAGTGAAATTTTGAGCTTGAGTATTACTATCACTAGCCACTATTATTAGGGATTCTTTATCCTGGTTTATTTTTTATACTTGTCTAAGCATAGCTTTCTGGAGATTTACACAAAAACCTAGTAAATACTTATGCTAAATAGAAGATTCCATAGAATTCTATTATTCCACAGTGATTGGTTATTATAATCCATAAGTTTTAGACTCATTCAACAAATATGTAATGAAGAGTAGAAAAATTGCATGCAAAGGAGGCTAAATCTATAGCTTACCATAGCCCATACCTATGATTGCAAAAAAATAGCTATCGAAGTGGTATAACTATTGAAGTCAATATGACATTGAAACAATTTTTAAATGAAATTTATCTAATTTATGAAATAAAGGATGCACAACATTTTTTATGCCAATATTTCACTCTTCAACAAACTACAAAGAGCTCAAACACACTTTCCTCTAAAGGATAACCTTTGATGTTTGAGTTTAAAGGTTATTTTCAGCTTTTGAACTTTGAAATGAATTTAAGAATACTCCCCTTCCTTTCTTAATTTTAAGCCAAAAGAGAGCATCCTTTGTGATTTCAATAAAGAAATGGTCTCCAATATGCTAGATATATTAGAACAAGGACAAAAACATATTAAGAACACACAAAAGGATTGTGAGAAGGGAAAATAAATAAAGTATGATTCAACAAGGAAATGTTACTTTGATTATGGAAATACTCTAGTTGGGAGACAATGAATCATCTCCTTTCTCCTACACTTTAGAACTTCTTTTTTCTCAAATTGAAACATGTAAATGATTTCCAGTCCAATTCTATAACTTTCTAATCCTACATTTTTAAATTATCTTTCACATTGATGAATAGTAATGTTGTAGTTGGGTGCCTAGTGAAAGGATAGATTTTTTCACTAGTATAGATAGTAATGGTATTATTCATTGTCACTCATGAAGTTAAAAGACCTTATTACACTGGGGTTTAATGACCAACATTCACATATTTTCCTTTTATCAAAAATTGACTCTATAAGACTATCTCTCTACTACCTATTTGACTTGAATTGTTAGCTTGTTGTCATCCATTGTAGTGACCATATTGAAGTGTACTCAACAATTTTCTCATTTATGATAGACCCTACCTCCATAATACAGTGAAAACAATAGAATGACTACCATTACTCATACACTATCACCTTTAGCAATGATATCCTAATGGCATGGTTATTAATTCTAAAACATGAGCTTGTTGCTTCTACATTTACACCCTACACAGTCACTGCTTTACAACCATCCTATCACTAATTTTATTAGTGAAATTCCTTAGAATATTTCCTCTAATGTCAAAAATTTAATGGATGATAAAGCCATTATGTTTCTTTGCAAACTACATGTAATGTGATAAGAACTTTTGACTATATAATGGAAATCAATATGCTAAGGGCTTTACTATAATCTATCACACAATTTTGAATTATGACCTGATTATATGCTTGTCCTCACATCATTTCTTCTTTTTAAAAGGTTTTTGATGGGTTGGATACATGAAGTAAATATTGTAATAAGAGTGGTTGTCATTCTCTAATAGATGTAAGGAAAAAATCATCTTAGAGACACACAAATAGGCTTTCATGACTATTCTTTTGGTTAAACTATCACTCATGATTGCTTCCCATGTGGTCAAAGTCACTACCCACCTTCTATGGAATGTCATATATCATGTTAGACCCCTATGTATCATGTCACATGTTTATCCATGCATGAAAATTCCCTATGTGAAAGCTTGTCATACTGTCATTTGTCCATGTTATCTTCATGAGGTTCTTTTAGGGGAATATGATTGTTACTATGATTTATTTGATATCTTGTCTTTTGGATTGTTTTTTTCTCTTGGCACTAGCTTCCTACTCATTTTCCTTATTTTCAAATACTTCTTCTCATGGGCTATCACCCTCCTATAGAGTGCCTTTTTTATCATTCATTTCTTTTAACCGATGTCTCTATCATGCAAATATTGCCCAAACACTATCTTAAATGTTATAGGTTAACCTTTTCATGGAGTCTCATGATACTTGTTTTCCATCCATGCATGTGTTGTCTCTTTATCATAGTCTACTTCTACATGACTGTACCCTATCACTGACTATCTCGTATTCCATGTTCACTATGATCTCTATCATCTATTTTCAATGGTCTCTACTCCATAGACAAGTTATTTTCAACTTATCATTTAGAAATATTTTCCCTATTTCTAGAATTTCTCAAGGAATATCATTTGTCGCAATGATCATTAAAATAACATTGTCACTATGAATTCTCCTTTGATACTAAACTATGCATACTCCTCTTTATACCATTGTCAGTAAATTTTTTTCTTTTCTTATCCTTTATCATGACCCACTCTTTCTCTTGTTTCATGTCATCATTTATTGTCAAAATCAAAATGTATTGTCATAAAACCTCATGTAGTTGCTAACCTCTTAAGCATGTCATCTCCTTGGTAATTTCATTTTACCGTCATGGGGTACACCATACTGGCTCTAATTCTATCATCTTTTGAGATTCATTTACTTCATAGAACTTGAGTACTATCACATCGCACAACCTTTCCTTTATACCTTCCTTACTGCCATACATATTAGTGATAGTATCTACCCATTTTATGCTTCTCCAGGTCCATCCAACTCATCAAACATCTTTAGACTGACACCTTTCAAAACATGTGAATTTCATTCATTATTCTTCTTATGGATTATCCTTTATTCATGCTATTCCCTTTGGATTCATTTTCTAACATATCCCAACATATCTATTCACTATGTTTCCTCTATTACCATATATCATGATATGATTGTCACTATATACACACTATCAACTTTACATGATTAAAGGAGTTGATGTGTAGGGTTACAATTATTATTTTTTCTCTATTCTTTTGACAATGAAACACCAATAAAAGGTAGTGGCCATATTTTATTATAAAAAACCTTTGTTTTTTTCCTTATGACAATCTCAACAAAATCATTTCATAAAAAATTATCACATTGTCTTGCATATATTCCTCTAGGTTTTTTAAAACCCTCTATCATTGTCATGGTCACTTTTTAAACAATCCTTCTTTTCTTTTCACTAACACTTCCTTTGTTCATCTCTATCTTTTATTTGACCTATATTTATATCTTCATTGTTGTTAAATAGCCTCTTCATGCATTTAATGGATGGGTGTAAAGATTTTTCATTGTCCTTATAGTATTGACCTCTTGATAAGGATCTTCACAATCTTGACAAGGGTCTTACTATAGTTTACCATGAGGGTTTCCATGTTGATAGTAGTAGGATATTTTGACAAAGTTTAGGTAGACTTTCATTTTGACATAACACAAAAAGATCATGTGAAATACTAATGATTACACAAGATCCTTATACATTAAAGGACCCTTCAACTAAATCATTAAAGCCATTACTTTCCTTCTCAATAGATTATCATACTTCACAAAGCCATTTAACAGTTTGGGGCAGAATGCTTGTAGCTAAGGAGGAGGGACCATAGTGATTTGTGAATAGTTTTTGCATGTACTCCACACCTCTAGGCCCCTGAATCAATGGAGCTATTGTTTGAATTTGAGAAATGCATATATCCTACTTTAGGACCTAAGCCATTTGAAGAAAGATTGTCAATTGAATGATGGATCAAGAATAAATACATGAAAATTTGGAACCATAGACAAGGCCAGCGAGTTGTTTTAAAAAATTCCTCAAAGAAATGTGATCCCACTCTCCCAAAAGAACTTCAAGTCATGCTTGTGGGAGAGTAGGTATTGTAGTTGGGTGTTGAAGTGTCCATCAATCACTTCATTGTCTCCACACATACTAGTTATTTTTCCATACATACATAATAGCTTCCAACTTGAACCCCTACTAGATGTTGATGGATATCAGGTTGATTGGATAGTAAGTTGAAATAGATGTCGATGGACAACAAGTTGAGAAAGCAATAGATACCTTTGATTGTTCTAACTGAAGGTCCCTACTCTCCAGGGAGGGAATAAAGTGGTTATGGATCAAGGAAGTCCCATTGACCATGGAACAAAACACAACTACTGTGAGATCGAGGAACACTGAATGACAAGGATTATTGACCACCCTTATTCTTCTACCAAAAGGACATTCACCTGATATCCTACAAGCAATTCAATTAATGCCTATGGTGATGCAAGAAAGCCCCACATCACCACAAGCATGACTTGAAGTGCTTACGGGAGAGCGGGATCACATTTATTTGAGTAATTTTTTGAAAGAGTTCACTTGCCTTGTCCATGCTTCCACATTTTCATGTCTAGTAGGGCATTCCATAATCTAGTTTGTAGAGTAGGCATTACTCTATGATTTTATGCTTTTTTTCTTCATAAATCACAGTTCTCTAATTTTTTTTGTCTACGCAATTAGTAATTTTTTAGGCTTAGCATGCTAATGGTCTATAAGACCTCTTTCAGGGCTATGTATACATCTATGATCTCATTCTAGATGATTTGAGCATACGAAATTATCAAAGGAAAAACATAGTACACCCTATCATTTATGTAAAGATGTAGGATTAATTAAATGAAAGTGAAAAGAATACGGAGTAGGTTCACTCTAACTATAAATTGTGTAAACACTAGCATCATCCTTCACAATCCTCTAAGGTCAAGAACAAATTCTAGGTAAGGTTTGAGCCAAATGTTTCCCTCTCTATAGACAGGTATGCAAATCTCTTACCTACATATTATTGATCATTTATAATACTAATGTAGCTTTTGGATATAGTATTCGTCTTATTTGTTAAGATGTGATTAATGCTCCATTTATCCCATAAAATGGATTTATTGCTCTTTACTAATGTTCTTCCTACATATGTGGATTTTGGGAAATTAAACTAGTGTGCACAATACCTACCATCATGGATGATAGGTTGAAGAAGATTTGAAGAAAAGAGATGAGAGACTATTTCATTGAGTACAATGAAATTCAGATTTATGATCTTCATACTTTTAAACACCATTATGGCCACTTTCTTTTATGTTCAATACTTGTGTTGTTACATTGTAGTGTTATGATTTTGATGCAAGATTCAGTGTTTCCCAGGACCTGCAATCTCTATCCTTTTTATGTAATGAATTTTTCTTTTTTCTTTCTTAGGTTCTTTTTATCCTTGATTTGAGAGTGGTTTGTTCCCAGAAAATTAATTTGCAAAATTTGGATCTAACTCTGTAGCTTGTTAGCTCTGATGTTTTAGGTTTCTCTACTGGATCCATCATCAAGGACTATCTTCTGCAATGTTACTAAACTATTTTCAAGGTCTAATAGTTGATTTTTTATTTTCCCTTATACCAACTTTTGACCCTATTGGCTTGTTAATTTGATCAATATCTCTTATGCTTTCTCAATCATTTGACCCTTGATTTTCCTTCTAATTCTAGTTGTGGTTACTTACATACATGCAATTTAGCTTTTTGATATGTGCTTGGTTCTATGGTATTCTTTCCATATTTTGCAATTATACTTTATCTTTACTACATTTACTTTTTTATTTGACCCATTTGTTTTTTATTGGGAAATACAACCAATGA
This sequence comes from Sequoia sempervirens, assembly GCA_007258455.2. Taxonomy (NCBI): domain Eukaryota; kingdom Viridiplantae; phylum Streptophyta; class Pinopsida; order Cupressales; family Cupressaceae; genus Sequoia; species Sequoia sempervirens. The sequence goes on along the minus strand of VDFB02270651.1, from coordinate 594,750,191 downwards.
TTTGGTGTAATTTTGTATTTTCTTACATTCATAAGCTCTAAGTTTTAGAATATTTAAACCTAACTATAGAATTTGCATATAAGGTGTAGAATATAAAAGTGAACGAATAGACACATAACATCTTGTCAATGGAATCCACTGCATTATTCTTTCATTAACTAAAATAATCTTTCCTATGCCAAATACAATCGTGTATATGTTATCTTGGAGCCTGGATGAAAATTGAAATCATATAGTCTCCTGCCAAATCCATGGGGATAGGAAAAGTATAGACAACACTAAATTTATTTTCAAATAGCCTTCCCTCGACCTTTATATCTATCCTCTGTTAAACTCAGGGGTAAACCCACAAAAGTGGTTTACAATTCCAATGAGGAAGGAAAAGTTGCAAAAAATGACCCCATGCAAAAAAAATTGGTCTTTGGGGGTTTGAACAAACTTTTGGTTTGAGCGAACCCAAAAATGGTTCACTAGAATTTTGGTTCGAGCGAACCCATTAAATGCAGGGTCCCACCATTCCCAAGAGAAAACAAAAAAAAAACCATTGTGGAAAGGGGGTTCACTTGAACCAAGGTTCTAGCGAACCCCCCTTTTCCCATCTTCCCACCCTCTGACACCAAAAAACTCCATAATTTTTCCCTTCAAAGCTTAGATTGAGGATGAAAATGGAGGAGACTTCATAGATCCAACTGGATGATGGTAGTCCTTAGAAAGATCTTTCCAACAAATATAATTTTAATATATTTTGGTTTCATTATGTATTTGTTTTTTTAGTTTTATTAAACATAGGGTTTTCACCAAAAATCAAGCTCTCTATTCTGCACATGTGGAAAAATAGTAGATTATCAAAAAGAAAATTGAAAAATATGAGTGCACTAGATATTGAAGTCCATGATCCAACAAAAACAAAATGAATTTCAATACATACAAAAAAAGTTATGTTGTATATGGTCCACCTATGTCTAAATTGTAATTGGTTTGACTTCAAAAATTGATTAATGAAAAATAATTTAATAAAACAATACAAAACTAGTTGGAAGCACTAGATATTGTAGTTACAAATCTAAATTAAAAAAAATAGAATTTTATCCTTCATGGAAAAAATTTTATGTTGTATACGATGAGTGTCACTCCTTAAAAATGGTGTTTATTGAAAAAAACTAGTTTTCAAAGGAGATGGAAAAAGAAGTGAAATATGATTCAATTTGTTTTGAAAAGAATATATTTAGAATCTACAGACAAAATGTCACAAATCACTAGTTTGCATCATCTTCAATTTCCTCATGATTTAGCTTTTATAAGTGCACGAAAGTGAAGATTTAGTTAAAAAAATTATTTCAATGTCCAGTTTGGCCAAAAATTGTAAACCAATATTGTGGGATCACCTGATTGCTAATTTGGGCTTCCATCCACTTGTCATTTCTTGCTATCCTTTATCTATAAAGCTAATGTTTGGATAGAAAAGATTATATGAAATCTAATTAACTAAGGTTTACTCTTTGGAAGATTTATCAAAGACTTGAGGGCTACTCAAAATTTGATATGATCCACAGGGTGATTTATTAGAGACAAGGATACAAGATTTACTATCCCATTGGTGGTTGTAAACCCTAGGGAAAAGTATATACTTAGACCGCAATTCCATGCTACAAGGAATTTTAGGAGGGAAAAGAAAAAGGGTAACAATAGGTAATGGGTGTGATTTTGCCTCTCAATTCATCTTTTGGAACTCATTTCATAGTTTGTTAGTGTCTCAAATTCATTATCATCCATATCATTTCTAGGGGAAATGATTGTATCTCCAATGAAAACTCTCTTCATGGATGATATTGAATTGTGGATTTTTGGCACTCAAGGGGTCTCTAACACTTTTAAGGTTTTTCACCTAAAAAGGAGAGATAAAGAGGTTCATTCAAATATGTAATGTGGAGTGATGTAATGCCTCAATTATCTTAACTTTAAAATGAACTTGATTTATTAAAACTATTCTAAATGAATGCAAAACTACAATTTATGCAATTTTTGAAAACACATTGTGATATGCAAACAACATGAAAATGAAAGAAAAAACAAAAAGTATAGAGTTGAATATAAGTGCACCTAGATAGAAACTGAAGTATTTGGGATGTCTGGAATGCTAGATCAAATCACTAAAAATTCACTGTGGGACTCATTCGCCAAGGGTAGTGAATCAATCCACCTACAAGTAAAAACTGTCAGAAATAAGTTCTTGTCTGTCGAGATCTGAAATCTAAAAAAATCTTGATTTCTGATCTCAAGTGGGACTCATTCGCCAAGGTTCGTGAATCAGTCCACTCCTAGATTTTAGGAAATATAGTCAGCAACTCTGTAACACCAGATTTGGCAATGTCTGAATGTCTGGTTGCCAAAGTCAATTCTGCAGAAATATAGACAAAAATCACTCAAAAAGAATGAAAAGATGATGAAATGACTTGAAGAGAATAGTTGACTTGATTCCACTTTTCAACACCTTTTAAACCTATTAAATCTACAAAACAACACATGCAAAAAGGGGGAAAATGTTGGAGGGTTAGCAAATAGGGACTTTGGTCTCAAACCCTATAAAAATAATTGAAATGCAAGGGAAAGGATAAATGAATAACATAAAGTATTACAACTTACCACAAACCCTTGAAGATGCAAGTTCGAATCAATGTCAATGGTTGCTCCAAGATGCTTCAATGATTGGTTAATGACCTATTGCAAAATGCTTGATGAAATGCTATGATGACTTGAATGCTTGAATATGATGGATGAATACTTGGAGATTGATAATGGATGTGCTTGGATGTTAAAATGAGGTGAAATTATCTTATTTATACAATTCATGTGTCTTAGTACCCATTAATACATCATCACAAGCTGACATCAATTGTAAATTTGAATAAATCTTGAAAGAAATTTAAATTATTTTGAATTTTGAGCCAAGGTGGACTCATTCGCCACCCATGGCAAATGGGTCCCACCTTGGAGATGTGTTTAAGTTTCAGGAATTAAATTCTATTTAGTGTTATGTATAGGGGTATTATTCAAAAATACACTTAAATAAAGCATAGGAGTGTATAAGGAGATCCAATAAGACATTAGAAAGGTGTAAATAAGGGGGAAATGCCTAGAAAAGTGTGATTCTTGATTACAAGACTTAACAATGTACTTCAAAATAAGGCTTGTTGATGTGTCAAATGATGATTTTTAGGTGAATTATGTCAAGTAGATTCTAGAATAATGTATAAATGTCTTACAACATTTCACAACACATTCACAAGACTTCAATATTTACATTTTAACATTAAAATAAGCATGTTCAAGCCATGTTGCAATATGAAATTAAGATAAAACATGTAAAGAATGATGAAACAAGACCTAAAAGGCCATGAAAATGAAAAGGGGTCATTTTTCTATGGCACATTTAGCCCCCAATTTAGTGAGAGGAATAAATTGCTTCAAAATCACACTAAAGTAGCCATGAACATCAAAAGAAGGGTTCAAATGCGCTTATGTTAGCAAGATGGAATAACAAAAAACAAGAGGGTGATCAAGCCCCTAGGATGAAGATACCATGAGAAACCAAACATAAGAACAAAGTAACACACAAGTGTTGAGAAATTAAAATGAAGCTTTGATCATCAATCCAACATGCTTGTGAATCAGATCTAGGCAAAAAGAGAAAATGTGTACTCACTCTGGGCCCACATACTTTCAGATCATCCACGAGGTGAGAAGGGCCAAAAAAAAAGAGATACATACGCTAGTTGGAATGCACTTATAAACACAAAAGTGACTACGGGGAAAAGTCATGCTGCTAGTTGGGATTCCCACTAAACCATGCCAAAGTTATACCTCTTGATAACTTTAAACAAGGTGCCACAAAAAGGAAAATGCAAGTGTAAATGTTGGTTTAAAATTTCATGAGACAAGAAAAACTTTGTATCCTTAGAACTCATGAACAAAATAGGATGGCACCACAAGCATGCAAGTTGTGTTATGCAAGGTGGCTGAATGAAATGCAACAAATTTAAAATGCAAAAATGTAATGTGAAATATTGTTCAAAGGAGTCTTGTTCAGCTTATGTAAGGTCAATCACTTAGGGAACATTGTCTATTGTCTCCAAGAGAGGACCAATCAAAGGATAGTAAATTCACAACTTAGGGGATGTAGTGTGTCTCATCAAACCACCAAGAGGAATGTAATATGCTAATAAAGATCACACTTATGAAGGACATCACACTCATTTTCATTCACAAAGTAATGGACACATCATATAAATGACAAATCTATGCAAAGAACAAAGAATGAAAATGAATTATGGTATTGTATACCCCCCACTTTAAAGGAATTGCTACGCCTCATTCATGAGAAATTTCTTTAAAGTAGAAAAAGAAAGAGAATGTAAAAGAAAAACAAGACATGAGGGCCAACTAGGAAAGCCCTATGTCAAGTCATGTGTTTCAAAGTTAGGCTACGTCATGTTAAGGAAAAATGAAAAAGAAAATTAAAAAAAATAAAAGGGAGTTTCCCCCTCCCAAAAAAAGAAAACACATCAAAACACATAAGGGATATATGTATTTGGGATCGATATGTTCGTTGCTACAATGTTTTTTTAATAGATTATGAAACTGTCATCATTCCTCAAAGACATAGAATGAGAAGAATGACACAAAGAGAGGGAAAAAAAAAGGAAAAAAAAGATTCATTTTGGGTCAACATGGAAGGGACATTGTGGTCTCAACACCTTGCATCATCCCTAAAAGGAAAACACAAGTGACAAGACAAAAAAGAAAATGAAAAAGAGATTTTGGGTCAACATGAAAGAGACATTGCAGTCTTTATTCCTTGTGTCATCCCGAAAAGGAAAACACAAGAAAAGACAAAGAAAAAGAAGAGAGAACTTATGGGTCAACATGGAAGAGACTAAGGGTGTCTCTACGATTTGCGTCATCCCCAAAGGATAAACACAAAAAAAAGGAAAAGGACAAGGACCATTTGGGTCAGTATGGAAGAGACTTAGGGCATCTCTGCACTTTGCATCATCCCAAAAGGAAAAACACAAAACAAAACAAAAAATAATTTACGACATATAGAAGAATAGAAATACAAATAGAAGAATTGTATGAAGAGAGAGAATAACATCAAACACACGATACAAGGGAACGCGATACACACATAAAAAGAATATACAAGGGAATATTATATAAAGAAGCTAGCGAGGAAAAGGAAAATCAAGGTTCATCTAATAGGTCATTTTCCTACCAATCATGATCATCATACTGCAAAGGTAGTTGGCTATCTAATGGAGGAATTGCAAGTGCCAAGCTAGGAGAATCACCAATTTGCACACTTGGAATGAGATATTTATCATCTAAGCTCACAGAAGAGGAGAATAAAGCATTCAAATTATTATGCACCTCTTCTTCAATTTTAGCTATCTCTTCGTCATCATCCTCATCAAGATTAATGACTATAGGAGGACAAAGAGTGATTTCCAAAGAGGGATGAATCAACAAAGGCGATGGTAAGGTAGGATTAGGTTGTTGGGATGGAGGTGATGGAATCTCTTGTGGTATGGTGGGAGGATTATTAGGAATTATTTCCATTAAGGGAGGAGTTTGATTTTCTTTATTGGTTTTAGTTTTCAATTGTCGAGCAAGAAAACAATGACATCGTTGACGCTCTCTAGTAGCTTTATTTTGTTTAATTCTATATTCAATTTGTTGCGGTGTTAAAGTAGATTGATCAACTTAAGGCTCCTTCACTACAGAAGGAGATGGATCAATCTCTTTCTCTTGAGATTTGTAAACTTTTTTAATTTGGGGTGGCAAGGTTGGGCTATTCTCAACCTCTCTAGGTTGTTCATACAAAGAGGTTGAATAATTGGGTTATGACAGAGTGGGTAAGGGCTGATTATTGTTAGAGGGAGTGTCAAGCATGGTCTCATCTATAATAGGGGTGGAGAAAGTGGTTGGGGAAACACCACAAAGAGACAATTCATCAATCCTTTTGGCTTTAAACTTTGGAATGCTATGAAAAAGAAGTCCTTTCTAGGTGTAATAGGTTCAATCGGTTCGGGCCAAAAGGCTTCTAGGAAAAAGTTACCTCTAGAAGATAAAGGATTAAAGTGGCTATGATGGACAATAAATACTTCATTTCCATGTGGAAACTTCAAACACTTATGAATGACTGATGCAACCACTTTCTTTGAGAAAATCCAAGGGTGGCCTAGCCACAAACAAAATTGGTCGAATTATGAAATAATAGAAAATCTCACATCTAGTGTTGTAGGTCCTATTTTTAAAGATAGCATGATCGATCCGATCATAGGGAAAGAAAAACCATTATGATTTTTTATCCATGCAATTACTTTATCATATTCATCTTGATATAAATCATGCAATACCAAGAAATCCTCTATGATCACATTTTCACCACAAGCAGGATCTATTAATATCCCATTAGTGGGCTTATCATAGATTCTTCTAGCTATGTAGAAAGGACCATCAGGAAGTTTTGGTAGGATGTCTTTATCAGAAAAGGTGATATCAAGAGATTTATTAGTATTTCCCTTATGAGGGATAATGTCTATCATAGCTATGAGATCAATCATAGGACTATTGTTAACAACCATGGGAGATATGTCATGTTGCTCATTATGTTTATAAATAGTCATTACATCAGTTTTAGAAGGTTCACTAGCCTTGACAAATGGAGTTGTGTGTTTAGGCATAGGGTTAGTGAAAATTTGAAAATTTTGGTTAGGCAATGCAATGGATTTGTTACTTCTATCTATAATGGTCAAATCTCCTAAATCAATGAGGTCTTGAACTAGATGTTTTAGACGCTTGCAATGTTTAGTGTCATGTCAATTTTGGCGATAGAAGTGACAATAGGCATTAGGTGTGAAGGTAGGTGGTAATAGTTTGTTTGGATCAAGTAGAAGAATGGGTGGAAAAGTGAGCATGCATTTTTCATGTAACTGGTTAATGGTATTATGGAGGGAATCAAGTAAAGGAGTGAATTATCTATTAGGGTCCCCATAATGATAAGGCACAACAAACTTAACAGTGGTCATGGAATTTTGAACTGGTTGGGTAGGTTGTGGTTGTGAAGGCAGATTAAACTATAAAAATCCTCTATTCTATTGTCGAAAGTTTTGATTATTATTATTATTCAAGTTTGTTATCTTGACTAGAAGTGGATTGGGAATCATGACTTGAAATTGAGTTATGATATTCACACAAGGTCGTGCATAAATGCATGAACGAAGGGAATTTCATCATTGTTAATTTGTCCTAAAGGTTTCTATGAAAATTCTCAATGAACATCTTTTATAGATGTGCATCAAGAATCTTAACATCGATTTGAGAATACACGGATTGATATCATGAGATAAAATCAATAATCTTTTCATTTGTGTTTTGTCTACATCGCATGAGGTCAGCCATAGTTTTCTTAGGTTGTATGTGAACTTGAAATTTATTTATGAAGGAATCCACCAACTCATTAAAGGAGTGGATGGAATGGTTAGGAAAGTTTGAAAACCATTCTAAGGCACTATCTTTTGAAGGTTCTAGGAAAGATCCTGGCCAAGAGTCTCCAATCGAGTACAAAGTCACTACATAAAGTTGTGAAGGCACTAACATGGTTGACAAGATCTCCTTTACCTCCATATTTCACAAACCAAGGAATTTTTATCCCTTGTGGCATTGGGTTACATATAATATCTAAGGATAATGGAATACTACATACATGATATGTGATGGGAGTGGATTGACCTTAACTAAAGGAAAAAATTTGATGTTGCATGGATGAAACGGTGTTAAGGAGTTATGTAATGACAAGATCATGATATGTAGGTTGAGATGGAAGGGAAAATGGTGATGTAGTATAAGGCATGGTAGGTGAAGTGAAAGGTATAGTACGAGGTGTGAAGGTGGTAGAAAGGATTTGTGATGCCACAAGTGAAGAAGAATGCTAGGTGGAACTATGAAAGAAGGAGTCACATAACTAACATGTTGCATAGTAGGAATGGATGTAATGGTTGAAGGGGGAGGAACTTGAGATCCTCCTTAACTAATAGGATGAATTGTGGATTGGGTATTAGGAGGAGCATGTTTATTACAAATCTCAGCAATCTTCTTAAGAACAATCAAACCATCATCATGTTCAAGTAATTGATGAAGGTTTTCAATGGCAAGAATGGTAGTTTGGGAAACATTCTCAAGTGTCAAGTCATGTTGTAAGTGTGCAAATTCTTCATGAATATTAATCCTATCTTGAGAGTTGTTTTCAGTCATTGGGTGGGAAGGGTAGGTAGCATTACCAATGCCTAATACACTATTGTCCATACTAGGAGTAGAAGCTCTAGAGATCCCAAGGTCCACAATGAAAGTGTTATCATGGGATGCCATGAGTCGAGAACTTCTTCTCACCAAAGTATTATCAATGGAATACCAAAGACTCATAGAAGTACTACAAAAGAGAAAGGTGACTCAAATTCAAGAAAATATAAAGTATTTAAATGCTTAATAATTGAATTACTGCTAACTGTAATAGAATGAAAACTACAGAAAATAGAATGTAGGAAAAATGCTAGAAAATACAAAACATAAATGCTAAAAAATTACAGAAGGACCGATTCACCCTAGGTGGCGAATGAGTCTAAGTATGCAATATTTTTGTGATTTTCAAAATTTTAAAATGTATGCAATGAAAAAATTGAATGCTATCAAAGGTATAGGATGCAAAATGTTTAATGTTTTTAGTTATATAAGATGTAAGAATGAAATCTAAGTTAACCTTCACTAATGCAAGCAAAAGAACACCTAGAAAGAAAAAACAAATGAGTGTCCTAGTTGAATTGTAATGAAAAAAAAACTTTAAGATGAAATATTCTAATGAAAATAGAAATTGAAAAGTGCTCAAAAGTTTGGTTCACCAAAATGAACCATGGATTTTTGGCACTCAAGGGGTCTCTAACACTTTTAAGGTTTTTCACCCAAAAAGGAGAGATAAAGAGGTTCATTCAAATATGTAATGTGGAGTGATGTAATGCCTAAATGATCTTAACTAAATACATTGGATTGATTAAAACTATTCTAAATGAATGCAAAACTACAATTTATGCAATGTTTGAAAACACACTGTGATATGAAAACAACATGAAAATGAAAGAAATTATGCAAAACAGAAAGTATAGGGTTGAATATGAGTGCACCTAGACTAAAATTGAAGAATTTGAGATGTCTGGAATGCTAGATAAAATCACTGAAAATTCACTATGGGACTCATTCACCAAGGGTGGTGAATCAGTCCACCTATAGGTGAAAACTGTTGGAAACAAGTTTCTATCTGTCGAGATCCAAAATCTGAAAAAATCCCAATTTTTGATCTCAAGTGGTATTCATTTTCCAAGGGTGGTGAATCATTCCACTCCTGGATTTTAGGAAACACAGTCAACAACTCTACAACACCAAATTTGGCAAAGTCTGAATGTCAGATTGTCAAAGTTAGTTCTGCAGAAATACAGACAAAAATCACTCAAAAAGCATGAAAAGATGATGAAATAACTTGACGAGCTTAATTGACTTGATCCCACATTTCAAAACCTTTTAAACCTATTAAATCTATAAAAAAAAATTCCAAAAAGGGGAAAAATGTTGGAGGGTTAGCAAATGGAGGTTTGCCTTGGTCAAACCCCACTTTAGTAGTCAAACCCTATAAAAATAATTGAAATGCAAGGGAAAGGATAAATGAATAACGTAAAATTATTACAACTTACCACAAAATCTTGAAGATGCAAGTCTAAATCAATGTCAATGGCTACACCAAGATGCTTCAATGATTGCTTAATGACCTATTGCAAAATGCTTGATGAAATGTTATGATGACTTGAATGCTTGAAAATGGATAATGCTTGAATATGATGGATGAATACTTGGAGATTGATAATGGATGTGCTTGGATGTTAAAATGACATGAAATTAGCTTATTTATACAATTCATGTGTCTTATTACCCATTAATACATCATCACAGGCCAACATCAAGTGTAAATTTGAATAAATCTCAAAAGAAATTTAAATTATTTTGAATTTTGAGCCAAGGTGGACTCATTCGCCACCTATGGTGAATGGGTCCCACCTTGGAGGTGTGTTTAATTGTCTAGAATTAAATTTTATTTAGTGTTATGTGTTGAGGTATTATTAAAAATTACACTTAAATAAAGCATAAGAGTGTATAAGGAGGTCCAATAAGACATTAGAAAGGTGAAAATAAGGGGGAAATTCCTAGAAAAGTGTGATTCTTGATTACAAGAATTAACAACACTTCAAAATAAGGCTTGTTGATGTGTCAAATGATGATTTTTAGGTTAATTATGTTAACTAGAGTCTAGAATAATGTAGAAATGTCTTACAACATTTCACAACACTTTCACAAGACTTCAATATTTACATTTTAACATTAAAATAAGCATGTTCAAGCCATGTTGCAATATGAAATTAAGATAAAACATGTAAAGCATGATGAAACAAGACTTAAAAGGCCATGAAAATGAAAAGGGGACATTTTTCTATGGCACATATATATCAAGTGGCTTAGATAGTTCCACTACATTGCAAATTGTGAAGTTCCTTCAACACTTTTCCCACATCATGAAGGCAGCTATATTGATTTCACTCCTCCAACCAGCTCCTGAGATATTTAATCTCTTTGAAAACATAATATTAATGTTAGAAGGTGATGTAGAGGGATTATAAAATAGCTAAAGAAATCTCAAATCACCCACAAAGAACCCTTGACCTACAATCTTCTAGCCCTTTCTTTGCAAACTGTCCTTAAGCCTTGTAGCCTTTCAAAAAGTCATTTTTGACCATAACTTTCATTATAGACCTGATTTTCAAAATAAAAGACCTATTTGGAATAAAATTTTGGCCATAATAACACATATCTAGGAATGGCATGTGGTTTCTTTGTATAGATTAGGGAAAATTTTGACTATCCTCTTTCCAATGAAGCCTAATAGGTCACCTAGGCTTGACAAAATCTAGTTCTTGGGCTTCAAAAGGTATTTTTTTTGTTCTTAAACCTTGAATACACATAAAAATGTCTCAAAAACCATTCCTTTCTCATGAGCTATCTTATAAGGTCATTTTCAACAAACCCTCTAAGCCACTAGGGTTTTTATGACTGTTTTTAGGTGTAGGACAGCAAATAGTCCTCCATAACTCACACAAACCATTGACCTTGGACTTGAAACCTTGCATAAATTTAGAGATCCACAAAATAGAGGTTCACACCAAAAATCATATTTTCCACCATACAAATTTTGAGAAATGAATTCTTCAACTCCTAGAAACCCTAGGTCTACTACAGGCAATTTTGAGAAATGGGCTTGTTTGATCCTTCAAAATGCATTTCCAAAACTACTGGTAAAACTAAATTTTTTCTATAACATCAATATATTTCCATTCATCAAATATTTAGACCTGTATCAGGCCATACAAATCCGTACAATGCTATTTTATGCCTACAAACAGTAATTTTTGAACAAGCTAGTGAGGGTATTTGACCTATAACTTACACAAAAATTAATGAAATTACACCAAACAAATTGCATTAGGACTGAAACTAATTTATATACCTTTTTTATTTCTCTTTGATGCTATTAATTATCCATGCAAGTCATTAAATGTTGTTATACTTGCAAAAAAATTCAAAAATAATGGAAAATCAAGGTTTTTTCCATTACAAAAGGCTCAAAACTTCTTGAAATGCCTCCATTCCTTATTGCATGTGAGAGAGAGCTTATATTCTTCCTTTCATTCATGCATAATTTCCTCAAGATAGTTACAAAGGCATTTTATATGGTTTTCCCATTAAAAGTGCCAAAAAGTGCCTTAAAACATGAAAATACAACCCTAATACTTAGCCTACGATAGCAAAACATGATAAAATGACTTGAAATGGTCTAACAAGACCCTACTTGAGAAAATCACCCTAAATAACCTAAAAAAAAAAGAAGGTGAAAAAATTTATGCTATGATGCTCCCGATCCCCCTACATCAGAAGGGCAGATAGTGTACCATGGGCCCCGTGATCATGCACTAGAGTTATTTGAGAATTGTGGCTTCAAGTGCTCTAAATGCAAGGACACTGAATTTTTTCTCTAGGAGGTAAATATGTATCCATATGCCTGTTATTTTCATGATTTTGACATCATACCAGTTATCTAAATCTATTTTTATGAAATTGTAGGTTACCTCCCAAAAGGATCAAGAACAATATTGGTACAATAGGGAAAAGCCATATGTATACTTTATAGTAGAGCAGTTTTCTCAAAGATTCAATAAATTTCATGTTGGGAATAGGCTATCAAAATAACTATTGAAACCTTATGATAAGTCCAAAATCCACAAGGATGCTCTATCTTTTAGCAAATACTCATATAGGAAAAAAGAGTTGTTTAATACATGTTTTGACCGAGAATGGCTACTTATGAAGTGAAACTCATTTCATTTTATGCATTGTAACTCAAATTTTCAGTCTTGTGACTGAAAATAAAATTTGTAATACGAGCTATTTCTAAGCTATAACTAGAACACCTTTCTTTTATTAATAAAGTTCATTGATTTTTCCTTCTCAATGGCTATCTTATTGTGTGAAATTGATTATTGATGTGTATTTCTATGTTTTATGTTTAAATCCTCAAATACTAGTCAATTAAAATAACTAAATAGACTACTAATTTATGCTAATTAATAATTAAATTGACTAATTATACTACCAATTGACACAAATTAGTGAACAGTGAATAAATATGACTAAATATATGACCTGTGAAATAATAATTACTAAATATACTACCAATTGACATAAATTAGTGAATAGTGAATAAATATGACTAAATATGACTTGTGAAATAAAAATGACTAAATATACTACCAAATTGATCAAAATGATGATTAAAATTAATGACTAAATACACTACCAATGGACAAAAATTAGTGAATAAAAATTACTAAATAAGTGACCAGATTACAACAATCAATGACTGCCGGTATTGGCATGGTGTGATGGTTTATAGGTGGCATTGTTGTTCCTACCACCAAGGTTCAAACCCCGTTGGGGTGTTATTGTTGAATGGTTGTATCCGGTTCATAGCTCCGGTCAAAAGCGTTTACCCCTTGAATAAAAAAAAAAACAACAATCAATGACTAAATCAATGACTATATATAACAGTGAATAAAAACTGACTAAATAAGTGACCAGATTATAGTAATCAATGATTAAATCAATGAATATATATACTACCAAATTGATCAGTCAAAACAACCAATAAATGACTAAATATTGTTTAGTCATCAATCTGGTCATATTATAAATGATTGGAAAATACTACTAATGATCACGTGACCAAGTTCAGTCATTTATAAGTAGTTTTGAGTAGTTTTTTCAATAGTTTATTGTTGTTTTTGTACTAGTATATCTTGGAGATTCACAAATTAATTCATTTCGCATGGAGTTAATTCTTCATATCTTGAGGTTGACATTCATATATGATCATTCATCAGGTTATTGACCCTTGTGGATGATGCAAACATTTATTGGAGCTTGATAAACATATTTATAAGCATTTTAATTCATTGTATATCATTAGTTAGTTATTCATGATTAGATAGATTCAATATATTTCCACACAAACCCTTCAGGGGTATGTAATAAGGCCTATTAGCTAGTTGTATGTTGAAAGCCCTTGTGGTAGGCTTGTGAGCCTTGGATGTTCACCCATGAGACATATGTTGTATATATGGATATCAATTCAATGAAGTTTCATGTTAGCATAAAAATTTGTTATGTTATTTTCATTGTGTTGACTCATTGCTACATGGTTCAAATTGTTACTTCTAGAACCCTCCTATCGAGACTACACTATAATACAATAAGTGGAAGTCACCATACGTAAGTGTGTGAACCCCAACCTAGGTACCTGCAAAACAAGGAGAATAAACACCTCAAGTTAGATATTGCAAGTCTAAACAAGGATTCCCCATGAAATCCATTTACAACCTTAAACTAGGAAAGAAAATAACAAAGAACACAATGAAAATGATAAAATAAAGATCAAATCCTAATTAGATGTGCAAAATCATGATCCCATGGGGAAATTGGTGCCAATTTGATGTGAAAATTGGCCCTTTCCCAATTCCTATGATAAAATTTTGATATGTTGAAGATGATCTTGATCCACTTTCATGAAAGATGAGAACTCCAAGCCAAAATCTGCAAAAAGCGCAACTACGAATTCAATGATGGATGGAAATGGCTAAATATTTTAGCATAATAACTTTGCAATGTTTGTGGATGATGAAATGAGGATATGAGCTCTTCATTTATAGGATTCCAAGATGGATGAATGTCCAAATTTGAGCAAATGTGGGACTAACATTCATCCAATGATATGACGCCACTTGTCAAGCCATGAATGGATGAAGGATGTGCAAGATTTGGGGTTTGTGCCAATAAATGCCAATATTTGAAATTCAAATTTGTTGAAATGACATGTAAGAGGGAAGGGAAAATGCAATAAATGTGACTTGGCTCAAGGAAAAGGACATGTAAGATGAATTTATTGCCTTGTTGGATGTACATGTTGACTTGGAATTTTTGAATTCAAATTGAGAGAATATTCCAAAAGATGCCATGTGAGGAAAATAGGGATTTAATAAATGAATTAAATCTATTTTCATGTGCAACTTTCATTATCTAGAGGATGGGACATGAGATGAGATTAAATTAATCAAGGTTTAATTAATTTAATGAGAGATTAGATGATGTGACCCATTTGACTCAAATTTATGGATTTATTTAAATCAAATAAGAGAGGAATATGATAAGAGGTTAATTAAATAAGGATTTTGATTTATTTAATTAAAAGAGATGGTGTTAGATTAAATCAAATAAGGTTTTAATTTATTTAATTTAATGGATAGACTTTAGATATTTAATCAAATAAATTGATTATTTAATTAAATAGGGATAATTAGATTAGATGTGATTGATTTAATTAACAAAAGAGAGATAATTAATTAAATAACTGGCTTATTTAATTAATTGAGGAATATTGATGAATTTAATTAGATAAGGAGATTTGATTGAATGGATAGACCGAGGGATGATTCAGGATGAAACGATGTTAGTAGTCAGGAACAGAGTGTGATATCGGTTGTTTTCATTTCTAATAGTGATGTCATATGCTGCTGATAATGTTAACCCACCCATTGACTATGTCATTAAGGCAATGTCACTATTCAAAGATCTAAGGTAATATAGAAAAGCATGGTCAGGAGTTGGCCTTACCATTACTGGAATTCAATCCCATGTCCTTTGAAATTTGAAGTTAAAATCCATCATCTGTTCTTGTGGCGCTCTCTTTATAGTCATCATTTGTTCAACTAGAGATAAATGATTAGACTTGTCAGAAAATTGTTTGGTCAACTTGTCTCCTAAATCATCCCATGTCATGATGCTATTGACTGGTAAGCAATGAAACCACTAAAGTGCTTTTCCCTTGAATGACATTGCTAACAACCTCAAAGCTACATTCTCCTTAATCAAATGGTGAACTCCACATAGTGAAGCTACATCTCTAATATGCTCAATGGGCATAGTCTGATCTTCACCAATAAAAAAAGGAAAAAAAATTGAGTGTTGCTACTGGTATATCATCATGCTGAGCCAGATTCAATGGATTGTCCCCATTAAATAGAACAAAAGCATGTGCTCTAGCCATAAAATTTGCTAGTATTTTGAGATTTACAACTTGTAGAATTGGTATAAGTGAAACTGTTACTCTGTAACTTGGCGAAGCTAAAAATGAATTCGGTTGCCTTGCTAACAATCTGCCTCTTCTTGATGTGTAAACTAATGGTTCTACTCTTAGAACTGGAGTAATTGATTGCTTTCTTGAAGGATTACTAGGTGTTTGCTTGGTTGTCCTTCCTCTTCTCTTTGGTGAAGACAGCTGCAAATATTCAAAAGGAGAAGAACTTCTTGACTGAATGTTTCTCATAAGCTATTTGCACTTGATCTGCTGAAAATTGAGAATAGAGTCACCAGATATATGAAAATAATCCTCTGAAAGGCTAAAATACTACTATATATACCAAAATAGCAAGTTGAATTATAAAATTATTGCTCTGAAAAGTGATTCAAAGTCCCATCAGGCATGCCAAAAACTATTGTCAAATAGATTGCACCTAAATGATTGAATACCTAAATTCAACAATCTATTGAAACATTGGATCAAACTTAGGTTATGGGTAACCTATAACAAGATTGAACCTCTGGATTCTAGGCCGGCTTCCTATATGATTCTTAAATTCATAACTAGTAACCTGATAGAAAAGGGATAGAAGTATGTAAAAATGCATGTAAAACTATAAATTAACGGTGATGCATCTAATTGACAAAGACTTGCAACTGTGATTCACAATAAACTTCTCAGTACTTTAATCTGCACAACCTGATTTCATAATCTAATCACTTGAATGCTTTAAACAAAGGCTTTGATTTAATGTAATCTTGAGGGAAAACCTAGTTTTCATGACTAAACTGGTTAATCAATACATGCATAGTGTATAACCAGTGAATTTAAATTAAACTACATATAGATACTTATGAAAGAGATAGAAAAATCAAAGGTTTCCAAACTGAAAACACAATAATCCTTCGATCAAATCCTACACAATAATGATGCCTGAAATCTTGAAGGAAATTTTTTGAAAATGCTGGAAAATAAAGGAATCTTCTGCTAAATAACACAATTTGAACCTATAAACCTGCTGTTGTATTAATCTGTAAATAAAGTTGAGTTACAAGATGATTCACTTTATAGAATGCAAAGGCTGAAAAAATAAGAACTAGAGGAAAAAGATAAAAAATTTCCAATATATACAAAAGATGCAACTCCAAAGTGCATGAAAGATGAAATTGAAAGTCAATTTCAGTGTAGAAATGATAACTCCAAGGAAAAATTTGAGCAAAAATAAAAATCCCTAAAAAGAAGGTTCAAACTCATGCAAAAATGAGTGAACGATGATCCAAGCTCGAGATCAACTCATAACGGAACTATAGACCACTCAAGCTGCAGATAAAATCCTTGAAAAAGTTTGATTGGGCATGCGAAAACCTCCTCATTTGTATCAATCCACCCATGATGACTTGAACTCCATTCTTGCATGATAAATCTTCAGTTGAGGCTATAGTTCCAACTCAGCCTTACATAATGTCCTCTATTTGCATTTTAAAATGATTAATTTAATTAAATGATTTAAATTCATCATTTAATTAATCAATCTACATTGATTAATGCAAATAAGTTTGAAGAATAAAGCTAAATTAGAAAGCATATTTCTCCATCTCACGACTTTCAAGTTTCATATATCATACTTAGCATATATTTGAAAATATGCATTCTCCATTAATAAACATTGGCGACCACCATGCAATATTGTAAATATCTTACAATAGTTGACCACCATTCTTAGCTCATAAGGTTGACCACATTTTATAGACTCATTAACTTGGAGTTAAGTCCATAGTGATATTTGATAATTATTATTTTAAAAACACTCAAAACTCCATTTTGACTTAGGGTGAATGGAAAAAAACCATCAAACACTAAAACAAATCCTATCATTCACACTTGACATTTGAGAATCTTCATGAAGAAGATGGCCGCCATGGAGAAAACTTGGGGTTCGACCTACAAATTTGCTTAGATATTTTGATGACCTTCCCTCTGAGTTTCTCCAAAAAGTATCTGGTAAGCTATATTTATCACTATTATGGAAACCTTGCCATGTTTTGAGGGATTTTTAAGCTTGAAAAGTTGCGACTGTAATAATTTCTTGATGTATTTTTGTTCATTTATTTTCTCTATGTGTATTATTTCACTGCCTCTGGTTGCCATGGAAGCCTTGAGAGAGCACGACTTGCACTAGTAAATTGATGCTATGAAAAGATTTCCTAGGAAATTTGGCTGGAGAACACAAGGTAAATGCTTTTCTGGGCTTAAAATATGAGATTCTCTTTCATTTTGAAGATATATTCAAGTTTATGGTTGCAGTTAATTATTTCTTTCAACATATTCCCTTGATTTGATTGATATTTTGTTGAAAGCTTGAGTTAACATGGTGAGTTAACAATTTGAGATTCTTGGCAGAAAATTGCATGCTCAATTTTCTCTGTATTCTCCATACTTAGTGTTTATAGAACCCTGGCCATCATTATTTGTCTTTATTTTGTATTTACCTCAAAAACCCTCATAAGCCACCCAAAAATTTATGTATGTCTCTTCCATTTAAAGGTTGTGGACCTTATGGAATTTTAGGTATTTTTTATTGAGTTGTATCTACACTTTGAGAGGAAACCCTTACATGGGTGACAATAAATTTGTATTTTTTTAAAATCTGTGCTTGTCCCAGAACAGTAAAATATAAATATTTTGTAAAGGATGAAAAGAATTTCTAAATGTTTCTCATTAACTTCAAGAACCTTGGCTATACTATGAGAACTATAACACATATTTTCTTGATAGTGAAACACATACACCAATTCACTATTTCTCCTTTTATTATTTCTTGGGTGTATGATATATGGCTTGAATCAAAATGAGCATCCAGAACAACACCCTTTACATGAGAAAAACATGTCAAAGCAACAAAATATTCAAGCATAATGGTAGTAGTTAAAAGATATGAGACCAACACACTTGCTCAATTTTGTACTTAAATAGGCATCAAATAAGCTTTTATCCACTCATAATTCTCAATTTATGGCATCTTAGTTTGATTTCTATGAGTAAATTAAAGCTTAAACTCCTGCAGTAGCTTCATAATTCTCTTTTCCAGTTGCACACTCGGCTAATAGTATTGGTTGTATATTTTAAAAACCCATTAGTCTGCTTCCATTTGATATTGTTCAATGTTTCCCCAAAACTTTGTTGTTGTTTCACTCTATTTCAAGCTTCCATTTGGCTTTTCTTACTATCAAGGATGCTTTTCTAGTCCTTTATGACTGTCATAAACTTCTGTAACCATTTTTTCATCACCATGAACGCTATAGTAGCAGTCTTATTCACTTTTTCAGTTTTGTAGCAGCAATATTATCTATGATTGTTCTTTGATATAAAGCCCTTATTATCATGAATGTAATAGTTCACTTTTTGGCAGTATGATGAATTCTCCTTATTTTATTGTACCAATAATATCTATGACCCATTGATTGCAATGCAATGCAAAATATGGGAATGCTGCCCTCATTATGATGTTAATTCTTCTATAGACTGTCCATTGGAGTTTTAAGAAATCATTGAACTGCTTGAGTACTCTACTTTTCCTTTAGTATAAAGGGGCTCAATGCCTCATCAAAATGTGAATAAAAATGAAAGGATGAGCTAAAACAAGAGATGAAAAATGCAATCAATGCTCTTTTGACATGCTTCTTTGATTGCTTTATTGAATTATGAGCAATAAAATGATTTTCTCAATATGTTTCACCTTGCTTTTTTATACTACTTTCATTATTTAATATTGCTTTACAGCGGTCCTGTTTGATGACTATAATACTTGATGAATCTCATGTAATGATGTGAATGAGAGGTGTCCTTATGATATGTCCGGCTCTACCCTTGTGGGAGCCCATTTTACTCCACATATCTGATAAGATAATCATGAACGTAATGAACCTATTCCTGCACATTGAAACAAACATGTTAGCAAAATAATCAAAGCTGAAAGCTTCCATTGAGTTTTGTGTTCCTTTATTATTAGCCTTTGTAACTGAATCATCTGGTGGATGCCTGATTTAATGCAAATTACATTCCTGTTGGTAGCGTAGGCATAAAGTAGAATGTAATTCATCATTGCTAAGATTACACCTCTAACACCATCCTTCACAATTTTGCAGGTTCATGGAGCGCAAAAACGAGGCAAAATGAGGCTGCAGCTTGCTGACACGATGACTAAAGACATCAAGCAAAAGTGATTCATCATCATAGGCAATGATGAATTGCATGTCTCTTTTTTTTGTTTACGTTATCTTCAGTAGTGTAATTTATCATTGGACTTTGTATTCATTATTTGATTGTCATAATAAAATTCAGTTACCGTCACAGCTTGTGTGAGATTTCAATGTTTTTACAAAATGAATAAAAAGCATTATTATGCAAATTTTCAATTTTCTTTTTCAAATACTTGCACAATAAAACTATAATTTAGATGTAATTTGATCTTTATGATGAACCATGAATACTTTAACAACAAAACTTGAAAATTTTTGTACCTATAATTCATGAATTCGATTTAGCTCTACCTGTTTGAGCTCGTAGTAAAAAATAGGTAACAATACCATGCATAAGATTGTCTGTATGCTCCAAATCTCCAAAACATGACAAACCCTCATTTTGCTAGAAATTTAAAAATACAAGATTTCAATGAAGAGTGAGAACTACTTTAAAGTCAATTTTATTTTATATATGTATTTGAATTTTTAGAATGCAAAATATATCTAATTATTTGAAAGTACCTGCATCTCACCCTGGAGCACTCTACCAATGTCACTAATGTCACTAGAATGCATAGTCTAATTAGAGACTCCTATATTAGGTAGAGGACCAGTGCCAAAGATAAGTGAGCTATATGTTCCATGCACATCATGTGCAGTAACCTCAAGGACTATAGGCTAGTCTAGAATATGTTGATCATCTTGTGAAGCCACCTCACCCTAACCTAACTGTCTACCAAAATGTTGTCTAATATGAGCTACTACACCATCTAAAGGAACCCCATACTCATCACTGATAAATTGGTATGATGATGGTAAATCAGCAATGGAAACTAAAGCAGCATTACATGCAGTGGCTTCACTCATCTGGACCACATCTAATGATGATGGTAGCTCTACACGAATATAGGGATCTAGTAGGTGTTATTGATGCACCTCCTACTACTACTAGTTCCAAAAATTTTACAAGAAGCAAAAGGTTTGGACCAACTAATTCCCTCTTGTTGATGGGTGGTGGAAAATATGCATGTCTAAATTGAGGTTTCTTAGTAAACATCCCTTTTCCCTATCCATCATGTGAAGGAATAGATGTGTAGTCCACTGCTAACCCTAAATGAAACTCAACATATATTTGTTTACAAAAATAAAGTGGTAACTCATCATTATGAGGCCATCTATGATGGGATTCCAACCATCTGGGATGTATAAACAGAGCAACAAGGTCATATGTGCATCTAGTAACAACATATCCTCTAACTTTCTTTTGTCCCATATAATGAGGGAACATGTTGTGCACATTATGTGTTGAAACTCTATTAGCAATAGAATCAATTTTCTCTACGCCAATAACACTGCTACCAAGGGACCTATAAAACTCCTTAATGTTGACCTCATCAAAAGGATTGTAAGATTGAATTGTGTGAATCATATGATGGATATCATAAGGGGAGTTAAGTATTTTTTGTTCCAAACATCTCAAAGCATTCTCTAATCTCCTAATGTTATCATTATATAAATTAGACCTAGCCTCAACTTGCTATTGAGACTGAGTGGAATGGTGTGATCCCTAATCATTAGCCATATCTATATAACATTAACCATTTTTCTAGTAAGATGCCCCATAGGAAATTATAAAAAATAGAAAATTTGAGCAATGAGTGGATTGAACATCATGAAGTAAAAATAAGAAAAATTTTAAATTCATTCAACTATCTATGAAAAAGAGGGAGAAAGGGAGAAAGTAGGATTATAAAAAATTTCCTATAAAATAAGTGGTACTAAAATATCCTAATGAAACATTCACATGTAAAAGTAACATGTAAGCATATAAATACATAGATCTTGAATGCTCTAAGAATTATGGACATGAGGATTAGATTTGACTAACTTTGTAGGAAATTTAAAGTCTTAAACAAAGAATCTCACATATTATCATTTAAAGTTATATGGTATCTGTAAATTCCAAATAACAATCATATAAGTGTGTATAATATAGGATAAGAGTGTATGATAAAAGAGTGTATGATTAAGTATAATGCATCTATATAAGTAGGGATAAGGAGATAATTATGCATAACTTACATTTAAAGAGACATATTGTATTTTAGGATACTTACAAATTACAATCAACCATAAGCAATTCTACACTATAATTATGTGTGGTGCAATTCTACTTCACGTTAGAGAAGGGGATATTCTATTATGATTGAGGTCTTAAGTGTTTATCCTTTTTTCATTACACACATCTAGGGCTTTTTGGATGCCTCACTAAGTGAATGTATAATACTATTTTTGGTGATGGCTTTGTACATGTATTCAATACAATAAATGATCAATAATATACTTTATTGAAATAATCTTGGAAGGCTACTAATTGGAGTTATATGACTCGATAAGTGAAACTAGTTATAGTATAAATTTTGGCGCCAATAATGTATTTTAGGATATGACTTAAACAACTCTATATTTCCATTCAAATACATGGTTTTATAAATATACTTAGGTGGTGCATTTAAATGAAACTATAGTCATACTTTCTTACATTAAGTTGTAAGTCATCCTAAAATACATTGTGCTAGGCACCGAAATTTCTACTATAACTAGTTTCACTTATCCATTCACATTTAACTCCAATTACTAAGGGTAGTAATTGTAGTTATGTGAAAGGATAAGTGAAACTAGTTATATAGTAGAAATTTTGGTGCCTACAATGTATTTTAAGATATGAATTACAACTAGATATAATTTCATTTAAATGCATGATTATATGAATATATTTAAGTGGTGTGCATTTAAATGAAATTATAGTCATACTCTTACATTAAGTTGTAAGTCTATCCTAAAATACATTGCCCTAGGCACCAAAATTCTAGTATAACTAGTTTCACTTATCCATTCACATAAAATCCAATTACTACCCTTCCAAGATTATTTCAATAAAGTATTTGAAAATTGATCAATTGTTGTATTGAATTTACACCATCACCAAGCATGACCTATTAAACAATCACTTAGTGTGAGACATCCAAAAAGGCTATTATAACCCTTCCAAATTATTTCAATAAATTGTTATTTGATATTCTTCTATATTTGATTGGAATTTTGCATGTTCAATGAATTGACTATGTTCAAAGGCTGATATGTCAAAGAGTGAGTCTACAAATACATTTTGAACCCAAGTTTTCCTACATTCAATACATTACATGATCAATCAAATACAAAAGAATATTAAATAACAATTTATTAAAATAATTTGGAAGGGTAATAATTGGCCCTTTTCGACATTCTCAATGATGGTATACATTGAATACAATAAATGATCAATCAAATACTTTATTGAAATAATCTTGAAAGGGTATATTAATTGGAGTTATGTGAATAGATAAGTGAAACTAGTTATAGAAGAAATTTTTGTGCATAGCACAATGTATTTTAGGATATGGCTTACAACTTAATCTAAGAGTATGACTATAATTTCATTTAAATACACCACTTAAATATATTCATAAAATCATGCATTTAAATGAAATTATGTCTAGTTGTAAGTCATATCCTAAAATACATTGGAGGCACCAAAATTTCTAATATAACTAGTTTCATTTATCCATTCACATTAACTTCGACTACTACCCATCCAAGATTATTTAATTAAAGTATTTGATTCATCAATTATTGTATTGAATGTACACCATCACCAAGCATGACCTATTAAACATTCTCTTAGTGTGAGACATCCAAAAAGGCCTATTATTACCCTTCCAAATTATTTCAATAAATTGTTATTCAATATTCTTCTATATTTGATTGGCATTTTGCATGTTCAAGTGAATTGACTACGTTCAAAGGTTGATAGGTCAAAGAGTGAGTTTACAAATTTACATTTTGAACCCAATTTTTTCACAATAAATGATCAATCAAATAAAAAAGAATATTAAATAACAATTTATTAAAATAATTTGCAAGGGCAATAATTGGTGTAACACCCCTCCATTTTGGATATTTGGATCGGCACTATTTTCTTGGTAATGTTTGATTATGCTTATGATGTGACTGTGAACTTAGTGATTGTTTGATCATGAACTGTTTAGTGATGCACATGTTATATCATGATGTGACGATTATGTCTGAACATGCTTTGACTTTGGGAACTTGATTACTTGTGATCGTGATTGATTAAATGATGTGGAAGTTATATATTGATGTGATGTTCTTTTATTTCGATGTTATCCTTATGACATGATTTGGAGTAAATTAGAATATATTTGATTTAATGATGTTTATGCTATTGAGCATATCTCTGATGTTAGATGCGACAGTTAGAGATACTGTATTGGTGAAGGGGACGGATTATATCACTCGCTTGTGAGTGCCCTACAATTTTGAGATTCCCTCTTCACGGTGTGTTTGATCATAACATACATATTTTGCACGTTCGACATGTTCTTTGCTGTAGGTTGGCAAGTACATGACATCGACTCCACCTGGCTTCATAGGTCTGAGCATGTCCATTTACCAATGGTAATTGATTGGGAGATAGTAGCTAGGTTTTTCGAGCCAAGTCGTCACCCTAGTCATAGCATGTTGTTGGGTTGTCATCAAGGTCAGTTCTTTTAACTTGGTCAGTTTCCCCTTGAGTGTTTATTTAATTTCAAGTTTAAAGTTTATTAAATGACTTGCGTAGTTTAATTAATGATTAAATGTGTTTAGTTGGAATGCTGAAATGTGATTTATTTTATTGATTTATTTGATGAAATTAATAGAATAATTATTGGGTTATTAATTGATTTGATTAATTAATAAACTAGATTTAGTTTATTAATTAATTAGATTAATAGTGATATATTAAATGAAATAGTGATTTTGGCGTTATTGTATATCTAAATTCAAATGAAATTGAAAATGGAAGTTATATCGGATATTTAGGATTTAATTAAAATCTTGTCTGAATAGTTACGATTGAATTAAAATAAATAAATAAAGGATAGTGTGTTTTAATTTTACTTTTGAAAAATATCGTTGAGGAAATTATTTATTGGTAATTTTGAAATGCTTATGTTTAATGAGAAATTTGGAAAATGCATAAGGTTGAATTAAAGATTTGAAATTGGGTTTTGAATTTAAAATTAGAAATGGGCTTTTGAATTTAAAAATTCAAAATTGGATTGTGAATTAAAAATTAGAAAAAATTCCCATGTTTTTAAATTATATTTTGGGTAAGTGGGAATTTTAGGGCTTTTGACCAAATTAAGGAAAAAAAACCCTATTTTGGGAAAAAAGGGGAAAACATCATCTAAGTTGGATTTTTCAATTGGGAGAAGATTTACTTGGCTATGGTTCTAGATTTGGATTTGTGAAGGAAATTGAAGGGTTCTTGAGCTGGATTTGAAGAGGATTCGAAAGTTCGATGGAATCTTGAAGCTTTGGAGAAAAATCAGGTTCCTTTGTTCTTGTTTTGTCCATCTTAGAAATAGCTTAAATCTTTTGGTGATTGTTTGAAAATTTTGGTTATGCTGTGTGAATATTTTCTGGGGTTTGGAATTTCAATCATAAAAATCCATATTAGATCTTGTTTGTGAAATTGTAAAATCTTGTTGAAATCTAGAAGACAAATAAATTGAATCTTGTAGAAAATGAAAAAATGAAACAAAGGAAACCAGAATACCTTATTGGGTATTTGAGAAATTTTTATCTTCATCTGGAATTTAGTTTTTAATTGTGTATGTTTTTTTGGAAATGATTTGCCCAATTTGGGCTGTGTGAAATAATATATTCTTATGAATAACCAGTATTGCTTTGCTTATAAAATTTATGAAGGTTGGATACCTTTCTTAAAAGATTTGTTTTAAAAAAAATAAGGTTTGTTGTGTGAGATTCGTTCTGGGTTTTACTAGAACAGAGTTTTGATTTTTCGTTTTCATTTTTAAACGAAATTGTGTTAGTGAAAAATGTTTTTTTTTGTTTTTAAATGAAATTATATTACTGGAAAATAAAATTCAAATTAAATCTTTGTTTTCACGGATAAAAATCCATCATTTGTTCAGGGGAGGTCGTTTTGTCAATCAAAAATCATCAATAACCATATAGAAAGTCCTCAATATCTAAAATTGCACAATACACCACTATGTGACTAGATACTAGCCACCAAACGAGGAAGGAGGGAACATCGTCCAGCTATAATAGTAGCCCTCATGTGGTGCAAAGTGAGCATGCCATCCACATGACCCAGAGTGCGCTCCTCAGCTACACCCTGCCTCGCGTCATCACGCGACATGGTCATACGCCAGCCAGAGAAGGCACGCACTGGTCGTATGCCGCATGGCAATGTGTCTTGGCTCCGCATAAGTAGGCACGAGTAGAACACATCCTGCATAGCGATACCTCGTGGAGAAGGCACATGTAGGTACTCGCCGTAGCCAGAGGTATACATGGCTAGGACATACCCATATGCTAACCGACCCAAACACTATCGAAAGCAAACATGAGTATCCCTCTACAAGTGTGTGAGGCCCCATTATGCTCATCACACAAGTAGGCTATCATAACACAATCTCATAGTGCTCCTTCACGTGTCTATGCACGTGGCATCATGTCCTCGAGCCCAGCTCACTACCATCAGCAACATGGCATCATCACCAGCACTATGTCGGAACATCAGTGGGGTGTGGCATCGTATCCATTGCATCATGTTGGAACATGTGTAGATACGGTGTATGCAATACATAGATGAGCATGTCAATATGGGGCTACTCGAGCTTCACCTCTCATACAGACGAGGTTGACTTGCTAATGCCAGCTCAATGTCCCTATGGACGACCAAGCATAAACTAACAATCCAATGCTGCTATACTCAAAACTGTGGGGTTTAGGCTAGCACATATGGATCAAGTACCCTGATCCATCATAAGGGGAAGTAGTGAGTACGTTTCCTCGGGATCAGTTGAGCTAAGACTACTCTGCGTCGCAATATGCATACGTTGCACACTCCGCCCAAGGAACTTTGTGGCTACTACTACCCCTTCATAGATTGAGGGACTAGAGAACCAAAAGAAAAGAATCCCTGAAACTAGCTTTTGGCTACTCTTATATGTATAGATTTTCAACCACACGTGGGTTGGCCCTCAATCAGGTAACAAACATACAAACACACATAATGGTATGGTTAATCCCACACCAAAAACAACATATTATGTATGAATGGGTACACTGTATCTCCATCCTAAGACCTGTGGGTTATGAGCCCACAAAGCAAGTACGGGGTATTCACAACACTCAACCAATGCACAGTTACTAGTTTCTCACATTTACAAGGGAAGTACAATTACATACATAATTCCACAAGTACACTTATTTTCCAACAACTAAGTGGTTCAAATGTTTACCTCCTTTCCACAATCCAACATGATCATCGTGATTACTTAATAACTTCACTTAACAAATTCACTAGGACAACATAATGGGCTCATATGAAACCAGAGTGCCCAGTATATGAACCTAGTGCTCTGATACCAATATGTAATGCCCCGCCGTGTGAACCCCAAAGGACAACAAAACACCACAATATATATATTTTTTTTTGAAAATAAAACATTGCATCTGATGAAATGTATTGCATTCATTACATAAAAAAAAAAAAAACAATTATGCAATTACAAATTCATTCACGTCCTCTAGGGTACACAGAATGGTCATTACAAATCATAAACTTCTATCAAACGAAAGTGAATAAACAACCAAGATTACACAATGATGACTTACAACTATTAATGATCAAAGAGTGGAAATAATACATCGTTTTACTGCAATTCAATTTACATTTCAGTAGCACAATTGTGGAGCATATTTCCACAAATACAACACATCAAGATTACATTAATACATTACATAATGCTCCCCTTATAACAATGGAAAGATTACATCAAGTACAAGAACACCAAAATATACACACTAAACATCCTAACAAAACTATGACAATCTTAACTAGTTTTGCAATAATTTACTTTTTTTTTTGTTTACTTTTAAGATAATAACAGCATAATCCACTACATACGATTATCGTCAATGATAGTTTACAATGTCGAGGGATAAAGACAAGTCTAAAATAATGACTCATAAACAAAACAGTCCTAAGGGCCCGACCTAATTCCTCGGGGGCTCATCACTTGATGGCCTTGCCTACGTATATAATTCGCAGAGGCACCGTAGTTCGACCAACTTGAGTTCTCCCAACTCATTGACTCACCCTCATAGAGTATAACCTCTAGGTTTTTTTAAAGGTGACTACCTCAGACACGAACTTACACCATAACACTGCTATATGCTAACTCCAACCACTACTCAAACATGCAATGCTCCTAATAATCATCCTATGGATTACACAAGACAATCTTCACTATTAACTAGTTAGTACGAACCTTCATGCTAACTTACAACTTATCATTACAGTACTACAATTATCTAATTAATTTATCCATAAATGAATCTTACTATAAAAATCTATTTGCATATGGAACAAATATGTGTATGTAAGACTAATTATACTACAAACAAATAAATAATTAATTTCAAGATCACTAATTATAATCAATATTATAAATGTTTCCCAACCATGCTAACATTCAACACTGCTCGAAAGACAGTGAATCTTTAATGCAAACCAAACACAACCAAGGTAAGTACAACTCATTATCTCTACCTTCTACCTTCCTCCTTAACTGTCAAGTTTAAAAGAATAAGTATACCCAAGGTGTTAATTTCAAAATTAATGCAAGATAATAATAATACAAAATAAAAGAAGAATGCTATTATATTGAATAATTCTCACAATGCACGAATAATGAAATACAGAGGATCTGATTCTAAATTAGGTTGCACCATTTACCGAACCCTAAGAATGCACTTATCTATTCTATATTTCCAACTCAATTCTCCAATTGGATACTCATGTGCTCACAAGTGAAATAATAGTATCTAGTGATTAGATCTTCATAATTTATTTATTTTGTCTATATAAAAATTCATAAACTTATATGGTAGCACTATTATAAATTTTAAATAAATTATATTTTCCACCTTTGAAAAGACAAGAAAAATAAATAAGACTAAATCATCCTAAATTTTATTACTATATTTATCCCCACCTAAATCCTAAATTTTGTCCCCACTTAAAAAAAACACATCCTTAAGAATTATGAACAGTTAGAACTTTAAAAGGACTCATTAATAAAGAGAATCCTCTATTGGATACTTTTAGCTCCTCCTTTTTAAAGTGATATAAGGTAATCTTTCTAATATGTGATTTTTACCTCTTAACATACTTCTTAAAGGTTTTCCCTTACGTTTTCCTAAAAGGGTGCAAAATGAAGTTGAAATTTTCCTTAGTTTTGAAAAAGTCAGTTTGAAAGAATTTCAAGTAAAAGAAGTGCCAGTAGTTTTAAAATGCGAATGAGAGAATTTAGGAGAACCCTAAACCTAGCATTCATGTCATGATGTGAATTCTATGCCATATTTTATATATATATAAAGATTTATTTTGTTTTATTTTATTTTTGTTTGCAAGAGGATACGTTTGAGAGGAGGAGGATTATAGCAGAGTAAGAGTTTAAAGTGCTCAAACTTTGAATAAACGAAGAGGAAAAATTGCTGATAAATAACTGTATTTTAGGTTTTGGGAAGGATATGTTTTTTTGAACATTGACCTTTCTTTCTTTTTTTCAATATTTGAGAAGATTTCAGCATTGACTCTACCAAACTACAGCGACTCTACCTAAGAAATCATGACTGTATCCAAAATAATCCTTCACAAACTGATTTAGTGGTTTGGAACCTTCCCCAGTCACTTGCAATTGGTCTGTGACATCTCCATTCTGTGAGGCAATTAGACCATACACAGTCCAGGAAACATGGCATATTCAGTAATACCAGAACCAACACTTTGGAATTTTCTGCATCAAATATTAAAAAAAAGAAGAAAAAACACAGTTTTATTCTGCAGACTATTCTTCTCTATCAGCTTCTATTGTTTGTCAACGTTGATAATAAATTCTTCAATGACAGGAAAGCTCAATTACAATATATCATAGAAATGTGATCTTAAGGGATGCAATGATTGCAGGATATGCACAAAATGAATTTTAATGTATCGCTTGGGTTTCAGAATTTGCAGTGGCAGATTGGTAACTCCAAAACACAGAATTATTCATCGCTCCTTGCTGACACTGTGGTTACTAAGGATAAGGGCCTGAAAATGTGACTGGGTTAATTCCAAGGTAATCACTGTTGTTGCATACTCATTTAACGACAGTGTGAAGATGAGGAAGTGAAACAACACCCACAGCTGAGGTGTATGGAGGAGAATCAAGCAATTTCCAAGGCAACCCTTCGATCTGTGAACAAGAGATGACTAAAGAAAATATTTCGTCTAATAGACAACAAAAACTTTCAAGCAAGTGCAATTAACGGAAGTAATGCAGCCGGTTATCTCAACCTTTAAGCTGCCTATTATGTTCAAGTAATGCGAATGTAACAGCTTGCCATTGTTTAGGTAGGCTGAGTGGGGAATGAGATCGCCCAACAAGGCGTGCAAACAACATGAGAGAATGCCTCAAAGGTATGGTTTCTCAGTGACTGCAGGCTACACACAAAATAGATTTAAGGGATAGGCTTAAGGAACTTTCAGGTAAAATCAATTAATAGATGAAGGCACACATTAAGCAGGTTATCAAAGACTTTATGTATTCCATATTAACACATCACAATACAAAGTAAACTCATCCAATACTTTAAACAAAGATACAGAACGATGCATAGCAAATTCCTACCTGGGCAACTATCACAGAGTATCCCTATTATAACAATAGCTTTTCAAGTCCCTTTTACCAGCATCATACACTGCCTGGAGTCGTCAGAGAAGCAAAACAAATGGAGGAAGACCATCATTCTATTATAGTTCCCTTCTCCTCTCTTGTCCATGAGACCCCTGCAACGTATGCTCTCCTCCATCCCCATGAAATTTCACCCCCTTACGGTAACATGCATGTCCATTTCATCCGAATGGGCAAGTCATGCCGAAAAGAAAGTAGTCCCCATGCAAAGCCGTTATCTTTGGCGGTTATGCATGCCGAATATCAATGCATGGATTAGGCACGCGTAAAGTCAATTTCCCATTCAGAAGACATGTGTAGAATGTAGAAGCATATGCAAGACACGTGAAGAGTTTGAAAAATTGCTCGAAAGGCAGGTGGCCCTAAGGGCTATAATAGTCATTAATATTAAAAATAGGACACAATTTAACTGTATGCATCCACACGTTGAATAAATAAGAACCAAGTTCATTGGGGAAATTAATCACCCATGCTCTCATGCAAAACAACTGATAGTTGTAGCCACTATGAGTGTAATTCTTTAAATGATTCTATAAATTTCATTTATTATTTTGAATATTATTAAATTATATATATAAACATATTTAATTATATAAATTAATAATATTAAATATATTATCATTTGCATTAATTTTATATAATTATTCTTACTAGACCATTGATATTCGAGTTCCCTAATAAATTCATCACTTACCAAGAAAATAAGAACCAATACACAAAATAAGAACCAAAGTATAATTTCCAATAGTTTTATAATATGCATAGAGGCCAATCTTACTTGTATCAAGGTACAATTCTAATGCATATAAATAAGATATCTAATTCCACATTTACTATGATTCCCCTAAACCACACAAGCCCTCTTCAATTTACAACTAAATTAATGTTACCTTTTATCGTAAACTCTTCATGTTGTCTATAAATATATCTTTTTTCTAAACTGCCATGAAGAATATTTTCTTGGCATCCATATACGTTATCTTGAGTTCATAGAGGGTATATGCCATAACATTTAGTGAACTCCTATCTATTATTTATTATTCACATATACTTGATTTCTATTTAGACGTTTCTAAAGTCAAAATTTATTTGCATAAGCCAATTGATATTATGACCATTATAATTTCTTACTTTCTCATTAACTATTTATGACAAGAAATTTTTTACATTAAAAGCTTTATCACGTGGTTTAAAATTAACATCCTCATTCAATATAATGCAAAACACCCAAGCTTCAAAGATACCTAGACACAAATAAACAACTCACTCAATGTTTAATGATAGCCGAAACGAAGGGGCACTACATCTAGGTAGTGTGCCTGAATGCATGTGCATTCCCCTATTTATCTTCATTATACTTTTAAAAGGGTATAATATATTGTGGACTAACATCCACCATGGTTTTTCCCCTAATAGGGTTTCCACATAAAAATATTAGTGTTCTCTGTCTCTTTGATGTGTTGATTGTTTACAATTTATTGTTCATTAATCAGATTTGAGATTAAGTTAAGTAAAGTTTGAAAAGTTTGATATTCTGTGACAACTGAGTGATAACTGATTGACCCCCTCTCTCAGTTGTATGTCCTTGTTTTTTCAATAGAATTGTACCCTAGAAAAATGTACCAAATTATGCATGTAGTTTAAAGGAGGGGAAATGACCCCTTGCTTGTTTGTGAGATACTCAAAATTATCTGTGGAAGATACTTTGTGAAAATTTCTACTATTTGATCCTTTCTAGGCACATACTCCAACATTCCTTCATTCTTAACAACTTTATCTATTAGAAAGTGATACCAGAAAGAGATATGTTTTATTATCAAAGGCATTACCAAATTTTTTGAAATGTTGATAGAACTTGTATTTTCACACAAGAGAGAGATATATTCATCATATGATACTATGATATCTTCCAATGTCTGCTTCATCCATAATACTTGTGTCTAGAAAGATGTTTCAAAAAAATATTTTATATCTGGAGTAGATAATTACACTAAATCCCACTTCTTACTCAACTGAGAAACCAATCTGTTTCCATGAAAGAAAGAACCTTCACTTGTACTTCTTTTTTGATCTACACAACCTACCCAATCTACATTTGTATAAGCACTCAAATAGAATTTGGTACCCTTAGAATACCATATACCATAGTCTAGAGTTCTCTTCAAATATCTTAATAGCTTTTTGACTATTACCACATGTGATTCTCTAGGATCTTCTTGAGATATAGCCACAAAGCATACTACATGCATAATAGCTAGTCTATTTGTAGTTAGATATAGTAATCCAAAAATCATGAATCTATACTTGGTTTGATATTTCTTAGGAGATACATCATTTTTTTCTCAATTTACAACTAGTAACCATGGGACTACATACTACTTTAGGGTATGTGTAGGATCGTGATGGCCTAAAATTGGTGATACGATGGGTATGTGTAGGGTGTGTGGCTAATGACTTTTTTTTACTAAAAATTAATGAAAAAAAGGGATTTTAAAGGATATTCTTAGCTTTCCACCAATATAAATTATTCTTTACTTCAAATTTAATAAATAATTATTATTCATTTTCTATTTGAATTATGACTAAAGTCCTAATTGATAGGTTGATTGAAAAATGTCTATAGCCTTCAAACAGTATCAAATTTTTTGAATCTGAAACATGTGTCACATTCTATGCTTCACATACTATAGGATTAAAAAAAATGAATTTCATGAAGTTTTGACCAAGTTAAAGTTGTTAGACATACAAGTTTTTTTATTTTTTAAAAGTTGTAATTAAAAATTCATAATTAATTATTTACTTGGAAAAAAATACAAAAAAATATCCATCACATTGAAACATGAGTCCTCTACTTATATCTAAAATCTTATAAGAAAATATTATCATTTTGTTGTGGTTAGGGTGGTCATAAAGACACCTACTTCTTGTTTTTTCCCTAAAATTTAAGTGCTACTACATTGAAATTTCAAACTTTCACCAAGTAGGTTTTCTTAAAAATAAATTTGGTAGTTTAGAAACTACATTGAATTTGCTAAAGATTCTATTCTTACATATTTTTTAAATAATATAGATAACTTACTCAATTTTTTACATCAAGTTTCCTAGCTCTGATTTTTCAAAATTTTTTGCCACTTAAGGGCCTTTTTTTCCATGATGATCCTACACATACCCTTTAGAGTTCTCCATTCTAAAATTCTTTAGCATTTCCTTAACATATTTTGATTGTGCAATGAATATACCTTTTTTGGATTGACTAATTTGTAGCCTAAGGAAGAAAGTCATCTCCCTAAACATTAACATTTAAAGATCATTTTGCATCTCTTTTGTAAACCTTCTACACATTTTCTCATTTCCTCTAAATATTATGTCATCAACGTACACAACCACAATCATAATTTGATCTCCCTCAACCTTGAAATAAATATTTCTATCTTTAGTACCCTTTTTGAATCTTTTCTACAATAGGCACATATGTAATCTTACATACCAAGCTCTAGGAGCCTGTTTGAGTCCATATAATTCTCTTTTCAACCTGTGGACCATATCGGGATCTTCTAACAATTTAAAACCTTTCAATTTTTTATAGTATACCTCTTCTTCTAACTCAACATTCAAAAATGTAAACTTTACATCCATACAATATATCTTGAAGTATTTATGTGCTTTAAAATAAAA
The DNA here is from genome assembly GCA_007258455.2 of Sequoia sempervirens. NCBI lineage: Eukaryota > Viridiplantae > Streptophyta > Pinopsida > Cupressales > Cupressaceae > Sequoia > Sequoia sempervirens. Next base: position 594,715,554 of record VDFB02270651.1, on the reverse strand, counting down.
AAGATTCTACTAGTTTCTATTCTTGGTAGAGGAGAAAACATCTCTTCAAAATATATTCCTTCCACTTGTGAGTAGCCCTTACACACAAGACTAGACTTGTTTCTAATATCTTCTCTGTTCTAATTCAACTTCTTCCTAAAAGCCCATATTTTTCCTATCACATTCTGGTTTGCTATTCTTGGGACCAACTCCCGTGTCTAATTCTTCTCCATCTACATTAGTTCTTCCATAGCTTTGATCCAATTTTTATCCCTTCATGTCTTATTTACTATTTTAGGATCTATCTCTAAAATTAAACAAAAGTTTACTTGTTCCTCTGTCAAAGAAGTTTTTCTTCTTGTTAGTACACCTTTTCTTTTGTCTCTTTTTATTTGATCCTCAAAATGATTTTTTTGCACATACTAAGGAGTCTGAGGATTCTTTTTTGAAGATTTTTCCTCTTCCATTGTTCTCTCTTTTTCTTTCCATTCTTCTTTTACTTCTTCTCTGCAAGGGGGTTTATCAAATTCATATCCTTCTATCAACATTCATATTTTATGTAATTTCTCATCCACTTTCACACTTTCACTTTAAACTATCTTCCTTAAAATTTTATTGTAATGCCTATATTCCTTGCTCTTTGTATAATATTCAAAGAAGATTCCCTCATCTAATCTAGCATCAAACTTTCCTAAGTTCTCTTCATCTCTCCTGATATAACACTTCCAAGCAATCTAAAATATTTCATAGTAGGATTTTTTCCACAGCATATCTCATAGGGGTATTTGAACTATTCACTCTTGCTTGACCTCTAATAAGAATGTACTATAGAATGAATAGCTTATCTCCAATAGACATATGGTAGATTTGATTCTTTCAACATGATTCTTCTAGCTTCCTGAACTATCCTATTCTTCCTTTCAAAAACTCCATTCATTTGTGGAGTCCTAGGAGTTGATAAATGACCTTTTATCACATGATCTTCATAAAAACTATTAAACTCATTGGAGGTGAACTCACCAACTTTTTTAGACCTCAAACAATTGATTTTCAAATCCATTTCATTATAACCCATAGATTGAAATGATATAAACCTATCTAGATCATCTATTTTTTATTTAAGAAATGCCACCCAAGTCATTCTAGACTAATCATCTATTAATAACATAAAATACCTATCACATTGAGAGCTTATTTTTTCAGTAGGTCCACATAGGTCTATATGCACCAACTCTAGAAGTCCTACAACAGAATATTCCTTAGTATTTAACCTATTCTTTGTATATTTTCAAACCCAAAACTCTTTGCAAAATTGCATTGATAGGCTATGTAATTCTCGGCACATCTCCCATAGTATAAGTAGAGTTGATCTTCAGTAGGCTATCAAAGATGATATGATACATTATGATAGAACACACTAATCTATTGAGAGGGGAGTGAATAAGTAGATATACAAACTTTGAGTCTTGAAACCTATTTGCAAAGTCAAGCTTACAACCAAGATGTGCAAAATAAAAACATAAACCAATATAACAATCACATGCACATGAAACAACTAATAACACTTGATATATGTGGAAAACCCAAGATGGGGAAAACCACAGTGAGAAAAGTTGTGTGATTATACTACTCAAATCTAGTATCACAAATGAAATCTATGTTAAAATGTTTAGGGTTGCAACCTAAGGAAGATTCAACTCCCTAATTTAGAAGCTAAAACTTCAAGGATACTACAATCCCCTAATCTAAGCCACAACTTAGTACAATGAGGCAACCACCTCTATGATAACAAACAAAAATATGTATATAAATGGTTCTACATAAGCCTAAGATGCATCAATACATACAATGCACTATTGCACTTATTGCAACTTACACTCTATTGTTGTAGTTGCGCTCTCAACAACACATAATTTTTCTTTGCACTCTCCTCTTCTTTTCATTATCTTCTCTAATGCATTCCAAGTTGGAAATCACTTTGTTCAGAAATGTACAATCACAGACTTCTAAATCAATAAAAAAACTTGCAAAATAAACAACATCGACAATACCTGATTATCTTCCTTCTTTATGAACCTACAATCATTACCTCAGGATCTACTACTTCATCTAGATCAGCCCTTGCATCCTATTAGGGTTTCCCTCACTTACAAACTTCACCAGCAAGCTACCTATTAATTGAACTACACACCTTCATCAAGCTCATCATAAATACATTTGATAAGGTTTATTAGATATCACCATACCTATGCATTGAGCCAAACAACATTTAATTCATATGAAAATAATTTCCCTTTATTCTCTCTAGAAAACCCTAAAAGTTTGATTATGCATTCAATGCATTTAGTTGTCTATTTGATCTGATCTTAATTCTCATCCATGTGATCATTTGTTAGCATTTTTAAGAAAAAATCATTACACAACCTTTGCATTGATCCTCACAACATTAAATTTGGATATAAATAATTTTCTAAGAATATGAACCCATGAAACGCTAGAATTAGACATGTACTAAATGTGTTCTCCTATTTAATCGATCTGATCCAATCTTGATCACCTTTGCAATTCGTTCCACCATCTTGAAGATAAAATCTACATTCAATTGGTCATAGGTGTAGTTTGACCAGTTAAATCCTTCCTTTTTTTTGGTTACCAGATGAAAACATCATCCACACTGAGTTAGCCATTTGTGATTACTGCATTCAAATCTAGGTTATTGATCTACTGACTTTGCGCCATGATCCTGTACTTTTTATTCACTATCACAACTTTAAAACACAACCATCTAATAAGCGATATTTAAATCTACATTATTGATCACTTTCATATATCATTCACCGTACATGGGGTCCATCAAGACACACATCCAAAATTTGCTCATCCCATGAGCTTTAAAATGGGCCCACAAAAACCTTGCGGGGTTAGCAGGTTGCTGCCATTTTTTGTCCACGTCACCACCACATAATTCACAAGAATGATGAGAATTAGCATATCGAGTAATCATTCTCCACCACATGTTCACTTCTATCACAATATGTCAATGTATTAGGTCTCACCAAATTCACTATGGGCATGATCAAATCTTCTACATTCAATCGTTGTCATTCATCATATTGTATACATCATCTTCCACCATCTGGTCACACTAGACTCTTCAGCAAGCACTATCTGATCAATAAGGGATAATTTACACTATTTCCTGCTAACCCCGTGGGTCTTGATTGGGCCCCACCACTATTCTAGCGGGATGCATAGGCTAATGCCACCTATCAATGTGACATCAACTTCCACTAGCATCGTATGCTACCATCGTGCACCATTTGATCTTGTTTAATCTCAATGGTTTTGCGCTATCCTCATAGGACTTAGTCGGGATCCACCAAAAACTCAGCAGAATCCATGAGCACTATTTGATCTTCTTGATTGCAACTATTGATGAAGGGAGGAAAAATATTTTCTTGGGACTTAGGAAATATTCAACATGCCAAATATTTGCTCGATTGGTAAAGTAAGGTGAAGTGGTCATTCACCTTCAAAAATTCATGGGCTTAAGTGGTAACTTAAGAAAATTGTAACTGCCTTAATCAGTCAACAACAAATTAGAAGAACTTTTTGCACCCATGACTACAACCCTAGGGTTTAACTAGTCAACCCTAATTTTGACTGAGAGGAAACATAATTCATTTATGAGTGTTATACATCCTCTAGACTTGCACTTCACATCTTTGGAAAGCTCTCGAGAAACCCAATTCAAATGTCATTAGATCCACTACTCTCACACTCATCCTTTATCACCATGCCAACAATCTCCTTTTCCATATTTTCCCTTTTGACATCAATGACAACTATATGCCAACAATCTCCCCCTTTGGCATTGATGTAACACTGTAACTGCTCATCTAGGTACCACTAAAGCTTTTCACCAATATGATTACCCGCACTACAATACAAAAACCCCCCTATGTCATACATATCTTCTATTTTCATAAAGCTTCTATTTTGCATCACATTTCTCCCCCTTTGACATCAATGGAAAAGGGTACACTCCCCCTTAGGAAATGCTCCAAATTTGACAAACTCAGTGTAAATGGTGATTTTGGTTTGCCCTCACAATGCTTTGCTCCTCCTAAGGTTTTTCACCTAAAAGGAGAAAGGAGATTGAAAGGGGTCCCAAAATTCAAGGGTTTACACTCAAATTCAATGTAAATGAAATGTATTATGCCTAGTTAAGATGTCCTAATGCTCTCATCTGAAATTGAAATGACCCAATGATGCAAAACTTAGAAAAATTAACTTGTTTGAAAACATAGTGTGATATGTAGAAAAAGTAAAATAAATTCAAATGACTCAAATAAAATAGGAAACAACTATACAGAAACAGAGCAATGCCTAAACCTAACAGGAATTTTAGAAAGGGGAAACAAAATGCAGAAAACATAAATGCAAAATTGATAGGACTAAGTCGCCCTAGGTGGTGAATTAGTTCAATTAGGGTTATTTTTAAAGTTTTTCTTAATTTTATGATGGATATGAGTGTGTTTAGGACTGTGTAACTCAAATATATATTGTAAATGTAGAATTTCACTATTATACTATGAAATGGGATGCAATAATGCAAGCTAACATGAGCTTTTACTAATGCAAGGTTGAAACACTAGGATGCGATTTAACCAATGCAAGATGTAATGAAAATGGAACCTAGAATGCTCTTTTAAAATTAGAAAGGAATGTGTTCAAATGAAAAGCTCGCCAAAATGTAAATAATGATTTTGGTTTTCCCTCACAATGCTTCACTCCTCCTAGGGTTTTTCACCTGAAAGGACAAAGGAGATTGAAAGGGGTCCCAAAATGCAAGGGTTTACACTCAAAGTAAATGTAAATGAAATTTATTATACCTAGTTAATATGTCCTAATGCTCTGATCTAAAATTGAAATGACCTAATGATGCAAAACTTAGAAAAATTAACTTGTTTGAAAACATAGTGTGATATGTAGACAAAGTAAAATGAATGCAATAAATGATAAGGTAAAGATGTAAAACAAGAATTATGCATTTGGAAATTGATCGGGATTATAATGGAGATTGTAGAGACTTCTAAAATGCTGGAAATTTTGATTTTTAAATCTGGTGGGACTAAGTCACCAAGCTGGGCGATTTAGTCCTAATTCGGGGAAACTGCCAAAAAACCTGTTTCAACCAAAAGGGTGTTTGAATCTGCATTTATGTTTGAAAAATCAGTGTAGTGGGACTAAGTTTCCACTATGGGAAACTTAGTCCACTTTGGATTTTCTACAAATCTGAAAGTGGAAACAGAAGCCCACAACCTACACTCTACTTTTTGATGAAAATCCATATTTGAATCTTAAAAAAAAATTCTACAAAATAAAAGATAAATTGGTTTCTAATGGGGGGTTTTCCTTGGTCAAACCCCTAGTTGGTATTTAAACTTTGTGGAAGATAAAATCTGCATAAACCCTAGCCCCAAATGTCTCTAAGACTAGGAAAGTTGAAAATGAGATAAACCCCTATTCTATTGTGCTAGAATGAGGTGATTAAAATGACACTTGAATGATGCAAGACTTAAATGCAAGAAACCCTACATCACTTCAAATGAATGTAAATGAGATGTGAAATGTAATTCCAACCTTAAATATGAAGATACGAAGAACATGGAATATGGAATTGCTTTGGAAACAAGTCATTAGGTGTGATTTGATGGCTAGTTACATCTCTTCAAACTAGATTTCCCCATGATTCACCATAGGAATACATGATCAATATTTTGCAATGTGAGATCCTAAACAAGAAGTGAGCTTGAAGACTGACAAAAACCCTAGTTTTTTTCCCTAAAGGTTCAAGTTTTCTACAAAATTCTATTGAATATTCTTGTGTAAGACACTTTTGCTCTTGACTTTTGATTTTTGCTTTGTCAAAATGACTAGGAGATGTGAAAAATGACTTAAAATGTGGATATATAAGCATCAACACCTAATTTTCCCATTATTTAGACACAAGAGGCTGACATCCATTGAAAAATTAAATTGAATTAATGAAATTCACACACAAAAGTGGAAAATACCCCAAAATGGACTAAGAAACCACCTTGGGCGACAATCCCACCAGGGATATTTTTGGTTGGTTTCACAAAAATTGAGTGTTTTTAATGACATTTGTTAGGATTTCTAGGTGGTTTCATAGATGAATTAGGCCTAAAAGTCTAAAATCATGAGTATTATGGGCCTTTAAATACAATTTTAAGTGGTTATTGATGGAAGGTGCCTAAAGTAGGACCTAGTTTTACCATAAAATTGTCTCTTTCTTCAAGAGTATACAATTTTTGGCAATACACTCTGCAACCATTTAGTCATTAGGAATCGTAAAGCAATATTTTACGTGACTTGATCACACTATTCTTAACCATGATTAAATAAATGATCAATAAATCTCCCTTGGATATATGCCCTATCACTAATGTTTAGTGATAAGATGTGGGAGAAACTGCTCCCAGCTTCTGCCTCAAGTATTCAAACTACTCTATAGGAAGAGGCTTTGTAAATATGTCAGCCACTTGTTCCTTTGTTGGAACTTACTCAATGGTGACTTCCTTATCTACAACCTTCTCTTTGATGAAGTGATACTTGATTGATGTATGCTTGGTTCTAGAATGCATCGGGCTAGATTATTTGATATGTTTATGGCACTTGAATTGTCACAAAGAATTGAGATAGGCTCACAATACTCTACCTTGATGTCCTTTAATGTATTCTTACTCCATAGGACTTGAGCGCAACATGTAGCTCTTACAACTTATTCTACTTTTGTTTTAGGAAGAGTGACAAACTCTTGCTTTTTACTCATCCAAGAAACTAATATGTTGCCCAAAAATAATGCTCCTCCACTAGTACTATTTTTGTCATCCACACTTCCTACCCAATCAACATTTGTAGATGTTGTTAAGGTGAAATATTTTCCTTTGGGATACCATAAACCATAGTCATCAGTACTTTTTATGTATCTAAAGATTCTCTTTACTGCATTGACATGCAATTATTTTGGTGCCACCTAAAACCTAGCTACCAAACAAACAGCTTGCATTATATCAGGCCTAGATGCAGTTAAATATAGAAAACTTCCAATCATTGTTCTATATAGAGTTTTATTTGCATCAAGTGACTCATCTGACTTACTTAACTTGGAACCAGTAATCATAAGAATACTAACTAGCCTACTATCTTCCATGCCAAATTTCTTAAGCATTTCCTTAGCATACTTAGTTTGAGATATAAATATCCCTTTTTCTGATTGTACTATTTTTTGATCAATGAAAAATGGCATCTCTCATAACATTGACATTTCAAATTCATCTTGCATGAGAGTGGGAAATATCTTACACATTTTATCATGGCTACTACCAAATATGACATCATCTACATATACTACTACAATGATCATGTGCTCACCTTCGTATTTGAAATAAAAATTCCTATCAACACATCCTTTATTGAATCCTTATTATTAAAAGAACTGATCCAACCTTGAATAACAAGCCCTTGGTGCTTGTTTCAAACCATACAATGCTTTTCTCAATCTGCAAACATAATCATCATCCTCTAACAACAAAAAGCCTTTTGGCTACTCAATATATACTTCCACTTCAAGGTTTCCATTTAAAAATACATATTTGGCAGCTATTTGATATAGGGTAAAAGCACAAAGGTGTGTCACACTTTATAAAGGAAACAACTAACATTGATCCAACTTTTAAACTTGAATCACTAAAAAGTAGCATATATGTTTTGAATTTTTAAATGATGTAAACTAGTAAAATATGTATTTTTGAGTATATTTTATGTTTTTATTTTCTAAAAATATTTTATTCTAGTTTTTAATAAATTAACATTATAATTTAGTTGCTGATAAAATTCTAAAAAAATGAAGTTGCATGAGAAGTCAAACTTTTTATAGTAATTTTTTTTTTCTTTCAAAATTTTTGTGTGTATTTATAACTTGAAACTTAGTGCATGGATATATTTTTTCCAATTTGGATAAATATATATTTCTAAATAAATATTAAAATGTACATGAATCAAAAAATTCTTGTTTCCATCAGGCGTCAACTTTCATATGAAATATTTATCTAAAATGAAAAAAATTATACCATCTTGAAATAGATTCTTTTATCGAGTGCATCATATTTTTCCAATTTTTTTTAATAAGTTTTAGTATTTTTCCTTTGCATGGTAATCAACCTAATATTTTGTGTTGATAACCTAATTTTAGTAAAAATAAAAAATAAAATATAAATAATAATTAAACTATTAAAATAAATATAGTTTTGAAAACTAAACTTATGGATCTACAAAAGGGTATTTTTATATATTTTTTAAAAATGTTATTTACATTAGTAGGAGTTATTGAAACTTCAAGTTTTTCAAATAATTATATTTTTTTGCATAAATTGGACTCAAAGTGGTGATCCATATATTTTTCATCAACAATTTTAGTTGAGAAAGTTGTGGAAGTATCTAACTTAGCTAGAATGAATCTTACTAGATCATATGTTTGACCAAAATTGATTTTTAGTTAGAAGTACTTAAATTAAGTTGTGTTGATAGGTTGGATAAAAGTGTGACACAACTTTGTGCTTTTACCCTATACTTTAAATCCTTTTTACACAAAAAATGTTAGAAACATCCTAACAGCTTCTAATCTTGCAACTAGAGCAAATGTTTCTTCAAAATCAATGCCTTCTACTTGAGCATATCCTTTGCATACTAACATTTCTTTGTTACTAACCACGACTCCAACTTCATTCATCTTATTTATGAACAACCATTTAGTGGAAATTACATTCTTGCTTGATGGTCTAGGAGCCAATTCCCATGTTTTGTTCTTTTCAATCTTATCGAGTTCCTATTCCATTGCTTTTATCCAACTTTCATCTTTATTGGCTTCATCAATTTTTTTTGGTTCAATATGAGATAAGAGGGTAAATTTCATTTGTTCCTTGTTCTTTCCAAGCTTCTTCTAGTCTACACACCTTCATTCTCATCACCAATTATTTGATATGTAGGATTATATTTTTGTATATATTTTGTAGGTGCTCATTCAACCACTTCTTCATTCTCTTGTTCTTGTTCTTGTTCTTCTTTTGCTGCACCTATATCATCCTTATCTGACTCAATTTTAAGATTATTTCTACTAGGCTCACCTTGATTTGCACTTTGATCAACCCTGACATGTACACTCTCTACAATTCTATGCAATCTCTTATTATAACACATAAGCTTTTTTTTGGTTGGAATACCCCAAAAATATCCCTTCATCACATCTTGACTAAAAACTTCCAAAATTTTCACTTCTCTCTTAATATGACATTTACTACCAAATAATTTGAAATTCTTGACTGATGCATGCCCACCAAACCATAATTCATATGGAATTCTACCACTATTAAATCTTATAAGTGTTTTTTTTCTGAATGTATACAATAGTTCATACTACTTTCCAAAATGCATCTTCCAATTTTTCCTCGTTCAACATGGCTCTAGCCATTTCCTTTACAATTCTATTCCTTCTTTCTACCACACCATTTTATTGTGGTGTTCTTAGAGCTGAATACTAGCATTTGATTCCATGATCTTCACAATATTCTATGAATTAACTTGACATAAATTCTCCACCTTTGTCCTGAGACATTGGATTCTTCTCCTAGTCTCATTTTATACCAGCTTCTTATAACATTTAAATGATTCAAATGCCTCACCCTTCTTAAAAAATGTGACATATTTCATTTTGGTATAATCATCAATCAGTAGCATGAAATATCTTTCTCTTTGAAATTCCCTTGTCCCCATTGGACCACATAGATCCATATGAATTATCTCCAAGTGTCTCATAGTAGAATAATCCTTTGTAGGAAACTTAAACTTTGTTTTTTTTCCTTGTTAACATCCTTGGGAGATGGTATTTTCAGGCTTTGCAATCTTAGGTATATCTATGACTAATCCTTTGGAACTTATCTTTACCAAATTGTCAAAGTTTACATGTCCCATTCTTTTATGCCACATCCAACTCTCATTTTCTTGGCTAATTAAACATGTTTTGCCTTCTACTTAACGTAGTTTATATAGATTACTATCATTTTTTATCCCTTTAGAAATTGTTTTACCATTCATTCTTATCTTGCAACCTTCAAAATAAAATACAAACTTGAACCCATTATCACACATCTGGCTGACACGAAGAAGATTATGTTTTAGAACTCCAACATAGAGCACATATTGAGTTTTTTCCTCCCATCTATGCTCATAATTCCTTTACCATGAATCTTAACAATAATATTATCTCCTAGGCTTACTGAGCCTCCTTTTCTCATTTCAAGTTTAATGAATTTCTTGTTATCCCTAGTCATTTGCTTAGAGCAACCACTATCAATTACCCATAAGTCTTGTTCCTTTGCATGCAATGTTGTTTGAGCAATAATTGGTTGATTAGGATTCTACTTTTTCTCCTTCCATACCTTCTTAGCTTTATTTTAAAAATTTTCTTCCTTTTTCTCAATGACCTCAATTTTCTTTTCAGCTTTAGAAGATATATTTTTCTTCTTCCCAAATTGAGAATTTTGTCTTATAAAATTTTCTCTACAATATCCTAGTTTATGACCAAAATTGTTGCAATTGAAACACAATACATTCAAATCATTTAAAGGATAAAAGGGACTTTTACTTATGAAATTTGTATTTCTCCTTGAAATGACTTTACACTCTCTAGCCTTGTGACCAAAATTGTTACAAGTATAGCAATACCCATTAAAACATGATGAGTACCTATTCATGGTGTTTCCTTTGACTGGATGAGGATATATTCTTTGTTGAGGTCTCCTTGGATAGTGTACTCTTATGAAACCATCATTTTTTATCTTAATATTTTGCTTCTTCATTTGTTGATCAAGAATCGACCTATTAGCTTTCTAATTTTCAACCAATTCCTTCTCTTTAACAAATTTCTCAACTGCAATTGAATTCTTTTCATATTTAGAGGCTTCTCCTTTATTAGTTTTTTCTCCACTGAGGATTGATTTTTCTTCTACTCTAAATCTTTCATAGAGCTTTGTAGAAACATCAACAAATGAATTTTTTCCTTTTCAAGTCCCAAGCCTGATTTTTCTTTATTAGATGGATTTTGTGTACTTAGAAATTCATCTATAATATTAATAGCACCTTTTAACTTCAAACCTTTACTGATCTACTCATTAGATTTCTCTAGTTATTTTCTTAAGGAAATTGTTTATGCCTCAATTTTTGAGCATCTATCCATTCCTGATTGCAATTTAGATTTCATAACATCTTCAAATCTTTTGAGTTCTACATGAAATTTAAACCAACTATCACCTTATTAGATTCCTCAAGTTCTTGAGTTACTTTCTTAGTCTCCTTTGAGTATCCTTTTTTAGTTTCTTTTTTTCCTTCTTAATATCATCATATTTATCTCTTAACTCATCAAGGTATTCAAGAGAACTAATTAATTCTCCCTCAAGATCAACAACTACTTCCTTTTCTTCTTCATGTAATTCCTCAAATTGTGCATATTTTTGATCCTTAGTTTTTGTAGCCATTAATAGAAATTTTCTTCTATTTTCTCTCATTATGAGGGAAAATCCTTGATCCTCTTTTGAACTATCACTAGCATAAAATTCTTCACTTTCTTCATTAATATACAAACTCTTCTTCTTCTTTCCAAAATTCATTCTTTTTGGATAAACCATTTTCTTCTTTTTGTTATCTTCTTCTTGATTCAAATTGTCCTCTTTATCAATTGTAAACTTTGAAGTAAAATGACCTATTCCACCACAATTAAAACACTTGAAAGGAATCTTACCTTTATATTTTTTGGATCCTCTTCGTATTCTTCTTATGAAGTTTTCTTCTTCCTCATCAGTTTCTTCATCATCAAATGCAATGACAATAGGTTTGTCTTTCTTATTAGCTTCATCTTTTACTTTCTTCACAACCTTAAATGTAGCTTCTCTCATGGATGTCTCAACATCTACCATTCTCATCTGATATGCAATAATTATTCCATGCACCTCATCAAGAGAAATTTTATCAATTTCTCTTCCTTCTTTGATAACAGAAATATTGGAGTCATATTTAGTTGTCATAGACTTGAGAACCTTCAACACTACATCTTCTTCATTTAGATCTATACCATGTCCTTTAATGGCATTTACCACATCACCAACTCTCTAAAGATAGTTTGCAATATTCTCTTCTTTTCTCATCTTCAAGCCTTCAATTTTTTCTCTCAGCACTTGTATCTTTGCTAACTTTGCTTTGGTCTCACCTTCATAGATCTTCTTCAATTTTTCCTAGACATCATAAGTAATTTTACAATGCATAACTTTTCTATGCACAAAATTAGACAAATTGTTCATAATAATAAACTGAAATGAATATTTTTTTGTATGTGGGACTCTCTTACACTTATAGGGTTCTAAATGTAAAATGAGAGATACAAAAACCTTAAAGTTTCACTCAAGAACAAACCCCTGATATTTCAATGCAAAGGAGATTGAAATATATCAACGAGGATTCTCCCAAAGGATAAAAAATGATAAAAGGGGTTCACCACCAAGTGTAAACTTGGAAAATACATGATGTTTGAAAACAAACCATGCAAAAAGACCTATAAATTCAAATAGATTGTAACAAAAAAATATGAGATTTAAAGTGTGCACCTAGAAACCAGAGAAAGATAGAATGGAGCTCTCAAAATTTGAAATTGCTACTTTTTAGGCCAATGGGGATGCATACGCCAAGCTAGGTGACTTAGTCATGCTTTGGATGAACAATGTTAGAACTAGTTTCAGAAAAATGGGTAATCATATCTGCAAAAATGATTGTCAAATTCCTATAGTGGGACTCATTCACCAGTAGTGGTGAATCAGTCCACTTCCAAATTTCTAGAAATTCAAAAGTGGAATCTGTAGTTCTCGGTATGCTCTTCTTCTACTGATTCAAATCTAGGTTTGAAACTATCAAATTCAACTTGTAGGTGTTCTCCAAGTTTCTCTTAGGATTTTTACAACTTTGAATGGCTTTGACAACTTGATGGAAAATTTTCCAATCTTCCTCTTTAATAAATCTCAACCTAGACCTACAAATCACATGCAAAGAGAGGAAAAAATTGTTGTGGGGTTAGTGAATAGGAAAAACTTGTGTTGGTAATTAAACCCTTGAAATGAAATGAAATATGGAAAGAGAAAGATGAATGAACAAAAGGTAATACTACAACTGACCAAAACCTTCAAGTAGAATGTTGCAAACATGCAAGTAATGGCTCCAATGGCTATACACTTTGAGCCAAATATTTTTGGGATAGAAGACTCTCTTACACTTATAGGGTTTTTCACCTAAAAGGAGAGAGGTATCGATAAACCTTGATGGCTCACTCAAGAATATTCCCTTGAGATTCCAATGCAAAGATGATTGAAATCTGTCTAAGGGGAATTTATTAGATGCAATTGATTGATAAAAGAGATTGATTACTAATGCAAAACTAATGAAATGCAAGATGTTTTAAAATACAATGTGATATGCAAAATGATCAAAGAATGCAAACAAATTTTAATAGAAATTAATGAGATTAAAGAGGTGCAACTGTAAATTGGAAAGTGATGGAGAGTAGCTCTGGAATCCTACATAAATCACTATTGAAGCTCACTAGGACTCATACATTGAGTTGGGTGACTTAGTCCTATTTCAAGGAAATTCTGCTAGAACAAATTTTAGACAAAAGGCTACTCAGAACTGTAAAAAAAAACTTTTCATGCCTGGAAGTGGGACTCATACACCACTAATGGTGACTTAGTCCACTTCCAAATTTTTATAAATTCAAAAGTCCAATCTATAGCTCCTAGTCTACACTTCAACTCCTAATATGTTTCTAGATATGAAACTATAGAATCTGACCTATAGGTGTTCTCCAAGCTTCTTTTAGGGATTTGACTACTTCAAATGACTTTGATAAATGTTTGACAACTTTTCACACCTTTATCTTTGACTAATCTACACACAATACTTGCAAAACACATGCAAAGAGGGGGGGAAATGGTTGAGGGTTAGTGAATAGAGGTTTTCGTTGGTCAAACCTTGATTTGGTAATTAAAACCTTAAAAACGAAATTAAATGAGAAAAGAATGATGAATGAAAAACATGAAATTCTACAACTCATCAAACTTTTTAAGTAGAAATTTGAAGATATGCAAGTAGAAGATCCAATGGATGTAAACTTGAAGATGCTTGAAATGCCTAAAATGATTGATAATTGATGGAAGGCTTGAGTGAATCAATGAGTGAATTAATGATTGAATCAGGGTGAAATGAGATGGACTACCATATATTTATTCTTGATTATGCAAAATTTCCCAAAAATACCACATCACCAGCTGACCTTAGGTCTTACAAAATAATATCCTACCAGAATTTTGAAATAATTTTCATTATTTTTTGAAATGGGACTCATTCGCCCCTAGCAGAAAATGGTTTCCACTTAGGCATATTAAGTGGGTGCTAGAAATTAAGATGTATTAAATGATGTTTAATTAGATTATTCTCAAAAATACAATTAAGGCCTGTAAGTGTATAATGGGGCCAATTAATCATAAGAAAGGGTTAAATTATTGATGAAAAGCCTAGAAAAGCATGAACATTTGTTACAAAACTTTGAAATAAGGCTTGGTAACTGATAAAAAGAGGTTATTTAAGTGAAATATATTAATAAGGTCCTAGAAAAGTGTGAAAGTGCATTACAACACTTTTAAAAGGCATCATAAAGTTGTTATTAATTCATAAGGGTCCAAGACCTAATGTGAATGTGTTGAACACATTACAACATTAAATCAAGGAAAAATTAGGCTGACATCTTTAAGAAATACCCAAATGAGCATGAAAATGTCTAAAGATAGATTTTTGTATGCTACATTTAGCCCCCACTTTAGTGAGAGGATGATCTTGCTCCAAACTCAAACTAAAAATATGCACATCAAGAGGGATCCAAATGCACCCATGTTGGAAAGATGGTGCAACAATAATCAAGAGTGATGACCAAGCCCCTAGGATCAAGATCCCATGGTGACAAAACATTAGCACAAAGGAACACACATAAAAATGATGTAAAATAATGAAAGGGAAAAAATGAAAAATAAAAGAAAAGAGAGAATTGGATCAAGCTTCAATCATTTGTCCATCCTGTTGTGGATCATATCTAGGCTATTTGTCTAGAAAATGCATACTCACTCTGAGGTGACAAAAATCATGGTTGTCTATTGGGTGAGAAGTGCTAAAAGGTAAGAAACATACACTCATGGCTAGTATGCACTCATACACATGCAAGTGGATATGGGGAAAGTCATGATTCATAATGGGCTTCTCACTCAACCATATGTACTAAATTTATGCCTCCTGATAGCTTTAATAAGGTGCCACAAAGGAAAATTACTTTTTTATCTTCAAGTGACAAGAAAAACTTCATATTCTTAGAACTCATGACAAATGTGATGGATCAATAGGTATGCAAGTTGTGCTATGCAAGGTGACCATATAAAATGAAAAATTCAACATGCAAAGGATGTTCAAAGGAGTCTTTCTTAGTTCATGTGAGGTCTTTAACTTAGTGAGTATCATTTCCAATGTCTCTAAGAGAGGACCAATCAAAGAATAGAAAATTTGCAACTTATAGGATGCAATGGATCACCCTAAGCCACCAAGAGGAATGTAATATGCTAAGATAGATCACACTGATGAAGGACACTACACCCAATGTCATCCAAAAAGCAACAAAACACATCATATGAAGTAAGAATGATGCACTAAGAACCAAGAAAAATAAAATGCAAAATAATAATGCCAATGTATGCACCCACTTTAAAAGAATTTCTACACACCTTACTATGAGAAATTACTTTATAGTAGCAAATGAACCATGAAAACAAAAAAGAATACATGAGAGCCAACATGGAAAGCCCTATTCCAAGTCATATGTTTGTAAGTAAAGTTGCATCATGTGAAGGAAAGGAAAAAGAAGAGAAAGGATTTGTCCCCAAAATGAAAACACCAAACACATAAAGGATCTATGAATTTTGGGTCAGTATGTTCTTTGTGGAAATGTGTGTTAGAGAGCTCAAAACCATCATCATCCATCAAATACATAGAACTTGAACAATGACACAAAAAGAGTGAAAACAAAGAAAAAGAAAGAACCTTTTGCGTCAACATGGAAGAGACATAGGGTGTCTCAATGCTTTGAGTCATCCCCAAAAGGAAAACACAAGCCAAATGAAAAAGAAAAAGGAATAGTTGTTGGGTCAACATCAAGGATACATGAATGTCTCAAGGCCTTGTGTCATCCCTAAAATGAAAACACAAGAAAAAGACAAAAGAAAAGGAAAAGAAAAAGAAAGTCCTTTTAGGTCAACATGAAGGAGACATGAATTTTTTAATTATTTGTGTCATCCCCAAAAGGAAAACACATGAAAAGACAAAAAGAAAAGGAAAAGAAAAAGAAAGGCCTTTTCGGTCAACATGAAGTAGACATGAATGTCTCAATGCCTTGTGTCATCCCCAAAACAAAACCACAAGAAAAGAAAAAGGCATAAGTGATACATGATATAAAGAAGAATAAAGATACAAATAGATGAATACCACAAAGAGAGAGAACATCAAACAAAACATCACAAAGGATCACATTACACACTTAAAAAAGAAAAATAAAATGCAAAAGACTAGTAAGGAAAATGTGGATCAACCATCAAGCAAGTCATTTGCCTCCCAATCATGTTCATGATATGTTGAGAGTGGGAAACTAGCCAAAGGGACAAGAGAAAGTGTTGAACTAGGGAAGCACAAGGTCCTACACTCTGTATAGGAGATTTATCATTTAAGCTCACGGAAGAGGAAAACAATGTGTTCAAATCATTATGCACCTCTTCATCAATTTCAATGATCTTGTCATTTTCATCCAAATTAATCTCAAGAGGAAAAATCTGTATTTCCAATGAAGAGTGTAACTCTTGTTGTGATTGTTGTATTGGATCAATTTTTTATGGTTGGGGAGGAGGGTCATCATGCATTGCTTCTGTCAAGTCTCAATTTTTATTTTCTTTGTTTAATTCTTCATGTAACTTGTGAGTAAGGGCATGACGTCTATGCCTATGCTCTCTAGTGCCTCTACTTCATTTTTTTGTTATTATAAATTTATATTTGTGGAGTGGGTTGATTGACCTTAGTTTTATTTTCTTCCCTAAGGGGAGAAATAGAAGGAACCATGGAAGGTTGGTCATCCAATTTCTCTTTTTCTTTATAAACTTTTTTTATTCGAGGAGGCATGAAAAAGTTGCTTTCATTATCTCTTGGTCCCTTGAATGATGTTAGTGAAGTTTCTAGTTTTTATTCATCTTGATTGTTCAAATCTTGTTTAGGTTGAAGGATGGTTTCATCTAGGATAGGAGTGTCGAAAGTGGACAAGGACATGTCATAGAGAGACAATTTTTCTATTTTCTTTGCTTTGAGTATTTGGTAAGCTATGAAAAAGAAGTCTTGTTGAGGCATTATAGGGTCCATAGGCTTGGGCCAAAAGGTTTCTAAGGAAAATTCTCCTTTGGAAGATAGGGGATTAAATCCACTATGGTGGACAGTGAATATTTCATTTTCAAATGGAAACTTTAAGTATTTATGGATAACTGAAGGGACAAATTTCATTGAGCGAAGCCATAGATGGCCTAGTTGTAAATGAAATTGGTTTAACTATGGGATGATGGATAATGTGACATCTAATGTTTTTGGTCCTATTTGTAATGGAAGGGTGATCGATCCTATCATAGGGAAAGAAAAACCATTGTGTGTCTTGATCCATGCTTTTGGTTTATCATAGTCATCTTGATAAAGGTCATATAATACCTAAAATTCCTCAATGATCACATTCTCTCCATAGGCAAGATCTATTAGTATCCCATTAGTGGGCTTGTGATAAATACGACTAACTATGCAGAGAGGACCATCAAGTATATTTTAAATTATATCCTTAGAGAAAAAATCAATATCAAGACATTTCTTAGGTTGGCACTTACAAGGGATAACTTCTATTACACCTACCATTTCAGCCATAAGATTAAAATGGGTAATATGTGGGATAGGATAAAGATGTTTATCATCTGTATCAACATTCATCACATCATTCTTTGTAGTTTTAAAATAGTTGACAAATGAAATGTTATGTTTGGGAACTAGATTAGTGAAAATTTACAAGTTTTGATTTGGAGGGGAAACAAACATATTACCTTGATCATTAACACCTAAAATGGATAGATGTCTGGAATCAATGAGGTCTTGTACAAGATGTTTAAAATGCTTACAATGTTCTATGTCATGTCCATTTTGTTGATGATAATGGAAATAAGAATTAGATATAAATTTTGGAGGTAAAGGCTTAGTGGGATCAAGTGATTTGACGAAAGTCAAGGTAAACATTTTTTGTTGTAAAAGTTGGGACATTGTGTCATGAAGGGTGTTAGGTAAAGGTGTGAATTATCTTTTTGGATCTCCATAAGTAAAGAGAACTATGGCTTTAATAGCTTCTACTTGGTTGTTGATAGTTTGATTTGGTTTTTTAGGGGGGTTGAACTATAAGAACCCTTTTTTTTTCTTTCTAAATGGTTGGGAATTGGTTTGATTGGTAGTTGTAGATTTCTCAGTTCGGCTAGAAGTGGACCTTGTATCTCAACTACTAACTAAATTGTGATAATTGCAAAGGGCGGTGCACAATTGCATGAAGGATGGATATTTCATAATAGTGAGTTTGTCTTGAAGTTTAGTTTGCAAGTTTTCTATAAACATCTTTTGAAGGTGTGGGTCAAGAATCTTGACATCAATTTTGGGAATAAATAGATTGATAGCATGAGATAAAATTAGTTATATTTTCTTCCTCATTTTGCTTGCATCTAATCAAATCAACCAAGGTATTCTTAGGAGTCATATACAATTGGAAATGATTAATAAATGTATCAACAAGTTCATTAAATGAATGAGTTGAAATGTTTGGTAAATATGAGAACCATTCCAAGGAAATATCTTTTAAATTCCTAGGAAATAATTTTGCTAACAGTTTATCATCAAGGAAAAAATCACTACATAAGGAAGTGTAGGCATTGACATGGTTAGAAGGATCTCCCTTTCCTCCATATTTCTCAAATCTAGGCATCTCTACCCCTTGTGGAATCAATGTTCATAATATTTCCAAAGACAATGAGCTGCTTTGAACATAATATGTGGGTGGGCCATTTTGATTTTGGTTTATGGTGGAGATTTTTTTTTGCATGGATGAAACAGTTTGGAAAAGTTGTTTTATGAGAGGATCAATAGAAGTGGTATGAGGTGGAATGGAAAGTTTTGATGGGATATATTTACTAGGATAGAAATTGAATGGAGTGCTTATAGTTGGTAATGTGGAAGAAGATAGAACATGTGATGCCACATAGGAGCTAGGGATCCTAGCAGGCATACTGATGGAAGGAATCACATTACTAACTTCTTGCATTGTTGTTGGGACTTGAGGAGTGGTATAGGTAGGTATTGATGCTACTATTGAGGGAGGAGGAATTTGTGTTTCTCCTTGTCTTACCACATTTTTTTTTGATTGAGGAGCACTAGAGGTTGAAGGGAGATGTTTGCCAAAGATTTGAACTATGTTTTTCACAAGGTCAAGGCCTTCATCACTTTCAAGCATATAGTGATTTTTTTTATGGTAGGAATTGTTGTAAAAAAAATGTGTTTAAGGATAACTTGGTGTTGTAGATGTACTAAGTCTTTGTGGATTTGAAATATCTTGTCTAGTAGTATATCATTAGGTATATGTTCAACATGCATGCTTCTTGAAGGAAAAGAGTTGCTAAGGCTATTATCCATGGCTAGTACACTATTGTCAATACTAGGAGTGGAAGCTATAGATAACCAAAGATCCACAATGATTGTGTTTTCATGAGATGACATGTGAATCTTAAAATTCTTGGCTTTCACAAATTTTTCTGATTGAGGAGCACTAGAGGTTGAAGGAAGATGTTTTCCAAATATTTCAACTATGTTTTTCACAAGCTCAAGGCCTTCATCACTATCAAGAATACAATGAATATTTTCGATGGTAAGAATTGCTATAACATAAATGTGTTCAAGGATAACTTGGTGTTGTAGATGTACAAAGTCCTCATGGATTTGAATTATCTTGTCTAGTAGTATATCATGAGGTCTATGTTCAACATGCATGCTTCCTAATGGAAAAGAGTTGTAAGGCTATTATCCATCCCTACTACACTATTTTCAATACTAGGAGTGGAAGCTCTAGGTAACCCAAGATCCAAAATGATTGTGTTATCATGAGATTACATGAGTATTAAAATTCTTCTCACTAAGGTGTTATCAATAGGACACGAAACACTCATGCAAATGTTTCAAAATGTGGGGTGAATGCAAATGCAAAGTAAAATAACAAGAAATAAATGATTAAAACTAAAATTTTGGAAAGAAAAACTAAAATGTAGAAATAACAAAAAAAAACTTAGAAATTGTAGAATAAATGCCAGAAAATGTAGTAAAAAAAATGCAATTGGAATAAGTCGCCCAGGGTGGCAAATGAGTGTAGGTGGTGATTTTTTTAAAAAAAATTCAAATATTTTTAATTGGATTTTATGATTTTTTAGATTTTTAGATGTAGATGTAATATGAATATGTATAATTTAAATAATTTTTTAATGAAATGAAAAGAAAAAATGCAAGCTAGATGAGATTTTCACTAATGCAAATTTGAAAACCTAGGACACAAATTAAACAATGCAAAATGCAAGGTAATGATAATGTAAGTTATTCATTGGACGTAAATGCACTTTGAATCAGGAATAGGATGTTCTAAATGCCGGTTCACCAAAATGAACAAAATATTTTTGGGATGGGGGACTCTCTCACACTTCTAGGGTTTTGCACCTAAAAGGAGAGAGGTATCCAAAAACCTTGATCAATCACTCACGAATATTCCCTAGAGATTCCAATGCAAGGATGATTGA